>CM076575.1:1336862391-1337556374 GCA_034641835.2 Pinus albicaulis
GATGTTGGGAAAGATACCGAGAGGGGGGGGGGGTGACCATATCTTGATCAAGTATGTGGAAGGGTAGGTTGGTCATAGATTCGCCTCAACCATGCAGATATACTTCAGAGTGAATTATTCATTAAAACCCAGACCTATGCACCCCATACCCTTCCACACCTTTGCATTGAGTGATTTTCTTCCCCTAAAGGGATTTAGCCTTTATCAATACCATGAGCCAAAACCACATAACTTCCGATGGTATTCTTGGACGGGATCAAATAGATAATCAAGTACTCAATACTTTGGGTCAATACCATGGTAATGTCCCCTGGTTTTATAAATTTAGCGCAAATGGGCATACATGACTTGGCACGTACTTTTCCGCATGCATATGCTACTTCTCCTTAACAAACCCGTGCATGCTTTGTGACATACCATTTTTATCATTATTTTGGCACTTACTGAAATTCCTTTTTCTATTACTTCTGAGTTGATCTGAGATACATCAGATTTACATCATTTCCATCAAGTCAAGAATAACTTCATCAAGTGGTTTGCCATAAACTTTATCAAGTAGGTTGCCATCAAGGACAACACACTGCTGGCCATATTGCCAACAATCTCCCCCTTTGGACTTGATGGCAACCATGATGGTGTTTGATCATCACAATAGATAGATACATTGAATATAACCATTATGCAAACACCATGATGCTCTCCCCTTATTCAAACACCATGTTACTCTCCCCCTTTGACATCAAGGGCAAAGGGCGGATCAAAACCAAGACAAGGTTTTTCTTCCCTTGTATAAAGAAGAGCTCTGTAGATCTGATGTGTACTGAAATTACCAAGCTCCCCCTGAGTTCATGTTGAATCTTCAAACATATTTTTCAATGAAGTACATGAATCTATGACCTTCCTATCACCAAGGACTCATAATTACATCAATGATCCAACCAAGTGGATTTACATATGTGACACAAGTACCCAACCAAGTGGGTTTACACATTTTGACTCAACTACCCCACCAAGTGGATTTACAAATTTGAACAAGCCCTTTACATGAATGAATATTACAATTTACATCATAGGTCTCAACATAACCTTTTCATCAAATTACAAATATGAATTTTTATAACCAAGACCAAAAAGTCCTCAAGAGAGAGATCATATTTCAGAAACATCATAATGCCAACAATGCATTACATTCAGCAATGCTAATGCTCCACCTGAAACTGTGCATCCAATGCATCCTTTCCATATGACCAAAACTCCTCCTTAGCTTGTGCAACCTGAACACTTTCAAAATAAGAGAGATGAAACTTCACCAAAGATATCGTACAGCATCAGAGATACTAAACAGTGCTGTAGCTGTGCTGAAGAATGATGACCCCAAAAAAAAATTGTCAGCAACCAACCATACACGGTTTTCTGTGTATAAACTCGTGTATATACGCGTCTATCTTTCAGGAAACCCGCGTATCAAATTTAATCTTCTGAATTTAAGAAGTTTTGATTTTCTGGAAGGTAGAGACTAATCCCAGCTTCTGTCTGAGATTTTCGAACGCTTCCCTGGGCAGAGGTTTGGTAAATATATCAGCAACTTGTTCTTTGGAGGGAACATACTCCAACTTCACCTTTTGTTCAAGCACTTGTTCACGTAAGAACTGATACTTGATGGGAATGTGCTTGGTCTTGGAATGCATAACAGGATTCTTTGAGATACTGATGGCGCTTGTATTATCACACATAATGGAGATAGGAGGTGAACATTTGATTTGAAAGTCTTGTAAAGTTTGCATCATCCAAAGAATTTGAGTGCAACATGATGCAGCAGCTACATATTCTGCTTCTGATGTAGATAAGGCAATAGAGTTTTACTTCTTGCTGAACCAAGATACTAACCGGGGCCCCATATAGAATGCACCACCACTAGTACTTTTCCGATCATCAACATTTGCAGCCCAATCTGCATCAGTGTAAGCATGAAGAGTAAGATCAACATTCTTTGGATACCATAGTCCAAAGTCTTGAGTTCCTTGTAGATATTTGAATATTCTTTTGACAGCCTGAAGGTGAGACTCTTTTGGATTAGCTTGGAATCGTCCAACAATCCCAACTGCATGCATAATGTCTAGTCTAGTCCCAGTGAGATAAAGTAGACTTCCTATCATTGATCTGTATTCTGGTTGATTCACCATGGGAGAATCATCATGAGAACTGAGATTGCATCAGGTTATCATTGGTGTACTTACAGGTTTGCATTCTTCCATGCCATACTTCTTCAGAATTTTCTTAAGATATTTTGCTTGTGATAGGAATATACCATCTGTAGATTGATGCACTTGTAAGCCAAGAAAGAAAGTTAGTTCCCCAAGTAAAGACATTTCAAATTCTTGCTGCATGACAGAAGCAAATTTATGACTCATAGATTCTTCGTTACTCCCAAAAATGATATCATCAACATATACAACCACAATCAATAGTTTATCATTTTCAACTTTTGTGTATAAGTTGCTATCAGCAGACCCCTTTGAAAATCCTTGTTGATGAAGATATTTGTCAAGGCGATAATACCATGCCCTTGGAGCTTGTTTGAGACCATATAGAGCCTTTTTAAGTCTACAAACAAGATTTTTATCATTTCCCAAAATGAATCCTTCTGGTTGTTCTATATAAACTTCTTCTTCTAGATCACCATTGAGAAATGAAGATTTAACATCCATTTGATAAACTTTGATTTGTTGAAAACTTGAAAAAGCAAGAAACATTCTTATGGCTTCAAGTCTAGCTACAGGAGCAAAAGTTTCTTCAAAGTCTATACCTTCTTGTTGAGTATACCCCTTGCAAACAAGTCTAGCTTTGTTTCTTACAACATCCCATTCTCATTTAACTTGTTTTTGAATATCCATTTAGTTCCAATGACATTTTTGTTATGAGGTCTTGGTACTAATTCCCAAGTGTGATTCTTTTCAATTTGATCAAGCTCTTCATTCATGGCTTGAACCCAACATTCATCTTTGCTAGCTTGATTGACATTGTGCGGTTCAATAGTGGATAGAAATGCCAAATAGCTAGAAGATCCCACAAGAGTCCTTCTTGTTTGTACACCTGATCCCTTATCTCCCAAAATTTGAGATTCTGGATGATTCTTTTGAACATATCTGGATGGAGCTTTTTCAGATAAATCATCTTCAGGTTCTTCATTGGGTTCACTGTCTATATCATTTCTATTTGATGTAAAAGGACATAAGTCACCATCGTCTTCATTTTTTGTTTGTTTTTCTTCTTTTGGGGCTGCAGGAGACTCATCAATAACAACATCAATACATTCAAAAATCTTCCGAAGTCTTTTATTGTAACATTTATATGCTCTACTCGTAGAGGAGTAACCAAGAAGTATTCCTTCATATGCTCTAGGTTCAAACTTGCCAAGTTTTTCATCATTATTTTTGATAAAGCATTTACTTCCAAAAACTCTAAAATGCTTCACAGAGGGAGAATTACCATACCAGAGTTCATATGGAGTTTTGTCACTATTTACACGAACATGTGCTTTGTTGAGAATGTTTACCGCTGTATGTGCTGCTTCTCCCCAAAATGTGTCAGGTGTTCCAGAATCATCAAGCATAGCTCTAGCCATTTGTTGAACTATTCTATTCATTCTTTCTGCTACGCCATTTTGTTGTGGAGTTCCAGCTACAGAAAATTGTCTTTTTATGCCATGTTGTTCACAAAATTCAAGAAATTCATTTGAAGTATATTCTCCTCCTCGATCGGATCTAAGACATTTGAGTTTTAGATCTACTTCTTTTTCAACCAGCGCCTTGAAGATCTGAAATTTCTCAAATGCTTCATCTTTGTGCTTCAGCAACCCAATCCAACACATTCTAGAGAAATCATCAATAAATAAGATATAGTATTGTTCACCACGAGGTGATTTTTTCCTCATAGGTCCACATATGTCAGTATGAATGAGTTCAAGAGGCCTACTTGATGATCCTTCCTTGGCATTAAATTTCACTCTGGTCTGCTTGCCGAATTGGCAAGATTTGCATATGATACTTTCAGGTAGAGTAATATTGGGAAGACCACGAACAACATTAAGTCTGCTTGATTTGTTGATTTGAGAGAAGCTTAGATGCCCCAACCTTCTATGCCATAGCCAATTTTATGAAGATTTACTCAAGTAACATTGTTCTTTGCAGTTCTTCAATACATACAAGTTGCTTGGAGTTCTTTTTCCTTTTATAATTGTTTTACCTGTATCAAGATCACGAACCACACATTCTTTTGAACTAAAGACAACTTCAGTTCCTTGATCACACATTTGACTTACACTTAACAAGTTATGCCTTAATCCATCCACATACATGACATCATCAGCCTTCACCTTTTCTTTTAGAAACACAGACCCTTTTCCTTTAATTACAGCAGGAGTATCATTTCCAAAAGTAACTTTCTTTTCCTTTTCTAGAGCACTATATGCATGAAGTTTGTTTTTGTCACCTGTCATGTGTCTTGATCATCCGCTATCAATGTACCATTTATTTTCTTCACCTTCTGCAAATAACGCTATGCCACAATTTTCAACCTGTAATTCCTTCTTTTTCCATACTTTGGAACTTGAAGGAAAATGCTCTTTTGGCTGAATTTTGCTCCTGCAATCAGATTCTTCATGCCCAAAGTTATTGCAATAAGCATATTCAACTTCATTTAGAAGAGGAGAGAAATTGTTATAGGTATTCCCTTTTGTTTCAATATCAATCCTTTTCTTTCTTGCTTCTCTTGTCATGATGGTTTTATATGCAACACAGTGAACAACTTTATGACCAAAATTGTGACATGAGAAACATTGTCCATTGAAGAAGAAATTTCTGCGATCATGAAATCTTCTACTTGAATTTACCTGTTGATTGGTGTTTCTTTGAAAGATATTCCTGTTAGTGTTCTTTGAATTGAGATGATCATGCTTTACCTGTAAATATTCTTTATTCCCTTGCTAAGTGGCAGCATGTTGTATACCAGCTGTAGCTGCTTTTAGATAATTTGGTGCTGAAGCCTGAGAAGATTCTCTGATATATCCAAGACCTGTCTTTATAAGAGGAGAACGTTGTACCTTGATAATCTCATCTAAGGTTTCAGATCCTTTAGAAAATCTAAGATTCAGAGTCTTTACTTTCTCAAAATCTTTTCTTAGACTTACCACTTCACATTCTAATTTCTCAATGTGTTTCTTTGCTTCTTCAACTTGATTTTCCATAGTATCTATGGTTATTTTCCTTTCTTCTAGGAGTATTTTACTTTCTTCTAAGTGTATTTTGAGTTGATTGTTTTCTTCATGAAAATCATTGTCCTCTAGAGCATCCACAAAAGTATCCTTTTCTTCTCTAGATTCAAATGCCATGAGAAGTCTAAGATCTTGTTCACATTCTTCCTCACTATCAGATAACCCATCACTGTCTTCATGAGTATAGTAACTTTTTCTAGTGTTAAATCGATTCTTATTCCTTCTTGCTACTTCCTTCCCTTTTGCAGGTGTTTCTTTATGAGGACACTTAGCAGCATAATGACCAACTCTTCCACACTCAAAACATTTTAAAGGAAGCTTACCTCTGAACTGTCCTGTGCCAAATTGGAGTTTCTTTACAAAATTTTCCTCATCATCTTCTGAGATATATCCTGATCCTTCTGCTTCTTGTACTTCTTTTCCTTTTGTAGAAGCTCTGAAGACAACCTCTTTGACTTCAGTTGGTCCTCCTCTTCTCATTTCATATGCAGTTAGTATGCCATGAAGTTGTACCACAGTAAGATTTTGAAGATCCTGTTTTTCTTCAAGAGCAGAAACATTTGACTCAAATTTTGTTGTTAGCGATCTTAAAATTTTCTCAACCAAAGTAGATTCAGTTATTGTTTCTCCCATATTTCTCATACGATTTACAACATCATCAACACATAAAAAGAAACTGGCAATATTCTCATCACTATGCATTCTTAAATTTTCATATTCAATTCTGAGAGTTTGAAGTTTTGTGCTTTTTACCTTTGCATCACCTTCATAACTTAGAATGATTTTGTCCCATATCTCCTTTGATGTATTCAGGTGCATAACTTTGACAAATTCAGAATTAGTTAGACTTCCCGTTAGAGCATTGACTGCCTTTGCATTTGTTTCATAATTCTTCTTTTCAGTCGGATCTGTTGGTACTGCAGCTGGATATTGATATCCTCGTTCAACAATGGCCCATACATCTGCTCCCATAGACTGAAGATAGGATATCATCCTTATTTTCCAGAAGATTAAATTTCTTCCATTAAAGAGCAGAGGCTTGATAGATGCTGTTCCATGTTGATTGATCATCTTGCTTGATCTTCCTTCTAGCGGCTAAGCCTTTCCAGAAGGACCTGCTCTGATACCAATTGTTGGGAAAGATACTGAGAGGGGGGGGGGTGAATCAGTATCTTTATCTGTCAATCAAATTTTTACTTTTCTTTCCTCAAAAACCCATACGCTACTCTACAAAACAAAAATAGCGTATATACGGGGATATACTTAAGGAAACTCGCGTATGCTCAGGTCTCTTATTATGTAGATAATTCTTATCTTAGATTATTGCATCATTCATTCATTAGATTTTTAGTAAGCAGTAGACATGTGTAATAAGAACAAAATAAATCAACACACATAAGCATCACAGATGAACACAAGGATTTTAGGTGGAAACCCAATTCAGGAGAAAACCACCGCTGCAGTCATCTCAATCTTCAATATTTATTATAAAGAAAACATCTTACAACACTGTACTAGTGCAGACTCATACCAGCATGCAAGCACCCACCTGTAGAAGGCTACAACCTTCTCTCGTTTACCAGCTTCTCTTGGAAGGGAGCTACAACCCCCTGCTCTTGTTTACCAGCCTCTCCTGGAAGGGAGCTACTACCCCCTGCTCTCGTTTACCAGCTACCACTGGAAGGGAGCTACAAACCCCTCACTGAAGGCTTTGACCCTCAGTGCCACTGCAGACCACGTTTCATCAATTTTCAAACTGGATCAAACAGCTTCAACACAACCCTTCGCTTATCATACTTTTCTTATTGCTTCCAACAGAACAGTGCAACCACTGTAACTAGAATATTAGAGATAACCCAGACTTCAAGATAAATATGCAGAAACACATTCAACCTTGAGCAACCATTAGTTCAGATACCATACATGCTTTTATTTAATTAGACCCGCGTATACACGCGCTTTTCATGAAACGAACCCGCGTATACATCTGTGCATTTTACAGAAAAACCCTAACTGCCCATACGCGCTTTTATTCAATCAGATCCGCGTATACACGTGCTTTTCACGACACGAGCCTACGTATGGATCTATAAAAGATAAAATTTGCAGAACAGACCAGATCTATGAACTTACCCAGATTTCTTCAATTTCTTCAACAGAATTGCGCCAAGTCTTCATCACTTCTTTTCAGATCATCCTAGAGATTCACCATTTCCAGATCTAGAGCTTTCGAACCTTCATCATATTCATAGGTGCATCATAGATTCATATCTATCAATTAAGAACAGAGTTCAACCATGCAGATATACTTCAGAGTGAAGTATTCATTAAAGCCCATGCACTTCCACACCTTGCATTATGATTCTCTTCCCCTTAAATAGATTTAGCCTTTATCACTACCTTGAGCCAAAACCACACTCCTTCCAATGGTATTCTTGGACGGGATCAAATAGATAATCAAGCGCTCAATACTTTGGGTCAATACCATGGTAATGTCCCTTGGTTTTATAAAATTACAGCTCAAATGGGCATACGCGACTTGGCACGTACTTTTCTGCGTGCATACGCTACTTCTCCTTAACAAACCCGCATATGCTTTGTGACATACTATTTTTATCATTATTCTGGCACTTACTGAAATTCCTTCTTCTGTTACTTCTGAGCTTGTCTGAGATACATCATATTTACATCATTTCCATCAAAAAAAACTTCATCAAATAGGTTGCCATCAACTTTATCAAGTAGTTTGCCATCAAGGAAAACACCGCATCACGTACAACTGTTTTTGGGCACACGTCCCCATGATCTCATCGAAGAAATTGTGGGGGACCATGCACACTCAAGTTTTAACGAAAAGGGGGGTCTGTGTTCGATTTATTGCCCAAACCGCCAATCCAGTGTTTAATGGTCTTCATTAAAAGTGGGATATTTTCCTACTTTACGAAGAAACCACATAGGGGAGTCTACGAAAAACCATCAACAATGAATGGTAAAGAATAGTATAGAAATGAAGTGGGACAACATGATTGATCAAGGTGGCATAGACATGTGAGTTAGACCAATGACAATTGGGTAGATATCAAAAACATCATCTTAGAAGTATTTCCTTGGGAATTCTTGAAGGAGTGCTAGTCAAAACATTTAGGGAAATAGTTCCAGGGTGAGGTGGAAAGGTGGCTCGGTGTAATTAAGCGGTGATTGGTGCATGCCACAATAGTGGTTAAACCCATGGAGTACACATCACCTGCGAAGCCTTGTTTCTAGAAGATTCCAAGGTAGGTTTCAGTCTAATCCTATGGGATTATGTGGTGCTAGGAGGACGTCGATAAAATGACACATGGAATGCTTTTATTGGCTTATAGCGATTACATGGAGCCACAATGGGGATAAATTTGCATGATGACATCAAATTGATGTAAAAAATACACATGGCACCAATGAGGACGTGACATCTCGCATGTAGATTTGAAATTTTTGGGTGACCAAGTGGGATGAAAATGGGTGACACATGGAACCACTCAACGAGTGATACGTGACATCCTTGCAAAGGTCGTAGGGACAAATCATCTCAGAAGAATGACCCCAATAGTCCCAAAGGGTGCACAAGCTGAAAAGTCTAGGGAGATAGCTTTAGGACATGGTGGAATCCTGGTGGGAAAGGCAGATCACCTTGAAAATTTTCCTATTAATCCTTGTGTGCAACGAGGCCCCATAAGGAAATGTCACCTCAGACCCCAAAAATATAGAAATATTGGCAATGAACGAGGGGGCACAACTCTTTTTCATTGGTCTTACAAGGCATTGGGACACGTTGGATCACATGTGGAAAATAAAGCCGAAGTAGTGGACCAACCATAGGCACACAAGTGGAAACATGATGGGGCCTCCGAGGACACATCACCACAGAGGATTAACCTAGGAGGAAAACAAAGGTTCTCATTGAGTTTTTCCTAGGGAAATAAGAGTTGGGGGCTAAAGTGTTGGCCTAGTGCCCGGTTCTCAGTGTAG
This sequence comes from Pinus albicaulis, assembly GCA_034641835.2. Classification (NCBI taxonomy): domain Eukaryota; kingdom Viridiplantae; phylum Streptophyta; class Pinopsida; order Pinales; family Pinaceae; genus Pinus; species Pinus albicaulis. Next base: position 1,336,871,672 of record CM076575.1, read on the forward strand.
TTTTATGTGACTGATGGTGTGGGCCAAGCGTAAATAGGTTGACAACTGTATTTGTCATTTTATGATTTTTTTTGGATTCCGCCAAATAGTATGTGCACTAAACTTAGGATAATATGGCATGAATGAATCGACAACTATTTTGTGGACAATAGAAAATTTGATGTTTTATTTGGTATTTTAGCCAAATTTAGCACTTAGTTAAATTTAGAATTGTGGATAGGAGTTATGCTAAATCGTGTAAAAATTCTAGAATTGAATAATTGAGTTGAATAGCTCATATTAGATAGAGATCGGGACAACATAACAGAGATTGAACACACCTTAAACACATTAAGAAGACTTAAAAAATGTGGAACATAAGTGAAAAAAAATAAGAATTCATTCATGATAAAGGGTTGAAGTAAAATAAAGTCTAAAAACTAAAAGTATAAACTCTAATTCAGTATAAGCATAATTGACCTAGGAAGGAAATATTTGTCGATGCTATTTCTATTGGTGTTGGTTTTATGTGTGTTGATTGGAGATCGGAGGATGTTGAATATGATTTGGTGGTGATTGAGGTGTGTGATTAGGAAGATGTTTTGTTTTGTTTTGTTTTATGAAATAAAGTGACCTTCATTATTTGAGTTTGAAAATAGAAGGAAAGTTGAATCAAGAAGGTTAAGCAAGTGGCATCTTGCATACCACAGATTGTATTTCTTTCTAGTAGGGGTTGGGAAACAATTACGTGTAGGATATCCTTTTAGTAGTAGCTGATAAATCAATTGTTTAGATCCTTCGAATAGTGGTTGGTAAATAATTAAGGGTGGGAGCTCCTTTTAGTAGCCACTAATAAATCCAAGGTTGTAGCTCCTTTAAGTAGCAACTGATAAATAAAGGTTTTTAGCTCCTTTCATAGTAGCTGATAAATTAGAGATTAATAGCTTCCTTCTGTTTGGATCCAGAGAAATTTGTAAAAGGAATTTGAAACTTGTATTTATGAACGTAATTGAAGAGAAGCTTGAAGAGTCTGTGTTTAATTTATGTGATACTTATATGCATGATTGCTGAAGTACTTATTAGTGTCCTCAGATTCTTTACTTGTGAAAGAAAGTTTTAAAATTCTTATAATACTAATTCATCACCCCTCTCGCTATTTTCTTGGTTTCTAATAGTGATGCCCTAAACATGAGAGCTACAATGCTTGATTTGCAACCATTATTTGTACCCCAAAACATTATGAAATTTTGGACCAATTTCCAAAACCTTAATCTCACTCTTTATACCACCATGGATATATCAATTGTAGGTCGATTTTATGGGGAAAGGAAATATTATTTTCTCTCAACCACACAATATTATAATGACAAATCTTAGAATAGGCTAAAGGGACAAATTGTTGGCCCTTTTTCATGTATGCATGATTTTGGTGTCTGCAACAAATCATCTAGCTACTCCACTCTAACTATGCTCAATGATTAGTTCCAACCATTGTATCTTCTGATGACGCCAATCCTCTAGGTGACATAATATAAGCTATAGTTAGCAACTAAAGAGATGTGATATTAATGTTGAATTACAAAACCTCATTGAGAATTTAAGTTAATGCTATATCTACCTACACTACTCCCTTCATGCTCATTTTCAAATTTAAAAAAACTTCTGATGGTCATCTCCCTTTGCAACGACTACCAGGCTTCATGCTTTTGTTATCAAAGTATAGTGAGATTTTGGAGGGGAAAGGACGATGCCCAAAAATGCATGAAACATTGATGAAATAAGCATGAAACTATGCTCTATTTCTGTATCATTTTATCCATCAACTCCTTGGATAAAAACATACTATAATACCTTTTTTGTGAAAAATGTCAAAAAAATATATTAATAATACTTATGATATAATGTAAAAAAAATCTTTCTAAATGTTTTACTCCTTGAATTGCACAATATTGAGAATTAGAATTTTTAACAAAAACATATTTTTGTAAATTAAATTTATTAGAATTTTATTTATTATTTATTATTAGAAAAAATAAAGAAAAAGAAACAAGTCATGAAAATTTTGACAACTTTTCATATTGTTAATTTTTTTTTGAAATGACACTAAAAAAAATTATACATAAGCGTAAATGAGTTGAAATTAACAAATATTTAATAAATTTATTAATTTCAACTTGTTTACCCCTATTATTCTCAACAGATAATCTCTTGCCCTATCTTCTTTACTATCTTCAAGTCAATGCCTTTAATATTTTTGCAATTTTTAATAATTTTTTTTTTTTAATTTATTAATTTCAACTTGTTTACCCCTATTATTCTCAACGAATAATTCCTTGCCCTATCTTCTTTACTATCTTCAAGTCAATGACTTTAATAAATTTTCATTTTTTATTTTTTCAGTTTGCATGTGTTCTGTAACTTGAACAACAATATACACGAATCTCTATGAATTCATAAATAAAAATTATGCAAAGAATTATGCCATGAAGTTTGGATTCAGCGAAACATAATCATCGCGAAGTTGTTGTAAATCATGTGACACTATGTTTGTTAAATAAATTAACAATAATATATAATAATAATATTAACTTTTTTAATGAAATGCGCTTTACTTTTGTATGAGTAAGATGTTGACCATAATGTTGTATTTAAATAAAATATAATAATATTTACATTAATAGGATAAATCGTGATGAGGTATTCTGTTAACTTAGGTGCTCAGTAAACTTAAGGTACTTTGTTAAAGAACTCTTTGATATGAAGTTACCGATTCAATTCTCTGCTTCAATCAAGGTGATATATTGGACATGATGAAGATCTAGTCCTACTAAAGAAAAAAAAATCAAATTCAATTATTAATAAACTTCAATTTCCACTTTTAATTTAGTAATTGAAAGTAAAAAAAAAAATTCTATAAGAGAAATGTGTAAGGACTTCACTACTTAATATGGATGACATATAAAAATAAAAGTATTGATATTATATGATGTGTAATTCATTTTATAACATGAAATATTGAAAACAAAAATTGATCATAAAAATTTGGTGTTAACCACAAATAAAATATTTCAATTTACCTATTAAATAACATAATTTTATATCAATTTTTATGTAAAGAGAAATAATGTATTAAAATTAAAAAATTTCTTCTATTTAAAAAATAATAATAATAGCAAGAAAAGATTTATTGTGGATGATAAATCAAGTATTCAATATGTATGTTGAGTAAAAAATATTAACATATATAAAAAGAGGGGTAATTTCTATTTCATTAACACATTCTTTCTTATTTAAAGTACGAGGGAGATTGGTAATTCCTAATATAGAATTGACATATAATTGGTAAATAAAAAGACATTTAAAATTTTAAAAAATAGTAATAACAAAAGTAATTCAATATGTGTATGTATAATATTTCAGCATCAACTTTCTATATAATATAGAACAAGTCAAAATAAAAAAATATTTATATTTAAAACATTTTACAATTGTGTTGGTAAAAACTAGAATAGATCCATAAATTCAAAACTATCAAGAGACAAGAGATATCAAATCTATTGTGATAATTGCATTTGGTATTAACTAGTTGTTAACTAGTAAAATGACAGTTTGCTATTATTTTAAAGAAAAGATTGAGACATTTAATATTTTTTTTGAAAAAAATATTTTCTTTGTTGTTAATATGAAAAATAAAATTGGTTATGGAAAAACAGTTCCATAAAAAAGTAAAAAGGATGATGGTAAAAAGTATTCCAAGAACCGAGGGGTTTTAACATACACCGTTAACTTCACATGGAAATGTAAGGAGTTAAATTTTTTTATACCAGTTACTCATGGGTAACTATCCACTCACTATTAAATATTCCTTACTCGTCATTACATAAAATGTTTACCAGTTCATAATGTAACTTTAGAATAAGAGTAGTAAGCTCCTTAACCATTAACAACCTCTATTACAATACATTAACATAATACTATGTGATGTAACCTTCCATTCATTTCATTACTCATATAGTCATCACATACTTGCCATTATGAACATCATAACAAGAAAGGAATCAACATCATCAACTTGACACAATAATCAATCACATCATTGAACACCAATATACCTTGGAAACCCCGTAGGGTGAAAAACAACAACGTTTAATTTTATTATTAAATTCTCATGAGGGTGATCAGCCCTCACTCAATGGATTAAAAGGGAGACCATTCCTTAACCATCGTTTATAAATCTTACAAGGAAATATACAAATATATAGCTTAAAGCGATTACAATAAATATGATAAAATTTACCCACTAATCTTCATATATTCATATCTTGGTGGCATGGATGCCCTACAATGGACCATCATACATTGGATCATCCTGCAGCTTGCACTTATCTACATGAACCATAATCATTTACCTCCCACCAAGTTAAGCATAATATTTCCTTTGTACAGGTCACCATCTTTCCCTGCTAATGATGCCTTAAACATACATTGATGTCAAGATTCATACAGTATTAATCAACCATTTCATATATCTATACTAGAGAGGCTTCTCCATCTACTCTTGTATATTCATGACATGAAAGTAAAATACCTTGACATTCTCGCTTTAACAACACATACTGCATATGTGCTAGTTATAAGTAATCACATTAACTAATGTTTCTCTCGCATAAGCACGCATTCCTGGAAGACAATAGATACATCTCCCAAGCATTTCTTTAAAATAAACTGATATATCAGTTATGATATTCGTGCATGCAATTTATATAAATTTAATCAAAATAGCTATCCCTTAAGCTATTACTTTTAGTGCATGAAATGCAAGATAATATACAAATGTTTCTCCCATGCATGCAAATGCATATAGATTCCAAAAGAGTCTCCCTAAACGAGTGCTTACACACGAAGCAGATAACTTCCTTCACAAGTCCTCCCAAAGAAAACTCTCAACAAAGGTTAACATGTAAACATATGTTTTCTTTTCTGTAAAACTATGCAATTAAGCAAACAAATGCATGTCTTCTTTTTCATAGATTATACTAACAACTATTTTCAATGTAGTTTAACACAACATGCTATCTTTCCCACATACAAATATGCATATTGTTTCCAATGAAATTTAATACATTTATTGCATGCCTATGCATGGTCTTCTTTCAAAAGGAATTAACATCATAATCATGATAATATAAATGTGATCACACAGTTTGTTCATCTAAAGAAATATAAATGAATAGTTACATGGATTTATTAAATAACCAATCTTTACCAGCACCATGGTAATCTATTCATGGAATTATGAATTAACTAATATTCACAAATACCCTGGTAATCTACCCATGGATTTATGAAATAATTAGTATCTACCAACACCATGGTAAACTATCCATGGATTTATTAATTCATTAATATTTACCAATACCATGGTAAACTGTCCATAGATTTATTTAATAATTACTATTTACAACATGGTTAATGAATATTAATCTGAGAAAACTTCTCTTCTCTTCTTCATTGCACATGAAGATATTACGAGAGTTACTCTCTTTAATCTATTCAAGAAAATACTTAGGACTTGTTATCATTTCATAAACTAAATGAGTACAAAATCCCTTTAAAATAAGAGCACGATCTTCATTCTCTTGCTTATATATATATATATATATAATATATATATATAAATATTTACATATATATCTCTTTCCATATAAACATGGGAAATATTTTGAGCATAATCAAACACTAAAAACAAATGAAAAATAATTACTTATGTTTATCTACACACTAAAATATCTTTCTTTACTAAGAAAGATAACATAAGTTCTCTATAGAAAAATTTAAAAATTATTTTACTAGAAAACGAATTAACTTATCTTTGAGCCCACTACACATATCCAAGTATTAAAATACTTAACTCAAGTATTAAAATATTAAACTCTTCCCAAAGAAGGACATACTATACTATAAGTGATTATACAACTTATCTTTCCAAAACGTGAGTTCTTGGTAGCATTTTTAATGAAAATATTTCTTGCATTAGCTCTTACCGATCACTCTCTTCATATATATGTGTAGGAGTTCATTAAGGGTTCGGTCCAAGATGCCATTGTTTCAAATAAAAAGAGACAATTTTCCATTTATTTCGAACGGTCTTTAATTCGGCCTATAAATTTACTCAGAATGCATAATGTCAAGTTTTCTTTCCAGTTTTAGACCTTCGAACTACCCAGCAAATTCAAGTCACTTGTCTTTCCTAGCAAGAATAGGTTTTTTTTTTTATACTGCCTACAACAGTACTTCATTCCTCGATATAATTGTGAGTTAATTTCTTTACCCCATTTATTATAAAATTTAACTGTACATGCATTACAAATTATTAAAGTAAATTCATAGTTACACCCAAACCCATCAGTATAGCAGGTATTATAATTACATGCTAAGCCATCCATTGCTTCATAATAACAATATATCAGATTTACTCATTTCATCGATAACAAAAAAGACCTAGTGGAGGTTGAATCTACTAACCAAGATATTAATGTGCAGAATCCTTCTAATCATGATTATAATATCTCAATTGGAGAGTACATCGTTTTCTCATTTGCGATCGAAATAGGAGAAATTCCAAGGCCAAAAGCACCCTACGATGAGAGAAAAGGCCACGGCGGCCACAACATCCATAACCACACGCAAGAGTAATGATAAAGGAAACAAAGCAACCATCATGCTCTTCCAAACTCAGTGCTATTGTCATAACCATCCCTCTCTTCAATACGCAACACATATTTGTTTTAACCGATTCAAGAATCTGTTTTACATGAAACCAATTCTTTATTTTCTTGATTTTAACAATTAAAGTGAAAATATATTTACTTACATATAATCATTTAAGAGGTCTCGTTAAGGGTGGTTGGATAATTTGAACAGTTATCTGTTCCTCTGAGGATAAGAGGCATATCCTAGTGAAGAATAGGGGTTCTGTTCAAAGAATAAGGAGGAGAGTGAGTAATTCCAGCGCTGGTAGAGACCAGTGAAAACCACTCAACGTTCCTGAGAAATTTCTGGTACTGACTGGATTTGGGGTCCTAAGGTCACAGCAGAAAACATTGTCATCTTGTACCTCTCAGGTGTGGAGCACGAGGGAAAGAGAAGGACGTAAGTTTTTCTCTTTAAGGTTGGGTGGACATCATCAACAAAATTGCTTAATTCAAATAAGTATCTATGTACTTCAGAAAACTTTAAATAGGAAAGATGTTAAGGAACCTGTACACAGTTATGTGTCATTTAGTTACAGGAAAATAATTCCGTGAATGATAAATGTATGGAAGAATGAATTCTGAAGTATTTATGAATTAGTAGCTATTAAGAGTTATGTGAATTAATAGTGTGCTCTGTAAATTATTTCTGAGTATGAAAAGATGAGTGTAAGGGGGAACTGTATAATATGAAAATGGTATATGGTCACCTTAAGTAAAATACAGAGGTAACTGCAATATCTTGCTTTATAAACAATAAATTTGCTATGGCACAAACTGAAAATATGTTAAGCTATGCAAAAACGGGAATTAGTGAGTAAGGGTAGATAAGCATTTGAACTACTGAAATAAATGGTAAAATCTGAAGTAAATAGTCGAATAATAAGCCTACTACTCTTTCCTAAAAACTGTTGAAGAGCTAACTGTCGGTTCTAGGTATGAGGTGAACCCCAACCCAGAACACATCGTTACACAAATCTAAATATACACGGACAAGAGTTTTAGGTGGTCCGGTCACCTAAGCAGAACAAAGACAAATTTTTTGTGTAAATAAACTTTAAAATGGAAAGTAAACATTTGCACAGGAATGAGATCTTTCATCAACAAAGATATTGAAACACAAAAACCATAAAAAGCTAATGATATACAGGAACCATATAATAACTAGTGAAAAACAAACCAAGTTCATTTATAGATGTAGAATAAGAATACGAAATACAAGGACCAGCTAGAGGCTTTGTATTTCCAGAATGAACAGTTAAAGTGGTAACCTTTAACTAGAAAACGATAGCAGCATATATAAACTGTAAACGATATTATGAATATAAAATAGTAAAGAGTTTCTTGTAAATTTCCAATATAAGAGTTTATCTGCAATTCATAGAAAAGAAGGAACTAATGTGTTTACACTGTAACAGCTCTGTCCAAACAAAAAAATATAGCAAATGCATAACTATGACTGAGACCACCGAAACCAGAAGCACCGGTTCAGAGGGAGTCCTTTTAAACAAAAAATACGAACATTACAATTACAGGTGATATATATAAACATTTTTACAAACATTGAAGTTCATATATTAGGAAATGTCCTCGGATTTCCTAAGCTAAAGGAGAACCGCCGAGCTACAATCGGGCTTTCTAATTTTTGAGGCAAGCCACATAGTATACACCAAGTATACTAGAGCAGATATATACACCAAGTATACTAGAGCAGATACAGAGTACTTTGAGCACCGAGGTGGAATTCGAAAATAGAAATAACTGAAAGTAGCGGAAGAACTATTAACCGAGAGAGAAGCTTTAACATCTGACCCTGAGGGAAGTAGGGGTTCTGGTTTATGAATACCTGTAAACACAAACAAAATAGAATAGAAAATAAGAACACAATGGAAATAAACCAGAGTTCAAGCTCAGAAATAACCTAGAGAGGAAATGAAGTAACCGCGTATACTTGTATTGTTCAATATTCCATCTAAATGCCAAGCACCGAGCTGGAAAGGAAAGCCAAAAGCGGATAAATGGATTAAAGACTCGATGCATATAAAATGGTGAACTGAGGAACAAGAGATAATATCCGGAATTGGGAAAACAAAATGAGACTAGAAGAGATGAATTACCTGCACAAGAAACTGTAACTGTTTCAGCACTTTTGTGTTGGTGTCATGACCGACAACGTTTCTCCAAACTTCTGAAGGGCGCAAAACAAATTATATACTCCATCCTAGATTAAGAAAATACGCAAAGAAAACCATAATCATGAGCTAAATGAAACGGGTTGCACATGGTGTGGCAATACCGCAATCAACTTACAGTGCTAGCAAAAGAAAAAGGGTGAAAAATTCTGATGCCAAACCTTGATGGTTGCAGAGCCAATTTTTCCTTGCGCGGAAAGAGTAGACTGAGGGAAATGGTTAGGGTTTCAAGGTTATACCAAGTCCTTCCAACTGAGCACACCACCGTTGATCACAATAAGGATCAAACAGTGGGCGAGACGGCAGGTGGCCCATTGGAACGTGTACACAGATCCCATAAAAAATATAACCACTGACACATGAAATGAATTTGCCAGCTCTGAATAAGATTTAGTGGTACAAAAATTAATTCAAGACCGATCTTTGAGAAGACAGCAAAGGGTTTTAGACCTTAGTTTATATAACCTTTGAAATATGTGGAAAGACTGAATTAACTGCAAGAACCCTTCAAATATCAAAATCATTTATGCTATGGTTTGTAATTAAATTCGAATCCAGAGCTTAGATGCAGATAGTGTACTCTTCCATTAACATAAGTTTTGTATTGTCAAGATATCATGTATATAAATATTTCAATATTAAGGTAAGAAATGATTTTTTTTATATGGTAAAATTTAGGTGCTAGATGTTACAAGTGGTATCAGAACAACGTTTGCACACTGGGACCCTAGGGATCATTTAACGATTCAAGATGTGTGTATACTGATGCACAGAAAAGAAGTAGTACAACAAGGGAAAATATGAGAAGAGGATCAACACAACAAACACCTCAGAACACCGGGGAACCTACATCCCAGGCACAACCAGAAATGAATCCTGAGATGTGGATATAGTTGAGCGTAGACCAATGCCAACATACTAGTAGACTGCTGGAGGAACAACAACACCAGACTAGCATACTGTTAAGTACTGTGCAGAAGTTTCAGGAGGAAATGGTTCGTGTGAGAAGTGACAATGAACGTGTGATTAAAGAACATGAAAGTATACTTAAGAACCTTTCCGACAAGCAGAACCAAGGGGTGTTACAATCCAGTCCCGATCAGGGTATGCAAGAAGAGAACGAATGACAAACTAAGGACCAAACCACGAACATAATGGGTAGGAGTCCTTCATAGCGAAGCAAAAAAAACAGAAAATATAATGAAGCAGAATCTAGTAATGTGTCAGAACAACAGGAAGTTAAGAAGAAAAAATTTGAGCTTCAAGGTGAGTTTCGAAAAATAAAACCACCTACATTCGATGGAGAAGCTGAGGAAGTGGCAGAGGCTTGGTTGATAAATATGAATAAGTAATTCCAAGTGTACGATTACAACAAAAACCTTAAAGCCATATTGGCTATATATCAGTTGAGAGAAAAAGCCACCCTATGGTGGGAAGAGGTAAAGAATGTTTGCAACATTGAAGATCAAGATGTTACATGGGAATCATTCCAGCAATACTTTAAAGATAATTATCTGACAGAACATTTTTATGACGAGAAATCTAGAGAATTTCATGCCTTGAAGCAGGGTCAGATGACCATGGAAAAGTATATTACCAAGTTCACCTCCCTACTAAGATATGTCCAATATCTCAGAGATGAAAAGGCTAAGGTTCAAAGGTTCCTGAGTAGTTTTCCAATCCACATGAAGGAACACATTGAATTTATAAATCCTTGGACCATGGATGAAGCAATTCGTAAGGCAAGGATGTGCTATCAGCGATCCAAGGAAAAAGGGGAAGTGGGAAAAATTTGGCAGCCAAGAAAAGGACAGAAAAACAGTTCAAAATTCAAGGGTGCTAGATTCAATAATTTTAAGAATTCTGCACGAAGTTCTGTAAGCAAGTAGTTTGGCAGAAATCATCAAAGAACCCAATGGCCTGCTTAAGAGAGGCCCACAGAGGCTTCTAGCAAACCTGAGCAAGGGCAATTAACCAATCCAGCTCTGTAGTGTTGGGGTTGTGGTGAGGCACATTATTATAAAAATTTCCCACGGCGAGGGAGAAGTGAAATAGTTGAAAAATTGTAGGAGGCTTCTACAGTAGGATATGTGGCTCAAAACATACCCCAAATCAACACAGCGCTGGAATATTGATAGACAAATTATCAACCAATAATGATAGAGTTGGAAGGTAAGTTATTGTCTCAATCTGTTTCTATTTTGGTTGACCCAGGTTCAAGTTTAAGTTATGAAAACCCCAAAATAGTAGAAGAATGTAGATTAAAAAGTTAGAAATTCAAAAATTCTTGGCTGGTATAACTAGACACATGAGCAAAAAGAAAAGTAACTGCCAAAATTCCAGACTACACATTGGAAATTGTAGACCCGCAGTTAATCGTGGACCTGAATCTATTTCCATTAGGGTCCTATGATGTTTTGCTAGCTATGGATTGGCTGGAAAAACATTGGTTGGTGGACTGTAAAGAAAATATTATTTACTATAGAATGTAAGATGAAACACACAAAGAGATTCAGGGAATCAATAAACAGGTAAAGTTACGTTGTATTACAACATCCCAAATGAATAAGTGTATGAGGAAGGGATGTCAGATTTATGCTATCCAGGTGGGATATGCCAATTCCAAGGATATGGCCCCTATGATGGAAAATATACCTGTGGTACAAGATTTTAGGGATGTATTTCTAGAAAACATACTCAGATTACCCCCAAGAAGAGATATTGACTTCACCATTGAGTTAATGCCAGGAGCATTACCAGTGTCAAGGGCTCCTTATAGAATGAGTGTGCTAGAACTAACTGAATTAAAAATGCAGTTTCAAGAGTTTCTGGACAAAGGATACATTCGTTCAAGTGTGTCCCCTTGGGGAGTACTGATGTTATTCGTAAAGAAGAAAGACAAAACCATGAGGATGTGTATGGATTATAGATAACTTAATAAATTGACAGTCAAGAATAAGTATCCTTTACCACGAATTGACGACCTATTTGATTAGGTGAAAGGGGCCACAGTATTCTAAAAAATAGACTTAAGGTCTGGATACCACCAGATCTGGATCAAGGATGAAGATATTATTAAGATTGCCTTTTGTACCCGACACGAGCATTACGAGTTTGTGGTATTAACTTTTGGGTTAACAAATGCACCAATGACATTTATGAGGTTAATGCATGGTATATTTCACCCCTTCCTGGATAACTTTGTATTCATATTTATTGATGATATTTTAATCTATTCTAAGAACCAGGAAGAACATAGAGAACATCTAAGAATAATGCTGGAAATGTTAAGAAAAAACCAGATGTACGCTAAGTTCAGCAAATGTGATTTCTTCAAAACAGAAATCCTGTACTTAGGCCATGTTATTTTAGCAGAATGGATTATTGTTGATCCAAAGAAAATTAAGAAAATCATGGAATGGCGAGTTCCCCAGAATGTGGTGGATATTCGATCCTTTATGGGATTGGCGGGATACAACTAAATATTCATTGAAGGGTTCTCCATAATTTCCTTTCCAATTACCGCTTTGCAGAGAAAGGGATAAGTCTTTAAGTGGACTAATGAGTGCGAGAAAAGATTCGAAAAGTTAAAGCATCTATCGACCACTGCACCAGTGTTGAGGGTAGTTGATCCCAACAAAGAATTTGAGGTTTGTACAGACGCTTGTAAGGATGGATTTGGGGCAATTTTATCTCAGGAAGGGCAGGTAGTGGCTTATGAGTCTAGAAAATTAAAAGAGCATGAGCAAAGATAGTCAGCCTATGATTTGGAATTAACAATGGTGGTACATGCACTCAGAGTGTGGAGACACTACCTTCTGGGAAAGAAGTTTATACTAAAGAATGATCATAGTAGCCTAACCAGTTACTTCAAACAAGCTAATTTAAACTCCAGACGGACAAGATGGAATTCCTTCCTAAGTGAGTTTGATATGGACATTCAACACGTGAAGGGTAAGGAAAACCATGTGGCAGATGCTTTAAGTAGGAAGCTGCATTGTGTTTATGAGCTTTACTATAATCAACTTGAATGCAAATTTTTAGATCAAGTGAAAGAGGAAGCACAGAAGGATCTCGAATATCAATTCCTATGGAATAAAATGGAGGAGGCCAGAAAGCAAGGAAACACTTCTGAATATGGAGTTAGTAAAGAACAAATGATAACCTTTAGAGGAAAGATTTATATACCAAAATATATGGATCTAAAGGAGCTAATCATGAATGAGTATCATCGAAGTAATTCTGTAGGACACCCAGGATACCAGAAGATGTTAACTGCAATTAGAAAAATATATTTCTGGCCTGGTATGCGTAGAAATATTGTTGAATACTTAAACAAATTTTTGGAGTGTCAACAGGTCAAGGTGGAGCATTACCATCAATCAGGATTGTTGCAGTCCATACCAGTACCTGAATGGTAATGGGAGGTCATATCCCTAGACTTCATTTTGGGTTTACCACGATCAAAGAGGCACAATGACTCTATTATGGTGGTGATCGATAGGTTGAGTAAGTCTGCACATTTTATACCTGTACAGTCTACTTATAAGACTGTACAGATAGCAAATATCTTTATGAGAGAAATTTTCAGATTGCACGACATTCCAAAGTCTATTATTTCAGACAGAGATGTGAAGTTTACTTCAACATTCTGGAATTTTTTTTATAGGTCTGGGGACTCGAATAAATTTCAGCACTGCTTATCATCCCCAGATGGACGGTCAAACAGAACGAGTAGATCAAGTTTTGGAAGACATGCTATGCATGTACGTAATGCAACAGCCAACAAAGTGGGAAGAATATTTACACCTAATTGAATTTTCTTACAACAATGGTTACCAGGAATCTCTTAAGATGAGTCCTTTCAAAGCTCTATATGGGCGGCAATGTTGCACTCCCATTAATTGGAGCAGCCCCGAAACTAATTTAATTCTTGGGCTAGAAATGCTAGTTGAAATGGAATTGGAGGTAAAGAAGATCAAGAAAAACCTGAATGCTGCACAAGATCGGCAGAAGATATACACAAATAAGAAAAGGAATTATCGAGAATTCGAGATGTGCATATGAGGATCAAACCGAAGAAGAGCACCTTGAGATGGGCCTCTTGTGCCAAATTAGCCCCCGGGTTCTGTGGACCCTTCCATATATTGGAAAGGGTAGGACCTGTGGCGTATTGATTGGCCTTAACCAGCCACATTTGGGTACACAATGTGTTTCATGTATCCTTCCTTAAGTGATATTTACATGATCCGAAGTGTGTAATCCATTGGCAGAACATTTAGGTATGGTAGAATTATAAAAATACTAACTTGAAGCATGAATTTTTATGTGAATTTGATAGAAAAATTTTCTTTTTGCAGGTAGAGCCGGACGACGAGTTTCTAGTCGAGCCTTAACGTATACTCAATAGGAGATAAATCTTGCTCCGGAAGAGAGTCATCACCTAGGTTAAAGTGTAATATAAGCACTTTAGCCCGAATGAGGCTACTTGGGAAGATGAGGGATTTGTACTTGAGGCTTACCCAGAGCTATATCTTGAGCTGGAGTGAAACACCGAGGATGGTGTTACTTCCAGGCGGGGAATTTGTGACAACTGCATTTGGTATTAACTAGTTGTTAACTAGTAAAATGACATTTTGTTATTATTTTAAAGAAAAGACTAAATTTAGTATTTTTTGGAAAAAAATATTTTCTTTGTTGTTAATATGAAAAATAAAATTGGATATGAAAAAACAGTTCCATAAAAAGTAAAAAGGTTGATGGTAAAAATTATTCCAAGAAATGAGAGGTGGTTGGACAGTTTGAACAGTTACATGTTCCTCTAAGGATAAGAGGCATATCCCAGTGAGGAATAGGGGTTCTGTTCAAAGACTGAGGAGGAGAGTGTGTAATTCCAGAGCTCGTAGAGACCAGTGGAAACCACTCAGTGTTCCTGAGAAATTTCTGGTACCGACTGGACTTGGGGTCCTGAGGTCACAGCAGAAAACACTGTTAACCTGTACCTCTCAGGTGTGGAGCACGGGGGAAAGAGAAGGACGTAATTGCCTCTCTTGAAGGTTGGGTGGACATCATCAGCAAAATTGCTTAATTCAGATAAGTATTTGTGTACTTCAGAAAAATTTAAATAGGAAAGATGTTAAGGAACCTATACACAGGTATCTATTAATTAGTTACATGAAAATAATTCTGTGAATGATAAATGTATGGAAGAATGCATTCTGAAGTATTTATGAATTAGTAGCTATAAAGAGTTCTGTGAATTAATAGTGTGCTCTGTAAATTATTTCTAAGTATGAAAAGATGAGTGTAAGGGGGAACTGTACAAACAATAAATTTTCTATGGCACAAACTGAAAATCTGTTAAGCTATGTAAAAACAGGAATTAGTGAGTAAGGGTAGATAAGCATTTGAACTACTGAAATAAATGGTAAAATATGAAGTAGATAGCTGAATAATAAGCCTACTACTCTTTCCTAAAAATTGTTGAAGAACTAACTGTCGGTTCTGGGTACGAGGTGAACCCCAACCGAGAACACGTCGTTACTCAGATCTAAATATACACGGACAAGAGTTTTAGGTGGTCCGATCACCTACGAAGAAAAAAGTCAAATTTTCTGTGTAAATAAACTTACAAATGGAAAGTAAAAATTTTTCACAGGAATGAAATCTTTCATCAACAAAAGTTATTGAAACACAAAAAACATAAAAAGCTAATGATATACAAGAACCATCTAATAAATAGTGAAAAACAAGGCAAGTTCATTAATAGATGTAGAATAATAATACGAAATACAAGGACCGGCCAGAGGCTCTGTATTTCCACAATGAACAGTTAAAGTGGTAATATTTAACTAGAAAACGATAGCATCATATATAAAATGTAAATGATATTATGAATAGAAAACAGTAAAGAGTTTCTTTCAAATTTCCAATATAAGATTTTATCTGCAATTCATAGAAAAGAAGGAATCGATGTGTTTACACTGTAACAACTCTATCCAAACAAACAAATATAGCAAATGCATAGCTATGACTGAGACCACCGAAACCCAAAGCACTGGTTTGGAGGGAGTCCTTTCAACAAAAAATACGAACATTACAATTACAGGTGATATATATAAACATTTTTACAAACATTGAAGTTCATATATTAGGAAATGTCATCATCTTTCCTAAGATAAAGGAGAATTTCCGAGCTACAAATGGGATTTCTAATTTTTGAGGCAAGCCACATAGTATACGCCATGTATACCAGAGGAGAGACAAAGTACTTAGAGCACCCAGGCGGAATTTGAAAATAGAAATACCTGAAAGTAGTAGAAGAACTATTAACTGAGAGAGAAGATTTAACACCCAACCCAGAGGGAAGTAGGGGTTATGGTTTATGAATACCTGTAAACAGAAACAAAATAGAACAGAAAATAAGAACACAATAGAAATAAACCAGAGTTCAAGATCAGAAATAACCTAGAGAGGAAACAGAGTAACTGTGTTTACTTGCATTGTTGAATCTTCCATCTGAACGCCGAGCGCTGAGTTGGAAGGGAAAGGCCAAAAGTAGATAAATGGATTAAATACTCGATGCATATAAAATGGTGAAATGAGGAACAAGAGATAGTATCCAAAATTGGGAAAACAAAATGAGACTGGAAGAGATGAATTACCTGCGCGAGAAACTGAAACTGTTCTGACACTTTTGCGTTGGTAGCATGTCCGACAACGTTTCTCCAAATTCTGAAGGGCGCAAACCAAATTATATACTCCATCCTAGATTAAGAAAATACTTAGAGAAAACCCCAATCATGGGCCAAATGAAATGGGTTGCACATGGTGTGGCAATATCGCAATCAATTTATAATGCTAGCAGAAGAAAAAGGGCGACGAAGTCTGATGCCAAACCTTGATGGTTGCAGAGCCAATTTTTCCTCGTGCGGACAGAGCAGATTGAGAGAAACAGTTAGGGTTACAAGGTTATACCAAGTCCTTCCCGCTGAGCACACCATCATCGATCACAATAAGGAAAGAATGGTGGGCGACAGGGCAGGTGGCCCATTGAAATGTGCACACAGATCCCATCAACAATCTAACCACTGACACATGAAATGAATTTTCCAACGCTGAATAAGCTTTAGTGGTACAACAATTAATTTGAGATTGATCTTTGAGAAGAAAACAGACGGTTTTAGACCTTAGTTTATATAACCTTTGAAATATGCGGAAAGACTGAATTAACTGCTAGAACCCTTCAAATATCAAAAGCATGTACGCTATGGTTTGTAATTAAATTCGAATCCAGAGCTTAGATGCAGATAGTGTACTTTTCCATTAACGTAAGTTTTGTATTGTGAGAATATCATGTCTATAAATATTTCAATCTTAAGGTAAGATTTTTTTTTTTTTTGGGTAAAATTTAGGCGCTAGATGTTACATCTATGGAGGAACAAACATTTCCTCAAGTTTTTCCTTCAAAAGGAGATTTGCGCATAGAGAGACTTGATTCTCTTAGCCATTGGTAGATCGAGCATTAAGATGGATCTAATTTATTAATAATATAATACACTAATATTAATCAAGATTGATAAATTCTGAGCTAAGATGAATCTAAATTGGTAATAATACAATACACAACTATTAATCAATAACATAATTTATACCTATAATATTATAATTTTTCTATATTATCTTGTTTTAACTAATAAAATAATTTTGTAACAATTTTAAAGCAACAATATTTTTCTTATTTTTAGTCGTCCTTTTAGATTCAAAATAATCATTGTGTTTATTTCTTTATATTGTGAACGCCAAACTTTTGATAAAAATATAGTTGCATCAAACAGACAGTTTGACTGGGTTATCCCACTAAGTCCCACTAAGACACTTATCTTTTTTCATGTCAACTCACAAATAAATGCGAGGAAAACAATGAACACGATTTCACATTGTCTATTAATGTGCAATCCTGTCCCTCTGTGTGATTGAATGGCGATGGCGGGCCCCTGTTTGTCAACGTATTTTTCAAGCAGATTGTAATTAATTGTTGTGGAAAAGTCACAGATATTTAGAAGGCCGATTTCCAATCAGATACGTTGTTTATTTTGGAAGAAAAGAATTTATGTATCCCAAATTCTATGAATAACCATGAAACGTCTAATACTGGAGCATTTCTCTTTTCTCTTTGGGATTATTTTCCAAGTATTTTTTTTTAAATGCAAACTTTTCTCCCAACAATTTTTTTGTGAAACTCGGATATGTTAGGTTAAATTCCATCTTTTTAGACGATATTTTCTCTTACTTTTCATTGTTTCTAATCAGAATAATTATATATTAGTATAACTATATTTATTTAAATAAATGTAGTTGATATAAGCTAAGTGTATATTAATTACATGTGCAACATATTGATAATAAAAATAATCTGGTATAATAATAATAATAGATTAATATTCAAAATTGGAGAAATTAATAATATTATTGATTCATACATGTAATAATATTTATTTATACTAATATCATTAATAAATCTGAAGGATTAATATGAGAAATTCTAGGAATTAAAACCCAAAGTATTAATATTTTAAACTTAAAGGATTAATATTATAAATTCAAGGATTAATGAACTCAACAAATTATTAATATTGTAAATCTAAGGAATTAATAAACTAAAGAAATATTTAATAAATTCAAGAGATTAATATTATAAACCCAAAAATATTAATGAACCCAACAAATTATTAATATTATAAACGAAAGTGATTAATAAACCCAAGAAATATTTAATAAACCCAAAGGATATTATTATTATAAACATAAAGAATTAATAAATACAAGAGCTTCATATTAAACACAAAGAATTAATATTATAAACTATGTAAATAATATTAAATCTTAGGAATATCAACCCTTAGACTAATAAAGCCAAGGGAATGATATTATAACTCCAAAAAAATAATAAACCCAAAGGATCAATACTAACCACATTAATAAATGTGGTTGATAAACACTAATAGATGTTAATTTATGTTAGTTATTATTATTTAATTATTAATATAATAATTTTAAAAATTATTATTTTTAATAATTAATTTTATTATTATGATTATTATTATAAATTAATGTTACTAGTAATAATACATATTATTATTTTTAATTAATAATTAACAATAAATTTTATTATTAACAAATAATTAATTAAATTTATTATTAATAAATAAATAAATAAATTTAATAACATTATTAACTAATTAATTAATATCTATATATATATATATATATATATATATTTCTGAATTGGTCTACTCCTATTATTGATACAAAAATTACAGAGAGGTGTTAGCCTCCGAAGTTCTTGCCCAGTGAAGCGGCATTTTGTCAATTAAAAAGCTTATAACTAACCAAAAATTTTCAAAAGCTAGACCTGTAACCCTGTTTAGAGACTGACAAGCATTGCAAAGCCGCCCACGCAGGGGAAACCGGCTGTTTGACATAGGAACAAAGATAAAAGGTGACAAAACGAAAGAGCCGAGGCGCAAAAAATCAAGCCCAAACAGTCAAATATGAGTCAAAAACCTGAAGGTGGAGGCACGTTCAGGAGTCCAGTTAGTTGGATGACTTTTCTTTGATGATGCGGCATCCATAGTCTTGGGGGTATTCATACTTCTCCTGGAGATCAACGTTGTCCATATAGCCTCCACACTTGGAATTGCTCGGGCCACCAGGGCTGCTTCTACCAGGAACCTCGCCACTGCTGATTTCCGCCCGCTTCAGGCTACAGAAAGGAGGAGTGGAGTGAATATCTTTACTGCCCATCTCCTTTGGCTCACCTAAAGCCTGGACAAACTCATGCGCGGACTCATCATGAATATCAAAGGTGATATTGGCTGTCATGGAGGAGTGACAGTGAGCACAAGGAAAGCAGATTAGAGCACTATGAGAATGAACCGGGAGGGAAGAAAGAGAGGGGCGGGTATGGGAGGAACCCCGGGAAAAGGAGAAATGCTCAAACCTCTGGCTGCGGCCACTCCTAGTGGAAGGATAACATCCTGAGAGGAACTCTGAGGACTGAGAGGTCGAGCCTGAGTTGGAGGAGGAAGGCTGGCGGGCAATCTGGCCACGACTAGCGCCTCTTCTGGGCCTCAGACGATGACGGATTCTAGGCATATTGCAAAAGGCTGTCAAGACACAGTGCGAATCGTCTGAGCAGAGGCGGGAGGCACGGACCTCAGAAGGAGGCAGGGGAGTAGCAGGATGAGCAAAGTCACAATCAAAATGTGAAATGGACCGGAAGTGGCAAAGAGGGCGGTGAGTGAAAGGGATATCCGGCATCAATTCAGTGCAGCAGACAAGAGCGCATCTCTTACCAGCGCCAGACCGAGACCCGGGATCAGCTGCCGCCTTGGAACAGCGTGCCCGCAAAGGAGGTGCAGAAATGTAACGAGAGTGAAGCGCCATGATAGTAATGCAGTGAGGCTGGCTTGGGAGGACGCGTTGCGTTAATACAGCATTGAAGTTGAAAGTAGGAATATTAATGCAGGGATGCGCAATGAGCTGGGTGGCGGTGGCACAAGTCCACACACCATCCCACCAAATCTCACCACGCGCCAACGTACCGAGCGTCTTAAACCCCGCATCCGTACTAATTAATTAATATTAATAATAATTAGTTACCTCATTTTAAAATAATTATTGTTATTATTAATTAATTAATATTATTATTATAAATAATTATTGTTATTAATAATTAATTAATATTATTATTAAAATTATTATTACTAATTAATATTAGTGGTTTTATTAATTAATATTATTATTTTCAATAATAATTATAAACCCAAGGGTTTCATGTTAAACCCAATCATGAATATTATAAACCTTATTAATTAATATTATTATTTTCAATAATAATTATAAACCCAAAGGATTTATGTTAAATCCAATCATCAATATTATAAACCTTATTAATAATATTATACCTTAAGATTATGAACCCTTATATTAATAAACCCAAGGGATTAATATTATAAACTTGAGGTATGCAAATCCTAAGATAAATATCATAAACCCTAAAATAAACATGGTTGATCGTGGTTTATTTTCATATTGGGATAAAATTTATCACAATGCAGCGTTGGACCATTGTTGACCATGGTTGAACATCATTGATTTTCATATGCAGACAATCTTTGTCACAATGCAACATTGCACCATTGTTGATTTTGATATTAAGAAAATCTTTGTCACAATGTCACACACAAGCATGATTGACCATGATTATAAACCCAAGGATTGATATTATAAACGATTTGAATAATATTATACCCTACGAATATGAACCCTATGAATAATATTATACCCTACAAATATTGACCATGATTAATTTTCATGTTGAGACAATATTTGTCACAATGTGACTTTGGAATTGATTTCCATATTAATAAATTCTTTGTCAGTATATGATGTTGGACCATGGTTGATTTCCATATTGAGAAAAAATGTCACAATGTGATGTTAGACCATGATGGACCAAACTTATAAACTGAAGGATTTATATTCAACCAAAAGATTAATATTATAAACCCTAAAATAAATATGGTTGACCATGGTTTACCATGGTTGATTTTCATAGTGATACAATATTTGTCACAATGCAACGTTGGACCATAGTTGGCCATAGTTGACCATGATTTATTTTTATATGGAGATAATATTTGTCACAATGTGACATAGGACCATGGTTGATTTTCATATTGATATAATATTTGTCACAACGTGACATTGGACCATGGTTGGTTTTCATATTGAGAAAATATTTTTCAGAATTTGACGTTGGACCATGGTCAACCAAGATTATAGACCAAAGGATTTATATTAAATGCAAATATTAATATTATAAACCCATGTAAATAATAAGCCCAAGGAATTAATAATAAAAACCCAAAGGATTACAATTATAAACTTAAGGTATGTAAACCCTAATATAAATATTATAAACCCTAAAATAAACATGGTAGACCATGATTTCTAATGTTTGATTTTCATATTGAGACAACCTTTGTCACAATGTGAAGTTGGAACATGGTTGACCTTATTTGACCATGATTGATTTTAATGTGGAAACAATCTTTTTTTTATGTCTGTGACTTTAGAGAATGGTTTATTTTCATATTTAGAAAATGTGACGTTGAAGCATGGTTGACCATGACCATAAACCCAAGGGATTTATA
Source organism: Pinus albicaulis (assembly GCA_034641835.2). Taxonomy (NCBI): domain Eukaryota; kingdom Viridiplantae; phylum Streptophyta; class Pinopsida; order Pinales; family Pinaceae; genus Pinus; species Pinus albicaulis. The sequence goes on from CM076575.1 coordinate 1,336,893,815, forward strand.
TTGACCCAAAGATTGATATGATAAACCCGATGAATAAAATTGTACCCAATTTTGATTGATATTATAAACCTTAGGAAATAATAAACCCACATCCCAGGGATAAATTCTAAAACCCTAATGTATTATAACCTAAGGGAATAATATATTATACCCAAGGATCAATATTATAAACCTTAGGAAATAATAAATCCAAGGGATAAATTCTAAAATCCCAAGGTATTATAAACCCAAGGGAATAATATTAAACCGAAGGGATTAATGTTATAAACCCATAATATTTAAACCCTAAAATAAACATGGTTGATCATGGTTGAGTTTCATAATGAGACAATCTTTGTCAGAGTGCGACATTGGACCAGGATTGATTTTCATAATGAGAAAATCTTTGTCATAATGTGGCATTAAACCATGGTTTGTTTTCATATTGAGAAAATATGTCACAATGTGACATTAGACCATGGTTGACCATGACCATAAACCCAAGGGATTTATATTAAACCCAAGGATTGATATTATAAACCCTATGAATAATATTATACCAAAAGATTGATATTATAAACCTTAGGGAATAATAATACTAAGGGATAAATTCTAAAACCCCAAGGTATTATAAACCCAAGAGAATAATATTAAACTAAAGGGATTAATGTTATAAACCCAAGGTATATAAACCCTAATATAAATATTATAAACCCTAAAATAAACATGGTTGACCATGGTTCATTTTCATAATGAGACAATCTTTGTGAAAATTCGATGTTGGATCATGGTTGATTTTTATAATGAGAAAATATTTGTCACAATGTGGCGTTGGATCATGGTTGATTTTCATATCGAGAAAATCTTTGTCACAATGTGACATTGGACCATGGTCGACCAAAATTACAAACCCAAGGATATATTCTAAACCCAATGATTAATATTATAAACAAAAGGGATTAATACTAAAAAATCAATGAATTAAAAACCCAAGGGATTAATACTAAAAAATCGATGTATTATAAACCTAAGGGAATCATATTAAACCTCAAGGATTAATATTGTAAACCCAAGGTACGTAAACCTTAATACAATTATTTATTATTAATTACTATTTATTCAATGAGATCCATAGAATTTTTCACCTTGTCCCGAGGATGAACCACATTAGTTGGTTCGAAACGTCGACCAAATCCTAATGATGTGATCAATCTAAAAGACATTTATATACTTTATGGATCACAAAAGTTTTCGTTCTAACATTATGACCCTACACAGAAGGGATATGGCTGATAAGGCTCGTCAATTTGAGCGAGATCGACTGCAAGTTGCTAAGAAAAATTTGGATCTTACATTTCTCAAAAGATGTAGAGATGCATCATTGATTCCAGTGTTTGATCGTATTTCCCATCCTATAAACTTTTCTAAAAATAAACCTATTTTTATTAAAACTAGCTTGGCTTTAATTAGGTCTGAGATTAGTAAATAAAGGAGTGAGCTTGATTTTATTTCTCGGAAGCTTTTCTTTCAACATATGGATTTGGCGAATGGTATTTCTGTCTCTCTGTGGAATGTATTATATGGTGTTTCAACTACTAAAGCGTGTCATATGGAGGAATTATCCAAGAAGAAACACACTGCCAAATTTGACAAATTGCTGGGGGCAGTTTCTCATTTTGAGCCTAGTCAAGATTCCTCGAACCATGGTCATACTGTGATTAGTGAAGCACACGTCTCTGCCCTGAGTTCTTGTGTTTCCAGGCTATCTTCAAAATCTTCCTTGTCTTCTTTTGCCACTAGTCCCTCTTCGGAATCAGTTTCAATATCTTCCTCTCCTCAGCACTCTTCTGATCTGAAGTACAAAAGGTAAATCTCTCTGAAACTCTTCGACCTTTCTTGGTAGCATCAACATGGTAAATTTGTCTTCAATCTCATCCCCTCTCATCGACAAATTTTGTAATTTGAATCAAGACTAGAAGGCCAACAATATTCCGGATCATGTCAACATTTCTTCCTCTGCGTCAAGCTCGTTGATCGGTGATTCAACTTCATCCCCTGGCTCGAAATTGTATACACAGATTTCTGATGATGATATATGTCTAGCATTATCAAATTTCATCTCTGCTTCAGATTCCCCCCCCCCCCCCTTCAACATCTTTGGTGCCTTCTAGCCTTATATTCTTAAGTGGCGAAGAGGGTTCAGGCCATGGCATCGAAAGCATCGAAAGCCACACAAAAAATAAGGGTGGTTTCTCTCTCCATTCAAAGGAGATTGCCACAGAGCTGAGGAGTGTTCGAAACATAGGGAGTGTTGGAGCTGATTGTGTGCGAATCGTGGAACTTGTTGATAGCCAAAGGCCAATTAGTAATGTTCTCAATCATGTTTTTTCTAATGATTGGAATGGTAGCCCTAATAATAAACATTGCAATAATCTCTTAATCAATAAAAATAAGGATATTTACAATATTAATAATAATATAAGTTATAATATATCCACTAATAATAATAAATATTTAATTAATTTAAATAATATTAATATTAGTAATAAATATGATATTAATATATTAACAACATTAATATTAGGGATAATATGACTATTAAGAATAATAATATTAAAATTAACAACTTTAGCATTAACAATTTTTCTTCTTTGAAAAATGTCATTAACCTTTCTAGTTCAGATTTTGATTCTTCGGTTTTCAGTCTCCTTAATAGGGATCTTAATTTCTCCCTTGCCCCGAAGAATATTCCCATTGATGACATTATCTGTAAAATTGAATATGACATTAAGGATCTTCCAGATAATGTCAAGGAGGTGATTAGACATGATTGCTCCATTGTTCTTAGGAGGGCTAAGCCTCCTAAAAGAAACATGAGCAAACCTGAGGTTCTTGCCCTTAAAACCTTAAGGGACAACCATAACATTGTCATCCTTAAGGCTAATAAGGGTGGTGCCATTGTCATTATGGATAAGTCGGACTATGTGGAAAAATTATAGACCATATTTCCAATAGTGGCAGTTACGTTAAGCTTAAAAAGAATCCCCTTAAATATATTTCTAAGGATATTTCCCTAACCATTAAGTCTGATCCTACCCTTAATCCTCTCTCTAGAAAGCTTATTGAGAGCAATCCACTCACCCCCAGGATTTATGGCCTTCTGAAGGTTCATAAACCTGGATCCCCATTAAGACCTATTGTTAACACGATAGGTGGTCCCTCTTATCATCTCGCTAAATTCTTAGCCCAAAAGCTTAAGCCCCTTGTGGGTCTCACTGACTCCTATGTTAAGGACTCAACTTCTTTCATCAGGGAATGAAAGGACATCAGCTTGTAACCTAAGGAATTATTGGTCAGTTTTGACGTGGTTTCCTTATTCACAAAAATCCCCATCCAGGAAGCCATTGATATTATTAAGCGGATCTCTGACCAAGACACTTCTAAATTAGTTGGCCTCTACCTCACCTCGACTTTCTTCAGTTTCCAAGGTGAGTTGTATGAGAAAACCTGTGGGGTTTCTATGGGTTAATATTATAAAAATTTTGGTGTTTCATCTTCTAAGGTTAGCATTTTGGATCTATATGGATTTTTATTGAGGTTAAGAGGACATTCTTTCATATTCTTGTAACAAATATTGAGAATGCACATAGACACCATCTGTCTATCTTCAGAAATGGATACCACCATTTTAGCCTATTTGGGTTTGCAAGTATTGCGTTATTTTATTTATCAATATAAGTTTGTTTTTAAATATATTATTATCATATCTACTATATTTATGTGTCTATGTGCTTCATTTCCTTTCTTACATTTCATTTGTTCCTTGTACAAGTGGAATCAATGAAGAAATAAAAAAAATGCTTGGGCCAAATTTTTAATATTCCTTTTTCTTATTTCCCTTATGGCATGGTTAGGATTGATCTCTAGTGTTAGTGGAAACTAGGTTATAGGAGTGAAATAACCCTTTCTAGTGTGAAGATAAAAAAAGTATGGTATTTTCCCATGGTACTTGTCATGGTATTTTCCCATGATATTTTCCTTTATTTTATGGTTTCTATCCCTGAGGATTTTGACTTAAATAAAATAAATAAAAGGGAAAAATTCTAGAAGAAAAATAATAAAATAATAAAATAAATGCTTCTAGAAGATTGGAGAGAGTTCCATCAATATTTTAAAAGGGAGGAGGAGCAATGTATTGTATTTATCTTGGATTTATTTATCATATTGTGTATTTTATAGAGAACTTGACGTGGATAGTTCCATCTTTGATCCCAACAGAAACCTCGTAGTGATATCTAAGAAATCATACATAAACCTAATCATACAAGTCTTTTCTTTGGTGGATCCATTCGAGGTCCACAAGTATGCTTATTGGTTTATATTTGAATTTTGGTAGATTTTCTTGGCGATTTCTATGTACTGTCATTACACTTAATAAATAAAGTTGAGTTATGTTATTTCTCATGGTGTCTATAATTGTCATATTTATATTTATTTATTGGTCAATATTTATTGGTTAATCTCGTATATTTTATGTTCCATGAAGTTTTTAGTTTTATTTACAATAAATTATATGGAATATTTTATTTGTGCACGAGGGTTTTATCACAATAAATTATTTTCTAATGGGTTTTCAAGTTTATTATAGATTATTTCCATAATTCTGAAATGGAATATTACAACGGTATCAGAGTTGTAGATCTTGCCATATCAAGGGTTTTTATCGAAAAATTCCAATTTATATGTAGGATTAGTCACAGGTTTCATGCAGGGAACTTTCGTTGGATTAATTCTCACACTAGCTAGCATTTCCATCTTCGATGGTATTCAATATCACCCTAGTTTGTTTTATTTTTATTTCTAATTGATTGAGCATGGTTATTCTCCATTAGATTGAGGTTATTATTTTTTATTGAAAAAAAAGATAAAATCATATTCTAGTATTAGTCAGTTTCTTGGGTTTTAATACACTGAAATATTTGGTGCAAAAGATCTAAATTTTAATTCTTTAATTGAAGAGTAATATTTTTCAGCAACTAACAAGGTTTTTATGGAGATCATTTTAATTAATTACAATAACATATTGTGAATAAGATCTATTGGGTTTGTAGTTACTATGGGATTTTAATATTAAAGGATTGTTTTTTAGTTATTATTTGCAGATCAAGGGTTTATTACTATAAGAATTTATTATTATCTTGTAGAATAACTTTTCCGCACAAGTTTGGGACTCGAGGATTTTATTATTGAAAAATTTCTTCCACACCAAGTATTGTATCATTAGGTCAAAGTTTTATTACTTTAATAGTAGTAGATCACTCTCCAATTATTGTTTGTATGAAAATGATTTACCCAAAGGACAAGATAAATTTCAAGGGTTTATTATTTTTATTATTATATAATAAATTCAAGTTCATTTCCAATATCATTCAATTATTATTTTCATAGCCCAATATTGATCAATTTAATTGAAGGACCCGAAGGAATTATCGTTGGTTTTCTTTATCCTAACTGTTTGATTTTGTGGAGGTGTATTTACAAGAGTAACAATTTTATCATCTTAAGTGTTTACAACAGATCGTTGCCTATCATTATTTATCTACCAATAATGGATCAATTATCTAACTATAGAACCGAGGGATTTTCTTCTTTATCTTCAGCATTTTGATTGGTTAGGAAGGGGGCCATAAGGTCTAACCACTTTGGTAGAGGGTCATGAAGAACGAAAAGGAGTTCCATTCAGGATTTGTGCCATTTTTCAAAGTCTAAGCAGGGTTTGAAGGGAGGTTGAGAGGTCAACATGGCTAAGGAATGGTTTGGAGATAAAGCTGAGAGGCCACCCTTTATTTACAGGTTGAGGAGGAATTGGAGACTAGGTTAGGAGGCCATTTTCGTGGTCGGGGAGGAAGTTGGTTAGCCATAAAGGGAGGGGATCGAAAACCCATTTTTGGTTGTAGCTTCAAATCTACTAAAATTCCTAGAAGAAAGATGACCATTCAATGGTCATATTACTACCCATTAATTATACCATTGCAGGGAGCTCATTTTCATGACTAGATATGATTTATTTTCTACAATAAAGGATATTTTTTTCTCTACCATTAGAAAAGTTTTCCAACACAATATATAGTCATCAACTTCACTTATTAGTTTGTGAGGGTGAAGCTATCATATTTCAAGGCATGACATTGTAATTTTCCTCAAGTGCTTGATAACGATTATTTGATTTGCTATTTGTTGTTCGTTATTTGCTACATGTCTAACAAAATGATGTTAGGAATAGATTGGAGATTTCTCTCTTTATCATCCATTTCTTCCTCTAGTAACAATTGAAGGGGTATATGATCAGATTTTCCTCAACAAAGTTTTATTTCAAATCATAATATCATTATGCTAGTAGCATCTCCATGGAAAAATTGCATACTTGATTTTGTAGAATGTGAAATGATGTGTCTTTACAAGGCCCTAGAGGACATTGAGAGATGGAAACAACAAATTTCACTTTGTCCTTTTGGAAAATAAAAATGTTGACCCTTCTCGAAAGGAGTCCATGCTACCCTTCAACACAAGAAATTGAGAAACATACAAAAACGACAAAAAAGGGGGGAATTGGCTCTTTGCACTTGGATTCGAGTTGCACTGTATGAGGTTAAGAGATGTCCTTCTGAATTTGGAGGAGATATATGCATGTTTTTCTAAGATAGACTGATCATATTGGAAGAGTTTAAGTTGGTCCCTAAAACCATCCATGTTTGCTTTGATTTAGGCCAGATCCTTCGAGCACCCTTGTGAAGAGGTAAGGTTAAGATTTTCCTGTTGCCTTAACATGATCATAGTGTTAACTTCACCCGTGCCTCCCTATAATGATGGCATCATGAAGAAGGTTTTGCAGTTGATTGTGGATTAACAAAGTTACCGATCAAACAAGAAAATTATCGATTACCCGTTATTTTGAGGTAGCAAAAAAAGCACCCAATTTTGAATAGTGGTGCAGAATCACCTTTTTTATTTTCGAGCATAGTTTTGGCACTTTAAATTTTCTTATGAATTTTTTTTTCTTAAATGTCATGATTTTCATGTCAATTTTGAAAAGTGGTGATGTAGAATCACCTATTTTGGATATATATATATATATATAATGTGATGATTTTCATGTCGATTTTGAAAAGTGGTGATGCAGAATCACCTTCTTTTTGGAGCATATTTTTGACACTTTTAAATTTTTTTATTTATCTAGTATGAAGATTTGTTTTAAAATGTTAGTGATTTTCATGCTAATTTTGAAAAGTGTTGATGCAACATCAACCCTTTTGGTTTAAAGTGACAATTTTATATTGGTAATAAAACAAAAAAATAAAATAAAAAAACATGACAAAAAAAATCAAATATATAATTTTTTTTTTTAATCAATAAAAATGTTAAAAAAACAAAAATAACTCGTAAAAAAAAAAAATCAATTTCAAAAACTAAATAAAAGAAAAAATTAAAAAAACATATAATTTAAAGTTTTTTTTTTATTTTAAATTTTAATTTTTTAAATTTAATATTTCCTTATTTATTATTTGTTTATTTTTTATTAATTAATTAATTTATTTTTACATTTTATTTTTCTAATTAATTTATTATTATTATTATTATTATTAATTTAAGATTTTTTGCATTCTTTTTGTTTTTTAAATGTTTTATTTTTTTTCAAATTTTGTTAAGATATTTTTTTTATGACTTTTTTTTTTAATTATTATTTTAATTAGGTTTTTTTTGGTTTGTTTTGAAATTATTATTTTTATTTATTTTTTAATAGATTTTAAGTTATTTTATTTAATATGTTTTTTAATTTTTTCAAAATTTGTTTTTTTGGGTTATTTAATTAAAAAAAAAGGGTACTTTTAATGTTTTTTAAATTTCAATGTTTTTTTTTTTAAATAATTTTTAAATTGTTTTTTTATTTCTTTATTTTTTTAATCGTTTTTTTTTTCATTTTTTTTTTAGTATTTTTATGTTTATTTTTTTTAAATGTTTTTTTTTTAATTATATCTTTTAAAGTTTTTTATTTTTATTATTATTAATGTGTTTTTCTATTTGTTTGTTTTTTTTTTTTTTTTAATTTTTTTTTGTCAGTCAAAATTTTAAATTATTTTCTTAAATAATGTTTTTTTTTTTTTTAACGTATTATTTTTATTTTTTTGTTAGTGTTTTTATTTTTTTAATTTTTATATTTTATAAATTATTTTTAATTTTTATGTTTATTTATTTATTTTTATGTTAAAATGTATATTTTTATGTTAAAATGTATATTTTTATTTACTTGTTATTATTTGTTTTAGTTTTTAGTTTTTCAATGTTTTCATATCCTCAATATATTTGATTGGATATATGTCAAAAAAATATGTAGAAGTAATAAGTATAGGAGAACATTTTTTTGTTAATGGTGTACTTCTTTAGATAGAAACAACAATTATTTTTTTGTATAATGTCTAATATGTTTATTAGTTTCGATTTATTAAATTCAAAAGAATATAATTTTAATATTAAGTTATTATTATTATTAGAATATATGAAAATAATAGTTATATATATATAGTTTTAAAAAAGCAATTTGCAAATTTCAAAATCCTAAAACTATTTAAAAATAAATTATTGACACAAATTTTCAAAAAAACATATGTTTTAATGTAGAGAGAATAAAAAACTCGAAAATCCAAAATAAATTCATTTGTTTTGTGAAGTTATTCATTCATCATAACTAAAATGTTTCCTATTTAGTGATTTTAATGCATTATATGAAAAAATCATTAATTTGATAGACATTTATCTAAAAAAAAATATTATATTTAATAAATTGTTATTAATACGATAAGCTTAAAATAACAATAAATTAATATTAATTAAAATGTAGTAATTTTTTAAAATAATATTAACACCATGGCTGAAAATTGTTGGAATTTTAAGGATTTTCATAAAGGTGATATTTTATCTTTAATGTCATCCTTGGAATTTTAAGGCTTTTCAGAGACATAATATTGTATCTTTAATACCCTGCCTAAAAATCGTTGGAATTTTAAGACTTTTGATATTTTATCTTTAATGCCATGTTTATCATTGAAATTTTAAGGTATTTCAGAGTCATGATATTTTATCTTTAATGTGATTATTAAAAATTATTGACAATTTACCCCGAAAAGAAAATAGATTATTCCAGCATTAACACTTTTCATTTTCAAGGTGTTTTTTGCACACAAAAAATTGACGACGTTATTACAACATCAATACTTTTCATTTTTAGGGTGTTTTTTGCACACAAAAGTTGGCGACGTTATTCCAACAACAACACTTTTTGTTTTGAGGGTGTTTTTGCACAAAAAAAATTGGCGACGTTTTTCCAGCATCAACACTTTTCGTTCTCAGGCTGTTTTTTGCACACACAAATTTGTCAATGTTATTCTAGTATGAACACTTTTCATTTTCAGGTTATTTTTTGCACAAAAAAATTGGCTTTTACTTCCATTATTAAAATATGTTGAAAATTTACCCTGAAAAAAAGGTTATTCTAGAATACAAATTTTCGTTTTCGGGCAATTTTTTCATGATATTTTGATGTTTTTTTGTTTAGAGTTCTTGTTTTGAGGTAATAGTTTTTGTTTGATCGATAACTTTGTTTATTGTTATCAAGGGTTGCATGACATCGAGATCCCTACCTTCGATAACATGCTTAACATATTATAACTTATGGGATAAACTAGATCTTATAACCTTATGTTTCATCTAAAAAGTAATCATTTGATTCTTTATAAGTTTGAAAGCCTCGTCCACCAATTTAGAGAGCATCATCGATATCATGTCAAGATAAGTGTATGAGCCATTTTGATCTCAATCACAGATGACAAAGAGGCCATTGGTAAGTAGTTGTGATCTAGAGTATTACCCATTTGGAGGATGAAAGAAATTGTCTCACTTTCTCCTTATAAGCTGGCAGGAGGAGTAGTAGAGATGAACATAAAGTTGTTTACAAGGAATCTTATAGCGGAAGAAATCATGGAATTGCAAGTCACCAGTAGGAGTATGAACCATATATGGAGTGGTGATAGTAAAGTTAAGGACACAAATATGCAAACCAATAGTAATAATGAGCTAAGGAGGAAAATTATTTCCTTTATATGCAAGGAACATTCGACACCTAACCACTCTTGCTCAATTGACATGGAGGAGATGATAGGGACAAAACATGAGGAGATTTCTTTTAACCATCCCGATGAGGATTCCTTTACTATAATTGAGTCCATAAATTTTCTAGAGGAAATCTATGAAGAATATGAGAAATAAAGTGTAGATGAGGGTAGAATTCCACCAGTGCATCCATGTTTGACAACCAAAGAGGATGAACAAGAGATTGTTTCCAAAGGTCGAGAAGTCTAGGAAGAAGACTTTCAAGAAGACTTGAGAAAGGAGCTAATATTAGTGAACCGAAACGATGAGCATGAACATGAAAAGGAGTATGAAAAACATAGTGTACAAGATGAGTCATTTCTAGAGAGTCAACCAAAGGCTCTAGTTGGAGCTATGATAGTTGGGCATCCAATGCATAAAGATACAAAGACATTTAGTAGGGAAGTAGAATTTCCAATAGAGGATTTATAGGAAATGATTAAGCATTTCAAGAAAATTATTATTATGTTGATGTAGATAATATGAATATTCTAAGGCATAGTCTTACATGAGAACAAGAATATTGAAGAGCTCATATGGGTATTTGTCGAGTTAGTGGCGAAGTTGTATAATGTTGAGGAATGACTCAATTACCTCACAAGGATGTAAGAGAAATATGATTGGGAGTCCCAAAGAAGTCCTTTTTAGGGATACATTGATAGGGCTTACAACTCTATCAACCCACCTTTGTTCATTGGAGGAAAAGGGGAAAATTTTTCTAGATGCATCTTATGGGAGCCTTCCAGATGGGTTTTATAGGTGGGCTAGAATAGAGAAAAAGTCCAGAAACTTAGGAGCACCCCAATTAGGATCAAGATAGTGCTAAATGAACATGGTTGGATTGTTTCTTGTGTGATTATTTACACACACAAGATTATGAGTTGGTACCTCATTGATGAGACAATTCTTGAGAGAACATTTTTATCCAAGGACATAATATAGTTATGGAAATGGAAAATGGGCTATGAAGTTTGGTTTTGGTAGCATTAGGATCCATTAGGATCTATTGATGGCAATTTAAGTCAACGATTAGATTTGGATCCAAGTGGAGGTTCACATATTAGTGGATCTATTAGAGATTAATTGATTTGGAGATTGATATGGGATCTAGGAATTGAGATATTTATCCTTCTTTAGGTGAGACAGTGGCATATTGTGATGGTTCAATGTTTCATATGGGACCCTGGTATTCATAATCAACTGCTTTGGATAGCCAAATTGGTAGACAAATGTGAATTGATTATGTGCAAACAATATTGAGGCGGGAGGATTTATAATATTCCTTTTCCTGATTTCCCTTATGGTGTGGTTAGGATGGAATTTCAACGTTGGTGGCAACATAACTCTTTACCATGTTAAGGAAGAAAAAGTATGATATTTTCCCATTGTATTTGACCATGGTATTCGCCATGTATTTTTCTAAGGTATTTTTCGATGGTATTTGCCTTTATTTTTTTGGTTTATGGACCAAATGATTTTGACTTAAATAAAATAAATAAAAGGGAAAGATTCAAGAAAAAGAATGCAAACATAATAAAATGAAGGCTTCTAGAAGATTAGAGAGAGTTCCATCAAGCCCTTTAAAAGGGAGGAGGAGCAATAAATTTTTATTTATCCTGGATTTTTTATCATATTATGTATTTTGTAGAGAAGTTAGAATGTCGAGTTCCATCTTTGATTCAGGATGAAAACCCGCTATGATATCTGAGAGAATGGACATAAATATGATCATACCAGTATTTGGTGGATCTATTCATGGTCCACAAGTATGCTTATTGGTTTATCTTTCAATTTTTGTAGATTATCTGATTGTTGCTATGTATTGTCATTACAATTAATAAATAAGGCTAAAATATGTAAATTATAATGGTGTCTTCAATTGTTGTATTTATTTTTATTTATTGGTCATTAATTACTAGTTATATTTTATTGATTCATCCAACATATTTTATGTTCAACCAAAACTATCTCGAATATCTTATTTGTGCAGTTTGTGTAGAGGGTTTTATGGCAATAAATTATTTTGTCATGGGCTTTCACATTTATTCCTGATTATTTTCCATAATTCCAAAATTAAATATTACCAACTTAACCTCCCTCAACATTTTATGGCAATAAATTATTTTTTTAGGGGTTTTAAGTTTATTGCAGTTTATTTGCCATAATTCCAAATTTGAATATTGCAAACTTAACCTCCCTCAAATTCTATCCCATCTTAACAGTTGATCTTTAAGATCTTTCCAAACAAAAATAAAATATTTTCCTTGTACAACTAGAATCAATGACAGTAAAAAAATTATTGGGCCAACTTAACCTCCCTCTACATTTTATCCCATATTAACACATGATATTAAATATATTTCCAAAATAATCAGAAGAGGTAGGTACCTTTAGTTTCCACATTTTTTAACACCAACAACTATACTTGATCACACTCTAGAGTTACTATGGATTGGCGCCTTACGGAATTTTTTAGGGTGCTGAATCTATTTATATATTCAAAAGTGTGCACTTTAAATAACAAGAAATCACAATCTTGCTAGAAACTGCTTTATGAGATTCTAATCACGACATTCATTTCAACTATTAGATAGACTTCACCAAATGAAATGCAAAGTGTGTGTGTGTGTGTGTGTGTGTGTGTGTGTGTGTGTGTGTGTGTATATATATATATATATATTTAGTTTTCTGTACATATATTTGTATTCAAATTTATTTTAATAAGTAACCATGAATTTTTAAAACATAATATAAAGTTTGAAAAGTTTATTATATTTTAAAAATTTAAAAGAATTTAATTATGATTAAATTTCAAAAAAAATAAGTTATAGATATTTTCACACACCCACACATAAAATACATAAAAAAAAATCATAAACACTATTTCTCTTAATTACTTAAGCTAAATTTAATTGATAATTATCTTTAATATTGTATTAATAAATGTTCAAATAAATATTTCATAATAATTTTAATTCTAAATGACTTATAATTTCTAAATAAATAAAAAGTAATTAGTGTAATTATATAAATTACATGTCTATTAAATGTTAGTAGGCATCAATATATGATAAAATATCAAAACACTTCATGATATTAAAATTTAAAAAATTACAAAAAAATTATATAAATATATTTTTATTTTAAATTTTTATTCATTATAAAAATAATTAATATATAAGTTAAACATAAAAGAAACATATAACTCAACTATGGAGATTTACCTTGAATTTATCATGGAGATGTTTAGTTAATAACTAAGCTTTATTAAAATATAATAGACTAATACTTATGAATACCTATGCTCAAGAAACCATAACTCATTTCATATCACATTTAGTCATATAACATTTTTTTAAGTAATCAATTTACTTAAAAAAAAGCATTACTATTTTGGAAATAAAACTTAATTTTTAATTTAATTTATGAATATTATTAAAAATATAATATAATATTTGATGATATCTTTATTAAAAAATTTATAATTATTTATAATTAATAAAATTTTAAAAGTGCCATATCAGAAAGAAACACTTACTAGCTCAAAAAAATAAATATAAATAATTTACCAATATTATATTAATATTTAAATTATAGGTTTAGCCATATAGAATTTATGTTTACTTCAATGCAATTGCAAGAAATGGCTTGGTTCATGAAAACTCTTTTAGCTAAAGCCCTCAGTAGCCAGGGTGCAGTGGTTAATTAGGCCTTCTAGGCCAACTCGATGGCCTTGGCGAAAAACACAGCCCGCTTGGATAAGCTGGAAGTGTCTCTCAACTCGTTAACTGAGGAAATGAAGATGTTAACCAAACTTCTTGAGGGCTTCATCAGGCTCTTCGAGCTGTACCTCTGTCATGTTTTAAATGCATCCATTGAGCTCTCGACGGACAGTTCCAGAACAACTATCATCCATCGGCACCGGCCACACACTGTGCCTCTGAGCGATGTTGGAGGGAGTCCGAGTTCTGGAGGTCCGAGTGCTGATGGTCCGATTGCGGAGCGCTCTAGTGCTGAAGGGCCTGGTTCGGCAGGATCAAATGGGTCTAAGGGGCATACTAAAATGTAATGTTCTTGTTTTCGCCTTCTAGCTGGCGTCTTTCGGCTTGTAGCTATCTGTCTATGTTAGCTTGTTATCTCCTATTCGGCTTAGTGTTCCTTATTGTGGGCATCCCTGCGTGGAGTGCCAATTTTGACCTCTTGGTCCTTGGGTATGGATGTAATGATGGGCATGGTGGTCAGCCTCTGTTTTATTTGTTTGCTTATGTCCGGGTCACTGTGTCTACGTCTGTCCTTACATACGCTTTAGGGTTGTCCAGCCATTCTACCTTCGGGTACTGGCAGCCGTTTTGTAATTTTTTGTACACGATTTTGATCTAATACAACTGCTTACTTACAAAAAAGAAAGAAATAAAGATGCCCACTTTTTACAAATTTATTTCGCATCCTAGACATATACACAATACAACCAGTTTCCTTCACTATTACACGTCTTTCATGAAAATTACACTCAAAAGAGCTTGTGGCAGGGCAATGGAAGATTTATTCCTCAAAATAAGAAACATTTATTAAATTGGTACAATTCCCGAATATAAATCTCTTTAAATTTAGAATAAAATGAAACGAATATGGCCTGTTTTTAAAAAGAAAATCGTTGATGCAAAATAAAGTGAATTTCTTTCACTCTAGGAATATTATATCTAACAACGACAAACATCAGGATTCCACGAAAATCATTTATTTGGCAGGGAACGAAATGACGAGGAAGATTCATTTGGTTAGATGGAAAGTGATAACAAGACCAAATGAGGTATCTTGGACACCCACAATTTTAGCAGGGTTTTGATTATCAAGAACATGGGGAGGGCCACAATAGAAAATGGTATTTGGGGACTCATCATAAGAGATAATTATATAAATGGATAGTCATTTACCATCTCGACCCAGCATGGGGTAAGGAGAACTTTGGGATCATTCTATATTTGGAGAGATATGACTAAAAATTGACATTGGATGATGGGTTTTTTGTGATGGGAACTCGGGGATGGTAGATTGGTGGAGGTAGTTTTGGATGCACTAAAGGACTTATATGGTAACCAATCTTTATCAACTAATCTTCTTAACACCCTACATGATATGGACATATTATATTTTGTACATATCAACTGAAGAAATAACCATTTCATCTCACAACAATCATGGCGGAAGGCTATTGACGTTTGACTGCATCAGAAAATTGACCATTGAATGGGAAAATTATTTTGCAAAGCTATATTATGCAGTTGTTTACATAGCTGAGGATGAAGACAAATTGCAGTGCGAGGGTGCAACAAATAACTGTCAACCAAGGGTTAAGGATATTTACAAGAGTCCCCCTTTGTTCGAGAGAAGTTGATTGTAATATTTGGTTCCAAGCTTCATGGGGTAGGAGACTCCACTAAAGCTCATTTACTTTGGATGGTTGGCCATTCATAATAGAGTGCTCACGTGGGATAAATTTCATTTAAGGGGATTTCAAGGTCGTGGAATTTGAGGAGATTGACCATCTATTTTTAGGTTGTCCATTTGCTATGGAGGTATGGGCAAAGGTAATGGATTTTCTACAACTAAAGCATTTGGGGCCACAAATTAATCTGAGAGCATGCTTTAGTATATGGTTCAAGAACATAACATAGCAGTGTTTAATACCCTTTTATTGACAAATTTACGAAATAGAGAGAGAAGAAAAACAACTATTTTATGAGAACACACCACACACGAATATGTTTTATTATGGAGGTATATATACATGTTTGATAATCAGTTACAAACAATAAAATATCAGCTGGATTCTAACTAATTCTAGAAACTAACTCTTAACTAAGATTAATCTTTAACACTCCCCCTTAATCTTGAGGGATACATTATTTTAATACTTAACTTCTTATATTGAAATTCAAAATTAACTTTTTCTAGCGGTTTGGTGAAGATATCCGCTAATTTTTCCTTGGAATCACAAAATTTGAGAACAATATCACCATTCTTAACCAGTTCACGGATGAAGTGAAAACAAGTGTCAATATGTTTTCTTTTTTGATGAAAGACATTTTTCTTTGACAAGGAAATAGCGGAAGTGGTGTCACAAAATATTGAAATAGGTTCATTTTATATATATCCGAAGTGAGAGAGAAGTCTCTTCAACCACACTGCTTGACATGATTTTGGTTTTCTGCAACGTAATCAGCTTCTTCTGAAGATAACGCAACTATGGGCTGCTTTTTGGATGACCATGAAATCAAATTTCTTCCAAATAGAAAATCATATCGAGAAGAGCTTTTCTGATCATCAATACATCCTACATAATCACTGTCTGTATAACCAACAAGCTTACTGTCAATAGAGGCTGTATACCACAAACCATAAGTAGTTGTTCCTGCAATGTATCTTAACACCGTTTTTCCAGCTTGCCAATGGCAATTCTTAGGACATTCCATAAACTTGGAAATATAACTAGCTGCAAGTGCTATATCAGGTCCAGAATCAGTTAGATACATAATCCTACCAGCAAGTTTCTTATACAAAGTCGAATCAATAGCAGTACCCACATCATATTTACTTAATTTTGTACCAAACTCAATAGGAGTATCCATTGGTTTACACCTGTCCATCTTAAACTTTTTCAAAACATCAATAGCATACTTCTGTTGACCAATAAAAATACCATTGCGTGTTTGTTTCACTTCGATACCTAAGAAGTATCTCATTAATCCAAGATATTTCATTTCAAATTCATTTTTCATAGCAGCTTTAAATTCATCTAACTGCATGTTGCCTGTATAAATTATGTCATCAACATAAAGAAACAATATCAACACATTACCTTGATGATCATACTTGATATACAAATTGGGTTCATGGTCGCTCCTTCCGAAACCATTATATAACAAGTAATGGTCTATTCAGATGTACGAAGCTCTTGGAGCTTGCTTCAAGCCATACAATGCTTTCTTCAACCTGTACACCTTATGTTTTTTATTTTTTATTTCGAAACTAGGTGGTTGATCAACATACAATTCTTCATTCAAAATACCATTTAAAAAGGTAGACTTTACATCCATTTGGAAAATTTGCTAGCTGTTTTTTTTTGCAATAGATAATACAAATCTAACAGTATCAATTCTTGCTACAGGTGCAAATGTTTCACCATAATCTATGCCAGGTTGTTGTGAAAAACCTTTGGCAACTAATCTTGCTTTGTGTTTATCAACTTCAACTCTCTCATTTAACTTAATTTTATAAACCCATTTGACACGTATAGAATTATTATCAATATGTAAATCGACCAAATCCCAAGTTTGATTTCTTTCAATAGCATCGATTTCATTATTCATTGCATCTACCCATTCTTTGTCCTTTATAGCCTCTTCAAACAAGTAGGTTGAAATGAGAGAAATGAAAAATTTGCAACATCATCAACATCGTCTTGTACATAAATATCACTTAAACTTCTCGTTTTTGGATTATTAGAATCAAACTCAATTAATGATGATGAAATGCTACTACTTGATGAAAAACTGCTAGTTTTGTCTTGAATCTGTAATCTTGGAGTGTTCATTGTAGGTGCTTGATGTTCGTCTAATATAATAAAAGGATTAGCACAAGTATTGTTCTCCATTTCATGCCACGATTTGTCTTCCATAAATTTCACATATCGACTTACGACAAACTTGTTAATTATACGATTAAACAATCTATATGCTTTAGATTGGCCACTATACCCAGTAAAGGTATACTTTTCGCTTCTATCATCAAGCTTCTTTCTTATTTTTTCTGGAACATGAGCGAAAACAATACAACCAAATACTTGAAAGTGTGAAACAATTACCTTTTTTCCACTCCATACTTCTTCAGGTACAAGACTTTGAACACTGGAAGTTGGCGATCTATTCAAAATATATACAAAACATTTAACTGCTTCAACCCATAAATCTTTAGATAAATTTCATGTTTTGAGCAGACTTCGAGCCATATTCATAATTGTCTGATTCTTTCTTTCCGTGACTTCGTTCTATTATGGAGTATAATTTCTTGTCATCTATTTTTTAAGACCATGTTGTTTACAAAAATCAATGAATTCATTAGATTCATACTCACCTCCTTTATCATACCTAAGAACTTTAATAAAATTGCCGCTCTTTTTTTCAGCGTTGGCTTTGAATTGCTTGAACTTGGAAAATGTTTCGGATTTGTATTTGATGAAATACACCCGAATTTTCTTGCTAAAGGCATCAATAAATGTAAGAAAACATAAACTGCTACCTACTGATTGTGCTTGCATAGGACCACATAAATATGTATGCACTAATTGTAGTTGTTCTTTTGCTTTATAAGGGGTTGATGAAAAAGTATCTCGCATATGTTTACCCTTTATACAACTTGTACAAGAAGAGATATGGTCAGACAAAGTAGACAAACCTTTCACCATAGACTGCCTTTGCAATAGACTCATACTTTTGATAGGTAAATGACCATATCGCAAATGCCACAAGTAAGTGTCATTTGGTGTTGAAACATTATGTGCATACAACTTCTCACTTTTCATTTGTAATTGATACACTTGTTCTTTGTCATAGGATTCTTTGCAACAAGAGATTTATGTTGATCAAAGATCGTGCAAGTAGTGTTGTGAAAGCTAAAATCATAACCACGTCCATATAACTAACCAACACTCAACAAATTATGCTTGAAATTGGGTACATAGTAAACATCATATATATTCTTCACAACATTTTGTTTGGTAGACAAGCACAACACCCTTTCCCAAAGCTTTGACTTGACGATCATCAACCAAACCAATAAAGGAACTTAAATATGTATCAAGGTATGAAAAAACTCACTATGACCAGTCATATGATTGCTACATCCACTGTCAACCAAACAAACATCCTTACTAGGCACTTGCACAGTCATTTGGCATGTCAGAAACAAAGCATCCGATGTTTCAAATTCAATGTTTGTAACATTGGATTTGTTTTTACTTAAAAGAAACTGTAATTTTCGACATTAAAACTTATAATGGCCATATTTTTTACAATAGTTGCATTTAAATTTTGATTTATCTATCCATGTACCACCATGATCAGTTTGAGACTACTCTAAATGTGTTTGAGTTACCTGTGATCTATCATCTGACTTAGACTGTCCTCTTCCTCTTCCTTTCCTGCCATGAAAACCTCTGCCTATACCTCTATCCATGGAAACTTTCGATTTGAAAGCAAGCTCTAAAGTATTGACATATAAATTAATTCTTGCTTCATGAGCCAATAAATATCCCATTGATTCTTCCACAAACAATTTTGTTAATTCTTTCATTTTAAAAACAGTAAATATCATGTCAATTTTTTGGGGAAACATCTAAGAACCTTTTAAAAAATTATCTGGTCTTCTAGTTCTTCACCAATCATTTGAAGCTGATTAAAAACACCCACAACTTTAGTCATGAACCGATCAATCGTTTCTGATTCAATCATTTTAAGTGTTTCAAATTGAGTTATGAGAGTTTGTAATTTTACCATATTTACTTTCTGATTACTTGATAAGAAATTTTTAGTGTATCCCATATTGATTTAGCAGTCTTAGCAGTAGTGATTTTAGGAAAAATAGATTCATCTGAATAATTAAAATGTAAGACTTCGCTCTACCTTCTTTCTGTTTAAGTTCATCAAATTGTCTTTTTTGAGAAGCAGACATAACAACTATCACATTTGCATCAGGTTCTGTTAACCCTGATTCTACGGTTTCCCAAAAACCTAAACCTTGTAAGCATGTTTGTATTTTAAGACTTCAAAAATCATAATTCTTCCCACTAAACAGTGGAATAGGGATTGCAAACTGACTTGTCAAAGCCATGTTTAAAGCAATAAAAAATATGAAAAACAACACCTTTTAAAAATAAATTGCACTCCCTTTTCCCCTGTACTATAAACAAAAAACAAGAGCCTCTACCCTTATACTTTTCCTTTATAAATACAATAGAAAGGGAAAATTCAGAGGTTTGATAAGTGAAATCTCAAGGAGCTCGGAAACTGGAACTATTATAGCCTCTTAAACAACTGTGACTTATGAACACTTGCTCTGCATTTCAAGTTGACAGTTGTGTACAAAAAGATGAACACATGTTGTTCATCTCAAAATGAAAAAGTCATGTGAAAGTGGTAGATTATAGGAGGATGAAGGTTGAAAGTCAGGTAAAATTACCCGATTATGAGGAGGATCAGGATCTCTATCCCGTAGATGCAATGAAATAATTAAGGACCAATGAAGAATTGGAAGAAATATTTGATACAACCAAGAAGATGGGTCCTCTTCACGCACACAACGAGGTCGAATGCTCCTCTAGAAAAATTTTCATAGTAGTGAATGCCGCTCAGCAGTTCTGCCAACAACCGACTCGTGAACGAAGATGAGACCGTTGTTGTGGGTTTCAAAAACCTTAGATTGTAATGTGGCGATAGCATCCAACACCGAAATAGCTTCCCCTTCTCGATTGGAAAATGACCTCAGCTTATGGGGGTGATGTTCAGAAGACATATGTCTCTTTCCTCTTTGGTAGATAGAGTCTCCTCACTCTTGAATGCAACAACGACATACAAAAAACAACTATTCCTTGACCGCTTCCTCGAATGCCCAACACTAATACGCCCCTCAAAGTTTGAATGCCTTTGCCCAAGCAGAACCCCAAAGATCTGATACCATGACAAATTTACGAAACAGAAAGAGAAGAAAAAAACCCAATTTTATGAGAACACACCATAGGAGCTACAAATAGGAAACTATCAACTGAATTATAACTAATTCTAGAAACTAACTCTTAACTAAGATTAATATTTAACATTTATGTCAAATGGTCTATTTGGAGCAATAGGAATGCTTGAATATTTGATTGCAAAATGCTAGTGATTCAGGAGGTGGTTCAGAAAACTATCTCATACTTTGCAGAGATTGGTTCCAAGAAGGTTATGTGTAATAAGAGGAAGGTCAAAATTAAGGGCATAAAGGGGATTTACCCTAGATTATTTTTTGACGGGGCAAGCGAACAGAGAAGGTGTGGATGCGGTGTTGTCATTATTCTTGAGCCAGGGTGCTACTATGACTTCTGGTGGAAGGTAGGACAGAGCTATTATAGTAGAGCTGAAATCATAGCGCTCTAAGGTGTCCTCATATTTTTCAAATGACTGAGAATGGAAAAAATATCCATACATGGAGATGCTAATAACATCATAGACTAGGTCATGAATTTCACTCTCTTCAATCCCCCTATTCTATCCAACTAGATGAGGTGTATTAAAATTCTGGCAAACAATTTTCAAAACATTGCATTCACTTACATATACAGAGAACAAAACCAAGTTGCAAATCTTCTTTCAAAGAGGGGTATCAACTAAGATATAGGTAAGTTTTATTTAACTGAATATACAAGACACACTTACAAATGATGAATATATGAACTCCACATAAGGAACCTTTTACCTATTTTATTTATTTATTTATGGTTTTTTATGTTATGAATGTTGGAACCATCAATCTTTTGATGGCTTTATATGTTATTGTAGAACTCGAGGTGAGAATTACACATATATTTTTGTCTCATATGTAAAGTAGAAAATAGTAGAATCATACTAATTGATACAGACAAAAAATATATATATATGAGAACTCTGATTGGAAAATTTAAGTAAATATATTCTCTTCTGATTAGAAAATTTGAGTAAATGTACTCTCTTATTTATTAATGAAAAGAAAACATTGTTTTCTACTGAAAAATATTAGTTCAAAATTGGCATGAAATTTCTTTTGGATTTCAACCTTGAGTATCGGTACTCAACTCTTCGCCTTTAAATGTGTTTGGGCATTGACCAAAATCTCCCAACATGTTCGTGCGGTGAAGCCTCCATAAATATTCATCATCATTTCATCTCCCATATCTTGTTATTTTCAATCAATCATGGCATCGCCCATATCTTGTTCTTCCGAACCAAGCACGACACATTTGAGTGAGTTTTCTTGGTTAGCGTGCTTCCTATTAGGAACACTTTTATTCATAATACTTCTGGTAGTGGACATTGTCAAAGCTTTCAAGAAGGGATCTTACTGGGTGCCTGGATATGCTCTCGTTCTCAGTGCTCTCACAATTCAGATTATGAACTCCATTGAAGAGCATAGCTATAAGGATTTACTTGGTGAAACATCAAATGATGAGGTTAGCAAGGAAAACCTAGGTCAAACATCAAATGATAAGGTTAGTAAGGAAAAATTCTTTATGATATAGACTAGTAGAATTATTTTATGTGTGTTGGTGGCCTTTTTCCTTCCAGGAATGTTCCACAGTAATGAAGCACGAAAGTACAAACCAATTTTTCAGAACTTGTACGTTGTTGGGAGACTCTTAACACTGTGTGTGTAATGAATTTACAGTCCGTCAAGAAAGCAAAGAAAGTTCTAAAAGTGGGTTATGACGATGGCTATTGGTGTATGAATTATGAATTATGCACTAGTATTGTTTACAGGGCAGGTGATTTTAAGGAGCTGAAGATTGAATTAGAAAGGTCATTGGAAAATCTTATTGGTGCTTGCATAAACAATGTGGGTAGCGCATTGGTGGAGAAAAGCAGGAAATGGGCACAAGATTTGGAGGAGGAGAAATTGGTGAAAGAAATTTACATAGCTGGTAAATCCAGGGGACTTGTGGAAGCGCTGGGATCGAATCTGAACATCAACCCAACGATGGAATAATTGTCGATGGTATAAATAACAATGTTGCGATTTCAATATTTGTTTATGGCCTTTATATTACCCATCCCTATGCACTACTTTTGTATAGCTATTTTTTATGATGCCTAAGATCTTCCGAGTTGTTATTGCATTGCATTCCTATTATCGTTATTGATCGATAGGGTAAATTTCCTTTTTACATCGGAACCGTTATCAAGAGGTAGGAAATCCGTTCGAATGGTTCTCCCCTTCCTTAGCTTTGGAATGGTATGGAAACGTTATATTTTCAGAGGGACTGCAATCGTAGTTGGAGAGGGACTGCTGCCATAGCGGGGGACAGTTATGGGAACTTTGAATACTGTATTTTTGGAGTTCTTTACCTTAACTCAATGATTGGGTTATGGATGTTAATCATGACAATTGTTCAAAAAAGGGAATTGCTAAGTTGTCACACTTTTTACATAGTTCAATGTAATTAGTATAAATTCATAATTACCTATATGTGATATCAAAGATTTAGGTAGAATTCATAAAAATTATTCATGAATCCTTGACTAAACAAACAATTGTTCATAATTTTTATGGAACCTCTATTTTAAAGATCCAACTCTAGGGTTGGGAATAGAAACCTTGTAGATAAATATGCTAAACTGCCCACAAAACATAAGCTAATGTTGAAACCTTCCTAAAAGAAAGGTCAAAGACATCCTTAACATTGATATCTCTTGAACGGTTAAAGAAGCTTTTGGCACCTGTGCAATATCTAAGATATCATGTTGATGAGTATTTCTTTTATTTTTTTATGTATATATATCATAGAAGATTGTGTGCATATTGTATGTGGCAGTGGATGCTTAAACCTTAAAGTTGTTTTTTCTCTTAAAAATAACTAGAATAAACATATGTAAAATTGTTCCTTTGTATTTCTAAGCAAGATTGTTTCAAAGACTAATTCTATGCAAGACACCAAAAAAATATAGGAAACCTCTAGTAGTTTCACACACACGTACCTTAGCTCCCAATGTTTCCAAGTCCAGAAACTCATGAAACATAGGTAAATTTCCTATTTTACGAAAGGAACATAAGTTTTATTTCAATTAAGAGATGTTTTACTTTATTTTATTTCATTATTTTTATTATGATAATAAGCATCCAACCCAGTTATTTATTTATTGATAAAGTAAAGTATGCAAATTTTATTTAATTAAAATGAGTTTTAGTTTTTTTTTTAATAAATTTGAAATTTTGGTTATTTAAAATGTGTTTAAACAAATGAGATTAATATCAAAAAAAATATTGAAACATTTTTAAAAATACAAAATTCTAAATTCAATTAATCATATTTATAACATATAATTTCATCAATCAAATTTATAACAAATAATTTCATTAACTTCTATAACATATGCTCAATTAATTGAAAACACATTTTGTCAATTGATAACATAATACATATAAAAGGAAATATTTTATTAATTTTATTGGATTTCACTAGGGGAGCAATACCATACCACCTTAGGGAAAAAATGATATAATATATTGAACATATAATAGAGGGTAAAAGGTTTTTATATTGACATGTATAAAAAAATGACTAGAACATTGAAAATATATAAAGGGGTATAAAAAATGTTATTGTAAAAATGGATACCTAGAATATCTAGTAAAAATAGAGATTTTGTAAATTGGAAAAGTGTATTAAATCTATATTGATAGGAAATTAAATAACTTGATTTGTAAATATATTTTCCAATATATAATCAAAATAAAAATATTGTTTAAAAAATTAAATAATATGATTTCTGAAAATATTTTACAATATATAATTAAAATAAAATTAAAATATAGTTTAATAGGTTACACATACACCTGATATATTCATTAAATAAAACTATATAATTAATCTATAAATCAATAACAAAATAAACCTATCATATCTCATCGTTTACGATATATTTTGGAATCAGGCACCCTGGAGGCATCTGATTATAATATTAGCTTACCATTTTAAGAACCGATAACTTGATTATAATATTTGCATATGCTCATTGCCATTTAATCTTTAAGTGATGTGCTTTTAGTTATTTTCTCTTTTGGAGTACAGGACACGAAATTGTTATTATTCAATACAGATTACTTGGCTGGCTGGCTGGCTGGCTGGATGGATGGATGGATGAATGAATGAATGAATGAAAGAAAGAACGAAAGAAAGAAAGAAAGAAATTGTTATGTTATTATTGAATTTTTAAGTAAAAGAATATATACTAATTAAAGGTTAAATAACAAAAAATAATTTACTAATATGAAAAATAGATATTAAATTTTATAAAAAATAAAATATATAATCTAATCATGAGTCTAATAAAAAAATAATAAATCTCATAATAACTGGTATCATAAACATTGAAAATAAGGATACAATAAAAACATTAAAAGGTTAACTAAAAATAAGTCACAAATTGAAATATCTAATTTCATGTAAGCAATGAGGTTGGAAAAAATAATTAAATATCTCTCTTGGGGTAAGCTCTAGTGACTATAAATGTGGAGTACTTACTAAATATCTAAATTTAAAAGGGCAAGGAATTCTTATAAATGAAAACTCCTTCCAACAAATCAAGTTGGATTAAGGAAAGAATCTCAAAAGGTAAAATAAACCATAATACAATGCAAATGGGAAATAATTAGAAATAAAAAATATATTATTGGAGATAGAGACAATAATGATAATAAGAAATTAGGATTTTTGACACTTTAGATCCTTTCTTGGAAATGCTATGGATTTTCAAGGCATAAAGTTCTTATGCTAAGTTGGATCATAAGAGAAATGATACCATTTTTCTATCTAAAACAAAGAATCACGACGTGTCCAAGGCCTCTCACATAGAATGATTTATATTTTTTTACCATGGAAAAAGAAATCTTATAGCTGAGGGATTGGAGACATATATTGCGATTTCGCATGAATACAATTTGATAGAAATCCTAGACACCAATGCTAAGATGATTATTATAGAAATTTCTTATTTTTCATATATTAAATATCATTTTTTTGAGAAAACAATCTAGATAAAATTTCCCCTATAATACCCTATAACAAGATATTCAAGGTTTGAGGAATGAATAAAATATCCTCTTGCTAGAAGACTTTAAGTATAGAATTGCAACTAAGCGAGCTATTCTTCTAATTAATGAGTCCATCCCTAATCCTTCATGGTTAGATAAGAGTCTTGATTTAGCTAATAGATCCAAACGAAACTTTAAAGACATATCCAAGAATTTGTTTGGTACTGAGCTAGTTAAGCTTTGTAATTCTCACAACCTTATAATTTGCAATGTCGTAATGAAATAGCCAAACTCCAACTAGATGGCTTGTATTCATGGATTAATAAAGTAGTGGCATGGATTATGTGAGATATAATCTCTCTATTTCCAAATAAATTGTAAATTTTGGCCTCTTAAATGACCATGAGACTGAATCTAACCATAGACCTTTAACCTTAACTCTAAAATTTTCATGCAATACAAACACATGGATGAGAATAAAAATGATAACTTCTTAAAGGATTGAAATAGGGATTTACATCTTTTAACTTATAAGAATAACATTGAAAACCTATATAATAATTTCACTACATCTCTCCATGCTACATCGAGAAAGTTATCTATCAAGATGTCATATAGAAAGAATAATAGAAATACCTACCTTTCATATGATAATTTCTGCAAATATGATTAGGGTCTCTCTTAATGAAACCTTAAAACTTTATAAGATAAACATGTACTAAGACCGTATTAAAACAAAGAAAAATAATATATAACTAAAAAGCAAGAGTAGTTAATATACCTCTCTAATTCTGATCCTAGAAAGTTTTGGAGGAGAATTCTAATTCATGGGACTAAAGAAAATCATTTGGTTTCCTATAAGAACTAGAATATTTACCTTAAAAACTTCTATGAATCCCCCAACAACATGGACAACAATGCCACTGTAGAGGATGACATATTTTCTTTTAAAGACATTGAATTTGGGTTTAAGAAACCCACTAATGGGAAAGGAAATGGAATTGAAGGTTGTGGTGGTGAAAATTTTAAAATGGGAGAATATTGTTGGAAACTAGAATGATATTGATAGGGGGGGGGGGGGGGGTGAATCAATATTATATATATTTTAATAAATATTTATCCAATAAAATGAATTCAATAATTCAATAGTGCATCAATCACATAAAGAATTAGACACATGATGTTTAAGTGGAAATCCATATGGGAGAAAAGTAAGCATTTTCTTTTAATTTTAATGTAAAATTTTAACTAAACTCAGAAAACCCTCTATTTAGAAATCTTAACCTTATATGGAAGCGAAACTATTATCAATGTTCAGATACTTGTCTTAGCCCTCTGTAATTTTCAATATTGGCCCAAGAACAAGTAGCAGAGGAAAACATCAAACCAATTTGGACCGTGAGCCCTCCTAAGCTAGAGATTCCTAAGCTCAGAGAGGGCTCTCTCCGTATCTTTATGATTTAGGATTTAACTTTGGTGATTTACAATGTTGGTTCTAGGCTAGCTAGATTTGTTTTTTTTGTTTGGTTTGGATGAATGTACATACAGAACATGTGAAGCTTAATTCATTAGGCTATGGAGTCATAAGAGGCTGAATTGTGCATCAAATTTTTCATGGGGGGATTCACAAGAAAGCTAACTATGCAAACTAGATGTTATCAAGTGTGAATATGAGATGAAAGAAAGCAGCTAAGAATTATTTAACTAAACTTCACAAGGGAAACATTTAAGATATCGCTTTGGTAAGGCTAAAGAGAAGTGAAGAATTTAACTATACCTCAAAGGAAAACCTTTAAAACAACAATTTCGAGAACTAAAGAGCAAGTTAATAATTCTTCGGCTTATAATTCAAAGGAAAACATTAAAATAACAAAACAAAAAAAATTAAGGTGCTCTTTCAAGATATCTTAATCTAAGACTTCTATTTTGTAATCGGGGAAAGTGATGCGCAATATGAAAAGACATTAAGAAAACATTAACACAGAAAAGAATATCACCATTAACATAGCTCAAAATCTGTGAACGGTCTCTTATTATTGATGCCCAAACAAAACAAATATAGAACTCGATAGTTCTTACAATGCCACCTTCAAGGCAAATGTGGCCCATATTTTCCAACACTTGAGAATGAAAATACATGCAACATTTAACCGTAATTGAGGCGGTTGCCCTAATCTCATTGGTAGTCCACTCTACTACGGATAAATGAAAATTTGACAATTGCGACCATGCAAGGCCCAAACCAAAATATCTCTAACAAACTGGTAACATTAACTTATGAAATATCTTATGAACTAACATTAAAATATCTCTAGAAAACTCACTGTTATATTGACTTCCGCATTAGATTCCGACCTAATATTAAAATATCTCCAAGACATCGATCGTAACATTAAATTCTACAACTCTTCATACACCAAGAAAGTTGGTCAAGGCTACTGAGGTGGTCACGAAGAAGCAAGGAACATGACTTCGACATCGCCCTCCTTTGGATCGCCTTATCTAGTTCATAAATCCTGATGCGGTGCTAGTTACTCTCATTGATTAGTGGTTGTGTCGTTGCTTCTTCACTTTCTATCGTTATGTCCTGGATCCCCTCTTTTTCCTTACTTGCCCCTCCCGCCCATTTTTTGCTCATATGAGTCTTCACTCCTAGTGGCTTTGTGGATTCTCGAACACAAACCCCTTTTAGTAGGAATTCCCTTCCCCGGACAAATGGCAGTGAGTGGTTTTGACGAAGAACAAATGGTATTTGAGACCCCCGCCCCCCTCCCGAAGTGGTAAGTAGTAATATAGGGGAGGTGTGCGAACTCATGAGAGAATGACATGTCATGGATTGGCAGCCATGAATACCGACTGGGACTCCCCCACCCGTATTAACAAGAAATTATCGGGGGGGGGGTGGGTTCGGGGCGGGCGAAGTGGATCTCCACCGAGCTCCAAATCCGCCGTATAAAATTACAAGCACTCTATCCTGCTGATTTGACTTTTTGTCGTTTAGCGATTGCAATCAGGTCCCATTGTCATCTGTCTTGCTTCGACGCTCCATGGATTTTACGTTATAAACTCCTTTCCCTCCTTCGATGAAATTTAACACAGAAAAGGCCCCGCACACAGATTTGAAATTATTTGAAATATGCCTTCGAAAGCATATCACATCCAGGCCTCCATTGCACTTTGCATGGTGAAAAAAATAACTTTTCCTTAGCCCTTTAAACTTTAAAACTTGCGATGCGCAATTTGCGAACGGGTTCCACTGCATCGCACATCGCACTTTGGCAAATTTGACATTTACCTTTGTTGTTAACTTGTAAAACTTGCGATGTGCAGTATGCGGGATGACATCATGCCACATCATCTGCCACGTCATTTGCCATGTTATCTTCCACGTCATCTGCCATGTCATCATAGGTCACCGACCGAGGCATCTAAAATTTTTCCTTTGAACTTGCGATCTGCGCTCGGGGTCCACCTGGCATCGCACATTGCACATCGCTATGTTTTTATTTTACCATTGGCACTCACCCTTTATCATTTGAGATCTGCAAAGTGAGATCGGTCCCCACCGCATCGCACATCGCATGTCAGCAATTTTAACATTTAACTCCCGTGGTAACTTTTGAAACTTGTGATGTGTGATATGCGATCACTTCGCATCGCACTTAAAATTTTTAAATTTGCAGGGGCTTATGGATATGTTATGAATTGTACGAAATGCGGTCTGTGATGCGCTAAAAAAATGTTGGCAAGTGCGAAAAGGGCGAAAGGTAAGGAAAAAGGCCTTATGAAGGTTTATTTGCGGAATCTGGCCATTTACAAAGGTTTTAGGTGGGTCCTACCATATCGCATCAGCAAAGTTTTAAGTTTTCGAAAATTATTTGCAAAGAGAAGCTGGAAACTTGCGGGTTGTGGAATGTGGGCAAAGCTTAGAATTTTTCGTATTTTTTTCAACACAAGCGGGTTTTATGAAGCGGTAAGTCTGAAAAAGGTTATGTATATGGGTTTTGAGGGAAAAAATGATTTTTAGAGCATGGGAGTGTTAGAAATAGGTAAAATTAAAGGTAAGAAGGGGGGAAGATGAGAATAAATGAAGTTGGTGAGATTTATCCCATCATCACACTTAATCAGTGACATTTTCCTCTTGAACTGAATTTAAATGGAAGATAGATTCTTTTGACCCTTCTAAACCAGGATCTCATTTTCTTTTCTGAAAATAAATGATAGTCATGGAATATTATTTTTATCATGACAAATATAAGAAATGATTAGTCACCTTGTGGTACTGTAAAATACAGGAGTCTAACAGTGGCTCTAACTGGGGATGGCATATCCTTTAGGAGGTCTTAAGAAAACCGTTTGAATAGTAGCCTAATCCATTGGGTTGATCCCACTCTGCAATCTGATCTGCTAAATTATCGGTGGCTGAAAACCTTCAAGTTGGAGTCAACACTCTCTGCAAATTGAAGTCTGGCACATACTTCATTTGAAAACAAGAAATCAATCTAAAACTAATTTTTGAAAGATTCTGAGAGTACTGAGCTTATTTTCACACCTACCTATCCTACTCTAACTTGGAGATGATATATACACTAAGTGAACTCCTTTCTCCAACGCAACCAATCAAGTAAATGATTACATGATTGATTCTTGTTCAATTCTTTAAGTAAGCTGGAAAAACAAAAGGGCCACTCCCATATTACTTGCCTTTGAACAAAAATGCTCAAAATTTTCCTTAAAATCTGCAACAAACCATTCCTGGCATAATATACTCCTTCTTTAGATGATTTTAAGAAACCAACAAAAGGATCTTGGAACAATACCTGGTCCTGAGGATTTAAATAACAAACTTCGTCTAGGGCTACTCCTTGTTCCACTTTTTCATGCTTAGGATCCTCATAAAGAGAATATCTACACATTCTTCATGGTCATCTAACATGGCATCCTCATAATATACCACTATGCTTCCCTCAAGCAAACCTGATATGTCTTAACTGAGTTGGCTGAATTCTGTTTGAGGGCCATCATTTTGGTGAATAGAAGTACCCTTTGGAAATAGACCTTCTTGAGAAGGAATAACAACATAAATATCCATCTGTTCTTCTGTTTCTTCATGAGGAAATGCTTCAGTACATAAATCATCAATAGAACAAATATAAATAATCTCTTCATTACATAAAAATTTAGAGGCTGGCTGCATGCTTAGAATCTAATTGATTTCTTCTTCAGTTAAAGGAGGAGGGATTATTTGTGTTCTTTGGCTTGAAAAACAATTGTTTTCTTTCTCTTGTGAAGACTGATCATTGTAGGTTTTAACCCTGTATAGAAATTATCTGCAAACGAATCTTAAAAACATAAAATAAACAATAGCAAGAGAATAAAACATAAAACAGATATACACAGAGATTTTCCCCTGGATTCCAAATCGGGACGACTAGCTTGATTTTTCATTATGTTCCTTTTAGTGTTACAACACACATATATACATGCCGAAGCATACATAGACCCCAATCCATTAACCCTGGATTAGAAAATAACCGTAGTTCCCTTGACTGGATCTACAAAAGACTAGGGACCAAAAACCATCATGCCCCAAAACCATGTGCAAACCCATGCACAAAACCATGGATGGGTCCGCCCACCAAAAAATAAGGACCAAATTTTTTTTCCAGGGGCACTGCCCTGGACCCTAAACAGGGGGGCTGCCGCCCCCCTTGTCACCACCCTACTACACCCGGCGCAACGTACAGAAGAGGCTATCGCCCCCTATGACCCCTCCGCGCGTGAGTAGTCATGGAAATAATATAACACATACCCAACAATCATGAGGTTAAATGTCTTCTTTAGCCTCACACAAAAGAGTAGATGAATTATCATTTGTCCCCACAGGGAGATCTTGTGGATCTTCTTTCATTTCCTGATTGCTTTCATTTTTAACTAAATTCTCTTGGTTATCATGGGATTTAAATTGAGGATGAAATTCATGAATTGCTGCTAAGAGATCCTCAAGATTCCAATTTCCTAAATCTTCATCAATATTTACAAGGTATTGTATGAGATCCTTAGATTGATCACAACAATTTTTAGCTAATGATAAAGATGGAGAATTTTCTTTATAATGCTCATAAAACACCTTGTGGA
Source organism: Pinus albicaulis (assembly GCA_034641835.2). NCBI lineage: Eukaryota > Viridiplantae > Streptophyta > Pinopsida > Pinales > Pinaceae > Pinus > Pinus albicaulis. The sequence continues at coordinate 1,336,925,951 of CM076575.1, forward strand.
AATATTTTAAAGAAAAAAAACTACCAGGGTTCAGAGCTTCATACCATTCCCTTGCTTCCCCTTCTAATGTTACCATGAACACCTTCATGATCCAGTCCTCATGCCATTCGAATTTAAACCTCCATGAGTGTATATGCAATTTAACGAGATGTAACAAAGAATCATCAACCTTCTCATCTTGAAAAATAGGAAGATTTATGTCCCAATTTACCTTAAGAATTTTGTGTGGGAATCCAGGAATGTTCTTTCTGCTCATTGGATATGCCTGCGTTGTATCCTTGAATCCATCTTGTCAAGAGGTCAGAGAATGGGGTCACTGTGTATTCACAACCAATCTGGATTCTTCTACTAGTGGAGTCTTTAGGTCAAATGAAAACTGTGGAGTTGCAGGTGGATGATTTCAACTTTCTTGCGGCTGGTTGTTGTCCACCATCAACAACCAGGTACCAATCTCAGAAAATACTCAGATCATCTAATTTTGATTGGGGTTTCTGATTTCTAAAGAAATATTAAGCTTTTTCACTAACTCAGTCCCTAGTATGGTTGCTGTTATGTTAGCCCTATGTAATTTGCAATATTGGAAAGAACAAGTAGCAAAAGGCAACATCAAACCACTTTGGAGTCCAGGACCTAGCCTTCCTGAGCTCAGAGAGGGCTCTCTTTGTATCTTTACGATTTAGGATTTAAATTTGGTGATTTATAATGCTGGTTCTAGGCTAGTTATAGATATTTATTTTTTTTGTTTGGTTTGGATGATTGGATAGATAGAACATGTGAAGCTTAATCCATTGGCTATGGAGTCATAAGAGGCTGAATTGCGCATCAAATTTTTCAAGGGGGGATTCACAGGAAAAGCTAACTATGCAGACTGGATCTTACTGGCAGTGTGAATATGAGATGAAATAAAGTAGTGAGTTCAACAATAGCTAAAGAGCAGTTAAGAATTCTTAACTAAACTTCACAAGGGAAACATTTAAGATATCAGTTTTGGTACGGCTAAAGAGTAGGTAAGAATTCTTTAACTATATCTCAAAGTAAAACCTTTAAGACAACAATTTCAATAGATCTAAAGAGAAGTTAATAATTCTTTAGTTATACTTCAGAGGAAAACATTAAGATAACAAAAACAAACATAATTAAGGTGCTCTTTCAACATATCTTAATATAAAACTTTTGTTTTGTAATTAGAGAAAGTGATGCACAATATGAAAAGACAGAAGAAAACATTAACACAGAGAAAATAACATCACCATTAACATAGCTCAAGGATCCTGTGAACGGCATTTTATTATTGATGCCCAACTCAAAACAGTTACAGAACTCTGATAGTTCTTACAATGCCAGCTTCAGCAGGGCCCATTCTTTCTAACACTTGAGAATTAAAAAACATGCAGTATTTAACTGCAACTGAGGTGGTTGCCCTAATCTAGGTCGGTGGTCTGCCTCTACTACAGAGTAAATGAAAATTTGAAAATTGTGACCAAGCAAGGCCCAAACCAAAATATCTTAGACAAACTTCCTATAACATTAACTTTTGAAATAAATTCTGAACTAACATTAAAATATCTCTAGAAAACCGACTGTTAAATTGACTTCTGCATTAACTTCTGACCTAATATTAAAATATCTCCAGCACACCGACTGTAACATTAACTTTTGCAACTTTTCGTACACCAAGAAAGTAGGCTGAAGGTGGTTGAGGTGGTTACGAAGAGAAAGGAACACGACTTCGACATCTGGCCCTCCTTTTGGACTACCTTATCTGGATCATAAATTCTGATGCAGTGTTGGTTACTCTCATTGATTAGTGGCTATGCCGCTGCTTCTTCGCTTTCTGCTGTTATGTCCCGGATCCCCCTCTTTTCCTGACTTGCCCCTCTTGGCCCGTTTTCTGTTCATATGAGTCTTCACTCCTGGTGGCTTTAGCAGATTCTCAGAACACTTACCCTTTTTTATTTTAGCAGGAATTCCCTTCCCCTTAAAAAATGGCCCTAAGTGGTTTTGACAGAGAACAAATGATATTTCAGACCCCCCCCCCAAAGTGGTAAGTGGTTATAGATGGGTGGTGTGCGAACTCATGAGAGAACAACACGTCATGAATTTGGGTAGCCATGAATACTAGACTTCGGAACCCCCCTCCCGTGTTAACAAGAAACTCGTCTCTGTGGTGGGGGTTGCGAAGTGGATTCCTCACGATAGTTATCTAAACAAAAATTATACTATTACTGGAAAAGAGTTTCTAGTTGTTGTCCATGTTATTAACAAATTCATACATTACATCACTAGCTATGAAAATTTCATTCACACAAATCATTCTGCAATTAGATATCTAATGAATAAATCTATCACTAATGGCAAAATCACAAGATGGTTACTTTTATTGCAGGAATTTAATATCACCATTTTAGATCGACCTGGAAAACAAAACACAGTTGCTGAATTTTTGTCTAGAATTCAAAATAATAATAATGATACAACAATGGAAGATATTTTTCCTGATGAATACCTTTTTTCAATATCTACTAAATCTCCATGGTTTACAGAAATTGTTAATTATTTAGCCACATGAAAAATACCATCATTTTTGTTTCCTAGAGAAGCGAAAGATAATTCAAATGAGTGCATCTTATTCATGGGTAAATGAGGAATTGTACAATACAAGTCCAAATCTCATCATTAGAAGATGTGTACAAGAGGATGAAATACCTGAGATACTGAAGACATTCCATGATGAGCCATGTGACAAGAGGACTGCCTACAAAATCCTTCTCTTAGGATATTATTTGCCTTCCATTTTCAAGGATACCAAGTAATATGCTAAAATATGTGACAATTGTCAGAGAATGGGGAAACCTGTTCCTTCAGATGAAATTCCATTACAACCACAGGTACTCATCGAACCCTTTTAAAAATGGGCTATGGATTTTTTTGGACCAATAAATCCACCATGAAGACCTAAGAGGTATATTCTTGTGTGCACTGATTATGTCACTAAAAGGCTAGAAGCTAAAGGACTCATTTTGGTGTCCCAAGGGAAATTGTGATAGATCAAGGAACTCAATTTACATCCAGAATGGTGCAAAATATCATGGAAGAGAACACAATCAAGCATAGGAAGTCCATTGAATACCATCCACAAGAAAATGGACAATTTGAGTCTACTAATAAAGTGATTGAAGTAATCTTCACAAAGACTATACATTTTCATAGAAGGGATTGGGCAGAAAAGCTTCCTTAAGTTTTATGGGCATGCCATATTACATGGAGAAACACAACATGACATACTCCCTATGAACTTGTTTATGGGAAGTAAGTCTTGTTTCCAATAGAGTTCCAAATAAAAACCTTCAAAACATCAGTCAATTTGGGACTTGACTTGTTAGAAGCATAAAGGCATAGAATGGAACAACTCAATGAGCTTGATGAAATAAGACAAAATGCAGTTCAAAAGACTAGCCTAGTTCAACAACAAAGATCCAGATGGTATGAAAAATACATTAAAGAAAGAAAATTCCAAGCAGGATATTGGGAACTTCTTTTTGACTCAAAGTTCAAATATTTTCAACGGAAATTTCAAACTCATTGGCTCGGGCCTTATGAGATTGAGGGATTCTTTGATAATGGAGCAGTCAGAATTAGAACTATTGATGAAGAAACAATTCCTCTCCTTGTAAATGGACATTGACTAAAGGTTTATCATAAGCCATTGAAAAAATAGGAGTTTGTCAAGATTTTTAAAGATAATGCTAATATGAAGTTGGTTAAGAAGAATCTTTCTTTTTCCCCAACTTAGAAGCCTTCTTTTTATTTTCATATCTAAAAAAAAAAAAAATTATATAAGTATGAAAACCAATCATTGATTGGCATTCTTATATAGAAAATATAAGGTGAAAATCAGAATTTGTTTCTGACATCTTACATTTTATTCATTCCAATTCTAAAATCCCAAATTCTTTGCATTCCCCTTTCTTTTTCAGAAAATAAAATATAGCTACAAAACTTTTGAATTTCTGTAGGCTCTCATAAAATGTTGCAGCCCTTATAAATTTCTGCAGCTCAGATACAACATGACCTTTAGACAGAAGCAACTAAAGATTATACTGAAGATAATATTGAAGAATGTACTGGAGAATACCTGAAGAACCAAGACAAAGAAGAAACACCTAAGTTTATCTATATCCAAGGTATGTAAATACAAAATTTTATTTAAATAATAAGGTTGCAAACATTGATGTATGAATTAGATGATCATATACTGCCAGCTCAAATGACATCATTAAAAATACTGATTATACCAAATCAAGATCTAATCTCATGATTTTCCACTAAAACCTCATCATGATCTCCCCAACAATGAAATCCGATTTTATTGATTAATGCTCTAATTGGTCATTTCTCATTCCGAAACCCCACTCATGCTTTTAATAACCTTGAAAACTCACTCATTCACTTGTTTACTTGCACATCTCTACCATTCCACAACATAACTCATACACTTTTCCAAACTAATACTGAAACCCTCAATTCACACAGTCAAAAGAGGCAGTCTTGAAGGTGAAACTCTCAGCAAGCTATGGGTATGATTGTGAGAACATAGCCTATGGGAAATAAGTTTATGGAAGGATATCCAAAAATGAAGGAGATTTTGCAGAAAATGCAATGGCTTAACTTCGTGGAGAAATTCGACGGGTTTCATAAAGAAGTCACTAAATATTTTGCTAGGGCCTTTGACGGAGTAGAAGTTGAAATCAGTGACATCAAGCTTACAATCAAAAAATCCTTCATGGCAGAGGCTACTGAACTACCTAAGATAGGAGAAAGATGGTTTAAAAATAGAGGGATAAATGGAGAAAAATGGAAAATATTCTTAAAAAACCCAGGTATGGACACGAGCATTTTCAGAAAGGGAATTCCTAGCACAAATCTTAAGGTAAAATGGAGAAATATGTTGTTGATAATTCATAAATTTATTACCTTTGAAGGAAGGTTTGGGTGTATGTTCATTTATCATGATAGGTTATTAATGAATGTTCTTGAAGATAAAGATATAAATCTTCCATACCTTTTACCGAATAGCTTAAGGAAGATGGCCAGAACTGTTCAAAAGAGAATTAAATTCATAGATAATACAATGTATCATCATGGATTGAAAAAAAATCTTATTGAATTTCATTTAAAAAGCCTAGGAGATACTTGGGAAAATTTCTTAATCTGAAATCATTTCCAAGAAAAAGAACAGGAACAACCTAGTGATAATAAAGGAAAAAGAGGAAGAAAAAGAAAAGTTGAAAGCCTTGTTGAGGATGAAAAACCATCTCAAGGACAGTCAAAAGATGAGATTTCATTGTAGAGTTGTTTGGAAAAGTCAAGAAACAAATTGATAAAAAGAAAGAAGGTAGCATGAAAGGAAAAGAAAAATTCATAAACACAGAGAATTCAAAGACTCAAAATCCTCCGCAGCCAGTAAGAAGAAGTTCCAAACTTAGCAAAGCAACCAAAAATCCACCTCTAGAAGTAAAAAAACTTGTTGATTTAGAAGAAGATCTCGGGGTGACATGACCTACTACTGCTTCTCCCACACAAGATCTAAACCAAAGAACTCCATAAATTGATCCAGTTCAGCAAGAGATTTATGATTCTATTGCATATTTAGAAATAATAAATACAAGAAAGACATAAAGTTTTGAAGAAGAGCCTTCTAGTCCACAAGAACCTCTAGTAAATACTTTGAAACAAGAAATTTTTGAACTAGAGACACTAAATAGGCATGTAAAATAGGAACATGAAGCTTTGAAGATACATAATCAAATTGAAAAGACCATCAATGATAATACTCTCCTACATTTGGGATTGTGGTTAAAGAAGAACAAAAAGTTGAAAAAGAAGAATATATATCTGAGCAAACAGGTCATAAACTTGAAGTATAAACTTCTCATAAGGAAGCCAAGGCTAGCAGTGGCCTCAAAGAAGGGAAAGAAGATGAAGTTAGATGTCTTGGTTGAATTATCAGAGAAGATGCGGTGATAAGAATAAGACTCACAATTTTGTATTTGCATGAGGACATGCAATGGTATCTTAGTGGGGGTATGTTGAGCCTCAACACTGCCTCAATTTTGACATCCTTTTCACTACATTTTCCTCCTTTATGTCAAACTCCATAAGCTCAAGAAATATTTATTTTCACATTTTCAGCCGGGTAAGGTACCTTAATGATATATTTTTCATATTTTAAATGTTCCTTATTATTTGAATAAAACTTGTATTTAGCTACATAATTCATGCAATTCTACAGCTAATATCCCTTTCTGCAGCCACGATCATGGTTTAACAGGTTCCAAATAATGAATGAAGGAGTGAAGTACATGGGCAGTTGGAAAATGATCCATTCATGGATTCTATCCTATATACCTGTCAAGAGTCGAGAAGGAAAGCACCTAGGATTGTGGTCAGAGGGTTAGTCAAAGAAAAGAACCGAAACAAGCAATGGAGAAGATTAAGCTTCACAATTTTCTCTCCACGTAGGAAATCATGAAAGCAACAAAAATCACATTTATGTTTAAAGTTTTATGCATAGTTTTATTAGTCTCCAAAGACGTGATCGCCTCAAACATTTAATTCGACTTTGTTATAAATATCAAGCTGTGTAAACCTGAAACAAGCTTGATTTTATTGTAAGACTATCATACATTAAAACTTTGTTTTTATCAATCAAAGGATAAGGCATTTATGGAATCATCGATGTGTAGTTAGTTGCGAATAAATTCAAAAATGTTATGTTGTGGAAGGCCCCTGCAAAAAAGAGGTTTAGTTGTTTAGTTTTCTTTCATTTCGTAGTTTAATTTCTTACGCTTTTTGTTGTGTTTTCCACATATATAGACACTCTGTATACCTTGTTTTTCTTATCATAATTGGTAGCATAACTCTGTTTACATTTTCATTCGTAGATTGAACATGTATTTAATTTTCGCACAATAGACATATACTCTTTTTACATTTCGTAGATTAAACATACATTTCATTTTTGTACAGTAGACATATGCTCTGTTTTCATTTTCATTGCAAATAGTTTTCGAATTTCCATAGTATAGATGCTTAGATTTGATATTGTTACTTCACTGTTTGTCATTTCCATTTGCAGAATTTCGTTATGATTAGAGTAGATGCTTTTGCTTCATAATTGAATAGTTTTAGAGTTAATTCAAATAGGTACTCTGCCTTATATAGATAATTTAGATAGATGCATTGCTTTTTAAATTGAGTAGATTTAGAGATAGTTTAGATATATGCTTCGCTAGATTTAGAAACAATTTGGATTGATGCTTTGTTTATAATTAAATAGTCTTAGAGATAATTTAGATAGATGTTTATTATTTGATTGAATAAATTTAGAGGTAACTTATCATAGTTTTCGGCATAGGTTGATTTGATATAGCTTAAAATTTATCATTTAGATTAATTTCTTTTTATGCAATATAATATTATCATAGATTAATTTTTCTTTCTTCGATAATCATTTCCTTTTCTTCCTTATCGCAAAGTTTTATCCTTTAGTCATTAGAATACTTTCTTCAAGAATGATTCATAGATTAATTTTCTTTCTTAGAAAAACATTAAACATTTCCTTTTCTTCCTTCTTATTTTTATTTTTCAATCATTAAAATATTTCTTTAGGTGTGATTACTTTCTAGTGATTTCTTGCTTTCAATTTCATTTACATAAAAACTCCAAACATAAAAAAGATTGAAGTTTCTCCTTGTTTCTAGTTTCCTGGAAGTCAATTGTTAACTTTTAGATAAGTTAAAATAGGAATCTCATCATAGAATTGATAGTTAAGTTTAGAATGTATTTCACAAATCAGTTTTAAGTTTCTCACTTTCATTTAGATATTCAAGATAAAAACAAAATCCTAAAACAACCTTAAAATCAACACCATGAATTAAGTAAGAAAATGCTTCTAGCATATATAGTGCACCTACACTTCATAAGATTACTAACTCCGGTCGATAATTTATGATAGAAATTTAAGACATTAAATTTACTAAACAAAATGCGTAGTGTCATTTCTTGATGATATAGGTATTTTTGGAATACTTTTAATGTTTATCAAGCTAGAATTGATTCCAATGGTGAGGCTCGAGAGTTGCATACTGTCGTACCTTAGAAGTTTCCTATAGGTGTCATGGATTCTGTTGGAGTGGATGTTGAGGTTGTTGATGACTACTAGAGCTCTCTCGATGGTACTCACATGGTACTGATGAAATATGGTAAGCTAATATTTATTTCACTAGTTTTGGAGGTGCATTGTAGTTTTTATTCCTTCAGAACTACTCCGATTAAGATTGTCAAAGTGCCGTTGTTGTTGTAGCTAAATTGGTGTTGTTGGTTACCGATGATTGAGGATCCTGTAGCGCCCACTGGAGACTCGAGTAGCTATGTAGGATCGCTACTAACCTCCTACAATATGGTGGCCTTCGAAGCTCCTCACATTAATCTTGCAAATTTGGGTCCGTAGGGTTCTCTGTGATGTTAGAAGACTTTTTGTTTTCAAGTAGCCACATAAGCTCCTTAGTCTTTCTACGGAAAACCCCCAACCCCCCCATTTTTGACTTGTTCACTTCAAATAATGGGGACCCATTTCTATAAATTTTTGACTAAATGCCTTTTAGGATTTTATTTAACTAATTATCCTACGCTTTTGTTAATTTTTCATTTTCTTTGGATTCTTGTTTTTATTGAATCGATTTTTTATAAGCCTCCCATTGACGCTTGTTTCGCCTCATTTGGTCAACTGGTTTAAAAATGGTACTCCTTTGAAGTACCATCATTTTTCTAGTCTGGGTTAAAAATGCTATTTTTTTATTCTTTTTCGGAGTGGCTGTAGTTTAGAAAATTTCATAGCTAAACTAAACATCATTAAAATAAAATCAAAATAAAAATTAAAAAAAAAAAAAAAATTACATCATCAGATCCGTCGTAGATCGCAGATCACAAATTTCAGATTCGTCGCAGATCGCAGATCGCAAATTTCAGATTCGTCGCAGATCGCAGATCGCAAATTTCAGATCCATCGCAGATCGCAAATCGCAAATTCAAATCTATCGCAGATCGCAGATCGCAAATTTCAGATCCATCGCAGATCGCAAATTGCAAATTCGAATCCGTCGCAGATCGCAGATCACAAATTTCGGATCCATCGCAGATCGCAAATCGCAAATTTCGGATCCATCGCAATTTTTAGAACATGCACATTTAAAAAACCCCGATCCAAGGTTCTTGCGATATGCGATGTGTTAAAAAAAAATTTAATATAAAGTTTTTGTTTCACCTCACGTCACCCTCACCTCACACTCCACTCACCATATCCTTCCACAAACTTACATGGATGAATTAATGAGTTTTGATTGATTTCAATGGTTTGTTTTATGGATTTTGGGTTTAGATTGATTCCAATGGTTTGTAAATTAATTTTTATATTTTTATATTATAATAATTATATTATAATTATAATGTTTATTATAATTTTAATATAATTTGAATTATAATATTAATCATATTTAAATTAACTTTTTCAAATCATTTGTATATTAATTTAATTTTGTAACTTAATTAATTTCTAAATTAGATGATAATTAATTAGAATTAATTGTATGTATTAGTTAGTTAATAATTAATTTAGAATTAGTTATTAGATAGTTAGAATCTAATTTAGGATTAAATTTCTAATTAAAAATTTTGATTTTTAGCCCAGCAACAGAATTTCCAGATTTATGCCAGATTTGACTCATCAACTTTGGAAGCTCATAGAATGAGTTTTACTTGGCCAAATGAGGCCCAGGATGGCTCATTGGAAAGATAAAATCAAGGAGAACATTTCTGAGGAGGTTCCACTAATAGATTTGGTCATTAATTGGGTCAAAAATCATGCAGAAAATCAAGCTCCGAATTTCTAAAGCAAAATCAATTTTTCTGATTTATTTTCTGCATTTTCATTTGTCCAAGCCTCTTCTAATTGCAGATCCATTTGTCAATAATATCCTTGGCCAATTAAACCATCCCAGGCATCAATAGAGAACTTATATTTTCAATTATTTATTTAAATAGAATTTGATTGGATTTGTTTTAAATGCCAGAAATGATATTTTGTTCTTATTGATTGCATCTTAATTTATTTTGATTTCTTTTTGCAGGAAAACAGTAGAAGAGATATGAAGAAAAGATATTAATCAATGAGAATGCTCCAGCAATTAAAAGATTGGAATTTTTGAGCAAATAAAAGTGATTGGGCAGATTTTCTTCAACAAACTTTCATCTCAAGAATTCCTTTGCAAATATTATAAATAGCAGATTGCAGAATGGAATAGGGGCTGCTCTCCTCTACAATTCTGGAATTCTAAAAGCACTTTTGTAATAGGGATTTAGAGTTGTAGGTGGGAGGAGTGGAATCTCAGATCTGGGGATTATTGAGGTTTTTCTTTTACATCCCGAGTTATGTATAATGAACAGAGTTTGCACTATTGTAGCTCTGATTTTGAAAGCAGAAGCTTAGGCATTGTAAAGGACTATTAGAGACCGGAGCTGGAGAAATGGATTCAATAAATTGGTATTTCGAATACTATTATTTTAAATGTTGGTTTTATTTTATGATAACATGAATGGTGTCAATTTACTTACATATTTGTGCACTTTTGTCGGTATGGGTAATTTGCTTCTATTTTATGTTGTTATTTATCTCTGCTCTTATGGGTTGAATTCTGATTTCTGAGTAACTATTTACTCATAAATATGTCTTTTAATATTGGATGAATAAATAGTGATATGTTGTGAACTTCTTCCGCATATTATTGTTTAATAATTCAAGTTACTGATTAAATGATCAATACCATTTTGTGAACTATTTCATGAGTGTTGTTGATTGATTATTTCAGTTAAAAGGTCTCAATAGGATGTGTTTTGCTATCCATAATGTCAGTTAATTGAACTATTTCATTAACATGATATTCATTATAAACAAGACATATTTCAATCTCAATATTATAAATACCTGCTCTTGGTTGGGTTAGATCTATATCTGCCTAATTGAGATAGGATTAAGATAGTTCATTTTGCTTGTATCTTAGAATAAGTTTGCATTTAGATTAATTTCTACATTCTTTTAAGTCCTCTTCCCAAAGAGGCAAACTTTAGTAGTGGATTGGCTGAGTCCTAAATCAGCTTAAGGATCACTTTCTTGCCTGATCAGCAAGAAGGTTGATTTGATGTCTCTTTCCCATTGGTGAATGAAAGTCATATTTTAAAGCCATTGGAGATTGAGAGAAGGTAACTGGACCTAGTTGAACCAGTCGGAACCACCATTCCAAATGGAAAAGGAGCTGCTTTAAGGTCCAGACCAGGTGGTCATCCCCCATGTTGCAGACCCGATTTTAGAGGCTTCAACGAGCCTCATAATTTACTTTGAATGCAGCCTTCAAAAACTTTGATAATTTAAGAGGATTATTTTGGTGGTGGTGGAGAGGCATTCTCTACTAGATAAAGGTGAAAAAGAGGTCAACATGGGTGGTAAGTGGAATGGTGTTGAAACAATTTGAGCTGGATGGAATGTGCAGGTGATATGAGCTTCTGTATACCTCCTCTCTTGCCCACAAATTGAAAACTTTAGTTCGGAATCCTCTTTCTGTGCTTTGAAATTTCCTATATAAATACATAAAGTTTATTGTAGAATTTTTGGATAGTGATTAAAATGGATATACATGACTTGGAAATGATGGAGAAAGCTTGGAAAAAGTGAGAGAATGAGCAACATGGATGTAGAGAAGCTAGTTGAAGGACTTGAAGGTGAGTGCTTGGACTGTAGGTTGATCTTCTTGACTACTTGATATAATTATTCTATACCTGCATCATTTTGGAGTTGCTTCATGGTATGTTGGAGCTGATGAATGTTTGTAGCTGCCATTGGAAGTTCACTTCTTTCATTTATCACTGCTTGGATATTTGCTTCCAATTTTTAGTTGCATGTAGATTTTCTTCTTCCATTACTTCCCAAACTTCTTCCTCTCACTTTTGAGTTCCTTTCATGGTCAAGATGATGATCCCACGGCCCTCCTGACCTTTCCCCTTTAATTTGTGATGGAGCATTCTAACTTTGTTGGGCCCTTGAAGGATGCTACATGAAACAAAGTTTCATGTAGCAGTCACAAGCGCTCCATAAATCATTGTTTATTGGAGTTATGATCACTATGGATACTTTATTAGGATCATATGAGAGTGTTTTGCACATGGAAATGGTGGAAAAAGGAAAATGGAAAAGTCAAGTTGTGGCGGTGGCAAGGAGGTAAGAAATTAGGCCATACAAAAATGTCAATTTTTGAAATCCGTGGAGATGTGATTCTACTTTATTGGAACAATGAGGATGATTATTAGAGACATGGTGGTGGCTTAATTTTCCTTCAAAAGTGAAAAAAAATCAGATATGATTTTTTTTTGTGAAACAATCTTAAATGTATGGAGTTTGCCATGGTTTTTTAGGCATTTTTTGAAAGTGCTCAGATCCCAGTTTTGACTTCGGGGATTGATGTGGTATTAAATTAGAAGCCCAATGACACATTCCCCCATACAAATAGGTAAAAAAAATTGAGGTTGTATCTTTTTGCTAAAACATGCCTATAAATAAGACCACAACAAACTTGTAGAGGAAATGCAAGGTGATGGGACACATATTTTGATACTTGGAGGTGCTGTAGGAATTTTTTTTGAACCTATGGGTGCCTTCCTTCCCCTAAAAATTTGAAAAGAAGTGTGAGTTGTATCTTTTTACCAACACATTGAGTTTCTTGTAACATTTTAGGAGTTTCATGTAGAATTTTAGGGAAGGACTCCAAATGTGTTGAAAATGAATGGGGATGAGTGGGAAATGGCATGGGGATACATTCTGAGGATGAAAATAGATGGGTTGACATGGTATTGGCCCTGTTGGAGCATCTTGGCACAAGAGGTAAAAAACTCAAGTTTGACTACCCTTGACAAGATCCCTTCTTTTCTAATCAACATCCCCTTATGGTGTTAACTTGATTTTGTTATTTGTATATGTGGGAGAGTACCTACATAAAAACCAAGAGGTATACCTAGAGAAAAAAAAAATCCTTTTGTTTTTCATTTTTACTTTGTTTTATTCTTTTTTCTCTCTTTTTTTCCCAGGTCTATTGGTTACATCAATGAGGTTTTTAAACAACATGTATGCCTAGGCACCTTAGAGGAGGTTATCACCTAGGATATTACTTTCCCTTTATTTTCTTTTTTTTTTCTCCTTTTTCTCTCCATTTTACTACCCATTGACCACCTCATAGTGGTTTTCAATCAGTGTGCCAACCTCAGGTGCCTTAAATGAGGTTTTCTCCTCATATTTTTTTCTTTTCTATTCTTTTTTTTTCTTTTTTTCTTTTTTTGTTTCTTTGCTCTATCATATTCTAATTGAAATAAATAAATAAATCTCTTTAAAATATAGAAATACTCCAAATGGATCCATGTGCGTACTAGGATGGAAAATAAACTCATATGCATGTGTGAAACATATACTTTGATATATACTAGAACATTAGAGATCATCTACTTTGATGGAGATGATATCAAGAAATATTGAAGATGAGCATGGTGCTCCAACTTAATTATTGTCTACAACTAATATTTAATATTGGTGTGATGCCTTCAGTTCAATTTCTTATTTGGATAATCTCGCGTGCCTTCCTTTTCCATGCAATTCAAATCTTCTACAATTTGTTGACTAGCATCTTAAACAAATAAAGGATCTAATAATAGGCATAGTAGAATTATTTAATCCGAGGACCCAATGGATGATTTCCCTCAAATGTGGCCCATGATTCTTTAATATCCTTTAAATCTTCTTGTTCTAGATGTTGTTCTCAAATGATAGCAAGAGAATCTATTTTTTGCAATACTCTCCGAGATCTAAGATGGAGATAAAGAGGAGCTATTTCGAAATTTTATACCTCAATATTGTAAATAGGCTAAGTTATTTTATTGCTTGGGTTCAAAAATGGTTCTACAGATAGTTGTATGGGAGTGGATCTTTGAGATGGATATGATTGAGGGTATTGTGTGGTGGAGGTGAATGGTGTTGATATTGGAATTGAGTATATTAAGAATATTGAGGAAAATATGGATCACTTTATTGAAGAGGGTGGTGTTGATGTGGATGAAAAGGAGGAATCGCAAGTTTGGGAGGACAAAAATATAAATATTAATGGAAATAAGAATCACCTCGATGAGGAGGTTGGTGTTGATATGATTGAAAAGGAAAAATGGCATATTGGGGAGGCTAAAAACCTTTCTTAGATGGGTTGAGAAAGTAGGGCTACTTCATGCTTCCTTCTAACTTCTCTGCAACATCTTCTTATTCTACCTGCAAAAGTGTATGGTGATGTGGTTCTTTCTACATCACATGATTTAGTGGGGAGATTTGGGGTATTGGAAAAATATTTTTCTTTTTCAATAATTTGTTTTTGAATAATAATGTTAATGCAATTCAATTTTCAATTTTTGAAATGAAAAATGCCTACTGTAATTTTTATTTTTTCGCAGAAGATATGAATACAAAAAATAAAGAAGGAATCAGTCAAAAAACAAGAGAATGATTACTCTCACACCCTCCCTAGCAACAGAGCCAAAAATTGATGACAGTCAACATGAAAACAAGAATGCTATAACTCTTGAGGGGTCAACTTTAATTATCAACCCGAGTTTTGTACAAACATAAGAGGGGTTGAAACTTTATGTGAAATAGACACCTTCTTGTTCCTAGTCTGACTCTCTTTGTTGTAGGTGAATGATGGAAATGACATAACTTCAATTGTGCAAATATCTATGAAATAATCCATTCCTATGTTGTGTAAGGTAAATAGAAATAAGAAAACATATTCTACTTTTGTTGGAAAGTTAATGACATATAGGAAATATATTCTATTTGCAAAATTGTAAAGCACACATAAGGAAATGATAACAAAGCAAAGATAATATATTTTGTTTCAAAGAAAATTATAGTAAAGGAAATAAAAGTCTTAGATTACTCTTGCAAGAAAGAAATCACATTTTGCTTAAAGTAAATTGTGGGAAAGGATATCTAAACTAGTGGCAGAAGTCAACATTTGAGAAACAAGCAATAGAGAAGCCAAATGGTGACCTAACCAAACCTCGTCTCAACCAAAGTGGTCATAGAGCATTCATGGACTATTCAAATGTAACATACCTCAATTTAACATCAAAAAATTCTTATTTATATAAATATCAAAATGTAGAAAAAGTTTTATCTCATAAATTTTTTATTAAACTGGTGTCACTCCATATTCTTTTAGTGACTCCAATAAGTCAAATAAACTCCTTTGAACCTAGTCCTTGTATCCCTAGATTTCCCCTTTTCCATTTGGACATATTAAAATGTGGTCTCTTATTATTGTGATAAGGTACTTATTGACTATCACTCGTAATATTTGTTCTAACTTATTTAAACCTAGTCCTTGTATCCCTGGATTTCCCCTTTTCCATTTGGACATATTTGTTCAATAAAAAAGTACTTATTGACTATCACTCATAGTATTTCTTTTTCTAACTAGATACACACCATAGTGTGTTTGCTATTAGCATTACTGACTATCCAACCACGGTGTTTTCATCAAAGGTCATAATACATTTTTTTGTGGGAATCCAACTTATTATATTATCTATGTTGGTCCTTATAAATATAATATTTAGACCTTATAACGAAAATATTACCTTTCACCAAAGGACCAATCCTTCCCATAAATTCAACAATAGTCCTAGTTCTATAACCAAATATACTCCTAATCCATAGTCTTTTTTTTGTCAATTTTGTAGTGCCTCGCTATTTTCTATTTATAATTTGAAAGCAGGTTACAAAATATGAAAATCAGTCTGTGGCCTCAACCTGCCAGTAGGAAACCAGGTCTGTTCACCACCTTAGAGCGTTAAATGCCAACCAAAATTGAAACAGTTTCATCTAACCATGTACTTCATTAACTAACTGACTATTAACTCGATTATTGACAAGTCTATGGATTAAGATATGTCCTTTCAAAAAACAAAAATCAATCTGAAAAAAATGAGTAAACTCTATAACTACTAACCATCAGACGAGTCAATCGGTGCTGGATCTTTTGTTGTGGATCTAGGCATATCCACTTTTTGCAGCTGCTGGAGTTGTTTCTCAATTCTGCCAACATGGTCATCTATTCTACTGATACGATCAGTAGCCTGATACTGAGTAATTTTAATGTGATCCAACTAATTATCAATATCCTGTAACAATTCCACTACTCGCGATTCAATCTTCTCGTGATGAGGGGGAAAACTCTACATAGCTTTAGCCAATAGGCATTTTACAATCCAGTAAGTATGAACTGTTTGATGAAACAATGATAACTGGCCTCAGGTATTGCCAGGATCTGTGATGAAATCCATGATTTCTGCTTCCGCAACATTATCCTCTTCATCTGTTTGAATTTCCTGCTCCCATCCTCGAATTTCCTGTTGGACAGTGGAAGAATTTCCAATAACATAATTTTCAGAGAGGTTTTGTAAAACCTCTTGTCGCGTCTTCCTGCCTCGTTTCCTGAGGCTGACTGCAGGCTGAACCTGATGTTGTTTTCCTTTATCAGATTTAAAGGCTGCGGGATTACGAGTCTGTCTCTTACCCATAATGCAGACTTTCCTAAGAAGGAACAAAGACATGAAAGAACAGACCATTAAATTTTGGACGCCAACGAAATTACCATATGGGTGTAGCAGAGTTCCGGTGAGCGCAGAAAACATGTGACTTCCTTGAAGATGAGTAAAATGAAAACAGTGAGCCCAATCCCAAAGACAGATGGCCCAGAAATAAACAGAGAACTTGATACCACAACAAATAAACAAGAAGATGCTAACCCAATGATTCAACAGTACATTTGTATCCACAGGGAATTGGACATACAAATCACACCTACTACTACCACTGACATACCAGAGATACATTTGGGCAGCATAATTAACTGGAAAATGAAAAAACCTACACCCCCAATTGCGCCCATGCAGAATAGAAACCAGATTTTCAACCCACATGACACCCATATAAACAGAGAACGGAAAAACCCACCAAATCCAACAACTCCCATACAAAAGATACCTATCCATTCCAACCCACTCGACAACAGAGTTCTAAACTTGGGACGCCCCAACCAAAACCTTTAACAACACAGAGGAATTTCAAGAAAGGTGACAAGGGTCACAGAAACAGGGATCTACAAGGTTTAAAAGGGGAACGAAAAACCCATAATCTACCAGCTGAAACCAAAGAAACGAAGCTTTCCCCAAGCAATACATAGCCCAAAATACATCAACGAACAAAGACAAAAGAATGATGAATACATACCCCAGCAAATCAGCTTGTCTGATGCAGGGTATGGCTGCCGTCATCCACCTACGCTTCCTCAGAGTTTCCACTGCAAATGAACAATGCATGGCAGAATGAACTTGCCAATTCAAGTAGCCTACCGTTACAGAACATTCCTCGCCTGCCTGACATCACAAGTCGTCTTCCCATCATGCGATTAATCCTATATCCGTTGCACGTCGCCATGAGCGTGGTGAGTGACTACCTCATCGCGGTGAATAAAGGCCTAATGACAAAGAAACTCACTGGAAATCACAATTCATACGCTCAAAGATGCATACCCCAATCGGATACACCTAATCCATAGTCATGTTTCTAATACATATATTAAAACTCCAACTATGAATGCCTTTTAACTATGATGTCGATCCTCCGATGTATTCTCGTGGATATATGAATGTAGCTTTGTTTATCGTCCACATTTTCACTTTGGCACTAACTATTATAGGCCACACGTCCCCGGTCCCTTTCCATGTGAACCCATGTGGCTCTTTGTACTTGTTCCTTTTCTGATGGTGAAGATATTACTTGTGAGATTGGAGGGTGGAGATTGATTAGAGTTAAACCTAATAGACTTACCCTACCATTCTCAGCCACATTCAAGCTCACTTGGTCTCTACGCACAACTAGAGTAATTTTTTCTTCTCAGCTTTGTTTTTCTTTCGTTTAAGTCACATTGATCTCTCTGACTAGATTACTGGGGTAGGGTAGGGATCTTAACCATGTCACCCATTCTCTTGCCGATTTTTCATAAGATATATTTAATTACAAGGTGAGTGCATGGATTTGGTTTATTTATACTTTAAGATCTTGATATTTCCTTTCTGTTGTGACTTAATTACCTTTCTACGAATATTCCAGAGCTTAATTAAGCCATGGATGTCAATGGCTAAGGCTTGACGATGTCTCTATGGATTTCGTTTCTTTTAATTTTTGGGTTTCACCCTTGGGGTTTTTGTTAGAATGCTAGAATCCTTTTTTTTTTTAATTGTTGTATTTTTTATGGATTTGTTTTCTCTTAGACTTTTGTTGAAAATCAGTGTTTATTTTGTGCTCGCAACTGTTGAAAGAAAGTGTTGTAACTATACATTTCAGGTATATCTATTTTCGTTTCTGGTTTAGTGTATCATTTCGTCCTTTGTTTAAATACATGTAATGAGAGTCCAAGACCTTGACTCTAACTTATCTAATTTTATTTTTCGATTTCAGCTATGGCATTCTAGTGAACTAGTATCTTGTCGATTCGCATTAGGGTGATTTACATATTCCAAAGTTAGCTTCGACTTATTTTTCTTACATGTTGGCATACCTTCATTTCTCGATTCCTCATGAATTTTTTCAGAGAGTACCACTACACATAGGCTTTATTAGACATAATCGAAATCAGGGTTTTCTCTTGCTATTACATGTCTGACCCTACAAGGTTATGATTTATATGGTTCAGCCTTAGTCTTAGTGAACCATACCTTGTTTCCTTGCGTACTTTGGCTATGTGCGTGTGTAAAAAATATTGTTTTAATTATTCTTATGATAATATTCTTCTTTCCATTCTAGTTAAATGCATACTTGCAACAGACCTAGATGTATACTTCCCTTTTAATTATAATGAAAAGGAAAGTCCCTTTTAATTATAATGAAAATTATTTTCTCTTTAATTGGTTTAAAATGTTTTAGTTATATATATATATATATATATATATATATATATATATATATATAATTATATGTTGCATTCATTGTATAAGTTATTGGTAAATTCTTAAATTCTTCTTTGTCACATTGTTCTTTTCAAATTCCTTATGGAAGGGTATCCAAGTTCAAAAGTTTATTAATTATTATCGTTCATATATATATATATATATATATATATATATATATATATATATATATATACTTTCTAGTTCAATTCTCTATATTATAAATTTATTTGGTACTCAGAGGTCGTGAGATTCGAGATTATATAGATTATATATATATATATATATATATATATATATATATATATATATATATATATATATATATATATATATATATAATCCTCGAATATCACCTCTAGTACTAATTATATATATATATATATATATATAAATTAATTTAAATGATCATGTATACCATACCTAGTAAGTAATATTCACGTACTATTATCATTAATTCTATATACTTTGTGATTTCACATACATTTTTTATGCCCTAAGCATACGCTCAATCCATTTCCCACACTCTTGTTCATACAAAAATGATGTACTTCAAGGTTTAGCCCCAAATAATTTTAAATCCGGCAAACTCAACAACTTATGTGGAAGCTTCTATATCTCAAATCTCTTATTTGATATATAGAAATAAAATTCTCTTATGGCTTATGAAGCCCATATTTCAATACACCTAATCCTATTATCTCCATGTAAGTTTCTCCTCTTTCATCTATCCTCAAATGAAAACCTTATTATAAACCCACTTTACGGAATTGGTTGCTTTTATCGAGTTTAAGCACATCTTCTCACTCTCACATACATCAATGTATGCCCTTCATGCATGAAACCAAAGGTAAGCCCTTACTCGCTTATTTCATACCAAGTTCAAACCTTGTTTAACAATGGCCAACGCATATAACTATTACGCCACGACTTAAAAAACCCCAAATATCAACCTTAATTCTAAGGCTCATATGCCAATAACCCATAAGACTTTTCACGCCATAAAATTCATTCGCACTCAAATTTCAAATGATTAATATGGTCCCACAAAGAACTTAACTTGTCACCACATATGTATATTCATTCATATATAACCTCGACTTGATTAAAAGTCAATCACAACAACAAACAAGACTAGGCCCACACAACTAACCTACCTTTCCATCGAATCCGATGAACTATCGCATTGTCACACAATGATTCGACGATCATCGCATAGCCAAGGTGCTCGAGAGTTTAATCACAAAATTCACGCAATGAACTGACCCCAACATTTAACTCGCCTTAACCTTCATGCACTTTCACCAACACAAATTTCGTAGATCTCCCAACGTCATCCGATCGAGCGAATATAACAAATATCGCATTTTTTTCCCTCCCACTTTAACGCTTAAAAAAAAAACGCGATAAAAGTGGTTTTTCTCTTACCACTTTTTCCACGCGTCAACTAATGAAAAATATCGTGTTTTTCTCAGATTCCGCTTACCATTTAAAATTTGTGCGAAAACCATAAATGGTTTTCGAGTCCCTTGGTTCCGAGACAAGGTTCCAACGCGGATTTTATTCCACTCGCCTCCACCGTTCTATCAAAACGTCGCTCTACTTCTTTGTAATTCCAAAGATGCAATTCCTTCAAACAACTCCCAATTACAAAGATTTCAATTCAAATTTCCAATGTGTCATATCTACTTCTTCATGCAATTTTATCACTAATCTTAAAGCCCCTCAATGCACACATTCTACGCATTTCATTTTACATTCGGTTTATGTAGTTCGAGTCTACTAGAGAACCCGAATGGAATTCAACCTCAGTCTTGTCGCCTATTTATGTATAATAGAGTTCTAGAGTTCTAATCACGTCTTCTTCACTCAAGCTTCATTAATACATGAAATATTCATAAGGCTCTTCTCTTTATACGTAGGTTCCATACCAATTTATAACACTCCCTACTCTTATCAATTCAATTGCAACCAAATCAATATACTCCATTGAATACTAACTCAACTTCTAAACAAGATCGATCCTTTCAATGATCGATCTTCCTAGATGATGTACTTACAAATAACCCCAATTCCTCTATTTACACATAAATTAAGTCAATAAAAACACATACATTTAGAATCAATTTCCTCATTATATATATGAAATTAAATACAAAAAGCATCCACTTACAAACTTCTTTTTGGCGTATTTTTCATTCATGGCCCTTCTATTCTCCCTAACTGGAACCTCGAACAAATTTCTTCTTAATGCCTTGAAGGCTTACATTTATACAATTAACAATGAATCAGTTCAGTTTCCTTAACAGTTCAACAAAGACTCTTGGAATTCTCCAAAGTCCTAAAGTTAGACTCAATTCCTAAAATAACTGAAACTGACTCTTCACCTTCCTAACTTAATCAAATTCCCTCATTTTCTCTAGTGGTTAGAGAACATTTACAATTCCTCACCATTTTATTCAAAATACTAATAATTACATGAGAATTTAGAAACATAAGACCCCCCTATGTCTTATAAAAATACAAAGTATTTTATTGTGCCTAATGCCCCTGCATCAGACTCCCAAGGTTCAAATTGTTCATGATCTCCTGATCATGTGCCTTCAGTCCTTGTTTTCATGGATCCCATACTTTGTTTTGTTGCTATCCAAAAACTACATTACTTTCAAACTGCACTTCTCTAGGTCTCCATATTTTGTTCTGCATTTTACCACCAGCTGTACTTTCACAATCTCTTCTTGTCTTTCCTTTTGCTAAAATCCTTCTACTTTCTTGCTGCTGTCTGCTGCTTCCGAGACACCTTCATCATCAGTTCTCTGATGTTTTCAATTTATTTGTCCAACTTTTCTTCTTTTTGGAAATTACTTTGCCCACTGCTGTTGTTTTAAATTTCTGTTAATTCAGCTAATGTAGCTACTTTTGCTATTGTTACTAACATGTTTACTACTCCTGTAGATGTCACCCCCCATGTTTCTGCCTCCGAAACTTCCTGTCCCTCTGCAACATTCTCTTGCTCATCACCTGCAAATTTACTTTTAAAAATTAAATTATCTTTCAATTCTCTAGCTGCAGTAACATAACCACTCATTCTTCCTTGTATACTAGTAAGTATACTTAAATTCTGCAAACTAGTATTTGCTCCTAGTTCTTCCACAGCTTTAGGCAATTTCATTCTAGTGTCTGCAATCTCCTTCTCCTGTTTAAATGTTTCCAGCAAAAATTTCAGCCACTCAATTTGCACTTGTTTCACATCCTCAATATGTTGCAATTTAAATTCAACATCTTCTTCTTCCTCTTTGGAAATCTCCAGTAATTGCCTTGCACCTCCTTGATTGATTCTGGAAATCAAATCGAGTTCTTCAAACTCTGTGTTTTCACCTTCTATCAGAATAGGATTTTGATTCTTCATCACTGTGTCAGTTTTAAAAATCTGCCCCACAGTCTGCTCTTGGCCCATCAGATAAGCCAATTATTCCTTGTAACCAACAGTAACAAGCTTATGCATATGAGACATGACTGTCTCACCTTCTTTCTGCAGCAGTTCTTCTACTCTCAAGACAATTCCAAATGGTGGATTGTCTTCTGCATCACTTGTAAACACAATCAAACTGTCAGTGTCAAAATCACAAGACCCAATGGTCTCCCTTGTTGATCCAGTCACCAAATTTTCTTTCTGCAGTTCCAAGTCTTCTTCAAGACTCAAAAAATCTTCACTATCCTTCTCCTCAGCTTCTAGAGTTATCTCCACTGTTCCAATCACCATGTTAAAATGATGATCCTTCACTATGTTTTCAGCCAACATAGTTTCTCTTTCATTCGATTCTCTGACAATTTTCATTTGCTGTTCTTCTTTGCCTGCATAATTAACACTTGAACCTTCAGTACAAAAATTACAAGGTCTCAATACCTCTTCCTCCTTTGAAAACACATCAGTATGTTGTTCTGAGCTTCTTTCCAATTCCTCTGTCATCACATTAGTATGTTGATTTGCATCCTCTGTGAGACTGTCAGCTAGTCTCTCCTTCTTTCCATCATTTGCTTCATGAATGTCCCTCTGCTCTGATTCACCAAAATGAACTCCTTCATTTTTTTGAATCATTTTCTTATCCTCTATTCTTATATGATTGTCATTCATGAAAATTCCTCTATCTTTCTTCTCCAGCAATTTATCCTGTGCATAGGTCCTCTACTTCTCCAATTTTCTTCTTTGAAAATCCAACCTTCTATACAATTCAACAACTTCAATTGGAGTAGATGTTGGGAACTTCACCCAAAATCTTATGCCTTTTCTTGCTCTTGACCAATCATCAGTTGGTCCTTCTCTCTCTTCTTCAATATCCTGCTGAATATCTTCATTAGACTCTCTAGTATTCATTTCCTCCTGAGATCATGCTATCTCAGCATTGATCTGAAAAAATTTCAGATTCAATTTCTCTTCCTCAAAAAAATTTAAAGCTTGTTCATCTCCCTGTGATGTGCCTGCAAACATACACAACTCTTTAGTTTTAAAACTACAAGACTTTTCAGTCTTGGTTGCTTTCTCAAGCACTTCCCTTTGAACAAATTTGCATGTGGAATCTTCAAATTCCATCCTTGACTCAAGAACTCTGAGTTCCTCTTCCTTTGTGGAACCTGTAATCACCTCACAATTTTCAAGTTAGAAAATACAAGGCTTTGCATCATCTAGCTGTTCTGAACATGTCCAATAACTTAGGAAATCATCAATGATTTTCTCTTCAGCAAGACAAGCTTCTTACTGCCTTGAAACTTCACCATGATTCACAAGATCTCTTGCAGATCTCCATTCTTCATCTGTACTTTGTTCTGCTTCACAAACAAAAACTTCTTTTCTCAACTTAGCTGCTTTGAGTCCCTCTTTCAATAAGGCAATCTCCTTTTGCCTCAACCTCAAATGTAATGGTTGCCATTTTACTCTCTTCTTCATGAGTCAACCAACTCTCTGGTTTTCCTCTATCATCCTCTCCGGTTTATTAAACTGTTCAATGATCTCAGCTACCTCTTTCCAATATTCTGCATCAGTCAATTTATTCCTCATGCCATTGGTCCTGGCATCTTCTTTCTCTTTCCTGTTGTGGCCTCTCTCAAAATCTCTGTAATCTCTGCTATAACTATCAGTAGTCATCTTCTCCTCCATAAGTTATTCACTCATCAACTGCAATAAGCCTCTGCAACAGAAAGCTCTCCCGCTGCCACTTACCTCACCAATCCTTCCCTTCGGATCTGGGCTTTTGCAAGTATTGGTCCCCTGTCTGCTGGAACCTTTTGAGCACTCTCTTCTACTCTCTCTATGCTTCACTATGAAACTTCTCAAGAACACATCTGTTCTTATTTCATCCAACCTCTGTTGGGAATCCTCCAGGTTTTGTCACACTTTCTTCTTCACCTTAGAATCCTCTGCTGGAATCTTTTATCACTGCTCTCAAAGCTGTGATATGCCTTTGCTAAGATTTCTTTAATTGCCTGCAATTTGAATTCTGCAAACAATTCTTCAAACCAGAGTTAAACACTGCTCATCAACTCACCTTCTCTTGAGAACACCGCAATTGCTCTCTCTATCCAGTTTTTAGCTGAATACCAGGTTCACTGCCTTCACCATCAAAACTTTGTCTTTACCTCCTGCAACCATAATTTTGTAATCATAAATCTCAAATTAGATTTAAAATTAATTTACCTGCAATATCCCTGCATGATCTTGTTTTCCACTCATTCTGCAAATCTCTGTTCACTGTAATTCTGTGTACTTTGCTGCATATCAGATTTTAAAAATTTGATCTTCTCTCTTCTCTCATCACACCTTCAGATTTAATTAAAAAAAGTCCTTTACTTCAAATAGATGCTTTCCAACTCTGATACCACATGATGCCTGGGCTAACCAACTCAAACCACATACTCCAATTTCTATGTATATAAAAATAATGCACTTCAAGTTTACCCAAATAATTTTAAATTTGGGCAACTTAAGCAATATGTGCAGAAGCTTTACTTTTCCCACGCATCTATGGTTGTGAAACCATATTATACAACTCCCTTCTCAACATTCAATTTTCATTAACCCCGAAAACCTTCATATTCAAGGTTTCTTTCATTTCATTCCCACCAAGAATATTTCTTCATATTTAATGTACGACTACAAACCTGCACTAATAACCCTCTCTACGTAAATCGAATATCATTCGGTCTTACCTTAAACTCAATGGTTTAAAACCCCGCATTTCAACTTCATATGCAGAAGTTTCCTTTTCATTCTATGATTAAAACCATAATCAAACCCTTCTTATAATATGTCGAATTAATATTCAACCATTACAACTAAACCCATATTAACCTTGACCCTCATTTCACGGGCTTCGGGTCTTTATTCGAACTCCATGTTTAAATCCATTGTATAATGAATATGGCGTAAAATCCTTAGTATAAAATCCGCCAACACTCCCACTCTACATTCATTATCAGAGTATGGCATCATATTATATATTAAGGTTTGACTATATGTAACGTTGGACCCACCTCATACAACCTTTAATTCTACCATAGTTTATTAACTTCCGGCTATCAAACAAACCATTGCATCACATTAACAATGCATCTGGGCCCACGGTTAACGTACCTCTCCATTTGATGGCTCCAGGCTTGTCGCGCTCCAAACAACCGATCGAACGAACATAAGGAATATCGCGTTTTTTAACCTCCGAGCTTTAACGCTAAAAAAAACCGCGATAAAAGTGGTTTTTCTCTTACCACTTTTGCCACGCGTCACTCGGGTAACTATATCGTGTTTTTTTTTCCAAATCTACTTACCACTTTTCAATCACGCGAAAACCATATGCTATTTTTGAAATCCGCCTTTACCGTTTCTTCAAGGTTCCGAATGTTTCGTTAGCTCCAAGTTCCATTTCCTATTGTTTTCAATTCCGCTTGTTCTTTGACTTCGCACTCAAACAATGCCACTTATTCTATAACGGTTCTTCGGCAATTAAACCCTACTTCACCGTATCTCATCATCCCAACACCTCTGCCATTGAAATGATTTCGCGAATCATAATTCCTCCGTGCTAACACTTTGTTTGCGGGTCTGCTATGAGTATTTTACTATGCCATTTCTTAGTATCATATTCCATTATTTTCCAATGATCTTTCCATTCAGAATCTCCGCCATTCACTAACTTATGGGTTCAACTTATGATTCCATTTTATTTTTGTTCGATTCATCGCTTCAAACCACCAATGAACACCATTCCAATGATACCTCCCATGCTGAAATAATTGAATTCAAAAAGAGTCGAATACGAATTCACCCTTGTGATATTACTGTATTGTATTTACACCATTGAATGTGTAATAACTCTTCAAAATATCATACATGAAACAATTGCATTCAATCCTTTCTCTGTAATTGACTCTCAAACTGCTATATATATAAAACACATGAATATAAATTACAAAGAATAAAACAGGCATCTTAACAGGTCTATGTTCTGAAAAGTAGACACCCAATCCATCATTTGGTGAAATCGATCCATTCTGTGATCGATTTACCCAAATTCGCAATAAATAGTCCTTTACAATCAATAATCCCATAAGCGTGCAATTCAAGAATGAATATGAACTCAGAAATGAGTTTCTGTATATTAACACACTGTATTTACATAGGGTTTCCTCCTCGGCCTGATATTCAGTCAGTGGCCCTTCTATTCTCAATACTCTATCCCTAAACTCTATGAACCGCTATTTCATATCTTCCCATAGGCTTACATTTATACAATTAACAATGAATCAGTTCAGCTTCCTTAATAGTTCAACAAAGACTCTTGGAATTCTCCAAAGTCCTAAAGTTAGAATCAATTCCTAAAATAACTGAAACTGACTCTTCACCTTCCTAACTTAATCAACTTGCCTCATGTTCTCTAGTGGTTAGAGAAAATTTACAATTCCTCAGCATTTTATTCAAAATACTAATAATTACATGAGAATTTAGAAACATAAGACCCCCCTATGTCTTATAAAAATACAAAGTATTTTATCGTGCCTAATGCCCCTGCATCAGAAATGGATCCATAGTATGGACACATCCATCCGTATAGATAGGATCATGTATACAATCATGGATACTCAATAACTCCACGCAATCTGGATAAAAAATTAGATGTGACCTAGGGTGTTCACCGCAATCTCAATCAACCTATTGTACAAATCTAGCCATGTGAATAAATGTGTTGGTGTCGAACATGGTAGAAACCGCCTGATTACCGGTCAATGATGAGAACTGCTAATAGGCATGAGATAAAACACCAATAATTACAATGGACCTCAAGGTACAACAAAACAATCTACAAGTGTGAATAGATGTGTTGAAGTTGAACACTTTCAGAATCATTCGATCGAAGTATAATGATTTTAGCATGTCGCCAATCACGAAGAACTTGCCATTGAGGCATGCAAGCTCCAATGTACTGAAATAAGTATCTAAACCACTTTCTTGGATAATGAGATGAAGTCGACATGAAGTGATTCGTCGAAGGATGGCCTTAAGGATTCCCACATCATCGACATGAAATAGAAGATATCTTAAGATGATAGGAGTGATTTGGGATTGTATAAGAGTAGTCCAAATATGTAGAAGGTGTTTGAAAAAAAATACTTCTCTTGAACATATTGGCAACACGACTCTGGAGGGTGGCAGCATTTGACTCAAATAGGATCAGAGGTCATGTTGACAAAATTGGTAATTAGATGAGAGGAAAATGGATTTCCCAAACCCATGGAGGAAAAGTGATGAATGTAGGATATCCCCAACCTGACACAAATTAAAGATGAGTGTCATGTTCAAGAGTGAAAAGCTGTCCATAATACACATAGGATGATCACTTCCAATTTTCCCCTGTTATTGCTAATGAGCACCCATTTATTTTTTATAGCCAGTGTGAAGAGGATATCATATGCTGAACATGTAAGTTCATTCTTTGAATGAATCCATCCTAGTAAGTTTAACAATCCCTAGGAAGGAGGAACTCAGTCTTGTCATGGTGACAAGTCTTTCGTTGTTTAATATTCATGTTTAAGGAGTTTGAAAAGAAAAGGAAAAAGAAAAACTCCATCATGTCCCTTTTCATAAATCATCTTTCAAATCCAAAAAGGTAGAAAACTATGTCTGAGAGAACCTCTTGACCATGTTCGATCAAGGTATTCATTTTTTGTAAATAGTGAATCTCAGCGTGAAAAAGGGGTAAACATATACTGAGATCACGCCAATTCATTCAATTTAACGAGTTCAAAATGACAAGTAGTCACTAATATTTCATTTTTCTCGAGTCAGAATAGAGTTGAAAGTTGACTCAAGGGGGTTCCTTTTTCATAAATGTTTAACGAGCCCAAAAAAGAGATAAAATTCAACTCGTTTGCATCGGAAATAGTCATCAGTAGTATGAAATTCCTATACTTCACACAAAAAACAAACATCATAGATATCGAGGAAAAATATTAAAATATTGGCGAAACTTTTAAAAAAATATATAAATAGACCAAAAAACAAAATCATTTTCACCTTTCCATTTTTAGAAGAGCATTTTGTCCATTTTCCCTACGAATTTCAAATTAGCGGTGCGACCAATCCAAGACACCATTCGTCGATCCGTCTCTACCAGGTAAGAGCTCTAAACCTCCTTTTCATTTTAATCTTGTTCATTTATCATTTATTTTTCATAATTAGGGAGTGTAGGGAAGATATTTTAAAGTTTAAAACCACCTGCAACCAACGTGATTTCGAGCTATCGGGGTCTCGCTATTCGCGCTCAGCTTGTTAGGGTAGCATGCCACCAGCATCGAATCATTTTGGACAGACAGGCTAGCCACAGAGAAGGTTTTAAATTGAGAAAATTTCCCAACTCCACCATTAATTTCTAAAAATTCTTCCATGAATTCTCCTAAAACACCAAATTAACATGTTTTACAAGTACATTAAGAGAAGATGTCATTGGAATGGAAAGAATGAGGCCATGAGGTGGAAGACTAGCAAGCCTTGCAGGACCAACATTGCGTCAATGCTTTGCAAAATTGCAGATTGTTTAAATTCTTTCAAACATCCGGCTTGAGAGTTCAACTGGAACTTCTCTAGTACTTGATCAATATCTGTAATGTGGACCGACAATTGTTCATCATCAGGGACTAAGAACTTGAGCTAGATTTCATGGACATCTACTTTATCACTGGATCATCTAAGCGAGGGGAGAGAATCCAACTCTCTAGGGCTTGCCTAGGGGTGAGAGCATGAGCATGCTCATATAGGAATACTGTCCCGGGGCACAAAAGAAAGAGAATGGGAAGGTAGACATATCTTCCATCAGAGTTCTCCCCCTACGCATGATACTTCATTGTATCACGATAGTGGCAGGACCCTAGGCATTGCATGAGGCAACGAAATCGCAGTTCCAGTATGCGGTGAGTTGCTTGGCACCAATGATGTTCAACTGGTGCAAGGGGTTGCTGGCTAATATGAAGAGCCAACTAACCAAGTGAAAGTAGGGTATGGGTCAATTCTGGTGACCTTTTTTCTAAAGAGAGTACCCCTGTTTCAGTATCAGTGGTTAGAGATCCATGATCTAGCCCTGAGGGATCTGAGGCTGATGCGATGGTGAGACATAATACCTAGATAGGGAGGAGGGAAACAGATGCATTTCCCCACAAACTTCTTTAGTTGGCTACGATGCCAAGTGATCATAGTCAAGGACTATGCCTATGCCGGCATCAACTTTAGAGGAGACGCGGATCTTTCGATCCCACCAGACACATAATGAATCGACAAGTAAAACATGTTTCATAATTTTTTTCACTTTTTTAATGTTTTTGTTATATTATGTTCTAACACGTAAAATTATGATATTTTATATAGATATGGGTCCATAGAGACCTCCTGACATGTCCCTGATTGCACGGTGGGTAGCCTGTCCAGCAGAGGATTCTCCTTATGAGGAGGGAGCAGACACACTAGCTAAGCTGGAGTGGAACTTGGTTGGCCTCGGGCGAGGCATCCCAAAGTATCCCACATTTGATGAGATCCCACTGCATTTTCAGAGACACTGTCGGAGTTTTGGGCAGACTGCCTCGATTACTCTGGCGAGTAATTCGAGCAGTCACCTGCTACCATGAGCAAAATGTGGGTAGATAACAACCCTGTTTATACATTTTTATACTGATGTAGGCTCAAAGAGCCATTTTTGTAACAAGAGATATTTTTTGATATTTTTTATGTAACACACTTACATACCAATATATATATATATATATATATATATATATATGCATGTTTATATGGCTACTTGTGAATCATAATGATGTCTTGATTTACATATTGGACAAATGTATATCTAATACATGTTTTGAATGAATATATTAAAGTATATAAATGTCATGGAATGTGTTGATATGTGATAAAATCAAAATTCCTTTCCAATAATCTAACTTGTGAATACATACACAAAATTGGAGGATTGTGCACAGAATAACACCCATTTAGTTGTAACACAATGAGCTGTGAGTCCAACTTAACAACCAAATCTCTTATCCCGAGATCAATGGCATCCGATAATAGTTCGATCGTCGCACTATACGCGACAATATTGTTGGTTGTATCACCAAAACAAATGCCTTGTAAATTAATCAACTCACCATTAGGAGCAAAGATTTCTCATGCTGAGGAAGACAAGTTCTGCGTGCTATGACAAGCGCCATCATCAAAACCAATGTAGTCATCTAAAGACATCTGCAAACCAATTGGAACACAAGGTAAGTAGAGGAAACATGTTTGTAAGGAAAACAATCACACCAAAAATAAACTCAAATCACACTAATGAATAACATACTAATGTAAAAATTTATCACACTTAATATTAAGTGTACTATTTCTTCACATAAACCCTATTTATGGGCTTATCCAAAGGATTTCCTTCATAATAAGCTAGCATAAGCTCCACGTTCCAAAACATGTTGAATAATATAGGGCCTATGCCACATAGGATCGATATTTCCAACTCCCGAATTTTCATGGGCTTGGTCGTAAAGAAGGACCAAGTCACCTATAGAGAAAACATGAGGTGTGACAGATGTATCATATTTCACCTTAAATCCTCATTTCTGTGCTTCAATAACTAAAGAAACAAGCCTTCTGGTCTCATCAAGGTATAATAAGCATTCCTCTTTAGCAAAGCACTAGGAAGGAGTTCAATAGCCAGCATCAGGGAAGGAATCTCACACTCGATCGGGAGTGTGGCCTCTAGACTATACACCAATTGGAAGGGTGTGAATCAAGTGGCAATCTTAGTGAAGGTTTGGTATGCCCATAGAGTGGAGAAAATAATGAGGTTCCAGTCTCGCTTGTGCTTCCCAATGGTACGTTGGAGCATGGTCACCAAGACTTTATTGACAGCTTCAACTTTGCCATTGGCCTATGGATAGTAAGGGGTGGAGTTATCATGACGTAACCAAAACTGAACATAGAGCTTTGTCATCATATGATTACAAAAATGAGTGCCATGATCAGTGACAATCGGTTTCGGGACAAAAAATCGAGCTATGACATGATTGAATAAGAATTGTGCTGCATTTAGACCTTCATTATCATATGTAGGCATCGCCTCGGCCCATTTAGTGAAATAGTCAATGAAAACGATGATATAGCCATGCCCCCCCCCAGGCCAAGCGAGGTTTGCATGTCATAAAAATAGTGCCCCATTTCACG
Source organism: Pinus albicaulis (assembly GCA_034641835.2). NCBI lineage: Eukaryota > Viridiplantae > Streptophyta > Pinopsida > Pinales > Pinaceae > Pinus > Pinus albicaulis. The sequence goes on from CM076575.1 coordinate 1,336,957,854, forward strand.
AAAGGACTGACGGTCACAACTGGGTGTAAGGGTGAGGGTGGAGCACACTCTTTTAGAGAGTAAATATGAAAATCATGGCATTTTTGGACTGCGATGATGTAGTCTTTAAAAATAATCAGCCAGAAATAACTTGCATGAAGGATATTTTTAGTGGTGGCATAACGATACATGTGACCACCACACGCCCCGGAGTGGCAGTCATTCAGAGCTTTCTTAGCTTCCTCGAGATTCAGACAATGATAGAGGATAGAGTCAACACCAGTACGATATAGGATGTCCCCAACGATGCGATATGGTTGGGACTGGTAGCGAATCTATATTCACTCAGAATGCGATAGCTCTGCCTGATAAGTTTGTGTTTGGAGAAATACGATGATGTCCCTATACCATGGGTCACGAGTATTAATAAGAAAGAGAGTCTCATCAGTTATGGACTCATCAATAGGAGTGGGATCATCCATAGTAGGAAGATCACAGATCAACTTGGCAAAGACCAACGATTTATTCGACTTAGCAGTAGTGAATTCTAAGTCGAACTCTTATAGGATAATGATCCATTTTGGGTATTTCCCCCCAAGGAACTGACGTGTGAGAATTTAATTCATGGGGTTGCAATCGGAAATCATTAGGGTTTTGCACAGGAGAATATAGTGATGGAAATGTTGAATTGCATGAAAAACGACCAATGCAATTTTCTATGCATGAGCATACCAGGTCTGAGTGTCAAAGAGATTATGGATCAAGTAGTATACTACATGTTCTTGACCATCATCATCGTCCAAAACTAGCACCATCCCAATAGTGCTGTCGGTGGTGGCCAAATACAAGAAATAGTCACTGGGATAATTGGGAGGATGCAGTAATAGAGATGTGATAAGGGCTCTCTTTACTTCATCGAAAGATATCTAAGGAATTTTATCCCATAAGAATGGGATTCCCTTTTTCAATAAGTGTGTAAAGCCTTTCACAAGCTCAGTGTATTTCAGTACGAATCGGCGGAGGAAATTATCTTTCCCCTGCAAACTTTGTAGTTGATGAATGGAACAAGGAGGAGGCAAATTGAAGATTTCCTCAACTTTTAGAGGATCGATCTGGATGCCTTATTTAGACACCACGAAGCCTAGGAGTCGTCCGCATTTGACGCAGAAGAAACACTTATGAGGATTCAACTTGATTATAGTGTCGAAAACATAGGAAGATAGCTCTAAGGTGCTCTAGCTGATCTCAACATTTCACGAAATGAGTAGGAAGGTCATTGAGATATGGCGGAACTATGTGCTTGATTTCATGGAATGCATAAGGCATAGCTCGCTAGAAGGTTGCTCTGAAATTATTCAGGATGAAAGGGAGATTATTATAGGGGAAAGTACCCCATGGACAGATAAAAGTGGTTTTGTGCTGATCAACATGAGCAATGTTAATCTGGTTGTAGCCAGAGAATCTGTCCATAAAGGAAAATATCTCACTCCTGGCACATTCATCAATGATATGATCGATAAAAAGAGTGGGTTAATTTTCCTTAGGACAATAAATATTGATATCATGATAATAAACACAAACCCTAGTGGTGCCTTTCTTCTTATTGACAGGAATAATATTGGAGACCCAATCTCTCAATGATATGGGGTAGATAAAACCATCTTTAAGAATTTTTTCAACTTCACTCTTTATAGCGGAAACCTTTCTCGGATGCACAGGACGAAGCCGTTGGCGAGCAGGCTTCAACTCTGGATAGGTCATAATTTCATGCACCACGATACTTAGATCAATTTCAGGAATTTCTTCATAGGACCATGTGAAGACATCATAGAACTCTTGAAAAGGTCCTATATATATCTTGGTCTCATCGAGAGAACAAGATGCACCGATATGCACATTCTCGACAATCCCTGGTTTAGGAGAGATGTCGATTGGATTGGTTGGAGTGATATTTCCCATGTTGCCCTTGGACAACACTTCATGAATCAAACCCGAATTTTTAAGTGGGTCAGTCATTACCAGAAAATCATGGGATCCTAGACAAGCGAAGATGTCACCCAGATTGGGAGAAACTAGGAATGATGATGTCCATCATCCCATGGAGTTTCTTCAAGAGACATGACCTCCATGATACTCTCGTTAGTGGGGAAAGTCTCATTCAAGGGATAATCAAAGTCCCAAGAACAAAATTAGGGAGATTGTACATAAGTGTCTAGGGATGAAACCAAATGAGTACTGGTCTCAGATTCAGCCTCAGAATCTATGAGGATATCTGGATACATCTGCTCAGCTGGGCTAGGAGGCATAGCATCACAAAAAATCTCAATCTGGTTGGGATTGGGAAAAATCCATGGATCATGACCAGATGAAATCATATTGATGGAGGCGAAATTCGGAGACAGAAGAGAAAAAATTCCCATAAGAGACGAGTCTTTGAAAAGACCCAACCCAATGTTCTCATAAGGAGTAGTGGCCTTCCCAACATATGTAATGTTTCTTACTGAAGACTCGAAGAGGAAGAAATCCAACTAATCCATAGTCACTATCTTCCCTTTATGAGGGAAACGAAGGAGACGAAAGAGGGTGGAGACCACACAAACCATGGCATTTGTACAACTACGCCCAAGAAGGAGATTGTAGTTCAAGTTGGTGCCTACCATCTTAACTTCCATGTCCACCATTTTCCCCTTCAAAGAATGGGCAATGCCTTGATAATTTTGTACAGCTGAGAACATTGACCATCGAAAGCTTCTAAGGTATTTTGGGACTGACTCAATGGGGGAGAGCTAATGGCTTTCCATCATGCGATGGACATGATGTAGGTTGAAGCACCTTCATCAATGATAGTATGATGAATATTCTTTCCCATGATGGTAAGTTGAATCATAAAATCTACTTGAGATGGGAGGCAAGGAACGAAATTCTGGAGATCGAAAATAATCAAATTAGAATTTGAAGGATCAATCCCTCCAATGGTAGTGAGTAGCGCCTTCCGATATGATGGGCACAACTGAAGGTCCTCCAAAGCCAACATCACCGAAGGAGATTGAGCTATATATTCTACAATTTTGTAGTGTTGTGTTGCTCCCACATTCATATTGTAAGAAAATTTCCGAAGAACACCTTTTTGGGGTGGTCGGATGATGGAGTCACTACTCAGTCTCTCAATTTGAAGAGGACTAGAGGTAGGAGGCATGGAAATTAGGGTAATTTTGAGGTCTAAAATGGGCCTCCTACGAAAAATGTACAACCAAAATAAAATTTAGAAGAACCAATAGGATTCAAGATGATGATGTCAACCATGGGGGATGATTCACCATTTTTGGAGTAAAAAAGTAAAAAGAATAAAAAATAATAAAATAATAAAACTACTTTTTCAACTCGTATTTTCAACTTATCTCACTAAGTGTTTACTCAAATTTCGAGTATGAGTACTCGTTGGATGCAAAATGTAATTCCTCATCCAAGGAGTACCCATGTTGCATACTTTCGATGGACCCTCCTACACGAAAAATGAGAAATACATGAAAAATGTTATTGAAATCACGGTTTTCATGTATTTCACTTTTTTTGTGTAGCAGGGTCCATTGAAAGTATGCAACATGGGTACTCCTTAGATGAAGAATTAAATTATGCATCCAACGAATGTTTCCACTCGAAATTTGAGTACAAATGTTGGGAGATAAGTTGAAAGTACGAGTTGAAAAAATAGTTTTATTATTTTATTATTATTTTTTCCCTCTAAAATTTGATGATGTAATCTAGTATTATTTTATTATTTCCACAATTTTTTTATAATTTCCTTAGGAGGCCCATTTTAGACCTCAAAATTCCCTTAATGAGAGGAAGAGTGATCTGGGACTTTCGGTTCCATAGGAGCCTTGGATGGATTGGGATAATATTTCGTTCTCATGGATGGAAATGGATTGTGTTCCAACCATGAACATTTGAGAGCTACTAGATGATTGAGCCTGGTCTACCATTTGCATCTGTTGGGAGGCAAATATTTCTTTCAAAACTGTCGGAGTCACGGGTGCGACCTTCAGAAGACGGGCAACTTCGGTACGTCGACGAAAATTCTTGGTGTAATGATCGTCATCACATATTAGACAAGGATATTTAGGCTTACGTGATGAAGAATCACTAGCAGAAGACCTCTTTGAATCATGTTTAGGGTTCTCAAATTTATACTTGCCTTTACCCTTTTTGGTACCCTTCGAGGATTTGTCTGCTGCGGTAGACTGAACAAAATTTACCTATGAGGTTTTACCAGGATTCTTCTGATTCTGAGAAGGAGGGGGCACAATGGCAGTAGTGGATTTGGAGTTCGAGGAAGCCTTAGTGCAATACTATTAGTATGAGCCACTGTCCCAATAACACCATCCACTAGAGGTGTAATAGGAGACTGAGATGATGAAGGATTAGTCGAAGGATGCAGTGCATCAGGTAACAACTCATATAGAGTCCCATACTGGGAATACAAAAAAAATCAAGTTATTGAGCTCTAGCAATGACCTCCTCTTCCGTGACACACCCTCCCATTGCTAGATCTTTTGAAATTTTTGGAACGAATGATTTTTAGAACCACTCAATCAACAGCTAGTCTGCGATCTTAAATTTGATAAGGCCGCGTCGACATTGCTATTCATGGATATGATATGACATATGTGTAGCATTCAACTGCTTCAATGAAGTGAGCAAATGGGTGTCAATTTCATACCAGAAAGGAAACTAGAAATGAGTGAGGAAGGCCATATCCAAGGAATTGAAATCACAGGAAATTCCTCGAGGGAGCTCAATGTACCATTTGGCCGCATTACTGGTCAAGTGCGCTGGAAAAGATGAAGACAAATAGAATCGTCAACCCAATAATTAGAGGAACACCACAAATGGTATGTCATAACATGGGTTTGAGGGTCTTCCCTGCATTTTCCTTCGAACTTCAGACAATCTCTTGGAATCTTAGTTGGAATCAGTGGTCAATGTAGCTAATGCTGGATGGGGTCATTTGTGAGCTTTGACACATCTAAAAATTTCAAACGCTAAAGAAAGATGATGAGGCAAAAAAGGTCGAGGGTTACAACCTGATTGATAAGGATTATGGCCCCAATAGGGCAGATTCTAACTTGGATATGCATATTTCCCCCATGGCCGATAAGGAACTTGTTGCATATATTACTGATAGGGACTTGGCTCAGGTTGTTGATATGGCCCTTGTGGGTACTGATGCTATGGACCTTGCTGGACATGAAGTCTAGGATAAGGTCCCTGTTCAACATAAGGTCCAGTTTGCGGCCACTGCTGAAGTAGTGTCCAACTTGCGGTCCCTGTTGAACATGAGGCACAGCCTGTGGTCCTTGCGGAACATAGGGTCCAACCTGAGGTCCTCACTGAGCCTACTTGTACTAAGGAATTTGCTGATACGAAGCACCTGGTTGAGGCTTAGTCTGGGGTTGTTGGTACTAACCTTGAGGAAAATTCTAGTACTGAGTACCAGATTAATGAGGGAAAGGACTAGATTGACCTAGAAGGAGAGTTAGACCAGCTTAGGTGTAAGAACCAAACCAAGGATTGGTCAAAATAGCACCAACCAAAGTCTGGGGTTGTTGGACGCACTGCTGATATTGTACATTCAGCCTTGAACATAAGGAATGTTAGGTTGTTGAGCATACAAATATAATGGGTTTGGTTGTGGAAAAGGTTGTTGAAACTGGGAATATTTAACATGAGGTTGAATTTTCCCAGGAATAGATCCAAAACTCAACTACCCCCGACCCAAAAGGGAAGGTACATAGAGAGGGTTAGACTTCCCCATAAGATTGGATGCAACCTGTTGGGTGTGGAGCCTGATTATCTTGTTTACTTTGTATCACAACATTGAACCCCTGTACCTTAAAAGGGGCAGCAACGCCACCATAGTCGTGTGCCCAAGTAGAGGGGTCCGAACTTTCGGGCCACGAGCGAGGGGTTTTCGAAGGGGGGGGGGCGAGAAGGCAGCGGATGTAAAATTTCACGCAAAAAGTATAGTAATTTCTAGTCAATCTGAGCCATTCATCGTAAAATGATGCGACGGTAGAAGTTATCTTCAAATTAGGAGTTTTTGCCCTAGAGAAATCCTTTTGTAGGGGTGTATTGAGGTTGTGTATTGTATGTGTATTCTCGGAGCAAGAAACGAGAGAGGGAGGCGCGAAAGAACAGAGGATATTACAGCAGATCTGCTGTAGTTTTTGTCTCTTCATTTTTCTGGATAATAGAAAGGAAGGACTGGCTGTTCGGGGTGGACGTAGCCCAAACTGGGTGAACCACGTATATCTGTGTCTCTCTGGTTTTATGTGTTTTGTGTGCTTGTATTTTCCGCATATTTTATGTGTTTCATTTCTCTGTAATATTTAATTTTCTAACAACTAGTATCAGAGCCGAAGGTCTATTTGGCTGATAAACTCGCAGGAAAGAAGGGTTCCTGGTTCGAGTGGGAGCAATGGCGGATGATGGTAAGTTTAGGGTCGAGAAATTTAACGGCCAAAACTTTGCGCTGTGGAAGATGCAGATGGAAGATTATCTGTATCAGAAAGATATGTACCTACCATTGAGTGGAAAAACAAAGAAGCCGGCGACCATGACAGACGCGGAATGGAACATTCTCAATAGAAAGGCACTCGGAACAGTACGGTTGTGTCTTGTGGCGTCAGTCGCCTTCAATATTTCGAAGGAAACAACAACAGAAGGTTTGATGCAGACGTTGGCGAAACTGTATGAAAATCCCTTGGCCTCAAACAAGGTATTTCTTATGAAACGACTATTTAATATGAAGATGTCGGAAGGTGGATCTGTTGCAGACCATTTAAATGAATTTAATACGGTTACCAGTCAGCTAAGTTCTGTAGGGGTAAACTTTGATGATGAAGTTAGAGCTCTGTTATTCTTGTGCTCATTGCCAGAGAGTTGGAATGGTTTAGTAATGGCCATTAGTAACTCTGTCTCTGGATCTAGTACTTTAAAGTTTGATGATGTTGTTGGTGCTATCCTTAGCGAGGAAATGCAACGGAAAAGCTCCGGTGAGACATCAGGTAATGCTTTGAGTGCAGATTCTAGGGGAAGAAGAATGGAAAGAGGAAAGAGCTCGGGATATCGTAGTAAATCAAGGAAAGGCAGATCCAAGTCCAGATCGAGGATAGTGTGCTAGAATTGCGGAAAGAAAGGACACCTAAAGAAAGACTGTAGATCTTGGAAGGGAAAAGAAGGAGACACATAACAAGAAAACAATCATGAACCAAATGTGACAGGTGATGTGTTACAAGATGCTTTGATTCTTTATTTTGAAAATGTTACTGATTCTTGGGTTGTAGATTCAGGGGCTTCATTCCATGCCAAACCTGATAAGAAATATTTTCATGACTATGTTCAAGGATATTTTGGACAAGTTCGTTTGGGTGATGATAAACCCTGTAAAATTGTTGGAATGGGTAAAGTTCTTGTAAAACAACAGAATGGAAACCAATGGCTACTAAAGGAGGTAAGGCATGTTCCAGATCTGAAGAAAAATCTGATTTCAACAGGGCAGTTAGGCAGTGAAGGTTATGTGACAACTTTCACAGATAAAACTTGGAAGGTCACCAAAGGAGCGCTGGTAATAGCAAAAGGTGAAAAGGTTGGTACATTGTATTTATGCAATGGTATTTCTAACTCTGTTAATTCTTTAACTTCCAAAGGAGCAGATGCATCATTATGGAATCATAGGCTCGGACACATGAGTGAGAAGGGAATGAAGATTCTTCACTCAAGAAATTTGTTGCCAGGTTTGAAGAATGTTGATTTGGATTTCTGTGAAAATTGCATTTATGGAAAACAAAAGAGAGTCAGATTTCTCAGAGTTGGGAAAGAAAATAAGAGCGAAAAATTGGAGCTTGTGCATACAGATGTATGGGGACCTGCTCAGGTATCATCTCTCGGTGGCTCTCGTTATTATGTTACTTTTATTGATGATGCAACTAGAAAACATGGATTTATTGTATTCAGAATAAATCTGATGTATTTGATACTTTCAAGAAATGGAAAGCTTTGGTTGAGATTGAGACAGGAAAGAAGTTGAAGTGTCTCAGATCAGACAATGGAGGTGAATATTGCGGCAAAGAGTTTGATAGGTACTGTTCAGAGCATGGAATTCGTAGAGAGAAGACAGTTCCAAGAACACCACAAGAAAATGGTGTGTCAGAAAGGATGAACAGAACAATCATGGAGCGTGCAAGGTGCATGAGATTGCATGCGGGATTGCCTTTACAATTTTGGGCAGATGCTGTAGATACTGCTGTTTATCTAATAAACAGAGGGCCTTCAAGTTCCTTGGATGGTGGTATTCCAGAGGAAGCATGGACAGGTAAAAAGGTAAACTACTCTTTTTTAAATCCTTTTGGTTGTGAGGCCTTTGTCCATATTAATAAAGAAAATAGAACAAAGCTTGAGGTAAAATCAAAGAAATGTACCTTTATTGGATATGGTGCTAATGATTTTGGTTATCACTTATATGATTATGAAAATCACAAAATCATTAGGAGCAGAGATGTAATATTCAATGAAAAGGTCTTGTATAAGAGTTAGTTGTAGGAAAAGAAACAGGAAAAAGAAAGCAAGGAATACGCGGTTCTTGATGAGATATCTGAAAAAAGTAAAGGTGCATGAAAATAATAATAATCAACAACCACAATAGCAACAACCACCACAACAGCAACAAGCACCTCAAACACCTGAAAGTGGTGTTAGAATATCTACCAGGATAAGTAGACCCCCTGAACGATACTCTCCTTCATTATATTATTTATTGCTGACTGATTCCGGTGAACCCAAATGTTATGAAGAAGCAATGCAGGTTGAAAGCAGGAAGAAGTGGGAGCTAGCCATGGAAGAAGAGATGGACTCCTTAATGCATAACCAGACTTGGGACTTAGTCAAGTTGCCTACAGGTAAAACTACATTGCAGAATAAATGGGTTTACATGCTGAAGGAAGAAGATGGAGGAAAACGGAGGTACAAAGCTAGACTTGTGGTGAAGGGGTTTGCACAAAATAAAGGTATTGATTTTGATGAAATATTTTCTCCCGTTGTTAAGATGAATTCAATCAGAACTATCTTAAGTCTTGTAGCAGCGGAAGATTTACATCTTGAACAGTTAGATGTAAAGACAACATTTCTCCATGGAGATTTGGAGGAAGAGATATACATGCAGCAACCAGAAGGATATGAGGTAAAAGGGAAAGAAAAATTGGTGTACAAGTTAAAGAAGAGCTTGTATGGCTTAAAACAGGCTCCAAGGCAATGGTATCTAAAATTTGACAAGTTTATGTCTAAACAAGGTTATACTAGATGTCACTCTGATCATTGTGTTTATCTAAAAAGGAAAAATGATGGCAGCTATATTATATTGTTATTGTATGTAGATGACATGCTTGTTGCAGGGTCTAACATGCAGGAAATAAATGTGCTCAAAAAAAAATTGGCAAATTCATTTGCAATGAAGGATTTGGGAGCTGCAAAACAAATCCTTGGTATGAGGATAACTAGAGACAGGAAAAATCACAAATTAACACTGTCTCAGAATGGGTACATAGAAAAGGTGTTGAAAATATTTAATATGCAGAATGCAAAACCAGTTAGTACACCTTTTGCTAGCCATTTCAAACTTAGTAAGGAGATGTGCCCAAAGACCCAAGAAGACATGGATTATATGTATAAAGTTCCATATGCATCAGCAATTGGAAGCTTAATGTATGCAATGGTCTGCACAAGGCCTGATATTGCACATGCAGTGGGAGTTGTAAGCAGGTATATGAACAATCCAGGAAAAGAACATTGGATGGCAGTAAAATGGATTCTCGGATATTTGAGAGGTACCACAAATCAAGCATTATGCTTTGGTGGTTCAAACATTGCTCTACAGGGATATGTTGATGCAGATATGGCAGGTGACAGAGATAATAGGAGGAGCACTACGGGATATGTATTTACTGTAGGTGGAACAGCTGTCAGTTGGGTTTCAAAAATCCAAAGTGTTGTTGCACTTTCAACAACAGAAGCCGAGTATGTTGCTGCTACAGAGGCTAGTAAAGAAATTATTTGGTTACAAAGGTTTATGGATGAATTGGGTAAGAAGCATGATATGGGCACGTTATACAGTGATAGCCAAAGTGCCATTCATCTTGCAAAGAACTCAACATTTCATTCCAGGACTAAACACATACATCTCAAGTACCATTTCATACGGTCGGTATTGGAAGATGGAGAGTTGAAGCTGGAAAAGATACACACTAGCCAGAATCCTGCAGATATGCTAACAAAAGTTGTAACCAGGGAGAAACTGAGAACATGCTCAGTTTCAATTGGTCTTCAAGGATGACAATGAAGATGAGAAACAACTAGGTCCAAAGAGGAGTCATTGTCCAGCAAATGAAGCAGCGGTGGAGTTGCTACAATCAGTCTCCAAGTGGGAGATTGTTGGGTGTGGAGCCTGATTATCTTGTTTACTTTGTATCACAACATTGGACCCTGGCTTGCCTTAAATGGGGCGGCAGCTCCACCGTAATTTAATCGGCCCTTGGGGAGTCCGGAGCTTTGAGTCCCACGGCGGGGGTTTTAGGGGCGCCCGGCTAAAAACAGATGTAAAATTGCCTTGTAAAAGTATAGTAATTTCTAGTCAATCTGGGCCGTTCATTAGGCAAATGATCTGACGGTAGAAGTTATGTTTAGATTAGGGTTTTCTTCCCTATAAGGTAATCCCTCACTTTTATGAGGGTATTGTATTGCTGCTATGTATTGTATGTATATTCTCGAAGCGAGAAACAGAGAGGGTGACTGTGAGAAAGAACAGAGGATATTACAGCGAATCTGCTGTAGGTTTTGTCTCTTCATTTTTGCTGGATAATAGAAAGGAAGGACTGGCTGTTCAGGGTAGATGTAGCCCAAACTGGGTGAACCACGTATATCTGTGTCTCTATAGTTTTATGTGTTTTTTGTGCTTTTATTTTCCGCATATTTTATGTGTTGCATTGCTCTGTAATATTTAATTTTCTAACACAACCGTGGATTTCCCACTCAATGGTGGGACTGCACTAGTCATAGATGGGGAAAAGGGGACAGAGAATCCAAACGATATAATCATTTGACATATGGTGACCCTAGGTTGAACAAAAGGTTGTGACACCGTGTCCACATTCAGAACAAACTAGCCAGAAGATGGAGGAATACTCGTTGACCAAACGAGATCCAAAAATAAGCGTGTAATACCGAAAGCTCCATAAATTAGGTTTCCCAAAGAGGTATAAACATGCAGGAGCATAGATGCAACATAACTAGATGGTATTTCGGTTCGACTACCCAAATCATGAGGCGTGGATCTGAACAATTATCCCTCAGAGGGGAAAATCGATGAAGAGGCTTCCGAGATATGTGAGCTAGAGGTTTTCTGAAGAGTTCTTTGAGGAGCACTGAAGAACGGAATGTCGTAATCATTTGACACAATTTTGTCCAGAAACAACTGATGAACAATAGAGTGAGATGCTACCAAAGAAGCTGGAAAATGGATTTCGGGCTTATCGAAAGCATTGTAAGGTTGGTCAAGAGAGATTACAATTGGATCAAAGAGCAGATTTGAAGGAAAGAACAAGAATTGTGTAGCATGTTCGAGGATTTCCAGCTCATATTATTCTGATGTGGTCTAAGGGGAATCATCAGGAGGTGCTTGAGATGATATGGGTTGAACACTAATGACAATTCGAAGCTCTTGAGCTTGTGCTTCGAGGGGTCCAACTGGAAAACGAGGAACCTCTAGGGGAGGTTGTTGAGATCCATCAGAGGAGGGAGTGGGCGAATTCGACGATTCAGCCACGATGACCTTAGAGAAGAAGATACAAAATGAAAGAGGTGAACAATATCACAACTTACCATGTAATAAAATCTGGAGAACTGCACGGGTGAGATTTTTCGTGGGCAGTTACTTTTATAATTAACAAAAATAAATAAATAAAAATGGATGTGCTAGGCATAAAGGTTTACCAAGTATCTGTGAAATTCAATATACACCTTGGTGATCGAATGAGAAATGACCAAGGGCTTAACATATGGTAGCGAGTCTCCTCGAATGTTATGTTTGGTGTATCAGGTCTACAAGGCGGCCAACTTGGTTACCTATGGCAGACTTGCAACCTAGTGGTGTCTCCCAAAATATACGCGACATGATTCCAATCCATAGTAGTGTTCTCTAATGTGTGACCATTTCATGAGAGTGTCCAAAATATACTTATCATACATCAATATAATTCCATACCTGTGATGAGATATCACCCTCAGGTTGTAACATAGACCATTAGCGATAGCTCCTATGCTTAATGACGTCGGAACACATCTCTAGCCTAAACCACTAGATATTTTCGTTAATTCCAATGCTGCTTAAGGTAAATTGGGTTCATTTTAAGTTGATATTGGTTAAAGTTTTAGTTTCAAGGCTTCAATGAGTGTTACCTGAATCCTTATGATGTAGACTAAATGCGAGAAATAAGCTTTCAATTTCGATGAATTCTAAACTACTTAGGGAAGAGATACAAGAAATAATGCACTCAATCCAATAATGAAAATGCCCCCAAATTAGTTCAGAGTTATGAAAATGTAGTGCTTTTCAAATTGAATTCACTTGCCCAATGAATGCAACTTAATTGAAAATGAAAATTCCTTTCCTTTCAGTAATATGCATGCAAATGTTTTTTTTTTTTTTTTAACTTTGAAATGAAAGCAAAAAAAATGAACGAAGGAAGAAATGAAAAATCTCTTTACTTTTATTTCAATCGAATCAAACAAAAATCGCTTTAAAGACTGCACAAATGAAATGATTTTTACTCTTCTTAAAATGACAAAGATAATCTAAATAAAAAACGAAAAAGAAAATCACTTCCAATTTATTTTGAATTTAGACAAAACAAACTCTTCTAGACTTTCACGTCAAACAAACTATAATCTCGTGATTGACACTGAAACAAAGGGTAACAGTTAGAAATGGAGATATGACCAAAGCATACACCAACTATCTTCAAAACAACACAAGAAAAATCGGAGAAAGAGTGTTTGAAATGGAAAAAATTTCCTAGACTTTCAACAACTCAAAGAGATGAAACATACTCACTTAGAGGAGATAGGTAAGTCAAACACACAATAAGGAGATCACTAAGATCTCACGGTCTCCTTCAAAGGCCAAGACACACTGGATAATTAGAAGGGAAACTTAAATTCTCCAAGGAAAAAACAAAAAGAGTCTCACAAACACATGAGACCTGACACAATGAAGTGACAAACAACCTTTACACAAGCTGACAGAGACCTAAGAAGATTTAAATTTCATAAATGGGAGAAACTGGTCCAAGATTAGTTCGGGGAAGGAGGACTTAAAATGTTAAAGCTCCCTAGTGGAGTCGATAGTTCTATTGTCACGATAAATCCCCTCTGCGGACAGAGGCAATCTCTCTAGCCCTAGAGTGGGTCTAGCAACACGATATTATTTCTAACATAAGCTTTCTTAACTAATGCTTACAATGCAAAGAAGAAAGAGACATAAATACCTTTTTCCAATCGCTATCCTTGGATCTATTTATGGTGACCTCGATCCATGATCCTTGTAGGCCTGCTTCCTACTACTGATGGCACACGAATACCTGTGGATGATCGGGAGAAAACAACAGACATGATATAATATATAATAAACATAAACACTAGCTATCTAGTAGGTCAAGGAGTACTAGAATATTTGCATAATCATGTACACAAATATAGAAAGAAAGCATCATATTTTATTATTGATAAATTACAAAAGGAGAGCTTACAACCAAAGCTTGATGTTGGAGGCATCCTTAGGTGAAAATTCGAGTCTTTAACCCATCTCAAAAGCATTCCTTCTCCCATGCACTTAGGCTTAATCACGGTGCAAGCATGAAAAGGGATGAGAGTTCAAACGAGTCTGACAATGATCAACCAAGCTATAAAATTGGGGGACTGAGGGATGTGAATTTATAGCAAGGAGAAGGAGGTTTGGAGCCCATGAAAGGAGGAGGAAGGCCCAATTTCTAAGGGATGACCCCGCATGGATGAGATCAAAGTTGCAAAATGAGAGATCTTGACCTCATCCTCTCTATTCAATAATCAAATTGTCGCCCTTGAGCTTTTAGTTGAAGCTGCTCCTCCATTTGAGGAAGCACTGATAGAAAATGGATCAACATGGCTTTCCAATAAACTAGGGCATTGAAAGTGCTGGGCTAGAACTAGGATAAGGACATCAACGTGGTCATGGCACGAGGAAGGGCACTGACCCATGAAACTAGGAATTTGACCAAGTTTCTCCAGTAATATTTCAAAGAAGTCTTCTTTGGATATTCAAGGGGATATGTTAGCATATTTCTTGATGACATAAACATTGCATAGGATTCTTCATGGGGCATTTCCAGATTAGGGACAGGAAAATGAGCATGGTGAGAAATTTTTGTGTAATAGGCTATCATTAGGTTAGGATTGTAGAACATGATGTATGGAAGGTTGCATTCAAAACTAGGTAGGGGTTGTTTGAATGGATGGTGATTCCATTCAGACTATGTAATGCTCTAGCCACATTCATGAGGGTGATGCATTTTTAAATTCAACAATAAAATGCACCACATACTATAGTGTGAGATTATAGGTCACACATGAGTGAGGTATTCAATGACACATTAGTGCTAATGTGGGCATCCAATTTTTAAATAAACTGGAAAATAAATCGTAATGTTATATCATAACAACTTGTAATAGTTAAATAAGTGTGATAGAATTAATAGCTCAAGAATTTCAATTTGAGGGTCAAAGGTGACACATGTAGAGTGATTCTATTATTTACAAGGTCTAGTTGCAGTTGTAGTACTAGTGTGGTGTGAGTGCAATCAGTTAACTAAAATTAATTGAGTTAAAATTAGTTTAACTAATTCTAACTGAATGATGAGCTAGTGGAAGATCAAGTGAATTAAAATATATTTAATTCACAAGTAGTGATCTACTAAGTAAGTGATGATTCACTATTAATAGCTGCATGCATGTAAATTCTAATGATAAACCAGTTGAGACAAATGTTAAAGGAAAATAAACTATCAGTTTATTATTAGTGAATTGCCTAAGTGCAATTATAAAACTATAGGATTCCCATGATGGATTGCGTAGTCAAGGAAGGTTGGAATTCCTATTTAATAAGAATTATTTTTCCTAGGGATTGCGTGAGCAAGGCAGACTGAAGGTGGGCAAGAAATTGGCTATGTATTGGTCCAATTTTTCCTAGATCGGTGTGAGACAATTGGTCGAGTGTATGAGGTTCTTGTGAGCACACATGCATTGTATTATTTCATGGTTCCTTGGTTGATTATACAATAAAGATGGCATTAGGGGAATTTTTAGGTCTAAAATGGGCCTCCTAAGAAAAATGTACAACCAAAATAAAATTTATAAAAACCAATAGGATTCAAGATGATGATTTCAACCATGGGGGATGATTCATCATTTTTTAAGTAAAACGGTAGAATTTTAAAAAAATAATAAAATAATAAAACTACTTTTTCAACTCATATTTTCAACTTACATCCGAAATTTTTTACTCAAATTTCGAGTGAAATTACTCGTTGGATGAAAAATTTAATTCTTCATCCAAGGAGTACCCATGTTGCATACTTTTGATGGACCCTGCTACACGAAAAATGAGAAATACATGAAAAAACGTGATTTCAATTATGTTTTTCATGTATTTCTCATTTTTGTGTAGAATAGTCCATCAAAATTATGCAACATGGGTACTCCTTGGATGAGGAATTAAATTTTTCATCGAACATGTACTCCTGCTCAAAATTTGAGTAAGAACTTTGCGAGATAAGTTGAAAATATGAGTTGAAAAAGTATTTTTTCTTTTTTCCCTCTAAAATTTGATGATGTAATCAAATATTATTTTATTATTTCCACTATTATTTTATAATTTCCTTAGGGAGGCCCATTTTATACCTCAAAATTCCCCTAATGAGGGGTTTTGAGTAGTTGCTTTCCCCAGGAAAATCTTGTGTTGTGCAATTGATTTACTTCTTTCTCTTGCTTGCATGTGATTGAGCGATCGTGATTTATATTCCAAAAATATCGTAGAAGGATTCAAAATCTTGTTTTAGTTCATTGCATGATGGGATTGAATCCATTTGTGTAATTTATACATGGTATCAGAGCATCAAGAATCAAAATAGTGGAGAATAAATTGAGTTTGTATTGAAAAATATTCAAATTTGTAGATACTTTATTTGAAGCTATAATCAGATCAGGATGTATTTCAATGGCTTGAGACTTGAATATACACTTGAGGGAAGTTCAAATTATATTTCACGGAAGGAAAATATGGAGGTAGTGTTGGAGGACAATGGGTTGAAGGAATTTTCAACTTCTTGATGCATGGCAGAAGAAAGTAGCAAATGTAAGGAGGATCTTGTTAGAGGGAGTTTGAGATCATATTGTCTCGAGTCTCCATGGAAAGGAAACTCCATATGTTATGCGGAAGGCTTTGACAGATCTGTTTCAAAGCAACAGTTACCAAAGAAAATTGGCACTCAAGGACAATCTCAGAAAAATCAAAATGGAGAAGGGTGACACAATCCAAAAATACTCGACCAAGTTCACTCAATGTCGAGATGAGCTTGGAAGTGTTGGGATTATTGTAGCTGATGATGAATTAGTGAGCCTAGCACTTCTAGGCCTTCCCAAGAGTTGGCATAGTTACCAAGACTCTGTGAATGGGATGGAGAATTTACCAGATTGGGAGTGACTATGGTCAGATTTGGTACAAGAAGAGTTTTGGCGAAATACTAGGGATGGATCCTCATCCAAGACTAATGATGAGAAAAATTGTGCCTTAGCTGGTAAGGAAAAGAAGGGGAAGAGGAATAAGTCCCATTCTAAATCTAATACTGGAAAATAAGGCAAGAATCATGACATGTCAAAGGTGAAATGTTTTCAGTATCATGATCATGGACACTATGCCACAAATTTTCCACAAAAGAAGAAGAACAACAAGAAGGCTCTAGGAGCTGTAGCGGGTGAAGCTTTGGCCTCACAATTTAAGTTCTAATTCTCTCTCATTGTATGCATGGTGTAAAATCTAATGGGATCTATTTTTTACTTGGATAGTGGAGCATCTTTCCACATGACGGGAAACAAAGAACTCTTTAGTATCTTGGAGGAGAAGGATCTTCAGATGCACATCGAGATGGGTGATGACGGGAGGTATAGCGCTACTGGGATTGGTACAGTTACTTTCCAGAGATAGTCAGGTAAAACTTTCATATTAAAATATTCCATGCAGGTACCAGGATTGAAAAATAATTTAGTTCCAGTTGCTATATTGGAGGATATTGTATATGATGTGGTTTTCAGTGAAGGAAAGGCATTCCTTCGTCACAAAGCCATAGGACAGGTAAAGAATATTGGGGTTCATGTGAAGAACCTCTACAAACTTGTTTTAGATGGTTGCGCAACATTGAGTAGTAAAGAATGGAAGGTGGTGAGCTAGGATACAGGTGAGTTATGGCACAGGAGATTGGGCCATCTACACCATAGTGCTTTGAGGATCATGCAATAGATTTCTACATGTCTTCCAAAGGGTACGCTTGTGCAGATAGAAACATGAAAGGGATGCACCATGGGGAAGTATACTAAAGTGAATTTTCATGAGAAGGAGAACCGAGCAATGAAAATCCTTGAGAGATTTCACTCAGACGTGCCTGGACCATTCTCAACATCTTCCACGAAAAAGCATGAGTGTTATGTGATTTTTGTTGATGAATTTCTAGAAAGTGTTGGATCTTCTTTTTGTCCAAGAAAGATCAAACGTTATCCAATTTTTGTGAGTTAAAAGAAATGGTATAGAAAGATACAGGGAATAAAGTGAAGGATCTAATGAGCGAAAATGGTGGTGAGTATATCTCTAATGAATTCAATAACTTTTGCAACAAAGAAGGAATTCAGAGAGCATTGATTTCACCTCATAACCCACAACAGAATGGGGTTGCAGAAATAAAGAGCGTAACAATTGTGTGAGAAGCACGAGCTATGTTACATGATCAAGGCCTACTGTTGCATTTGTGGGCATAGGCATGCAACATAGAGGTATTTATGCAGAACTGTAGTCCTCATCGAATACTTGGCATAAGTACACCAGAGGAGGATTTTTTAGGTAAGAAACTGGATGTTTCATATTTTTAATTTTTTTGTGCATCTCTCTATAATCCATGTGACCAAAGATGCCAGGAAGAAGATAGAAACAACTGTATGGGTTGGGATATTTTTGGGGTACACTGATACTCCCCATAACTATTAGGTGTATTTTTCAGCTAACATGATGACAGTTGTTAGGAGAGATGTTAAATTTGATAAGGAGAAATCCATGCAATTGTCCCTTGAGAGGGATATTGACTTGTATGCAGATGAGGAACTCTTAGTTCCAAAGGCTAAACCTCAGGATGTGGAGAAACCACAAGTAGAGGATCATGGAGTGGTAGAAAGCACTCAGAGGCATCCACCAGAAATGGTAGGAAGCCACCAGACAGGCTAAAAAATTTATGCTAGATGCGATAGAGCATGTAGGTGCACCTACATCATAGCGCAGGAAAAGAAGGTCCCCAAAAAGGTACACTGGATACATGGATCGTATGAGTGAGTGTATTGTGACAGAACCATCCTCTTTTGAGGAAGCAGTGCTGTAACCAACATGGGTTGATGTCATGGTTGAGGAGTATGACTCCATTATCAGAAACAATGAATGTAAGTGGTCTTAAGACCAGTCGGGACATCAACGGTTGGATCCAAGTGGATCTACAAGGTGAAGCAAGAAACATATGGGAGTGTGGAGAAATACAAGGCTATATTTGTGGCCCGAGGTTTCTCACAGGTAGAGGGGATTCACTATGAGGATAATTTTGCACTGGTTGAAAGGTACTCATCGATTAGATCTATCCTTGCACTCTTAGCATAGATGGGGTGGCAGATACATAAGATGGATGTAAATACAACCTTTCTCAATGGAGTTATTGAGGAAGAAGTGTACATTAAGAAGCCATAAGATTTTAATACCTTTGATAGGGATTCGCATGTGTGCAAACTCAAGAGAGCATTATTTGGGTTCAAGCAAGAACCTCGTGATTGGTAGACTAGGATCGACAACTATTTCACTGGGTTTGGCTTCCCAAAGATTGAAGTGGATGCAAAACTATATAATATTGTGGTTGATGGTAAGATTTTGATTATTGCACTTTATGTTGATGATATTATACTGATAGGTGATGAGCAGCTCATAACTTATTGCAAAGAGGATCTTGCAAGAGAGTTTGAGATGAAGGACATGGGGCTCTTGCACTATTTCCTTGGCTTGGAAATATGGAAAAGAGATGGGGAGCTATTTGTATCTCAGGGAAAGTATGCCAAGGAGATTATGAGGAAGTTCCACATGGAGGGAATCAAACCCATGGAGACTTCTTTTGCAAGAAACTGGAGGAAGGAGGATGCTACTTCAGGTGAGGTAGTGGATGCTACTATTTATAGGAAAATTTTCGGTTCACTTATGTATTTGGTAAACACACCACTAGGTATATGCTACGTAGTTAACCAGCTTAGTCAAGCTATGGTTTAGCCTACAAAGCTCTTTTGGAAGGCGGGGAAGCATGTGTTGAAATATATTAGGGGCACTACAGAGTATGGATTATGGTAAAAAAGGAAAGAGGGAGTGAAGATTCAAGGCTTCACCAATGCAGATCAGGGGGCATCTTCAGCATAAGATCAATAGTAGTTTCTTGGTACAGTAGGAAGCAGAGATTAGTTTCACTCAGTTAAGCCAAGGTAGAGTTCATGGCAGCTAGTCAGGCTGCATGCAAGGCCATTTGGATGAGGAAGATACTTGTTGGTTTTTTTGGTCATCATATGGATCCAACGGTGATACATTGTGATAACCAGAGTTGCATAAAAATATTTGTTAATTTGGTATTCCATGAGAGGTCCAAGCATATTGAAATCTAGTACCATCATCCCAGAGATTGTGTTCAGAGGCCCATTATGTTGTTGCAATACATTCCCATAGAAGATCAAGATGAACATATCTTGATGAAGGTGCTTGCAGAGAGAAAATTCGAATACCACAAAGGCAGGATCGAGGTAGATGATAATCCCTTTGTTGTTGAGAGGGATTGTTGTAATTCAACAAGAAAATGCACCACATACTAGTGTGGGATTCCAGTTCACATGAGTGAGGAATTCAATGACACATTAGTGCTTATGTGGGCATCCAATTTTTAAATGAATTGGAAAATAAATTGTAATATTATCTCATAACAACTTTTAATAGTTAAATAAGTGTGATAGACTTAATTAGCTCAATAATTTCGAGTTGAGGGTCAAAGGTGAGGCATGTAGAGTGATTATATTATTTACAGGGTCTAGTTGTAGTTGTAGCACTAGTGTGGTGTGAGTGCAATCGGTTAGATCAAGTTAATCGAGTTAAAATCAGTTTAACTAGTTCTAACTTAATGATGAGCTAGTGGAAGATCAAGTGAATTAAAATAGATTTAATATTTGCATGCATGTAAATTATGATGACGACCTAGTTGAGGCAAAGGTTAAAGGCAAGTAAACTATCAATTGTATGATTAGAAAATTTCCCGACCACAATTATAAAGCCACAGGATGCCCATGATGGATTTTGCAGTCAAGGAAGGTTGGAATTCCTATTTAATAGGAATTATTTCACCTAGGGATTGCGTGAGCAAGGCAGGTTGAATTTGGGTAGGAAAATGGCTATGTATTGGTCCAATTTTTCTTATATCAGTGTGAGATAATTGGTAGAGTGTACGACGTTCTTTTGAGCACACATGCATTGTATTGTTTCATAATTCCTTGGTTGATTATACAATAAATATGGAGGGGTTTTGAGCAGTTGCTTTCCCTGGGAAAATATTGTGTTGTACTATTTATTTGCTTCTCCCTCTTATTTGCATGTGATTGAATGATCCTAGAATTTTGTATTCCAAAAATATTTTATAAGGAATTAGTATCTTGTTTTAGTACATTTCATGATCAGATTGAATCCATTGGTGTAATTTCTACAATGAATGATATTTTCAGGCCTTTTCTTGATGATTTTGTACTTGTGTATCATGATGAAATTATTTTTTACAACATGAAATGGTACGATCATGTGATTTATGTTAAAAAAGTGCTTGATGTTTTGCAAAATAAAAATTGTATGTTAAAATGTCTAAGTATGAGTTTGGAAAAAACTCTTTGGTTTACCTAGGTCACATTGTTGGAGGTGGAAAATTGAAAATAGATCCTTCTAATGTTGATGTGATTGTAAAGTGGCCTAAACCCACCAATGTTACAGAGGTTCACAAATTTTTGGGTGCAATAAAATACTAGAGAAGGCTCATTTCCAAATTCTCCGTCATTGCATCCCCCTTACATGCATTGACAAGTGTGAAGCAAACATTTCAGTGGGGAGGAAAGCAAAGAAAAAAAATTGATACACTAAAAGAGAAGATTAGTAACACATTATTTTTGGCTTTACCAAACCTCTAATAGCCTTTTGAGATTGAGACAGATGTGAGTGGATATGCCACGGGAGGAATATTGATGCAACAAAGAAAATATGTATGTTACCATTCAGAGAAATTTTCCCAAGTTGTTGTGAACTATCCCACATATGAAAAGGAGCTATATTCCTTGGTTCAAATCATGAAGAAGTGGAAGAAATATTTGATCCACAAGGAGACCATCATTCGCACAGATCACCAAATCTTGCAGTACCTTCATTCACATACCAAGCTTCAACAAGCACGTCATTTCAGATGGATGGGATTCCTCCAACAAGTTCACTTGTTAATAAAATATAAAAAGGGCACCAACAATAAAGGCATATATTCTTTCTCTTCTTCCTATTTTTACATCTATATTTTTTAAAAAAATTTCTTTATTTTTTGAAAGTTATGTTGAATAATATGTTGATGATAATGATTTTAAGTATATTTATGCAAAACTGATGCATGGATCGTAGGTGGATAATTATCACTTGAGGGGAAAATTGTTGTACCATCTTTGCAAACTTTTTATTACCGCCAATGAAAGGATACATGTAATCATAGAGGCATATACCTCTCTTGTGTCAGGTGATTTTGATGTAGAAAAGACTTGTGTAATTTACAGAGGTTTTTTTATTGGCCTCAAATGAAAAATTGTGTGACTCGATATGTAATGGGACATGTGTTGTGTTAATTTTGCAAGCCCGCTAATATAAAATTAGGTCTTTACACAACACTCCCTATTCTGAGTCATCCATGGGAAAGTGTGTTAATGGATTTTGTAGGAGGTTTTCCTTTTTCTAGGAGAGTTCATGAATATTTTTATGCATTTGTGGATCGATTTAGCAAAATGTGCATCTTCATGCCTTGTAAAAATAATGTCACTGCAGAAGAGACTACTCATCTCTTCTTCCAATTTGTATGGGTCCACTTTGGGCTGCCCACATCCATTGTGTTTGATCAAGACTCTCGCTTCCTTGGAGAGTTTTGGAAAAGTTTATGAAGAATGATGGACACCAAGTTGAAGAGGAGAACGTTATTTCATCTGCATACCTATAGAAAAATAGAGGTTTTCAATCACATGGTGATACACTTACTTCGAGGCTATTATGGGAAGAATCCCAAGTTGTGGGATGATCAAATTCCTTATGTACAACATGCATACAACTGAGCAGTGCATTCATCCACTCAGAGCTCACCATTCAAAAAATTCTTTGCCTATTTTCGAAAGGATCCCTTAGACATGTTCTTTGGCAGAGATGAATATTCCAGTGGGAAATATTAGAGGGAAAAAGCACAAAATTTCATTCAGGGGATACAGATGATTCTCCAGGAAGTGAAGTAGAATTTGGACAAAGGTCAAGCTCGATATAAAGCTAGACATGACAAGCACCGAGTCAATCACCAATTCCAGGTTGGGGACAAAGTGTGGCTCCACATCAACAAAGATGGAATGAAAGGGGAAGGAAAAAATTTGTGACCAATCTGATATGTCCCATTCACCATACTAGAGAAGATTGGAAACAATGATTTTCGTCTCAATTTTCTAGCATACATGCAGATGTACTCAATGGCGAACATTGAAAAATTGAAGTTTTATGAGCCTCCTTCAATCATGGTCACGAAAGATATTGGACATTTTCTTACAGTGGATGACTTTGCACCTGAATACTTGGACAAGCTACCACAGGACATCATTCTTGAAAAAAACCTAGAAATTCACGACATGGAGACATTGATATCTTTTCATTGCCTTCAAAGGAATGCATCCAAGTAAGGCTCGATGGAAGGAAAAGGAGAAAGTGAGGGAGAAATACTCTCACTTTCCAATTGACTAATAAATATTTTGGCGGTCTAAAAGCTCATTAGTGGGGAGGAATGATCTGGGAGGATCCAGAAGGAGAAGTGGCCTTGAAAATAGCTCAAAAATAAAACTCATTAGATGGAAGTGAAACCAGGACCAGATCATATTGCTCGTCACCCCAATTCCAACAGTGTGAACAACACTCAAATCCGAGTTCGTATGCTCAAGTTATGAAAATCACTAACAAGGAAACAATCGAGCAGAGTACTGGTAAACATAATCCAATGGTTGGAATGGCTGAATTTGTCACCCCTTTAATTTTTCTAATATCCTTAAAAAACAACGGGAAAAAAAATATCCATGTGGTTGTATTAAAACCAAAAAAACAACAATATGGGGTGGTGGGCTGCCACCCCCGCCATCCCTCAGTGGTGATATATTAGATATGTATTAAATTGGGTTGGAAACCCACCCTCGATGGACCCACCCAACCCCAGTGGAACCGTAACAAGAAATTTTTGTATATGTATTAACTGCCAACCCCATTGGATTCATGGTTACCAACCGACCGACCATATATATGTTACATTCAAACCGACTGGGCTTCAACCCGCCCAGCCCGGTAGGGAAAACCTTCCAACTAGGTGGTTACAAAAAATTCAACCAAAATTTATTAACTACCATTAAAAATAAAATAATGATGCTCATTAACAATGGTTCCAACCTTATATGGATGCGACGACGTTTAAAATCGGAACCAATGCCGACCTAAATGACTCTGCCACCAATGAGCCACGACTCATTCTTTGGTGGCTCCACCCATTTTATTATATAAGAACTCAATTCGTTTTCTCAGCATACCGACAGAGGGCAGACAGGCACAAAACCTTGAGTGGCCGAACCTATGAAACCATGAGTGAGGGAATCTCCAAGATGCTAAAAAAATTCCTTTAGAGGGCAGGAGGTGCCACTGTTAGAATTTGACAATTTTATAGTTGATTTTCCATGTTTTTGTGCGAGAAATCCAATCGTGCAATATATTTCTCTCGCTGATTGTTGGGTGTGGAGCCTGATTATCTTGTTTATTTTGTATCACAATGTTGGACCTGTTGTGGATCATCTGCATATACTTTTTGTGTTTTATTTTGAAAATAAAAAAATAGCAAAAAAATCTGAAATTTCAAAAAGCATATGCTATAGTATAATGCTTTTATACTATATCATAAAAAAATGAAATGTGTTGACGAGCTCGCTATAAATTAAAGTTTATTACTAAGCTCTCTTTGAATGTATGGTATGTATGCGTCATGTTTAAGGTTCGAACAACTTCTCGAGCGGAAGTAGTGATCGGTGAAGAGTGAAACCAGACGAGTCAATGCGGGGACGCAACAAGCTCGTAAATTACTGTATGCTAAGCCCCCGCAGTTGACTGGTTTGACCGCGGGTGAGCCGTGATCGACGGCTGGGATTCATTGCGGGGGGTGCAAGTCGAAGTTCACCGCCGTACTCTAGGCGCCCCCGCGGTGATGTCATAAAGTGAGGTGGAAAACAGCTGTACTCCACGTCCGCTGCTTTACACGTCAACTCGGTCATTTAATGTGTGGTTAAGCCACTGTTAAAAGGTTTTATCCCGTTTTCAAAATCACTTGTTGTCATTTTCCCCTCTCGAGCTATTTCACCGCCACCTTTCCGTTCGCCTTCTGTTGTCCGTTACGCCATGGCAAAACGAGTTTCTCTGTCTGGTTTGTCAAACCTCAATTCCCTCATGGAAAGTGAAAAAGACATCCAGGATACCTTGTCTTCTATCAACCATCCCTTATTGTATCACCAAGTGACCCTAAACGCTAAGAAATCCCCAGTATTTTCCGCCATGAAGAATTCCGGTGTCTTGTCCGCCTGTATCCCAAAAGCCCACTTTTTTCCCAAGTTCATCTCATGGCTGGTCTCTTCAATGTACCCTGGTAAGTGTTTCATAATGAACTCGCAGGGAGAAAACATTCTGCAGGTATCGACGCAATTAATTTGCCAAGCATTGTGCTTTCCCGAAAATGAGTCACCACTGCAATTCTATGAAGATTCATTGGCTCGTTATTTTTAGGACCTTTCAAATGAAGAATTTGATCAATGTATGTCATACTTGAGGTCAAATTCAAAGGAAGCTCAACTAGAAGGAGAAGAATTTAGTTTGGAAGTGTTCGATGCTGAGTATAGGCCGATTCTGAGTTGCATTGAGGAGATTTTAGGCAAAGACAATGACCAGACAGTTGATAAATCAGTATTGGGAATGTATGCGCTGATGATGAAACCAGGGGTTGTTCTTGACATTCCATCTTTCTGGCAGGAGATTGTAAATTTTTAGTTGATGGCCTTTCCTCTTACAGGTTTCTTTAGATTCCTGTCTCTGATTGTTTATTTATTTTTATATCAGGATGTCGAAGAATTTATGAGTTTGGGATTGAATATAGTTGATGTCAACAAACAAAAGCAATCAGTTTTATTTTGGACTGACATGACTAGAAAAGAAGGAAATGAAGCAGGGCTATTTGAGTTTGCTAGTCATTATATGTCTATTGCTTATAGAATTTTGAATGGAGTTCCTCCTCCATGTTTTTTACCAAAAGCCCGAGAGTTCCTACAGCTAGGACCCAGTTGTAGATTCAGATATTGGTTTGTGTTTGAAGAGTATTCAGAGATAAGGTTGTATGGAGCTAGCATCGAGCCCTATAGGCTCCCAAATTTTGTACCCATGCGGCTTTTCGCCTTGGAATTCATAAGACAGAGCCTTAATGTGGACCAGGTACACTTTCTTCCCATGAAGAAAGGTTTTATGTATAAATTGCCTATGAGTGTGGGACCTTTCGTGGTCAATATGAGGCAAGCTTTTGATGAAGTTTCTAAAATGTTGGAAGAGACACATTTGTTACTTAGAGAAAAATGGTCTTATGATCCGCATGGAGTAATTTCCCAGAGAAGAATTGAGAATGGATATTCTGCGTTTTCTCATGTAAGCAGACCTGATTAGGAGAAGCTGGCAAACCCAGGTGAAATAAATACATCAAAAACGAGCATTCAAACACTTGTTATTACTGAAAGGGAAAACAAAAGAGGTAGGGAAGATGTTGTTGAAGTAGATGATGAAGAGCCCAGGGAAGAAAAGAGAACCAAATTGGCTGAAGATCATTCTTCCAACTTGCCTAGTTTTACCTTTCATATCAATGAAGAACGAAATGTCCCCTCTTCTCCTAGAGGACATGAACTTTACTCAGAGAAGATGCTTTCAGTCAAAAAAATATTTAAACAGATTGAAGAAAGAAATCAGAGGATAAAATCTAATGTAGAAGCTCAAGCAGAGCATCACATAGCTGCTGATCAGA
Organism: Pinus albicaulis; assembly: GCA_034641835.2. Lineage (NCBI taxonomy): Eukaryota > Viridiplantae > Streptophyta > Pinopsida > Pinales > Pinaceae > Pinus > Pinus albicaulis. The sequence continues at coordinate 1,336,984,649 of CM076575.1, forward strand.
CCAGGTTATTGACTGTAATGGACCTTGAAAAGGATCAATTTAGGATGGCTCTGACAAATCCAACTGGGATGTCCCTTGGATATTCGAGCAGTTTTAATGAGGTAAACATAACTATGGATGTTAAAAAGATCCCACCGTGGGATAAAATGAATCTTCATATGCAGACTGGGCAGTTAATTGTAAATGATTTAACCAAGACTAATGCCACAGCAGTTAAGGCGGAGAACATGCTTGCAAAATTTATAAACAGTTCAAGATGGAGAAGGCTAATTCAAGGGCCTTGTCAATTCAAAATGAAGAATTAAAGAAGATCATTATGAACATTGGTGTAGATCCTAATGATAAAGCTGCGATTCAAAAGCTCATGAAAAGTGCAGAAATAGAGATATCCTCATATAGAAAAAAGCTAAAGTTACCAGCTGCAGAGCATTCAATGGCTGCAGAAGTAGCAGAGGTGGAAAAAGAAAAAGAAGAACTACGTCAGCAATTGTTGCAGAAAGATGAACAATTAACTAAAGTAAAGCAGATTGCTATTTCATTACAAAACCATATTGAAAATCATACTTGTACTTTTGTTTTTCCTACAGGTGACGCAAATCCTCAAGCACAGATTGTGCAGCTCAGCACAGAGATAAAGATGGCAGAAGGAGATCTTAAGCGAGCTCAATCAGAGTTAGAAACGGCCACCAAGGTCATACAGGCACTAGAAAATGAAGTGAAGGTGAATAAGCAGAGATTTCAAAATGCTGAGGTTGAAATTAAGGATCTTAAAGAGAAGTTAAAAGGTAATATTTCCCTTATAAAAGCTAAAGACATCATTTGGGGTGAGATTATTTCAGAAATGAAGTCAAATTGGAATTCCCTGAATATAGTTGCTAAAGAGAAAAGCCTCATCTCAGAACATGAAGAGGAGATATTATCTGAAAAGCAGATAGCCATTAAAAGAGAAAATTGGGCTAGGAAGTTTATAAATTTTATCAATTCCAAATCAGACGAAGAATTAGAAGATATTGGAATACAAGACATATATTTTTATGCAGAAGAAGTTAATAAGATGATAATTAAGAATGAGATTCGGAAGGTTGCAGAGAAAAGGTTACTGGGAATCAAGGAGACAGTAAAGAAGTTTGATATATCATTTGACAAATTGACTAGAACAGGTTTACCTTCATGCTAGACTGAGAAAGGAAATATCATGTTATGGAAGTTTTATGAAGATCAGTTAACATTAGCAAAAAGTAAGGCAGATAATAGGCACGAAAAGACACAGATCTTAAAAGGAGAAACTGTGTTTAACTTCTCGCATAGGCATTTCAATTTGCTATGGATGGTGAAGACTCTCTTTACAGGAAAACCTACACACAGTAAAATTGTGGCGTTCAGGATAGAATATCAAAGTTTTAAGAATTCCCCGAGAAATAAAAATGAGCTATGGAATAAGTGCAAGACATTTTCAATGGACTCAACAAAAGAGGTCCCATCGGCTCAATCAAAAGTAGCCGTTGATTCAACAACCGCTTCGGGACCAGCTGTTCTCATAGACTAGAAGTTTTCAAATTCTCATTATGTTATTTCTCAAAATTATGTAAATGTAATAGGACTTTTTCGAGGCATGTGCCTCCATAACAGTCAGTAGTTTAAGCAGTTAGAGTTAGTTAGAGCAGTTAGAATCAGTTTCATTACTGGAAACTGTCTCGTGATACTGTATTTAAAGAAAATTTCAAGAAAGACGAGGGTTCCGAGTTTTGGGAGCTTGAAAGCAAAATTTTGTACTAAAAAATTGCAAATCAATGAAAGAAGTATGCAAGTTTCCATCATTCTGTTTATACTGAAAGTTTTTCCAGTTTACATAATGTTTTCATGTCTGTGAATGAAATAGAATAATTTGAGCAGCAGGTCTCTTTATGCATGTGCATTTAAGAGTTAAACAAACCTTAATGCGCTCCTCTATTTTAAATTTATCTTTACATAATTCTTCTGGGTTTTAAAATGGTAGATTCTGCTCTAAGCAGCATGTCAGTTTAAGATGCTCTTCTCGTTTTCTTCCATTCATTCATTTCAGCATAAGTGGGATATGGCATTGCAGAAACATGTATTGGTTTGATATTTGATGGTTACAAGATAGATGTTTATGGGTTTTTAATACAGAGACAGAATATAATCATTTGTGACAAAATTAGATAATGGCTTAAGCACAGATTCTTTTTCACAGCAAAAGAATTGTTTCTTAAGGTACAACAGGACCCCTGTACCTTAATGGGGCGGCAACGTCGCCTGTAATTAAACGTTGCCCGGGGGGTCTAGGGGGAGCGGTTGCAACTTTATGGAGCCCCCTCCTGGTGGGGGGTTTCGGCGGTAGCGCCACTGAAGTTAAAAATAGATGTAAAATTGCCTTGTAAACATATAGTAATTTCTAGTCAATCTAGGTCGTTCAATAGGCAGATGATCTGACGGTAGAAGTTATGTTTAGTTTAGGGTTTTTTTCCCTAGAAGGCAACCCCTCGCTTTTATGAGGGTACTGTATTGCGGTTGTGTATTGTATGTGTATTCTTAGAGCGAGAAACAGATAGGGAGACTGTGAGAGAGAACATAGGATATTACAGTGGATTTGTTGTAGGTTGTGTCTCTTCATTTTGCTGGATAATAGAAAGGAAGGACTAGCTGTTCGGGGTGGACGTAGCCCAAACTGGGTGAACCACATATACTTGTGTCTCTCTGGTTTTATGTGTTTTGTGTGCTTGTCTTTTTTGCATATTTTATGTTTCACATTTCTTTGTAATATATAATTTTCTAACACCGAGGTCATCATCCGAATTGGAGGTATAAGGGTCATTTTTTCAAATTTTCTGGTAACTAATTTCTTTAATGGAACTTGATGAAAAAATGCCTCTCAACTTTGAGCAAGGCCTAGAGACGTAGCCCAGATTATGTGAAATTTGTAATCAAATCATTTTTATGCCTTGATCTCATGGTTTTGTTATGATTTCAATGTCCTTTTCCGGTGCTTACACTATTGTCATTAGTGCTAATTCTCTAGCTACTGGTGTTACTGGTGGATAAGCTAAGTAAACTATATCATCTTCTGGTGAATATGTGGGGTCATCATGTGTTAAGCTGCTTGGTTAATATTATATTTTATATGAAATTATGTATGCATCCTTAAAGTTTAAAGATCTAGATCATTTCAGGGGCCAATTTACCAAAACAAATACTTGCACATATATGTGTGCATGATGGTCATAATAGCATGGGTTTCCTTGAAGGGGCATAGTTTCACAATGCTTCAAAGTTAATAGATAAATCTCAGGCTAGTTGGAGTAGCCACATTGGGAATTTTAACGTTTTTTTGGATTCAAATTTATGAACACGTTCTAGAGAATTGGAGGCAAGATCAACCAGTTGGAATGAAAAAATTGCTATAATTTCTTATGGGTCACCAGGGCAAGAATATGAAGGTGTCAAGCGCGATTTTCATAATTTTATTCAAAATACATTTTTTTTTAAATCACGTTGATGGATGACATGGTGAAGGATTTATATGCCCTTGTTTTTTTGTTGTCGGTGGAGGCCAAAACTTGAAAATTATAAAAAAATTATAGAGCATTGGAAAGGAGAAACAAAGGAATTATAATATATTTTGAGCTGATTTGATACTTATAAAGGGAAACTTGATTTGAAAATGTCTCATCACCGACTTGGTTTTCCTCTCATTTATTTATTTTCTGCACTTGATTTACATTGATTCATTCATAATTAGTCAGATATGCACTCAATCTCTCACCATCACTTAGATTTTCTCATTTTTCACACTTCCATTGTTAAGATATTCACTTTCCTTGGCTATTTTTAACTTTTCCTAGTTGGGCACTTCATAATCCTAAGGCTCAAGTCGAGAGCTTGGCCTCTATAACTACATAGTGCATAGTACAGGCTGACCCAATTATGCATTGCGTAGTTCTAGGACTCAGCCTGCTTCCTTGGCCACTGATACTGTACAATGCACAGTCTCTCCCAGTCCACCTCCCAGGCTAAACTACACATTTCGAAGTCTAAAGAATCAGGCTTCATCCTTGGATGTTGGGACTACACAGTGCACAATTCCCACAAGTAGATAGCCCCTCTTTTCGTTGAAAGTTTTGAAATATTTCTCTCTAGTTTTTCAGTTTACCGCCTCATCATGCCTTGAAAGTAGATTTGAAAAATCCTAATGTTTTCTTTTCATGAGTGCATTTTCTGTCCCACATGTATCATAGTTATTGAGCACTTCTCTCCAACATTCATTGTTACAATAACACCAAAAAGAGTTTCTTAAAAAGAGAAAAATAAAATAAATAATGGGGAATAATTGAGAAAGCGTCAGTTAACTTGCCAATATATGCAGAAATTCAACTGTTTATAGAAAAGGAGTCAACACTAAAATGGTAGATGGTTAATTATGATTTTTCAAAGTAATTTGAGGCATATTTGGAAGATCGATACATATATCTCATTATCTAGCAATCATTATTATACAAGTTTTCATGCAGATATCCAACCTTCCCCTGTGAAGATGTCATTAGCTGGATTGTGTCACACATTGATGAAAAAACTATGACATTTAGTAGTGCTAGAGAACAAAAGCTTGCTACCTTTATGGAAGAAAACTATCAGCACATGTACCATCTTCCCGAGCCAGTAAAGCTCATGGAATCATGATTTTATGCCACCCATAACTATGTAAGCACAAAATATATTTTAAAAGGTTGGTTGAAGGATCCATCGAAGTTTTGACACAAACCCACCCATTCATACAAGAAAAAGTCACTCAAGAAGGCCTATCAGCTCTTGGTTATCTTGTCTTGTAGAATCTACGACCAACAGAGCATATAGACCTTTTTTGAAGGGTGGGAAATCTTATTGAACCAGGTCATGAATGAGGAGAAGGTGTTAAACGGGTCATATTTGTTGGCTCATCAGTTGAGAGCCCATGTAGCACAAGTTTGGGATCCTCCCAAGGGAGAGAATCAAGGTTTTATATTTCTGCATACTTACTAGATTTAATATGTGTGATGAGCCCTTGTATGCACCGAGAATGATGCAACTCCCAGGGTTGGCCCTACTTTACTTTATCAACCTGTGGTTCATACAAACTTGGAGATGACATTGCTATATACACAACAGATGAATTCTACTTATGTCATCCTCTTATGAGCTCTACAAAAGGGTGTTATTTCTAGGGTTTCTAGATGAAGTCTATCACACTTCTGAATTTAGACCTAGGGCTACAAATGAGTCAAATCCATTACTCTATCAGCAATAAAATAATTATTCTACAACAGGAAAGTACATCTAACTACTCTGCAATGAAATAAATCTATACATTAAGCTATGATAAGAAATGGAAGCAAACTAGGCATCTTGCATGAAGTAAATTGTTGAATTGAAATTGCATGGAGGAAACTAACCTAATCACACTTTTTTGGGCCAAATGGCTAAACACAATCTATCTACTCTATGTTATATCTATCATGCTTTTAATTACGCAGTTAATCATGACCTAACTATGCTTGTAAATGCATTGTTTTGCGGCTAGGAGGAGAAATCACTAAGGTGGATTATGAAGGGCTTGAACTCATGAGTGAAAGGATGAAGGTGTATGGGTAGTTTTAGCAAGTCTGGATGAGGTGGATGGTGGTTTTTGGGCTTAAGTAGGGGCTCACTGGTGCTGCTGCAAGTGCTGTTACAGGTTTCCTGTAGTGCTACAGGAAAGTCCTGAATTGTTATACTAGAAACGGTCTGAGGGCAATATGAGGCCAAAAATGGGTGAGAAAAGTGTAGTTAAGGTAGAGTGAAGGTGTGTTTGGATGCGTGGAATATGTCCAACCCATTGGCCAAGCTCGAAACCTCTTGAGAAGTTTGTCTTGCACCTCTAGGGTTTGTTCACAGTCTGAATATGAAAAAATCTGAAAACAAGTCTGATGGCGATTTTGAGGAAAATAAGGTTGATGAAGGGTTAGAAATGAAGATAAACGTGTTAGTGAAGTCCTCCATTGTTGTGCTAATTTAACTTGCAATCAAGATACCTATTCCCGCAACAAATATTGACAAATTCCTGATGAAGGTAATAGAAAATATGAGTTGAATTTGGAAAGAGAACCTACTTTAGCCTACAAACAGAAATATAACTTAGAATTCTAAACATGTTCATGGAACTACAACAACATAACTATTCATTCCAAGAAATCATAAACTAAAAAGTAATTTTGGCCTGTGGAGAAGGTCTACCCTCCTCAAGCTCCAATGAAAGAGATGAGAGAGGGAGGCTTCACACACAAATTTCTAAGTTTATAACCTATTCTACCAACATGTAAGCAAGCTTAATCTACAACAAAAGACAAATGGAAGAAAACTAAAAAATAGTGAATTGAAATGTAAGAAAACTAGCTAAATGCTCATAATAAAACTAGTTATAATGACATACAAGTAAAGAATGAATACAAAAGAGAGACTAAGGCCAATGGATTGGACCCTAACCCAGAAGCCTAGCCCTCTGAAACTAGATCAGTGAAGAAAAATCTAAATACTCATTTTATTGTAGAAAATAGTCTCATTACATCAACATGAAAATCTCAAAAAGCTATTAAATGAGCTAAGAGCCTATTAGCTTCCTTCAATGTTCGAATCCTAATGAGCTCTTGCTCATCCCTATTTAACCTAGAGGGTGTTGGGCCACTAAATTTTCATTATTATTACCATTTATTGACACATATTTCATCCATTTCTACCATTCTTTATCACGTCATTTATCATAATTTATCATATAATTCCATTTATAATTATTTATGCTCTTATGGATAAGTAATACTTGTTCTCCTTTATTTTTTATAAATTGATAATTATTATGCATGATTTTTTCATATATGGCTTATTAATATGTTATAACATTGCTCACACTTTTAGCCTCCAATATCTCTTCCAGATTGGAAATTCTATCTCCAACTCATAATCAAATATTCCAACTTAGAAATTCACTGGGATAAAAAATGATGGTTTTGTGGTGGTTCTTTCGAACAAATGAAGATGAACCTTGAAAATCCGAGACATGGGTTTTGTGAAGAACAGACCAATTTAAGTTTCCAAAGACCATTTTTCCAAAATTTGATATGGATTGAGAGAAACAGAAGGTTCTCTCAGGATGCTTTTCTTAGATTTGTTGTTGTGGCCATTTTCCAAATTCTTCCAATTGCAATACTAGATTCGACTTATTCCAGTTGAATCATCATGGAAAGATATTCCAGATATGATATTTCTGATCAATTTTTTGTAGATATTCTACAATTGTAATGGTAAATAATTTTTTAATCAAGTTAGTTGTAATTTCCCTTTTCTCTCCATGTATTTAAATGAAAACAGAGATCAAAGAGATGGAGATGAATAATTGTTGGATTTAAAGCAAATATAAGAACTTCATTTTGATGTAATTATTTCTCTGATATATTTTAATAAATGAATATATCCATTGAGTTCTACATCTGTTACTTGTAATCTGATCTGAATTATTTCTCAAGGAAGAACTGAGTCTTGGGCAATTGGGACCAGTACCTTGGATGACGTGCTACGTTGAACATCTAAAGTAGTTTAGTTGCATTCTTGTTTATTTGAATTTCAATTGTTGTTCTTTAAAGTATATTTCCATTCTTTAAAAATAATGTGTTGTTTGCTGCACTTTACATATTTGTTGTTTCTTGCAATGTCTAGATTTCATTTAATTTACTGTTATAGATTAACATTTGAATTCTCTTGGGTGCAATAGGTTAAATTTATATTTCAGCAAGGTGTGGATTAATTTAGAATTTATTCAAGTCATGTGATTAGCATAATTATTTTCGTATCATTTAATTTCTGTTAGTGATATTTAATATTGTTTTTCAAGTCTTACATTTTATTTCTTTTTGAATGAGCTTGATAGTGTAGAACATAATCATGTAGAACTAGTGCTAGCTGTTGATATTTTCTTGCATATATTTTTCTAATTTCCTTGAAACAAAAAAACATTCCTTGGTTGATAATTAATGTCTAGGTTATTAGTTTTTTTATTTATTAAGAAATTAATTTACCCAACATTTTGGCGACGTTGCCTAGGAGGCAGTCAAATAGCACTACCACACTAATGCCTAGTTGTAGATGCATTCCTCACTCCGAGAGGGTTGGATATTGAAAACGGAAGGTAAGAACCTACGCACGCACCCTAGCTAAATTTTGGTGAGGTTTTCTCTCTGTAGGTAGTTTCAGGTCATATAGCATGCATGGATAAAAGTAGGAATAGTAGAAATTCAAAAAAATCTTATCATTTTACTTAAGTGGTGATGTAAGCACCACCCATTTCACTAACCTATTGACAAGGAAGTTTAAAGAAGGAGATTCAAAGTAGCACATGAAGAACATCTATTTTGGGAAGAAAAGACACAAACTGCTACTTTTTATTTTCCTATCGGAGATCTAGGAGGAGTGACACAAATTCACATCATTCCCTCATACGCTCTACCAAAATTTCATGGTTTGGAAAATGAAGATCTAGATACATTTTTATTTGAATTTGAAGTACTTTGTAGAGGATATGATAATTTTACAAATGATAAAAGGTTGAAAGTGTTTCCTCTTACTCTAAAAAGAACAACTCTCTGATGGTTCATGAGCCTTGTTGGGAACTGCATCCAAACATGGGAGGACATGAAGAATGTATTCTTGAAGAAGTACCAAGACTGTTGTAAGGCTAGTGAAGATATTTTCATTATGATACAAGGGGAAGATGAAAGCTTGGAGGACTATGTTGAGCAATTTAAATACAACCTTCAAAAATCAAAGCTAAGGATTTGGAAAAAGAGATCTTAAAAACACATTCTTAAAGGAATAAAAGATGAACTTTTAGAAATCTTAAATATGATAGGAAAAGGTGATGTTTTTAAGCTATAATATGGCGATGTTTTTGATTTATGCACAAGGTATTGAAAAGGAATGTCCAAGGCTGGTAAGAATTCTAGAGAATTTTCTTCTTTCCTTTCCAAATCCGCTGCAAGAATTGGAAATATAAGAGCTGAAATCAATGATTTATTTAAACAGTTTAAAATTGATTTTATTAGCTCTCTAAATTCACAATTTCATGTTTTTCAGGTTAAGAGAAATCATACAGAATTCAAAGAAGTGTTTTTTCCTCATTTCCAAAAGGAGCATCCCATGGATTGTTGCTCTTTCTTACTTGGGATGAAAACAACATATCCAAGAGATGGAGAAGTTGCAACAATTTCACAACCATGGAAACCATGACCTACATGTATATTTCAAAACACATCCTTTCCATTTTCTTCCTTGCATAATCCATTATGGAATATTCCGGTGTTAGGGTAGCCATGTCAATCTCAATACAACCCCCACCAATCTTGTCCACAAGTTTGGCATGGTTCATTTTATGATTACATGACTACTCTCCATCATCTTGTAGCACAAACACATCAGCCGTATTCTTTATCATCTTTTCAACAAAAACTTTCTTGTTTACCAAGATCAATTACACAAATTAATCAACTACATCATCAAAATCCTCCATGCTCTACAAAATTTCCTGCTCAATCAATTCCACACCCTCACAATAATAAACCAGTACAACACACTTATAGTGTTGAACTACAAAATTTACCCACCCTTCCTACCCATTCTATCTCTCATGCACCATTATAGAAAAATTATATTGAGATGAGGAAGGCTTCAAATCCAAAAATTGCAGAATTCATGGAAGAAATTCATGATATGAAAACCAAGGGAAATCAAGAGAGTCAATGCTATTGAAGATTGGTTTCACTCGATCATTTTTTTGTAGCATCACTCCATACTTTAGCAATTTTTGGCACCATCTTTTCAAGGGAACCTGGTCTCTCCTACCCTCGTATTTATTAATGTGTTTTTTTCTAATTTGTGTATGTATATACTAAAGACCTTATTTATAAAATGGTTCCATTGGAATTACTCTTATACGTATATATATTTCATCTTTTTCAAACTAAAGCAGGTTAGTGTAGAAAATAAAATAAATAAGTACATAAATAAATAATTTTTAATATATATATAAATAGCTGTTTTGTTGTAACACGCTGTGAAAATTAACATTGGTGATAAATATTTCAATTTATTTGTGTATGTAGACATGTTGTATAGAAAATAATATTTCTACAAACACTCATTACCATTTGGAAAAAATGTTTGGTTATCATATTTTATGGTTTGCGGGCTTGATAACATTTCTTAAAAATAGTTGGGATAGTCATGTTTTGAAGGACCAATTGGGAATTTAAAAAACTAGTTTCTATCCTAAGTAGCTATTTATTTCTGTTTTACAACCCAATTTGAATCATTCCATTTGTATCTCAAAAAAAAAAGTTATAACCAAAACATTGACAAGGTGTCTAGTAGGTAGCTTAGGAACATAGTTGGTACAATCCATTTTTGGAGGCCTAAATGACTATATTTTTCAAACCTACTTCTATGGTATATTTCCATATTACTATAGTTTCCAAGGAAATTTTAATCACTCAATTTCGATATCGTATGAAAAATTTATGACCAAAATACTAATTGCCTATTGTAAAACAACATTCTTAAAACTTTGTTTTTCCGGTTGTTCACTAGCATATTTCACCCATCAATTATTATTGCCTCCAATTTTTTTTTCTATTGGAGATATATATATATATATATATATATATATATATGAAAATAATTTAATCTAAAATTTGAATCAATACATTCTGTCATCAAACGAAAAAGTTATGCTTAAAATATCAACTGTTGGTCTAAGTTGGGAAATCGAAAATGACTCTTTTATGCAGGTCGTTCTGAGAAAATTTGACATATCATATCATGGAATTTTTAAAAACTTATTTCTATTGGTGATATATCTTTAAATTATCTTTCATTTGGCTTTGTAATCACTCAAAGTGGATGAAAAACAAAGTTTTTATGATTAAATCACTGTTGGTTAGTATAGTTGACCACCACTCTCCCGTGGGTGACAAATAAATTTTTCTTTGTTTATCATTCTATGGATTTATTTTATGGAGTAACTACTTGTTATTTTTTTCATGTATTAGATTAGGAGAGCACGATCACCTCTCTTATTTTATGATTTTATGTTTTATTTTAGGTAGATGCTCGTTTTTTGCAAGTCCGAGGAGAATAAACGAGGTCCATTTATGAAGAAGTGATTCTTGAAGACAGTGTTAATGAAATAAGTGTATTTCATCTAAGAATATATTAAGAAATTTAATATCATTTTATGTTAAGTTTTTTTAGGTGTCACAATCTGATTTTTTTTATAAGATATTGCTACAAATTCCTTGCTAATACCTACCAACAAGAAAACAATGTGAAGTAATTTTCATCACTTGACATATTCATAACAGGAAAACTGAGGAATTGAACATTCAAGTCATTTCCACCAAAGATTTTTTCCGAAAGATCATTTGTTTCCATTCATTCACCATTGAAAGATTGTTGTTCCTGGAAATATATTGATGTTCCCTTAGGAAACAATATTGCTGCAACTGAAATCACAGTTGTTGTAACTTAAGTTATTTATTTATTTATCAAGATTTTCAATAAAGTGTTGTTTCTTTCCTGTTTTCTCTTATGTTTTTATGTTTTAGGTGTTTAAAGTCACAACTTTTGTTCCTTCATCAAAATAAAAGGAAGTTCTTAAGTTTCATGTTGATGATCCACATCTATCCTTTTATTGCCCAATCTTATCAATTATATGGTTGCCTCATATCTCATATAAAAAATCCTCTTATGGTAAGTCTTGTCAGGAATGATTCACTCTTAATTCCTCATTATTTTGTAAAGTGAATATGACTGTTGGATGACTAATCCTTCTCCATGTCACCTTGTTAGGATCACACATTGAGTTAGTTTTTGGGAGGGATTTCCACAGTCACAATTGATGCTTCATGCTTACAAGCCTAAAATGGTATGGGTAGTTTTGAGGTTGTAATATGCAACAATGGTATTGTTGGATAAATAATCCTTGAATCACGATTGTCATTCCTTTGGGCATAATTGTTGTTCCTTACAACTCAGTGGTTATCTCTTTCTCATACAACTGTTGTTCCCTACAAAGGTATGATTTTTGTTCCCTTTACCACAACTGTTGTTCCCTTCAAATTAATTACTGTTAATCCCTTTAAAGGTACAATTGGTGTTCCCTTTGTCACAACTATTTTTCCCTTCAAAGGAACAACCGATGTTCCCTTCAAAGGTACAATTTTTTTTCCCTTCAAAGGTACGATTATTGTTCCCTTTGTCACAAATGTTGTTCCCTTGGTCATGGTTGTTGTTACCTTAGTCATAGCTGTTGTTCCCTTTGGTCGTAGTTGATGTTCCCTTAGTCACAGTTGTTATTCCCTTGGTCGCAGTTTTTGTTCCCTTAGTCACAGTTGTTGTTCCCTCTATTACATTTTTTGTTACCTAATTCAAGCTGTCCATTTTCATTTAGCACTTGCTGACTAGGAAATACTTTTAATGTTCTAGGTCCTCTTTGACAGAATGATTGGGTAGCAAATTTATCTTTGTATATCTATAAAAATAATCTTATTTTTAAGGAATAGTTGTGCAAAGATGATTTCACCATGTCAATTTTCAACTTTCTTATTTTTTCAACTCTTTGATCTTGAAAAATATATGAATACTACCACAAAATTATACTTAAATATTTTTGTTACTGTCTAATGGAATGTCCCTAAACCCAAATATTAAAAAAGAAAAATATATTTATCAACGGTCATTTGAAAGTTATTAGTTTTTGAGAAGAAAGACTACCCAAGTTGAAAATAGTTACTATAAATTTTTTTACGCCATCCCTCTTAAGGAGCACATTTGCCACTCCATATATTAAGTAATATTTTTTTGATTAAAAATAAAAATAGTTTAATTTTAAATAAAAATATTCAACTAAATGATAGGAGGTCTCATCACGAGCCAACCTACCATGATCATAGGTCCTAATAAAGTGACATTACCACTACTAGTCACCAAGCCAGGGTAATAACCTTCTGTTATAAAAATGAAGGACAAGAGGTCTCATCACGAGCCGACTTGTTCATTTTTATTTGCTCCCGTGAATGGAATTGTTATTAACTTTTTACCAAGCCTAAACAATGATCTTCATTATACATCTAAGTAAATTGAAATTCTCTTGTAACTATGTATTTATTTCTAATAGATGGGACATTGGCATCTCAATGGGTTAAAAAGGAATCCCTGATGAGGCTATGGATGCCCACTAGCAGAAGTGGCCATGCCTATGGTATAGAAGTTAATTCAATACTATGATCTACTTGGTTATATTGTTTTCTCAAAGCTAATTTTCGAAAAAGCCTATTTTTTCATACATAAGGTTTGCTGGAACTCATGGTTCATGGGGTAATATTTAATCAGTTCTTAGATCATGATGGTTATAGTTTATATTTATTATTGTGTTATCAATATTTGCTTTACATTTCAGGGATGAAACTTTTAGGATATTTTACATTTGACATTTTGTATCATCTAACCTATCATTCCTTTATTATACAAGTTTCATATCTTTAACCGACGATATTTTGTTTTCCCAATCAGTCTCCATTTATTCATAGCTTAACAACACTACTATTATTTTGGGGTAGAATAAAGAGGCCTAACTCTAATTATGAATGCCAATTAATTGGTCAAACCTTGAGAAGCAAAGACTGAGATAACTAATTCTCACAATTTTTGTGCTCATAACAACAACAGATTATGGGTATAGGGAATGCATCTTTTTCTCATCATTTTTACCCTCATTTATATTCCTTTCTTATCTATTATTATCCCATGACATTCAAAACATGATTATGTCACTTTTATATATAATGAGGTAATTGAGGTGATGAAATACTCATTGCGTCTACTTATGAGATGTGTTATAGAAATCTTGATGATAGAGAAACTAATTAGTTTTGGCAAAGAAAACCTTTCCTACACTTTATGATTACTTTTCTTCAACTTCCATGGCTTCCACCTTCAACATCACTTTCAACATCATCTCAACCTACATCAGCTTCAACAAATGTCAGTCCATACATGCCATTCCACATTTTTACGAAGGTAAAACTTGAGGTAAAAGAGAATAAGTTTTTGATTTATTAAAATGTTAGGAGAATGTCATGAGAAGCTACTGAGCATTTATCACTCATATTTTTCAAATCATTAGTTCCACTTCCTTACCACTTCCCATTTTTCAGAGACACAAAAGCTTTCAATTTGGGGGAGTTTTACTTTCATTTATTTATTTATTATGAACACGCCATTAATATTATTTATCATCCATATCCTTATTCATTCTGAAAACCTCCCTTATTCCATATTGTTTTACACCAGACATAGATTTCAACAGTGATTGTAGCAACCACCTCAATTTTATTTTTAGTACAACATGAGGGCATGCTAATTCTCTAGTTTTGGGGAGGAGTTTCTATGTGTGATGGATGTATTCTCCTTTATTCCTCATTTAAGTCATGAAATTTCATTTTTATATAGTGCATAAATTGATTCGAGTATATCTTTAAAACTATGAACTTGATTTTTGAATAACAAAGTGGTATCACTAAAATACACAAACCCAGAAAATTTCAAGCTAAACCAGTTCTTCTTGATGATTATCCGGTAATGGATGTGTACAATCTATCATATGATTAACTCCATAATAGGATTGTACAAGCACGAAGAAAGAATTTTCCAGATCATCATTCATCACCTGCATTTTTTAGAGAGAGGGTGATAGTGGAAGACACCAGTAGGAACCCAAATGTTACTGTCGAAGTCAACTTGGCATTCGTAGGTGCAACGAGATCAAACACTCAGTATTTGACGATCGAGAATAGGAATTTGGTACAAAATCTACAGGTTTCCCAGAAAAATATAGAACATCTCTGCACAACAGCGAGAAATACAGTTTTCGCACAGGTCTACTTGGGGGAAATGAGAATAGTGATACTTGGTGAAGTATCAACACTTGTAGAGGCCATGCAGTACCTATACGAGGAACTAATGACTGTACATAAGTCATTTTTCCACTTGCATGGCTTGAAACAACAGATCAAAGGATTTGTCAAGACTCTTAAGAATGTGTAAGCTAGCATCATCATCATGCAAGAATGGACAATGCAATACAAGGGGGAACCACTTACCTTGGTGGAGAAAATGAAGCCGAATGAAGAAATATAGAAAGTAAGACTTTAGATGTTGATCTATAACTACAAGAAACTTGCCTCTTTCAATGGAAGTATTCAAGCCGCATATGTACGGATATATACAAATTTAGATTTCATGGTGAGAACCCACAAGATCCCATCTGTCGAATCACTCACCGAAGCTAAGTGCATACATAAAGTCAAGAAGGAATTCAATGATTACTTGGAGCAGTTGAAACACATTTCCACTAAGGAGGATTTGAATCTGAATAGAAAATACATGTAGAACTACATTGGTGGCCCTTTCCATATCATAACAATGTTCCGCATGCTTGAGAAAGAAGTGAAGAGTGGTTCCAAATCATTGTACCTAGATGCTATGGAGGTTAGAGTTCACTTCCATTCACACCCCATCACGCATTTTGGAGATTTCATTTCACAATATCAATCTTGGCATCAATACGTGACAGAGAAGCATCAATTAGAATTTTTTGAGCTAGAGTTCACCTAAACTCAAGCATCATAGTGTTTTTTTCTTGTTAAGATGTCAAGTTGTCTCTACCCTATTTTGTCTCGTATGTGTATGAGTGGAAAATGCAATATTATTTATAATTATTTATAAAATTGAAATTCCAATTGTCCATATTTGAATGTGAAGAGTCATAATGTAATGCAATGAGTCATTTTGTAAAGAAGTTGAAGAGTCATGAGGGGAGTTCAAGAGTCACAAAGGGGCATGAGAAGAGTCACCTCTATTTGTTATAAATATATTCATAACTCATGTAACATACTTTTGGGAGCCAATATTTTGGATAAGATTAGGCTTAGGAAGAGCTTGGGAGCTTTGTGAGAGCCTTTGATGAACTGTAATGTAGAGGGAGTATACTTCTTCGGAGAAACATGCGTTCTAGAAATCACGTTCCACTATTAGGGAAAGTGGTTTTTCAATGGTGTATGTATGATTGGAACTATCATTTTTAATAAAACTCAGAGCCAACACACTTTCATGAATATTTTGTGGATATAGTAGTACTATTATTTTTGTATTTTCAATATATGTTATTTAAATTATGCATATGATTATGATCTATTCTGTTTTCATTTGTATGAACCTTTTTGGATGTGTGTTGACGTATTAATTCATCACCTTAACTTGTGGACTATTCTACATGTTAGTTCATGTGATGTCATTATGCTCTTGTGTTCATTCCAAGCTACGTACTATTATATTATTCCAAGGTTTGCACTTTGTTTTACCTTCGTGTATTGGAACCTTCATGCATCACACTTTACCTTCCAAAGGGTCACACACTTGTTATCACAAAAGGCACAGTGCACAACTCTATGTGTTTTTCCAACCAAGGCAGATAATTAACACCCTACTATTGGGATTCCTACTCCAAACAGTGTGAGGTCTAGTTGGGACTTCATGTCGGGGAGAAACCTTGAATTTTGGCGGGTCTAGGATCGTCCACACTTACATAGTTTTTTAGTTATTATGTGTTATAAACAACACAATCAAGAAATTCACACAACTCATCATTTCAATAAAAAATGTAACATAATAATTGTTATCATGTAAGGGCATTGCATAATATACCATTCGTTCTCATAGTATCTAAATTTAGTCATAAATATTTCTCTACAACACCATTTCAGTTTCATAAATGTCACATACATGCATTATGTGTTGAGTGAATGAAAAATGAGCACTTATCTTTTAATTCATAGGGAAAGTGAGTTTGGGACAAGGAATCTCCACCCAACCATAGATAAGTATAGTGAAGGTCACTTGGAGTTGTCACCCCTGATCCATATTCTAGAGACTAAGGGTATTTCTCAAAGGATTTAAACACCAAATACCACTTGAAACAATGAATCCATAGGAACTTTGTCCTCCACCCACTAGCCACTCATAAGTCCAATAATATACATGAAATCCAAAGGCCAAATTCCTCCAACATCCAACTACTCGACGGAAACCAATCAATTCTTATAGGGAATCCAAAGACTTGTTTCCTCCACCCAAACACAAATGGAATCCAGAATCTCCTTCTCAACACAAGCACACACAGGGAATCTAGAGACAAACTGCCTCCACCCCAATAGTGTCAAGGGAATTAAGAGAAATAAGTCTCCACCCTGAACACAGTGGTTCTAACCGCTCTAGGGAATCTAAAACCCAATGTAAAATAAAAATAAAATAAATGATTTTATAGGTCCTCCTTCTAGGAATCGAATGAAACAATCCTCCACCCACACCATAAAGGGAATCCAGAGAAAAATATCTCCACCCTCTCGATTTACAAGAAATCCAAACGAATTATTCCTCACTAAGGAGAGACCATCATTGTGCGAGTCATGCCAATCAAATTGATGTCATTTTCTTCTCTTCTCCTCAACAAATCCTTACTCTTCTCTTTTCTTATCTCCTCATAAATTTATTATCCTTTTGTCCTTGTTTTGGTTCTCAAGAAACATGAACCTGTATACTTCTCTTTGTGGCCCATTTTAATTATGGAACTATTTTATTAAAGGTACACCAACCAAACTTTAATGGTCCTCCACATATTCTAGATTTCATGTATAAGGAAACCTTACACATACCAAGCAAGCCACCTCCTCAAATTTGGAATCTATGTCCCCTTTGACTCAACCCCTTTTTAATATGGTTTGTAAAATATTTATATTGCATTTTCATGAGGAAACTTGGGTTGGGGTTGTCACAAACCCCTCCCCCTTGAGTGAACACCACCCTTAGTTTTATTCTGCTCATATGAAACTTAGGGATACAAAATAAAACACATATTATTTTATGTATATTCATATTCAAAACACTATAAAATATTTACAATCACATACACACATTTTCCTCATCTAGCAAACAAAAATGGATATGCTAGTCTCATGGGGTCAACCATTTCCCAAGTGGCTTCCTCTAGCCCAAATTTCCTCCACTACACTTCGACTTGCTCTATGGTCAATTCTGGAGCATGAGACTCCTCCGATCTAGAATGCATAATGGATTTGGATGGAACTCTCCCTATGGTTCCACCTATATCATAAACCGATCAATCGCATGATTAGAGTCATGTAAATATCTTTTAAGGAAAGAAACATGGAAAGCATCATGAACTTTAAATAGTGGAGGGAAAGCCAATACATAGGTCACTTGTATAATCATTTGAAGGATCTAAAAAGGCCCACAATACTCTGGTGCCAACATGGAACATGACCCAATATTTAAGGATATATTCTTCGGTTTGATTCTCAAATAAAAATTTTCCCCTACTTGGAAGTATTTATGCACCCTATGAGTCTACATAGCTTTTCTTCCTATTCTATGCCACTTTCATATTCTGCTTGATGATATGAATTTTGTGTTACATTTCCTTTAGCATATCAGGCCCAACAAGGACCCTATTAAATAGGTAATTGTAGCTGATAGGAGTATTGAAACTCATCCCATACAATGAATCAAATGAAATCATTTTTATGGATTCCTGGTATCCATTGTTGTATGCAAACTCTAGAAGTGGTAGGTACTCCCATTTATTGGGCAGATGCATCACATACATCCTCAAGATGTCCTCAAGGATCCTATTTTTCCTCTCTATTTTCCCATTTTTTATGGATGATATGTTGTACTAAATGCCAACTCAGTCCCCAAACCTACAAACAGTTCCACGAAAAATTATTGAAGTGAGATGAACATCTTGGTCTAAGATTATTTTCTTTGGGATACTCACAATATCCTTTATTAAGATGTGTGCCACCTCACTAGCATAATTAGTGGATGTAACACCCTCCTCCAAAATCGTAAACATGTGACGAGAGGCTACTATGATGTGATTCAAATCCCCATGTACAATTAAGGAAGTGGAACTGACATAACAAAATCAAATTGACCTTCCACACATGCTACAGAACCCTCAAGAGCTAACCAACCATTATAGGTGACCAACCCCTGAGAAAACTTGAAATTTCACTAATCTCGGCCCTCAACCACTCCCATGAAAATCCATGCATGTGACTGAGGCCTTCCATTTTTTCCCACAGCAAGGCATGCCAATGAATATGGAATTTTTCAAGTATTTTTGTGCTAGTGACCTTGGATTTTGGGTCCATTTTTCAAGTCTAGGTCTCAAGCCACTACCCAGAACTTCATGGAACTTCCAAAAATGAATAATAACAATTGAAAAAAGCTACTAATTCAATCACTAATACACGTTCTTGATATGGCCCCTACTAGCCATGACAAGCATTATGTCAAACATGTCACAAATATGTAGTCTAAAGGCATAATAACAGATCTGAGCAAAGGTGACTCATACTTATCTGAGATTCGTAAAGAATAATTTTTTCCATATCACAATAGTTAAATTATCATCTATTAGGACACATATTAACTGTGCATTCATTTTATAATCAAAACATGTTTAAATCCTTACATCAAGTATATCATAAAACATACTCATAACCAGCATCAAAACAACATAAATAAAAATAATATAACAACCTAAAATTGCCTATAAACTAATACATTTACACATGAAATATCAAGGAAAGGGATTTCTCATCAATGAATGCAAAAGAAAACTAGGCTCGAGACTGCCATGAACTACATGACCATAGATTGGGTTGAACCAAATCTTTCTTTCATCCAGTGGCCCTTGTTCCATATTGATCCAAATTTATGAAACAATGAAATGAAGTACATATATAAAAATAAACATATAGGTACAAAAAAAAAAAACTTCATTTCATTAATAACAAAGTACTGAAAACTGTTTACATGCAGAATGAAAATAAACTAGCTCACACAATGGTAGCTTATCTCTAAGAAGAGATGTTGCAACTACATTCCTTCTGAATTGTGTTACAATCAGACTTTAATGCCTATTTATTATTGAGAAACAATGGAAAACCATAAACATCCAAAAATTTAACCCTAGGTGATGGAACTCCAAAATTGTGGGCCCTATTGGGGTAAATTGGTACATCAACTTCCCGGGGTCGTAACTTTGGCATACGGTCTTCGTTTGACATGCATGATACCTCATTGGAAATATGAATCCTAGGACTATAAATTTTGACTTCAATCATTAATCAAAGGCTCATGTTTTCTTGTTTTCTAGAAAAGTGTAATTTAGTTCCTCAAAACGGCTCCAGAAATTCGGGACCCAAAATACTGCCAAAAATAGTAAATTGTGCTACAATTAAGGAAACTAAAAGAAACAATGGGGGTCAAAGTGGAATAGGTGGGTGCTCACCAATATCAACCTGGATAAATCCTCCCCCCTTAGGAAGCAATGGTCCCCATTTTTTTTGGGTGTGCGTTATATTCTTTCCACAACTAGTAGCACGCCCAGGGGGTCACAAGGGGGGTGTTAGGCGCCCCCCCCGCATTTATTGCTTAGAGTACAACAGGGGTGTAACGATTTTTTTTTTGGACCCTATAATAGGTGAGCATATCTACTTTGGTTTTTTTCATTGGTTTTGCACATGGTTTTGTGCATGATGATTTTTTTCCCATGGTATTTTGTATATCCGGTCAAGGGAACTACAGTTATGTTCTAATCCAGGGTTAATGGATTGGGTTTATGAATGCTTCGACATGTATATGTATGTATTGTAATATTGAAAGGAATATCATGAAAAATCAATCTGGTAGTCCCAGTTTTGGCATCCAAGGGAAAATCTCTATGTATATTTTTTATGTTCTCGATATTGTTTATTTTTCTGTTTTAAGAATTCGTTTGCCGGTAATTTCTGTAGAGGTTTAAAACCTAATTTTGGTATCAAATACATTTTATATTCAAGGGGACGCCTTTATTTCTTAGGGGTTTTTCTCGGGCCTATGGTAGATCCTTTTTAGTAGGATATCTATGGGATCGATTATTGTGGTGAAAGAAGATGGAACGCAGTGGAAAGATAAAGATCAAGAAATTTAATGGTTAGAGTTTTGAGTTGTGGAATCTTAAGATGGAGGATCTGCTGCTAGATATAGATCAGTGGATTGCGATAGATCTGGGTTCTAAACCAACTAAAATTTTAGTAGAATACTGGGTGAAGTGCGATCAGAAGGCAAAGAGAAAAATATGGTTGTGCATCTCAGATTCAATATTGTTGAATGTATCAAGGGAAGGTACAATGAAGGATATATGGGAAAATCTAGGGATTGTGTACCAATATAAGTCTTTGGTGAAAAAAATGTTCCTATGTAAAATGCTATATAACCTGAGGATGAAGTATGGAGACTTGGGGACAGAGCATCTAAACACCTTTAATGCTGTGGTAATCCAGTTGTTATCTATTGATATTAAAGTTTCAGAAAAATATAAGTGCATGATTCTATTGTGTTCTCTACTAGATTCGTGGGATAGTCTAGTTGTTGCAATAGGTATCAATACAACTACCTTGAAGTTTGATGAAATAGCATAATCCTTGTTTTCAAAGGAGATGAGGCGGAAAAATATGGAGAGCCATAATGGGGATGCCTTGTATGTATGAGGATGACCCCATAAAAAAATTAAAAATAATTCCTCAAGTGGGAGCTCTAAATATAGAGAGAGATCCAAATCTCCAGGAAAATATGTAAAGGTTTAATGGAAATGTGGAAAGGAAGGGCACTAAAAAAATGATTGTAGATCTAAATCTCTAGAGAAAGGAAAGGGATCTGATGATGATCCTTTTGCAAAGGAGAAAACCACCTCATATGAAGCTGGGGATGTGTACTTGGCTTCTTCTTGAAGTACACATGTAGATCATGAGGAATGGTTAATTTAGTCAGGTGAATCCTTTTACTTCACTCCCCATAGGGAGTGGTTCTACGAGTATGAGAAATATGATCATGGTAATGTCTTCCTAGGGGATGAAAAGAAGGCTAGAATCTTCATATGTGGAAAATTCAAGCTAAAGTTGCAAGATGGAAGGATTAGAACACTTACTCGTGTTCTTAATATTACTGCATTAGCCTAAAATATGATTTCTGTAAGAAAGATGGATGATGCAGGTGTAAAAGTAATGTTCGAGAAGGATATCTATAAGATATTTAGGGGAGAACTGGTATTGATGTGGGGAGTTCAAATTGGAGCTTTGTACAATCTTCTGGGTAGCACTTTTATTGATGGGTGCAATAGTTATGTGGTTTGTGAAAAACCTCGTGGTCTCTGGAGAAAATACCATGCCATGGCATCAAAGGCTTGGAAATATTGGAGAGAAGGGCCTTGAAATACTACATTGTAATGGTATGGTAGAAGGTATGTCTAATTTATCTCTAGTTTTTGACTTCTGTGAACATTATGTATATGGGAAGAATAATCGGGCAAGTTTCCCCTCTTGTGCTAAGAGTACAAACCAGATATTAGAGCTTGTGCACAGTGATGTGTTTGGACCTGTGTCAGTTACATAACTAGGTAAGTCGATATAATATGTATCATTTATTTATTAATTCTCAATGAATACATGGATATATTTTCTTGAGAAGAAATATGAAGTCTTTGACATGTTTAAAGAATTTAAGGCTCTAGGTGAAAACTGAACATAGAAGAAGATAAATGTGTTCATGATAGATAATGCTGGAGAGTTTTTCAAGAAGAAATTTGAAGAGTTCTATAAGAAGTGTGGGATATAATGGCAAAAGACTACTCCATATACACATCAACAAAATGTAGTTGTAGAAAGAAGGAACATGATGTTTATGGAAAAGGAAAGAAGCATGATGTGTGGTTTCAGGTTACCTAGTTAAGATATCACCTTCTTTAGCATTGGAGAATAAGACTCCAGATGAGGTATGGACTGGTTAGAAACCTACTTTTCACATTTGAGGGAATTTGGATGTGATTCATATGTACATGTTCCAAGGGAGAAAAGAACGGAGTTGGATATTAAATATGAAAGGTGCATCTTTATTGGGTATAAGGATGGTTTAAAAGGTTATAAGCTTTGGAACCCAGAAACAATTAAGGTTGTGTATAACCGATTTGTGGTGTTTAGAGAGGTGAAATATGTTAGTAAAAATAAATTCCTACAAAAGGAACCTGAAAATATAGAGTTTGAGCTAAAGGAAGAAGAATTAGACTCTACAAAAGAACAAGAACTAGAATATGAAGAGCCACAAACTCCAGCTGTGAGAAGATAAGTTCGATAAAGAAGGCAACTAGAAAAGTATATTCCATCTACTTTCTGTTCAAATTTTTCTTCATCTATTACTAATGATGATCCCAGAGATGTCAGGGGGCAATTATATTGAGAGGATGACAAACTCTAGAAAGAGGCCATGGTTGATGAAATGCCATCTTTGGAAAAAAATGAGGCTTGGGATTTGGTGGAGTTGTAAGCTGGAAGGAAACCCATTGGGAGAAAATGGGTTTTGAAGAAGAAGTGAATTCGTAAGGCAAGGTGGAGAAACAAAAAGCTCAATTGGTAGCAAAACGTTATTCCTAGGTGTCAGGAACAGATTTTGGTGATATCGTTTCTCTTTTTTGCCAAGTTAGCTTCCATTATATTACTTTTAGTTGTTGTTGCTTTTGATTTGGAGGTATAATGGATGGATTTGAAGACAACATTTCTTCACAGGGATCTGGAAGAACAAATATACATGAAGAAACCTAAAGGATTTGTGGTAAAGGTTAAGAAATAAATGGTATGCAAGTTAAAAAAGTCTTTGTATGGGTTAAAATAGTCACCAAGGATGTGGTATCAAAAACTTGATACATATATACGAGGACTTGGATTCACCAGAAGAAAAGTAGATGACTTTGTATATTTTAAATTAATTGGTGACCATGTCATTTATTTGCTCTTGTATGTGGATGATATGTTGCTGATTGGAAATGACAAAGAAATTATCAAGGATTTGAAGACCCAAGTATCCAATTTCGACATGAAAAATCTTGGTGTTGCAAACTATATTTTTGGCATGGAAATTAAACGAGATCGAACAAAGAGGAAGCTATGGTTAAACCAGAGGAAGTATGTCGAGATAATCATACAAATATTTAATATGCAAGATAGTAAACCGATGAAGGTTACTATTCCTATAGGATGAGTAAAGTTATCTGATGAATAGTTTCCCAAGACACAAGAAGAGGAAGAGGACATGTCCCTTGTTCCATACGCAAGTGTAGCCAGTAGCCTGATGTATGCAATGGTCTATACTAGACTAGAAATTGCACATGTAGTGGGAGTATTGGGTGGGTTTATTTCAATACCAGGGAAGGAGGATTGGACAACAATGAAGCAGGTTTTCAGGTATTTGTGTGGCACTAGTGATTATGATTTTTTTCTACCAAGGAAGACCAGGATTGGACGAAGTTTTGGAGATCTATGGATTTTTTGATGCAAACTAGGTTGGATATCTAGATCAGAGAATATCTACAAGTGGGTATGTGTTTAAACTTTTTGGAGGAGAATTCAGTTGGACGAGAAAATGATAGTCTGTAGTGGCTCTTTCAACTACAAAAGTTGAATGCATGGAAGCAACTCATTCAAGAAAGGAATCAATTTGGTTGCAGATATTGTCTTCAGGTATGGGGTTGGTACAATGAACTATAAGGATAGACTATGACAGCCAAAGTGAAATTTTCTTGGAAATGAAATCTACTTATCACTCAAATAAAAAGCACATTGATGTTCAGTATCACTTTGTAAGGGACATGGTTGAGGAAGAAAAGGTGTTTCTAGTAAAGGTGGACATTTTGAAGAATGTTGCAGATGCATTGACGAATTCTATGAGAAATGAGAAGTTTATTGGTGTAGAGAAACAATTGGCATTGTAGGTCTGGACCAATGATTAAACTCTCCTATGAACCCATGTGTGGAAAAGAAAACAACAAGTGGGAGAATGTTGGAAGAATGTTATATTCTTTCCACGACTAGTCACATGTGAGGGGGGTCACAGGGGGGGCGATAGGCCCCCTATCATGGGGTTTTAAGGAGGGCGATATCCTCCCTACACAGGGTGTTTGGGGAAGTGCCCCGTGAAATTTTTTTGGACCCTATAAAAGGTGGGAAGACCTACCTATGGTTTTTTTCATGGGTTTTGCACATGGTTTTGGGCATGATGATTTTCTTCCCATGGTATTTTGTAGATCTAGTCTGAAGGGAACTAAATTGATGTTCTAATCCAGGGTTAATGGATTGGGTTTTATGAATGATTTGACATGTATATATATGTATTGTAACATTGAAAGGAATATAATGAAAAATCAATCTTGTAGCCTTGGTTTTGGGATCCAGGGGAAACTATTTGTGTATATTTGTTTTATGTTCTCAATATTATTTATTTTTATATTTTAATAATTCCTTTGCAATTAATTTCTGTATAGGGTTAAAACCTACAATTTCATTGAGTGCATCCATGAGATGGGGAAAATTTTGCTGAAATTTTTCCCTGGTGAGCCACTTTCTTTGGTGCAGGAGTTGGATAGCTTTGAAACCCAATACAACTGGATATTCTTTTGGTGAGTGTTCTTGATCTACATTTCCATGATCTGATCAGTTAAGGCATGTTCCATGTACGTTGGGTTTAGCTATGTTGGTGTGAGTTGTTAGGCAATGTTTGATGTGTCCAGTAATGGTGGAAAGTATGCCCGAATGCGTTCAACATTGAACACTGGGTGCAACCCGGAGGAATTTTTAGCTATAAACCATTGTCTCCAACAACGTTGGTAATGTTGTAAGGCCCATACCAGAGTGGTTTGAGCTTTTGATGGGCTACGGTAAGGAATTATTTCTTAAAATGCAACCAAAATTTATTTCCCACCTGAAACTTACGTGGCACCCAATGTTGATCATGTCACTGCTTGTACTTGGCATTGGAATTCTCTAATATGTCATGAAAATTTTTGTGGATATGTTGGATGCGTTCAATAAATATGGTTTCTTTATCAACCTTAGACTGTACATGTGTGTATTATGTTCGTTTAGTCCAATGAGGCATGAAAACATCAATTAGATAGAATGATTGAAATCCCAGACCCACTTGAAAGGGATTGTGACTAGTCAAGCTATGGAGAGCTCTATTATAGCTATGTTGCACATAGGGAGGCTCTCATCCTAGGTTTGTGGATGCTTGGAGTTATACATGATGAGTATGTGCACAATAATTCTATCGATGACCTATGTCTGGCCATCAGTATGGGTATGGAATGCAGTCGACTTGGTGAGATTGGTGTCCAATAGTGTCTAGAGGCTTGACCAGAAGCTTCTCAGGAACTAGTTATCCTGGTCTGATATAATGGGTTGTGGGATACCAAAATTTACCCATACTCGTTCAAATAAGAGTTTGGTAGTGTTCTATGTTGTGATGCTCTTATTGCAAGTCGTCAATATAGCCATCTTAGAAAAATTTTCCACAACCACAAATACATAGTCATTACCATGCTTGGTAGAAGGGAGGCCAGACAGATAGTCCAAGGAGATGGATTCCCAAGGTTGGTTGGGAATAGGTAGAGGAGTGTATAGGAACTTCTTCTTGATGATTGGCTTGGTGATGGCGTAG
This sequence comes from Pinus albicaulis, assembly GCA_034641835.2. NCBI lineage: Eukaryota > Viridiplantae > Streptophyta > Pinopsida > Pinales > Pinaceae > Pinus > Pinus albicaulis. The sequence continues at coordinate 1,337,011,388 of CM076575.1, forward strand.
GCAGTACATGATCTGATATATTTCCCAACATACTTTCAAATTTCTGGCTAATAAAAGTACTTTTGTAGTAGGACCATAGATTTATCCACATGAAATTGTATTGCGACTCATATATAGTGTGCCTCGCAAAATATCTGGACACGCTCGCTTAAAGGAACACAAATATGGTCCAAGAAGCATAATAATGCATCCTATAGGTGAAAATAAATAAATTTCCTGCCATCCACTAGGATCTGGTATGTGGAAATGAAATACAGATCATTTTTTTAAGGTTGTGTCCATCCAGAGGTCTCATGACCACAAGTGTTGAGAACTGTAGTTAGTGTTGCAACTAGGGGCCAACTGAGGAATTCTCCAACATGATTGGTGATGACCTTTTTTTATTTAATGTTCAAGCAGAATTGTTTCAGGTATGTGGACCACTTTTGATGGCAATTGTTTTGCAACTTCCATTGTGTCTGTATAAACTGAAGAGGTTGATGATCGGTTTGGATGACCGTCTCCTTCGCCAGAATCTAATGCTTCCATTACTAAAAATATTGCATGATAGAATACATATCTTTATCATAGGTGAGGTAATTATGAATTGTATCAAAAAGTGTCTGACTATGATAGGTGTTTGGATGCCTATGTTATGTGAGGACTTTATTGGGAGTCAGATCGATCGAATGCTTGGCCTAACAGTGCAAGGGTACCCCTATGGGTGAGGATAAGATTTATTTGTATTCTTCCACGACCTTATCCACCTATTGCTACTGCATGGAGGAATAATTCCCAGGGGCCATGGATGTGGAACCAATCTTCCCCTTACTTTGAGAGAGAATAAAAAGGAAAAAAAATTTCCCAGTCTAGGAGATGATCTTACTTCATTACTTAGAAGAGATCAAAGATATGGAAGTAGGCAGGGCTAACTCCAGTGCCCTGTATAGATTATTGCCTAAATAAATAATAACAGTCTGATGCCTTGACTCATACACAACATGATGCTTCCACAATTATGGTTTGAATAATAATACATCACAAACTTCAAGAGGAGAAACATCACATAATACTCATACGTGAAGGGCTTACTATTGTAGGGAAGACGACACTACTGGTTGATGTGGAGATCTCATCCTGGCTGAAGTCTGTTGATGGTGTATAGATGAAGGTGTGATTTGTTCGGTAGGCCTAACCACTTCATGACCTCAACTAATATGAGGTTATATTTTCTCCCGCTATCGATAATGAGCTACAGTGAAGACCCCTTCACCCACATCTGCAAGTGGAAGAGACACTCCCATTCATATGGATCTTGGTGGTGGAAACAATGGTGTTGAGATTTGCATCAATAATATTCTTCCATTTGTCATTCCCCTTATCAAGTTTTTATTTAGAGTCAAAATATGCATTTGAATCTAAAACTTACAACTCAACCACCAATGACTGCTTGGCTCAATACTCACTTGTGTTGTGAGTGGGGCTCTTATGGAACTCGCACCAGTTTCCTGTGTCCTTATTTGTATTCGTGGTGTTTTTATTTGATTTTGGCTTCAATGGGTTGTCCTAGGTAACCTTGCCTTGGATTTTCATTTTTTTTGTGGTTTGGGGGCGCCTTTGCCTTGCTTCAGATTATCATATCCAAAGTATCAATTTTTCTATTTAAATTTCTTCTGGATCTTGATAGCACATCGATAGGTGGTGCCAAGCGAGGAGATGTATAGGAGCTCCATCTTTTCCTAGATTTATTTGTGTAGACAACCAAGGTACTTGAGAACCATATGCTTCTTAGAATCCTCGATATCCAACTTCTTGCGAAGGGTATGAAAAATATTTGTGAACTCTAACACGTCTTGGTCTCTTCCGTTATGTAGTGTCATCCATTTTATGTACTTGTCTTCATAGCTCCCAATAAGCTAATATTGTTCCTTAATGGTGTCTCATAAATAATTCCAAGTGGGTGTGGCTGAAAACAGTGAGGGTTCCATATCATCCTTCTTCTCATAGTATTTTTCCCACCAATCCTTGACGTGGGGGGTGATCTTGAGGGCTGTAAAAGTAAAATTTTCCTTATTGGAAAAATCATGGACTAAAAAATATCCTTCCAATAGATTTAACCATTTATCTATGATATATGCATCTATCTGGCCTTCAAATATGGGAATGTTAAAGTTGTCTTGTACCTTAAATGGAGTGGCACCTCCAAAGTGGTTGTTAGATGAAGATGGATCACCCGTGGGAATCTGCCAAAGGATCTAGGAATTTTTTTTCATCATCACGTTCCTTTGTCATTCAAGGGCTTCTTTGAGCAATAATTTGAAAGGATCTCCTGCTCCCTTGTCTTTATTTTCTTCCACCATAGGAGGTCGTTGGGGTCAGCGAGGCTGGTCTTGCAAAGGTTCAACCAGTTCAAGCCCTAACTCCTTATATATCGGCCTCGTTGGGGACATGAAAAGAAAAAGCGAGAAAGAAAAGACTGCTCTGATATCATTGATCTGTATTTATTAAGGGATGAAAGGAAACACATATATAAACAGAAACAAAGAGATAAGCAGAAACACAAAGATAAACAAAAACAAAGAGGTACAATGAAAACATAACTTCAATTAATTAATAACACAGTAATGAAAATTGTTTACATGCATAATGGAAATAAACTAGCTTAGGCAATGGTAGATTACTAAACTAGGAAATAAACCATCGGTGGCTACATGCAGTGGCTACATGCCTTCTGAACTCTATTATAATGAGGCTCGAAGGCCTATTTATTATTGAGAAACAATATAAAACCATAAACATCCAAAAACATAACCCTAGGAGATGAAACGCCAAAACGGTGGGACGCACTGGGGTGAATTGGTACATCAACTTCCTGGGGCCATAACTTTGGCATATGAGCTTCATTTTCCATGCATGCTAACTTGTTATAAATATCTATCCAAGGAATAAAACATTCAATTGTAAATTTTAGTTGAAGACAAATGTTCACTTGTGTTCCAAAAACACGTTGTTTCGAATCTCAAAATGGCTTTGAAAGTTTAGGAGTTGAAAAAATACCAAAAAGAGTAAATTGTGCTACAATTAATAAATTGAAAGTAAAAATGGGGATCCAAGTGGAATCAGTGGGTTATCACAAATTTCCACCTAGATCACGTATTCCATGTATGAATGTCAGACTCAAAACCAAACCAATTCGAGTCATCGAATCATTAAGCCCTAAACATGCATGGATGCCTCCAGATTTCTCCACCTACACTACAGGGAATATACCTACCTCCTAGTCTCTAGGCTTTGCCATATATCCCACCATTCACTGGTTGAGGATTCATAGACCTAATCGAGACTCCACCCTCTATGCTTTACTGTATATCCCCTCATTCACTAGTCATGGATTCCTAGGCTCGATCGAGGGAACACACGTTTAGGATTTATGGTATATCCTTCTATTCACTGGTCGAGGATTCCTAGGCCTACCGAGGTAAAAAAAATCTACTTTACCGCAATCCCACATTCTCAGGTCCAAGGATTCCTAGGCCTTATGTTCTTTCTTTTAGACACCACCCCACTCCATTTCAAAACCATCTAGAAATCCAACTTAACCAAGTAAAAGAGAACCCATCACACCATGGCTATTTGGAAATGGAAAGGAAAGGCTAAAAATCACTTCCACACCTAGAAAAACCCATGCCAATGACAATAAGAGAACCAAATACATATATTCATGTACCATGCATGCCAAATATAGCAAGGAAATCACACATGAAAATTGATACATGCAAGTAATCCCATTGTAGCTGCTTGATCTTGCTCTTCCTCACTTGATATTTGCTTCCATTTTCCTTCTTGATACTTCCTTTTCTTTCCGTGATCCAGTGCTAGAGTGCTCCAATAATTCTCTAAGTGTCCAAAAGTGTGAGAGAAAAAGTAGAGAGAGAGAGAGAGAGAGAGAGAGAGCTCCAAAATTGAGCTGAAAAAAGGGTAACAATATGTCCTCATAAGCCTTTTTATTAATGAGGCCTATATTTTCTTCATTTTTTATTATTTTCCTTCATTTTCCTCCTCACATGCAACCTTTAACCTTTCACCTTCCTTTTCTCCTAATTTCCAATATTTGCATAAATAAAATTCCAATTAATGCCACACTTTCTTTCCAAATCATTTTCCATTGCATTTTCTAATTTCCTTAGTGACAATAAACGGAATGAATACCCACAATTTGATGTTTTTACCAATGTTCAGCCTCGAATACATGTCCCATGACCTTCGTTATTATTTTTCCTTTATTAAACTTATTTACTTGGAATTTTGAGCAGGTTTGTTATAGAACCCTCCCTCTTGGGGGAACATCCTCCGTGTTCAAATAAACCTACAACCAAAAATACTAATAAAATAAAAACATACTGCCCATGGAGCTTTATTAAATTTCGTTGCAATATTTAAAATGATCGTCCTCCTGAGAAGAAAACCATGATTAGAAACATAAAAAAATGATAACCATAATGACATGACACTCATGCCGCTCATTGGATATTTATAACACATCTCATGGTGATATTTACATCCATATACATATGTACATATTCCAAAACATCACACCAAAACATATACAAAAAACATTCACTCAACCAATGAATAGAGAAGGATACATATCCCGCATCTAATCAACCATCTCCCATTTAGCTTCATCATGCCCAAAGTGCTTCCACTGCACTTTAACCTGCTCGATTGCTCAATTTCGTAGCATGAGAATATTTCTTTGCAAAATACACCAAGGTTCTGATTGGAATTCTCTTTCTAGTTCCAATTGAAATACAGACCATTCAATCACATGGTCAACATCTTTAACATATTTCTTAAGTAATGACACATGGAAAAAATCATGGACTTTTACTGTCGAAGGTAGTGCAAGTCAATAGGCTACTGGTCCAATCCTTTCAAGAATATTGAAAGGTTCAAAAAATCAAGGTTCCATCTTGGCACATGACCTAATTCTGAAGGAGCTCTTCTTGCGCTTGATGCACAAGTACACCTGTTCCCCAACCTGAACTCCTTAGACATCTCATTCCAATTTGCATAAATTTTTGTTTGTCTTGTCCTGTCTTTAGATGATTCTTGATTACATGCATTTCCTATTCCATCTCTGCCAAGATATATATCCGGTCCTATTAACACCTTCTTCACTAGATCACTCCAACTAATGGGAGTATTACAACTTTGCCCATATAGTGCCTCAAATAGATTCATCCTCAATGAATTGATAACCATTATTATAAGAAAACTCAACCAACAGAATATCCTCCTCCCATCTCCTCTGTTGATGCATCAAAAAAATCCTCAACATGTCCTCCAATATCCTGTTGACCCTCTCTATTTGTCCATCTATCAATGGATGATAGGCTGTGCTAAAGGAAAAATCAATCCCCAAACCTACAAACAACTCCTTCCAAAACTTGGAAGTGAACTTAACATCCCTGTATGATACAATTTTACTTGGAACACCATGCAATCTCACTACATATTTGATGAAGACCTACGCTACATTATTAGTTAAATAATTATACTTCACTGGAATGAAGTTCACTACCTTTGTCAATTTGTCTACCATAACCATGATGTAATCATGATGTCTAGATTTCCTTAGAAAACCTATGATGAAATCCATGGAAATGACCTCTGACTTCCACTATGGAATCATAATCAGATGTAGTAATCCACCTGGATACTTACACTCTACCTTCACTTCCTGACGGTTCAAGAATCTAGCCACACATTCTTCCACATCATTTTTTAGATTTGACCAATGATAAAAAGGTCTTCATTGTTGTTAATGTCTTCTGATATCTTGGGTGACATGAATACAATTTTACATGGAACTCTCTCAAGGGTGTTTCTTGAGCTCATTATCATTCAACACATATATCATGTACCTAAATCTAATCAAACCATCTATTTTAATATGATAGTAGACAACCTACTCACTTGTACCCTATTGTAACATGTTCCTAAGCTCCATGTTCCTGCCATCTTGTTGTGATGCCTGTAATACTCGATCATGTAAGTATGTACCATAAGAACTCATAGCTGCTATATGATTCACATGTATCCTCCTGCAAAGAGCATCTACAACCCTATTCTCTTTACCCTTGATGTACCTGATCTCAAAGTTGAACTCATTGATCGTGGCCAACCATATATATTTTCTAGAATTTAGATTCGGTTGGTCAAATAGATACCTCAATCCACTATGATCACTCAATAAAAACCTTCTTCCAAGAGCATAGTGCCTCAAAATATTCGAAACCTGGATGATTGTTTCCGACTCAAGATCATGTGTTAGATAATTCTTCTTGTACTCATTCAATTTTCATGAATCATAGAATACTACCTGTCCTTCATGCATAAGAACTCTTCCAAGTCCTCTCCTACAAGAATTTGTACACACCAAAAAATCTTTTTCCAGATATACAATATTTAACATTGGAGAATTTGTCAACAACTACTTCAACTGTTCAAAACTGGCTGCGCATTCGTCTATCCATTCAAATATATTACCTTGCCTCTATAATGACATAATAGGATATGAAATCTGAGAGAAGCTCCTGATGAACCTCCTATAATAATCTACTAGCCCCATAAATGATCTTACGTGATCCACATTTCTAGGAGTTTCCTACTCCATGATAGCCCTCATCTTTTCTAGATCCAATTTTATACCTTCCTTGGAAACAACATGCCCTGAGTAATGTACCTATGTATGAAAGAAACTACATTTACTGAGTTTAACATACAACTGATGCTCTCTCAATATTTTTGCTAAGTGTTCGACATGTTATTCCTCATTCTTAGAATATATCAATATTTCATCAATGAATACAATAAGAAGCTTGTCCTGAAAAGGACACAATGCACTATTCGTCAATCACATCAAAGTAGTAGGAGAACTAGTCAAACAGAATGGAACTACAACAAACTCATAATGCCCATACCTGGGCTGGAAATTTTTCTTGTAAATTTTCTATTCCTTTATGCGTACCTTATGGTATCATGATCACAGATTCGAGAAAATTGTTGCTCCCTTCAGCTTTTTAAACAAGTCATCCATCCTCGACAAAAAATAACTATACCTAATGGTTACCTTGTTCAACTTCCTGTAATCAATGCATAGCCTGAGAATCCCATCCTTCTTATTCACAAACAACACTGGTGCACCCTAAAGTGATACACTTTTCCTAATGTATCTCTTGTCAAGTATTTCCTTCAACTCAAACTTGAATTCTTATAACTTTGGAGTGATCAACATGTATGGTTCCTTCGATGCTTGTGTTTCCCATGGTACAAAATAAATATAAAATTACACTTCTTGGTGAGGAAAAAACTATGAAATCTCTGCTGGAAGCACATATTGAAACTACCACAATATTGGGTACTTTCTTGATATCTCTACATCCTCATCCTCCTTGCATTTATCACTAGAATCATGCACTGCAAATAACACACACCCTTTTCTACAACTACTCTTTTCCTACATAGTTGTAACAATTCTAACTGATGTTCATTCTTATTACCTTGCAAGACTCTTTGTTCTCCATTTTCATGAAAATAATCAATAGAATTGTCATAACATTAATCCACCTTGGTCATATGAATATCTCACCAATCCATACCCAAAAGCATATTATATGATCCCAATGACAATACATTCAAATGTGTTGATGTAAGCATACCACTCAAATCAAATGTACAAGATATTACCCAATGATGAACTCTCTTCTTTGTACATGTATCAAAATGCGCTCACCAATATTCTTCATGCACTTCTTCCATATTAATAATAGATGATTTGTGATCTTCTTTCCTATTGTCCAATGCTGCATATATCCTTGGAATTCTCTTCCAAACATCACCAACTGTCTTCGCCACATGTGTACTACAAATCTAAGGCATACCACCTATTATCACTCTAATAATTCTATGTTAGGATATTCTGACACATAGGAAATAGTTAAGAATAACTTAGTCTAGTGTAGAGTTAGGTAAAGTGTGTTTCTTTACCATGTATGTTTGTAACTTATAATCTGACGGTCACGATTTGTAGTGATCCGACAGTTATCTCTCACCTCGATATTAACGACACTTGATCCGTGGCTTAACACTCGATTGGTCCATGATCTCTATTTAAAGAGCATGGAGGGTCATTTGTACAGTAACCGTTTATGAGAGAAACATATGTAATTTTCTTTCTATATTAATAAATTTCCTGAAGTGGCCGTGTTGGCTCAAGCCATGGACTATTTCCCTCTTTGAGGGTTTTAACCACATGATTATACTAGTGTACTGATTTGTGATCTGTTTGTGAGCGGTGACCTTTGGTTCTTGATCTAAGGAACTTACCCTGTAAAATCCTACATTCTAAAGTTGTGAGATTTTTTATTTAAAGTCTAAGAACATTAGAGGTAACCACAGACCAACTTTTAAACTCTAGGATCTAGACTTCCTAGGGTTCAGAGAGGGCTCTCTCTTTAAGATTTAACTTTTTTATTATTATAAGATATTAGGCTAGTTATGATTGTGCAAATTGGTTTTGATTTGGTTTAGTTTGGTGGGAAAAATCACTTAATGAGATGGATAGTGGGAGATATTTTTGTCCATTGGGCTAAGGAGTCAAAAGTCAAGCAGACAGAACTAGGATCAAGGTCAAAAAGTCAAATATTTTCAGGGCAAGATAGATAAGTCTTTGAAGATCTTGGAAGGCTGATTTGGTGAAGTGGTTTGATAAGGATAAAGAGCAATGAAGGATTATTTGATCCAGATAAGGAAAGATTAGACAGAGGTCATTCGAAAGAGGAAGAAATTAAGGGTTCCATACTCTAGAAATTAGTAGAAAACATAGAAATGATAAACAATAAAGATAGGGTGCTTTTAAAAAATCCTGAAATAATACTCCTGATTTATCATTCAAATTTAGAGAACATATATGGATGCATGTAAACATAAGAAGATAAAAAATGACAAGTAGAAAGTACTTCACTTCAATGGCTCATCACATGAATCTTGAAATATGATGCTAGATGATTTGATCTAGTCTGCTATTCGAACTTGCAACGAAAAGCCTTCAAGTACAACAAAAATCACTATAGAAATCTTCAGCAATTTATTCCACAATAATACTTCAAAAGATGAAGTATATATACAAAAATATTTACAACATATCCTAGAATGCTTCTAGGAATTATCTAAGGAAAAATAAATATCTTTTACAACAAAATAGTGACAGTTGCTTAAAAAATCAGCAAGTTGTCCTATTTATCCAAATAAAATAGAAAACTATTTTGGAATGGGTGCAGTTGGTTGCCTTGTTGTCCTCTTTGCTGGCACAAATATTTCAAATCTGTTTTGAAATATTATCTTATGATCTTATACTCTTTCATCTGATACTCTTTACCTCTAATACACTTTAAAATCTGTTAAAACTGCCTTATTGCTCTAAATTTTGTTTTGACTACAAAAAATCAGCAAACTGTTTTATCCTTTTATCTACAATTTTGAATTTTTACATTAAGTCAGTGAGTGATTTCCAAGCCTCATCATCAGGATTTTTTATCTTTTTTAGCTTCCGAAAGTTCTCATCTACCTCAGTATATCTAGAAAATGTTGGTTTTATAACAAAAAGGTGTTTTATCTCATGCTGAAGATAAAATAAGTCTTCAAAACTTCTGTGTAAAACCTTCCCTCTAGGAATCCCTTGTCCTTATGTTTTTTCAACCTGCTCTTTTGCATAATCTCTAATATTTTTGTTGTAGTCCTCCTATGGCATGAGTTTATCATTAATGACCAAAATGTTAGGCAATCCTCTTTGCCTCAAATTTTCAAATTTAACCATAAACTTGGTGATGACTATGTTCATGTTTTCACATTTTTCTTCTAACTGCTTCATTAAATTCTTCTTTGAAATGACTTTCCTTATTTCAAGGATTTTCTCTATTCTATCAGTAATTTCTATCTCTTCAAGTTCTTGCTTGTTCTTACTGTTGAGAAATTTGATTAATTCTATGACTTTCTCAGGTTTGTCAACTAACTCGTCTTTTGTTTTCTGAATCTCTGTTTGTGTTGCCTTCAGTAAATCCCTTTGCTCATATATTACCTGGATTTATGGCTAAACATCATTGATGGCTTCAACGATTTTACTCCATAACTGATTCTTCACATAAGAAATTGGCTCTTTCAAGGTTAAATCCTTTTGTAGATTTTTTAACTCAACATTTAACCTGCTAGCCCTTTGTTCATGACTTTTAGCATTGATTTGGGCTAGCTTCTTAGTGTCTTCAAGATTATCAATCACTTTCTTCAATCTATTGATCTCATTGGTTTGAAGTGACATTTCATCCATGGCTTTAACTAATTTACTAACCTCATCAAAATGTTGAGCTGCTGTAGTAGGGGATTCTGTGGCTGAAGTAGTGGATGAGGTTACAGGCACTACAGTAGTCAGTGGTACCTTTGGTGCCAACTCTTCTGCCAGAGTTAAAGGCACAACTGTAGTAACCATGGGAATTACTGTATGAGTTTCCTAGGTTTTTGTAATTTCTCTTAAATGGACAAGTTTGTCCATTTCGATCTCCATCTCTTTTATCTGGCCTGTTAATTGTAGAATCAAGTTCATCATATTATCTTTCTGGTTTTCCTCTTGAACTATTTCTTTGGCTTGTGGATGTTCAATTGGTGGAAGTTTGAGTTGTTTCCTCAATGCTGCAATATCGAAATTCCTTTTCTTCACTAACTCTTATTCTGCTTTAACATTGGCAGGATCATATCCTACTTGAATAACCAACTCTTCTAAAGATTCAATCCTAAGATCTTTAGCATATGAAGAAGCCTTGTCAACTTTCATTTGATCTCTCATGTTTATTATTGTATTCTGGAGCTTGCTAATAATCATAGCCTTGGTAGTTAAGGTAGAATATAACATCTCAGAAGTTTTCCTATGAAACTCAATCTGATCTAGTGCATGGATACTTTCTGTTGGCACTTCAAGATCAACTTTCTTGTAATCTATAATTGTGTTGGGAGTCTTAATTGTTGGTTGAAGCACTGAAATAATCAACTTATTGTTTGAATAATCGAAAGTTGATAAAAGTATATTTTGGATACCTGGTGTTTGCTTCAAATACTGAGAATAAATCTCATTTTTGATTTCTTCATTCTTTGTCTTAATCTGCGTATATTTTTATCTGATATCAAGATATTTTTCTTTTGATGTCTGTGAGGAGGATGCCTCCATACTATGATGTTTCTCTATGACCTGAGTGTTTGAATTGTTAGGATTCCCTTCATTTAAAATCTCTATTGCTGGCTCATTTGTATTGACTGTAGCTGCATCTATATTTGTCTCTGGAACATTTGTATCTTCCACTTCTATAGTCACTTTTCTTTTATCAACTAAACTGATCTTAGGCTTTTTATTGTATCTAAGTTTAAACCTATTTTTAGTTGTTGTCTTAGCAATGTATTTATCTTCTTCTCCGACTCTCTTAGTAGCTTTCTCTCCTTGATTTGTAGTTTGCAAGGTGTGACTAGTATTGCCTTGTTTAATTTCTTTTACCATGGTATTGTCTAGCCATTCTTTTTTATTGACATCTTGTTCAATATCTGGTTTTTTATCATGAATATAAGATGTTAGTTTACACTTAACCCTCGTTTTTCTCAGTATTCCTTGTGGATCATAATTCCATGAAAACCTTTCTTCAAATCTATATTCAAGTAACTGTTTTGCTGCTTCTTGTTCTACATCTCTGTGATTAAAAATAAATTGTCCCACCTGATTCTTCAACTTAAATTGGGTCTTCATTTTGGCTGCCAGGAAGTTGATAGAATCATAATTCAAGATTTTCTTGGTATACTCCAAGGCACAAATTGTCATTGGCACATACTTAGGAAGTTTATAGGGTAACAGATTGGACCCAAAAACTCTGATTTCTGTATGTTTTTTATATAAGTACCAATCACCAGTTCTAGTGTGCTCTGATAGCTATAGAAATTTCTTTATTTCATTACTGATTATTGGTTGTTCTGTATTTTTTAACATGTTTATCAATGGATGAATAAAGTGATCTGTAAACTCTGCATAAGTGAAGTCTGTGGAATCTTTTTTGATCAAAGATGTCCAAAAGATGACTAAAAGTGGATTCTCTTCTATATCAAGCTTTTGGGGGATTATAGCGAACTTGTCTTCATGGAAGAATAAGAAAATATGGAAAATGAAGGATGTATACCTAAATAATCCTTCAGTTGGAAATTTGACAAGCAGATCATGGATATTATCACCTATTTATTCGGCATAATTGAAAATGACAGAATGAGGTTGTCCTCGTGCAAAAGTAGATAGGAAACCTAGGATTGACTCATCTATATGTTCATCTGTAAAATACCCTAGGATAAATGACAGCATGGATACAACGTGCCTTGAACCTTCTGGAAATTTTGAAGTAGAATATGGAGGGTTGATTTGTGGAATATGTAATGGCATAAACACTTGGAAAATATGAAACCCTTTGGGAATGTCTAGGCCAATGTAAAACTTTGTGAGTGCTTCTATTGACAAAGGAAAAACTTTGGGATCAGGTTTAAGTTGAAGCATCTGGTTTATTGACTCAGCATTGATTGTGAATAATACTTCTTTGTTTGTATTTACAATTGCTCTATGTTTAGGAGAATAATGGGTCTAACATAACCTAATAACCTCTAGACATTGATGGGTAAGTGGGAAAATATATTTTGGTAGGTTTGAATCCCATATTTGGACTTCTTAAACTTGATCCAATGACTTTTCATAACTCCAGCAGTGGAGGTCTAACAGTTTGAACTCTACTACTAGGTCTGCTATTTTATAATCCACATATGCTAAAGGTGTATGTTCAATGTCTACAATAGGATGTTGTAGAGGATTTACAATAATTGCAGTCTTGTAGGACATGGATGGATTTTATTTTGACATTTTTAGGCTTTCTGGATAATTGAAGTTCTGTATTTCGGGTTTTTTTTTTTATTCTTCAGTAAGATTAGATTGTTTACAAAAGTGTTTTTTGACTTTGACAGAGGTTCTTTGGATAAAAATAGGCACAACTTGGTTTTCCTTGAGTTTCAACCTTTAATTTTTACTTTAAGATTGATCTTCAGACTTTCACAGGTTTAGGAAATGGTAAAAAAAGGGTTTTATCTGATTTTTGGATAATTGTGGACTAAAACTAGTTCAAAGTGGGTGCTAAAATGTTTAGGTTACCTGCAAAGGATTTCTTTGCTAATTCAAAGTTTTATAAGGTATAAAAATACTAAAAAATATTCAATTTTACCTTAAAACCAGTTTACAATATTGAAAATAGGGTTTTATCAGATTTTTCATAGTGTATTCTGTTGTTTTCAGGCAACTACAAGGTTTTATTGTGGGTAATTATGCTTTACTGGGCTTAATTCCTCAGAAATATCCTTTTCAAATGATAACAGGTCGTTTTTTGTGAGGAATACCTATTTTTGAAGGTATTTGGGTCTTTAACTGATTGTTGAGGTGTTAAATAGGTTTTTGGTAGCTTTTGAAGGTCTTTGGAAACAATCTAGAAATTTCAATAGTCCTTGACAGCAAATGCAGGGGCTTTCTCTGATTTTCTGTGTGCAAAACAATATATTGGCTTCGTTTTCTTCAGTCGGGAGGATTAATAAGTACAAATAACGTAGAAAAATGGTTTAGTGGGCGCAGTATGAGGTTTATATAATGTTTTAGATCAAAACAAGTTGGCATTGAATATATGTCATGTCGAAACAAAGGGCAGTTTTGGTCTTCAAAGGTGGAAAACCAAAGGCGGTTATCGCACGAGAAATGGGCGGTAAGTTGTTTTGGTTAGATCGAATGTGATCCAATAAGATTTTTCCATTTGGAGGAGAGATAAGGGTGGAAAACAACCCATTTCGCAGATGTTGAAATGGGTTAAAATCGCGCATTTTAAAATGCGATATTAATTTTGGATCGTCGGATCTAAGGGGGTTAATGCGAATGACTGGGATTAGTTTTGGAGTTGTTCGTCATTGGGTCATGGGTTACAGGCTTTATTTATTTGGTAGGATAGTTTTAAACGTGACAAATATATGTTTATAACATAAAAAAACAGTGTAATATTTGATCGACGGGGTAATGTTTATATGGTTAAATAAAACATTAACAAATGTTTTATGTTTACTAGGAGCGGGATTTTAATATAATATAACATTTAACCTATGGAGAATATGGCGGGGTTTATTTTCGGCACATGGGATATATAAACCATAGGTTTAATGTTAAATAAGTGGGTTGGGATTATTTTAAATAAAAATGAATTAATATATACGGGAAAGATATTATAAAGGGATTTAACACTTTAGGTTAGAAATTAATATGAAATGAGATGAAATGAATCAAAATACATAGAATTTTAAACTAAGTAAAGTGTAAATAGGCATTTTAGCATAAAATTATCCCATTTTTATTTTTACACACAAACTTAGGATAAAATGTATTTTGTAGTTTTTTGAGTGTTTTTGGTTGCAAATGAAATTAATTAAGTAGGGATTTTACTTTTACTAAGAAAAAAAGGTGTTTTACTTATGAAAAGGGTTTGGATCTTTTGGAAAAGGGTGAATATGCTAATGAGATGGATTTTCATGAAGGGAATCCGATATTTTTAACCAATCAATTATTAAGCCTTGGGTCTGGTCCCAACAGAAGTCAGAGAAATGCTTTGAGCCTCTTTAATTGAAGGTTTAAAATACTGGATCATTGTGGGGGAGGGGGAATTAATAATTTGCTTGATGATGTTTTATTACATGTTTTTCACAACTTCTTTCTACCTACCCATATTTATTCTAACATTTTTTACTTCGTTTGCATGGGTGCATTTAAGCTTGCAACCCTAAATCCATTTTTTCGTTTAAAGCATAAATATATCTAAGTCTAACCTTATTTCATCAAAGGGCTCAGATTAAACTGTTGAGCTCCTCATTCATTCTCTAACTATCTACTGATTTGTCAAGTTTAAACTGTTTGACATATCTTTATTCTCTATCTAAAATATGAAATTCAAAGCATGAAAATTTAAGATTAAACTATTTAACTGATCATGGATTATGGCATTTTGACTTACTCACTCTCATGTCTTATTTTATTTATCTTTTTCTTTTGGGGTCCATTGTTTTCTAAGTCCTTTGATCTTTCTTTTATGACTTTTACCCTCTTTTCATTTTTTTATTATTTTCAAATATGGGAAAACAACTTGCAAAAAGCAAGGTATGTACATATTTACAAGACTATCAAAGTCAATTCACAAATTATGAACACTATTATTATAGGACCCTAACAATGGCTCCACTTGGGGATGGCATTTCCTGGTGAAATGTCAAGAACTTTAACACTAGTAGCCTTTGAATTTTGACTGAGCTAACCTTGTAAATGTCTTCTGATTTCTACAATTATTTCATATTTATGACATTCTACCTGTCAAAGCTTAGGGCCTTCTCTCCGGTCTTCAAATTTGTTAGTAAAACATACAATCCAATCTAAAATATTTAATGTTTATATATAATGGTCAAAGTAAATAAAACTAATTATTTGTTATCTCTGAGGAGTAACAGTGCTTCAGCATTCTGCCATTTACTGGTCCATCTAGCATATCTAATCCATCCATTTCTTTAAGAAATAAAGCATTGTTACCTCTATAACCATAAATCACATAAGTTCCTTTCCATAGAAAATCAAAATTTCCATGTTTACCTTTCTCTTCTCTTCTTGAATCCCATTTTAACATGTTGTCCCCAATGTAAAAATCATCTTCTTTACTCTTTTTATAAAAATTTTTCTTTATTTTATCTTGGATAACTTGAGATTTAATATAAACCTCTTCTCTTGTTTTGTGAAAGTGAATGGTTTGATTAATCCTTATTTGTATGTCATTTGGCTCAACTTGTGATTATTGGATAATCTTCATTACTGGTACTCCTAGGGAATATGGAAAAACAATGTCCATTCCATAGACAAGCTGGTAAGGAGATGTACCAATAGATTTTTTGGTTGTAAGTCTATCTGCCAATAAGGCATTGATTAACTTCTTGTTCCATGTATTTTTGTTATCTCGTAGTAACTTTTTGATGATGTTTACAAGGCTTTTATTTGAAGATTCAACAAGGCCATTACCTTGATGGTAATATGCAGTAGAATGGCCTAGGGTAATGTGATATTTATGGAAAAAGTCAATTATATTTTTATATTTGAAGGTAGCTGCATTGTTATTAATTATCTTTTGGGGACATGCAAATCTTGAAATTACATTTCTTTCTAAAAAGGAGATAATGACAGTGTCAGTGGCTTGCCTAGAGGGTATGGCTTCAATCCACTAGGTAAAATAGTCAGTGGATGTTAGAATCCACTTGTGTTGGGCTGATGATGGGGGGTGAATTTCACCAATGAAATCAAGACCCCATTGTTGAAATGGCATTTTTGTTGAGTGGGTTTTAAGGGCAGGGGTAATAGATTTTTCTTACCCTCAAATATTTGATACTTGTGACAGGAGGTCACAAACCTTTTACATCTGTAAACAAGGTAGGCCATTAAAAACCAACTCTCAAGATTTTGTCTACAGTAGTCTTCCAGTAGAGATGTCCTCCACAATCGCCTGCATGAAATTCTTGTAATACTTTGTCAAATTCTTCTTTTAACAAACAATTTAATAAAATCCCACTATGATCTTTCCAAAAAAATACATTGTCTAACATACAAAATCTTACTGCCTTTAGCTTTAAGAATCTAGCATTTGTTCTTGATAATCCAGGAGGAGCTTGTAAGTTTAGTAATACAAATATGATATTTGCATACCATGGTGAGTCTAAAAAGGCTTCACTAATCTCTGGACTCACCATCTCTTCCTGATCATCTACTTGGGCAATAAAATTTATGTCTAGGGCATGAAAATTTGATTCAACCATAAGTTTGGCTAAAAGTTGACCTTTTATAAGTTTTGTGGGTTTTATCTCCATGTCATATTCTAAAATTGTGGAAATGCATTTACCTCTTCTACCATTAGGACCATCCTAAGTTAGAATGTCCTTGACTACTGCAGTTGGGACATAGGCAATGATGTGAGAATAAATAATGTACACTCTAAAATATTTAATGACCTTTACCAAAGCTAGGGCCTGTTTCTCCATGATATTGCATTTCAAAGTGGCATCTTTAAGTGATATTCTAAAGAAAGCTACGGGCCACTCATAACCCTGGTCATTTTTCTGCAATAAAACTACAACAATGGTGTGTTCTGAAGCAAATGAAAAAATGATGAAATCCTTTTTAAAGTGAGGACTTATAAGGACTGGAGTTTTGGTTAAGGCCTGTTTGATGGATTCAAATGATTGTTTGGCCTAAATAGTCCATTTAAGAACTTAATCTTTTTTAAGCATGTTTTTAAGCTCTCTGATTATTTCAGCTAAATTGGAGATGAATCTTCTTAAAAAATAATTTTTTCCTAGAAAAGCTTGTAACATTTTTATGTTTCTTGGAGGACTAATGTTAAGAATTGCTTCTGTTCTGGCACGGTCTATTCTAATTCCTTCCTTAGATATTATGTGTCCTAGTAACTTGCCTTCTTCTAATCCAAACAAGGGTTTCTTAGGGTTTAAATAGATGTCAAACTTTCTGCATTTAATAAAGACTTCTCTAAGATGATCCAAGTGTTCATAATCAGTCTTAGAAATACAGTAATCTCATTTAAGTAAATCACTAAGAATTCATGAATTTCCTTTGAAAATGCTATATCCATAGCTCTTTGAAAGGTAGCCCCTGCATTCCTTAAACCAAAATACATTTTTACATACATAAAAGTGCCCCCAGGAGTAGTAAAAACTATTTTGGCTTGATCCTCTGGTTGGACTAACATTTGGTTGTATCCTGAAAATCCATCTAAAAGTGAAATCCTAGAAGAACCAACTACCCTTTGTAAAATGTGATCCATTTTTGATAAAGGATAATTATCTTTTAGGGATACTTTGTTTAGATTCCTAAAATCAACACATAATCTAATCTCTTCTGTCTTTTTTCCGATTGGAACTAAATTAGAAACCCAATCAGAATATCTAATTGGTGCAATTATCTGTGCATCGTACATTCTTTTTACCTCTTTTTCAATCAAAGGCATCAAAACATGGTTTATCCTTCTTAACTTTTTTTTAAAAGGCTTTTGATCTTCTTTTATAGGGATTTTATGCTGTATTATGCTAGTGTCATAGGATTTTAGGTCCTCATAACTCCAAGAAAAAACATCTTGAAATTCCTTGAAAAGATAAATATATGTATTTTTTCTTGCTGAGGTAAGGCTCTGGAAAGTTTGATCATTTTGGGTTTTAACTTTGTGCCTATGCTACATTCCTAAATTTCAGATCTAAGTGGCTCCATTTTGGGTTTTCCAGCAACATAATTTGAGTCAAATAAATCTTCTAAAGGAGCTAAACCTTTTGGTAAGAAATTAACTTTGAGATTTAATATATCAGATTCATCATCAATTATCTCATCAATTTCTACTCTCTCTAAGTTATCTATATCTGATTGACTAAACTTGGTCTAGAAAAATTTACTTTATTTACATCTATGTTATTCAAATCAATTTCACTATCTGAATCCTAATCTAATGTATACTCTATGTCTATTTTACAGTCATGAAATTCACCTTCATTATTCATAAAATGGTAAATCTATTGGTCTTGTGAGAAAATTTTCCAATATTTGAGGTTATCTGGAATTATTGGTGTGTGGTTTACTTCTGCAGTATATTTATGATTGGGCTGAAATGGTAAATTGTAGGTACTAGAAAAAGTTGCTAAGGAGTGTGCCTGTATGTTTTGCTTTCTTTGGATTGCAGAAAAATTACATTCCAAAAAATCATCTATCAAATCTAATACAGTTTCTCTATAATTTCCTAATCTAGGATTATAAACATAATATTCTCCTTTTATCTGTTTAATAATCAATTGTAAATCTCCCATTATTGATATTATTTTACCTCCTAAGATTCTGATAATCTGGAGTCCTAAAATGAGGGCTTCATACTCAGCCATATTGTTGGTACATTTAAAATTCAGTCTGAAAGCATGGCCTTCTGCATGATTCTTTTCAATATTAGTTATCCAAACTCCCGTGCTTGCTCCTAGTTTGTTTACTGAGTCATCAAAATCTAAATTCCATAAAGATTCATGAAAGATATTATCATTTTTTGTGTTTTCTATTTTTCCTTTAGTTCAGTTTTGATTTCATTATCAGTTTCATAGTTACATAAGATGAATGAATCTAGGTCAGTAGGTGTAGCATAAATTGGGTAATTTATTGATCTTGATGCACTATTCACCATATATTTCATCAATGTTTCCCTATAGAGTTTCCTTGGTTGACCAAAAACTGATATAGTAGCATATGACATGTCCAATTGTAGAGATCACTGTAATTTTGCTCCCCATGAGCGAGATAATAACATTCCATATTTGGGTAGGATATCAGCTACTACGATGTCCATGAGTATACTTTTACCAGGATATTTAACTAATGTAACACAAAAATATTTAATTAAACCTAGGAATTTAACTTTGCTTGAATCAAATTAAGAAAATATTTGTAAGGCCTTGTGATGTCTAAGTTCAGGGTTTCCATTATTGCTTTGGGCATTAGATTGTGTGAAGCCCCTGAATCTAACATTGCATTGTGTAATATTTGGTCATGAACATTTAAACTAATGTAAAATGGAGGAGTTGCTCCATCTTGATGCTTTCCATTCACATCAGGACCAAAAATCAACTCTGGTTGATCATCATTCAAGTTTACAGAGTCTTCACCATCATTCATGTTTAATGTTTCAGTGATAGTTTTTTTATACAAATCATGTTTTACCAATTTTATCAAAGGAATTGTTATCTTTAACTTTGCAATTTCAGTTTGTATATTGAATGAAGGTTGTGATTTGCTAGTTTGAATTAATTATTCCTTAGTAACTGTAGTTTTAGTGGGTTTATCTTGTTTTTCTACAGTTATGTTTTCATTTTCTGTTTGAGTTTCTTGTGTTTTACTGCTACTATTTTTCTTTTCAGGAATGGTTTGAGAAGTAGTAGATGTTTTTTCAGATTTTGAATTATCAGAAGCTGTTTTTGTAGTTGCAGCTTTTGGATCTACTGATTTTGGATCAACAATGGATATTTTGGATTCTAAGTTTGCTGTTTTAGAAGAATTAGATGTTTTTACAGTAGGAGATTTTTTTGTATCTTTTGTTGTTTGATCAACTTCATCTGTTATGTCAACAATCTTAGGAATGGGTGAAATTTTGGGGTTGGAAACTTTTTGGGATGAATTAGAATTTTGCTTATTTTCCCGAGGGTGAATTTGCAGAACTTTTGTTGTTGGCGCTTCTATTGTTTTCTTATTTTTAGTTTGTGCAAATTTCTTAGTAGAAGGTTCAATGTTTTTCTTACTTCTAAGGTTATATTTCTTATGTACTTCATTTATAGAAAAGTCATAACCTTGTTTTTGGTCAAATGATTCACCTGAATCTAATTGAACTTGTTGCATTTCAAATAACTCTTGGTCTTCCTGAGTGAGAAAGATAGTGTTATCATCATCTATACCCATTAGATTTATGGTGTCTTCATCATCAACATTGTTTTGAGAAATTTCAGCATAGTTCTCTTGAAATGGAGGTCTTATTGTCTGATCAGGGGCTAATTCTTTGGATTTTCCTGAATTTGTATTTTTCCTGAAGTTAGGATTCCTAATTTGCTGTTGATTATCCCATTGAGGTCTTCTTTCTATGTTGTCTAATCCATCCATCATTCTCTCTAAAGTCTTAGCTATCTGATCTATTTTTCCATCTGAACTAGATGTTTCTTCCTTTATGGTTACTCTCCTCTCATTCCTCAATCTATCTTTTCTAGCCAAAATATTTACTTCTACACTAACAACATCTATTTGCATTCTTTCTAATGTTTCAGCATTTCTCCCCCTCAGCTGATAATCCATTTCTGTGTCAAATCCATAAGGGAATTTGAGTAGGACATAATCAAGAGTGGGTTTGAGATTAGCTGGGATTGAATTATAGACACTGTTGTATCTAGTGTAGTAGTACTGGACTATTTCATTAGGAGCTCTTCTCATGGCATCAAATTCAGATAATATTTGGAGTGGATTTTTTTTCTTTTCCCATTTATTCAGAAATAATCTATGAAAGACAGATAAATAAACTATACTACCAGCATTAAGACCTTTAAACCATTTTTTAACTTACCTTGTTAATGTTTGTGCAAAGAGTCTCATTTGTACATCAGAATCATCTATTTCATGAAGCTCAAAGTAATCTGTCATTTTATTAATGTGATGCTAGGAAGTGTATTGAGTAGTAGCATCAAATTGGGGTATCTTACTTTGGTAATCCTGAGGCATTTCATGTAGCTGTGCTGGAAGAACTAGGGGAGCATAGCTAGCAGCCATAGCTTGAATTTTAGCTTGGCTAGGAGGTAGATTGGAAATGTTTGTGGCTGAACTAGAAGTACTTGCTGATGCAATTAATGAAGTGACTGATGAAACTAGAATATAAGATGGTGAAATAGAAAAAGTGGTCGATGAACTAAAGGATTAAGTTAGGGTGCTAGAAAATGAAACTGGAATATATGAAGAACTACTTGGAAATGAGAATGATGAGTTTAAATTTGCAGAAGATAAACTAATAGATGATGTTGATATGGAAGAATATGGAAATAGTTTTCTAGTTTGTAAGGGGTGTCTAGGGATAAATGGATCTATAGGTTGGAATGTGGTGGAAATTATAGATGATGTAGTGGTATCTAAATGAGAAATAGAAGGTTTAGATGTGTATGCTAATAACTTGGCCAATTCAATTGCTTCGTTTATTTCCTTAAGAATAGTGGCATTTATTTCTTCAAGTTTATCATGAGCTTTAAATATCTTTGGTTCAGAATCTGTTGAAATATTTTTCTATTTTGTTTCAAGAAATGAAATAAAAACAGGGTCTATAACATCACTTTTTAAGTCAGTTTATGATTTGCTTCTAAACAAAGAATGTTCAAACTTCAAGTCAAAATCTATGTCTTGTAAACTCACTAATTCTTTTGGTAATGAATTGGCTCTATCTAAGAAAAAATTTGCACCGAAATCTTCTACTTGTTTATTCTTTTTCCCAATTCTGTCAGGATTGTCTAATATAACAATAGGTTTAGGATCCGAGTTAGACTTGGTATAGTAAATTTTTCTAGAAGCCAAAATTACAGTTTTTTATAAAATGATACTCAAAACTTGTAAAACAGTCTTAAAGGCAAAAAGATAATGAAAAAAATTTCCTTAAGACCTTTTTTAAGATTGAGGATTGGTTAATTCCCTAGTATGGTCACCAATATGTTATCACTCTGATAATTCTAAAGTTGTGAGATTTTTTTATTTAAAGTCTAAGAATATTAGAGGTAACCACAGACCAAATTTTAAACTCTATGATCTAGCCTTGCTAGGGTTTAGAGAGGGCTCTCTCTTTAATATCTAACTTTGTTTTGGTTATAAGATATTAGGCTAGTTATGATTGTGAAAATTGGTTTGGATTTGGTTTGGTTTGGTGGGAAAAATCACTTAATGAGATGGATAGTGGGAGATCTGTTTGCCAATAGGGCTAAGGAGTCAAAATTCAAGCAGACAGAACTAGGATCAAGGTCAAAAATTCAAATGTTTTTAGGGAAAGATAGATAAGTCTTTGAAGATCTTGGAAGGCTGATTTGGTGAAGTGGTTTGATCGGGATAAAGAGCAATGAAGGATTATTTGATCTGAATAAGGAAAGAGTAGACAGAGGTCATTTGAAAGAGGGAGAAATTAAGGGTTCCCTACTCTGGAAATCAGTAGAAAACATAGAAATGATAAACAGTAAAGACAGGGTGCTTTTAACAAATCCCGAAATAATACTCTTTATTTATCATTCAAATTTAGAGAACATATATGGATGCATGTAAACATAAGAAGATAAACAATGACAAGTAGAAGGTACTTCAATTCAATGGCTCATCACATGAATCCTTAAATATGATGCTATATTATTTGATCTAGTCTGCTACTCGAACTTGCAACAAAAAGCCTTCAAGTACAACAAAAATGACTATAGAAATCTTCAACAATTTATTCTAGAAAAATACTTCAAAAGATGAAGTATATATACCAAAATGTTTACAAAATATCCTAAAATGCTTCTAGGAATTATCTAAGGAAAAACAAATATCTTTTACAACAAAATAGTGACAACTACTTAAAAAATCAACAAGATGTTCTATTTATCCAAATAAAATTGAAAACTGTTTTGGAATGGGTGCAACTGGATGCCTTGTTGCCCTCTTTGTTGGCACAAATATTCAAATCTGTCTTGAAATATTATTTTCTGATCTTATACTCTTTCATATGATACTCTTTACCTTTGATACACTTTAACCTCTATTAAAACTGCCTCACTGCTGTAAAATTATGTTTTGAATGCAAAAAATCAGCAAATTATTTTATCCTTTTACCTGCAATTTTGAATTTTTATAGTAATTCAATGAGTGATTGCCAAGCCTCATCATCAGGAATTTTTATCTTTTTTTAGCTTCCTAAAGTTCTCATCTACCTCAGTATATCTAGCAAATGTTGTTTTTATAACAAAAAGGTGTTTTACCTCATGCTGAAGATAAAACAAGTCTTCAAAACTTATGTGTAAAACCTTCCTTGTAGGAATCCCTTGTCCTTATGTTTTGTCAACCTGCTCTTTTACATAATCTCTAATATTTTTGTTATATTCCTCCTGTGGCATGAGTTTATCATTAATGACCAAAATGTTAGGCAAACCACTTTGCCTCAAATTTTCAAATTTAACCATAAACTTGGTGACTATGTTCATGTTTTCACATTTTTCTTCTAATTGGTTCATTAAATTCTTCTTTGAAATGACTTTCCTTATTTCAAGGATTGTCTCTGATCTATCAATAATTTCTATATCTTCAAGTTCTTTCTTGTTCTTGTTGTTGAGAAATTTGATTAATTCTATGGTTTCTCAGGTTTGTCACCTAGCTCGTCTTTTTTTTTCTAAATCTCTGTTTGTGCTACGTTCAATAAATCTCTTTTCTCATATATTACCTAGATTTATGGCTTCAATGATTTTAGTCCATAACTGATTCTTCACATAAGAAATTAGCTCTTTCAAGATTAAATCCTTTTGTATATTTTTTAACTCAACATTTAACCTATTAGCCCTTTGTTCATGAGTTTTAGCATTGATTTGGGCTAGCTTCTTAGTGTCTTCAAGATTATCAATCACTTTCTTCAATCTGTTGATCTTATTGGTTTGAAGTGACATTTCCTCCATGGCTTTAACTAATTTACTTGCCTCATCAAAATGTTGAGCTACTGTAGTAGAGGATTCTGTGGCTGAAGTAGTGGATGAGGTTACTGGCAGTGCAGTAGCTAGTGGTACTTTTGGTGCCAACTCTTCTACCAGAGTTGAAGGCACAACTGTAGTAACCATGGGAATTACTGTAGGAGTTTCCTGGTTTTTTTCAATTTCTCTTTCATGGAAAAGTTTGTCCATTTGGATCTCCATATCTTTTATCTGTCCTGTTAATTGTAGAATTAATTTCATCATATTATCTTTCTGTTTTTCCTCTTGAACTATTTCTTTTGCTTTTGGATGTTAAGTTGGTGGAATCTTGAGCTATTTCCTCAATGATGCAATATCAACATTCTTTTTCGTCACTAACTCTTCTGCTACTTTAACATTGGTAGGATCATATCCTACTTGAATAACCAAGTCTTCTAAAGATTTAATCCTAAGATCTTTAGCACATGAAGAAGCCTTGTCAACTTTTATTTGATCTCTCATGTTTATTATTGTATTCTGGAGCTTGCTGACACTCATAGCCTTGGTAGTTATGGTAGAATATAACATCTCAGAAGTTTGCCTATGAAACTCAATCTGATCTAGTGCATGGATACTTTCTATTGGCACTTCAAGTTCAACTTTCATGTAATCTACAACTATATTGGGAGTATTAATTGTTGGTTGAAGCACTGACATAATAAAATTCTTGTTTGAATAATCAAAAGATGATAAAATTCTGTTTTGGATACTTGGTGTTTGCTTCAAATATTGAAAATAAATCTCATTTTGTATTTCTTCATTATTTGTCTTAATCTACTTATATTTTTCTATGATATCAAGATCGTTTTCTTCTGCTGTTTGTGAGGAGGATGCCTCCATACTCTATTGTTTCTCTATGACTTGAGTGTTTGAGTTATCAGGATTTCCTTCATTTAAAATCTCTATTGCTGGCTCATTTGTATTGATTGTAGCTTCATCTGTATTTGTGTCTAGAACATCTGTATCTTCCACGTCTATAGTCACTTTTACTTTATCAACTGAATTGATCTTAGGATTTTTATTGTATCTAAGTTTAAACCTATTTTCATTTGTTGTCTTAGCAATGTGTGTACCTTCTTCTCTGACTCTCTTAGTATCTTTCTCTCCTTGATTTGAAACTTGCAAGGTGTGACTAGTATTACCTCGTTTAACTGCTTCTACCAAGGTATTTCCTAGTAATTCTTTTTGATTGACATATTGTTCAATCTATGGTTTTTTCTCATGAATATAAAGTGTTAGTTTACACTTAACCCTCATTTTTCTTAGTATTCCCTCTGGATCATAATTCCATGAAAATCTTTCTTCAAATATATATTCAAGTAACTATTTTGTTGCTTCTTGTTCTACATCTCTATGATTACAAGTAAATGGTCCCACCTGATTCTTTAACTTAAATTGGGTCTTCTTTTTGGCTGCTAGGAAGTTGATAGAATCAAAATTTAAGATTTTTCTGATATACTACAAGGAAAAAATTCTCATTGGCACATACTTAGGAAGTTTAAAGGGTAACAGATTGGACCCAAAAACTCTAATTTATGTATGTTTTTTATATAAGTACCAATCACCAGTTCTAGTGTTCTTTGATAGCTGTAGAACTTGCTTTATTTCATCTCTGATTCTTAGTTGTTCTGTATTTGTTAACATGTTTATCAATGGATGAATAAAGTGATCTGCAATCTCTGCTTAAGTGAACTCTGTGGACTCTTTCATGATCAAAGATGTCTAAAAGATGACTGAAATTGGATTCTCTTATATATGAAGATTTTGGAGGGTTATAGGGAACTTGTTTGCTTAGAAGTATAAGAACATATGGAAAAGGAAGGATGTATACCTAAATACTCCTTAAGTTGGAAATTTGACAAGCTGATCATGGATATTATCAGCTATGTATTCAACATAATTGAAAATGACAAAAGGAGGTTGTTCTGGTGCAAAGGTAGATAGGAAACCTAGGATTGACTCATATGTTTGTTCATTTGTAAAATACCCTAGGATAAATGACATCATGGATATGACATGCCTTGACCCTTCTGGAAATTTTGAAATAGAATATGGAGGGTTGATTTGTGGAATTTCAACATGTAATGGAATAAACACTTGGAAAATATGAAACCTTTTGGGAAAGTCTAGGTCAATGTACAACTTTGTGAGTGCTTATATTGACAAAGGAACAACTTTGGGATCAGGTTTAAGTTGAATCATCTGGTTTATTGACTCAGCAGTAATTGTGAAAAATACTTCTTTGTTTGTATTTACAATTTCCTTATGTTCAAGAGTATAATGTGTCTGACATAACCTAATAACCTCTAGACATTGATGGGTAAGTCAGACAACATATTTGGGTAGGTTTGACTCCCAAATTTGGACTTCTTGAACTTTATCCAATGACTTTTCATAACTCCAGCATTGGAGGTCTAACAAATTGAACTCTACTACCGAGTCTGCTATTTTATAATCCACATCTGCAAAAGGTATATGTTCAATGTATACAACAGGAGGTTGTAGAGGATTTACAATAATTTCAGTCTTGGAGGACATGGCTAGATTTTATTTTGACATTTTTAGGCTTTCTGGATAAATGAAACTTTATATTTGGACTTTTTCTTTGGATTCTTCTTTAAGATTAGTTTGTTTACAGAAGTGTTCTTTGACTTTGATAGAGGTTCTTTGGATAAAAATAGGCACAACTTGGTTTTACTTGAGTTTCAACCTTCAATTTTGACTTTAAGATTGATCTTCATACTTTCACAGGTTTAGGAAATGATAGAACAAGGGTTTTGTCTGATTTTTAGATAATTGTGGACTGAAACTGGTTCAAATTGGGCGCTGAAAGGTCTAGGTTACCTGCAAAGGATATATGGGGAAATTTGAAGTTTTATAAGGTCTGCAAAGACTGAAAATATTCAATTTTACCTTAAAGCCAGTTTACGATATTGAAAATAGGGTTTTATCAGCTTTTTTTATAGTGTATTCTGTTCTTTTGTGGCAACTACAGGGTTTTATTGTGGGTAATTATGCTTTATTGGGCTTAATTCCTCATAAATATCCTTTTCAAATGATAACAGGTCATTTTTTGTGAGGAATACATGTTTTTCCAGGTATTTGGGTCTTTCACTAGTTGTCGAGGTGTTAAACAGGTTTCTGGTAGCTTTTGAAGCTCTCTGGAAATAATCTGGAACTTTCAACAGTCTTTAACAACAAATGCAGTGGCTTTCTCTGATTTTCTGGGCACAAAACAATATATCGGCTTCGTTTTATTTAGTTGGGAGGATGAATACATACAAATAATGCAGAAAAAGGGTTTAGTGCGTGCAGTATGAGGTTTATATAACGTTTTAGGTAAAAACAAGTTGGCATTGAATGCATGTCATGTTGAAACAGAGGTAGTTTTGGTCTTCAAAGGCAGAAAAATGGAGGCGGTTATCACACCAGAAATGGGTGGTAAGTTGTTTTGGTTAGATCGAATGTGATCCAATAATATTTGGCCATGTGGAGGAGAGATGAGGGTAGAAAAACACCCATTTCGCAAATGTTGAAATGGGTTAAAATTGCACATTTTAAAATGCGATATTCATTTTGGATCATTGGATTTGAGGGGGTTAATGCGAATGAGTGAGATTAGTTTTGGAGTTGTTCGTCGTTGGGGCATGGGGTCCAGGCTTTAGTTATTGGGCATGATAGTTTTAAATGTTACAATTATATGTTTATAATGTGAAAAAACAGTGTAATATTTGATTGATGGGGTAATGTTTATATGGTTAAATAAAACATTAACAAATGTTTTATATTTATTGGGAGCGAGATTTTAATATAATATAACATTTAACCTATGGGGAATATGGTGGGGTTTATTTTCGGCGCATGGGATATATAAACCATAGGTTTAATGTTAAATAAGTGGGTTGGGATTATTTTAAATAAAAATGAATTAATATATACTGGAAGGATATTATAAAGGGATTTAATACTTTAGGTTAGAAATTAATATGAAATAAGATGAAATGAATTAAAATACATAGAATTTTAAACCAAGTAAAGTGTAAATAGGAATTTTAGCATAAAATTATCCCATTTTGATTTTTACACACAAACTTAGGATAAAATGTATTTTGTAGGTTTTTTGAGTGTTTTTGGATGAAAATGAAAATTAATTAAGTAGGGATTTTACTTTTACTAAGAAAAAAAGGTGTTTCACTTAGGAAAAGGGTTTGCATCTTTTGGAAAAGGGTGAATATGCTAATGAAATGGGTTTTCATGAAGGGAATCTAATATTTTTAACCAGTCAATTATTAAGCCTTGGGTCTGGTCCCAATAGAAGTTGGAGAAATGCTCTGAACCTCTTTAACTAAAGGTTTAAAATACTGGATCATTGTGGGGGAGGGGAAATTAGTAATTTGCCCGATGATGTTTTATTACATGTTTTGCACAATTGATTTCTACCTACCCATCTTTATTCTAACATTTTTTACTTCATTTTCATGGGTGCATTTAAGTTTGCAACCCTAAATCCATTTTTATTTTAAAGCATAAATCTATCTAAGTCTAACCTTATTTCATCAGAGGGCTCAGATTAAACTATTGAGCTCCTCATTCATTCTCTAACTATCTATTGATTTTTCAAGTTTAAATTGTTTGACATATCTTTATTCTCCATCTAAAACATGAAATTCAAATCATGAAAAGTTAAGATTAAACTATTTAACTGATCATGGATTATGGCATTTTGAACAATCTGCACATAATCATTATTCTTGCAGTAAAAGTAAATAGTAGTGCCATTTTGAATTGCTTACTTTCATGTATTATTAATTTTTTTCTTTTTCTTTTGGGGTCCATTATTTTCTAAGTCCTTTGATCTTTATTTTAGGACTTTTACCCTCTTTTAATTTTTTAATTATTTTCAAATATGGGAAAATAACTTGCTGGAAGCAAGGTATGTACATATTTACAAGACTATCAAAGTCAATTCACAAATTATGAATCCTATTATTATAGGACCCTAACACCACCATGATTCTATGGACAATCCTCTTAGGATTCTCTTTACCACATTCCCAACACTGCAACCATCTTGTACCATCACCTCTATTCTACTACCCTCGAGACTATGACACATGTCGCTGTCTAACTACGTTGAAATTATTATAGGGTGCAACATTTTATTTCTCTTTCCAAACTTGCTGATATTTTGTCTCACACTTTGAATGATCATAACAATGATTCAATTTCCTAATGACTTTCTCAAGTGACCAAGGCTCATCATACTCAATCTTATCTTTAAATACTAATGGAAATCCACTAACAAACATATGAAATTTAGTTGTTTCATCCTTGAGATACGACACATACCTCAATAACTCCATAAAATTGGTCATATAATCCTCATTTGTCATCGATACCATATTTATCTCATATAATTCCTTAGCTTCGTTGTCATAGTACCTCTCTAAAAAGTACTTCTTCCTGAAAATCCTCTTGAATTTATGCCAATTAAAGTCTTTTATCCTAATGTCTCTAACCCATTTCACATCTTCCCACTATATTTCTTATTTCCCTTTGAAGCTGAAGATAGTTATTTTGGAATTCATGTTCTTTGTGTACTCATGAAACTCAAATAATAACTTCATTCCAAGTAACCATTCTTCTGTGTCTTTTAACTTCTTCAAATCCCCATCAAAGGTAGGTGGCTTTGCTTTCTTGAAATCTTCTGGAGAATATCCACTATCACTCATCCTGTAAGAATGATAAAAATGACTATCATAATACCTATTAGAACGAAAACTATAATAGAGCCTATGTCCATCACCTCTCCAATCTGAAGTATCCAAGAGCCCTCCATCTCTGATCGTGTCATCCCTATCCGACCTGTGCCCACCATGAGATCAACTTCCATATGCTCCATTAGTATTATCCTCCCACCCATGGATGATTTGAAGTGGTTCTCGTCTCTCCAATTTTCAAAAATTCTGAAGGATTACTGCATTTGATTCTACTTTTTTCTCCTATGCCTAAATGACCCTATTGTTATCTTCTTTGCAACTTCTTATTTCTTCCTTCAAGCTTGTCAATGTGTATGCTAAGTCAAAGAGTGCCCACATTAGAGAAATTTGAGGTATCAAATGGGCCTCCTACGAAAAATGTACAACTAAAATAAAATTTATAAGAAACAATAGGATTCAAGATGATGATGTCAACCATGGGGGATGATTCACCATTTTTGGAGCAAAAAAGTAAAAAGATTAAAAAATGATAAAATAATAAAATTGCATTTTCAACTCGTATTTTGAAATTATCTCCGAAATTTTTTACTCAAATTTTGAGCAGGAGTACTCATTGGATGAAAAATTCAATTCCTCATTTAAGGATTACACATGTTGCATACTTTAGATGGACCCTACTACACGAAAAATGAGAAATATATGGAAAAACATAATTACATTCACATTTTTCATGTGTTTCTTATTTTTTGTGTTGAAGGGTCCATTAATAGCATGAAACATGGGAAACCCTTAGATGAGGAATCAAATTATGCATCCAACGAGTGTTATTTCTTGAAATTTAAGTAAACCCATACAGATAAAAGTTGAAAATACGGGTTGAAAGGGTAGCTTGTTCTTTTTTTCCCTCTAAAATTTGATTATGTAATCTAATATTATTTTATTATTTCAACTATTATTTTATAGTTTCCTCAGGAGGCCCTTTTTGGACCTCAAAATTCCTCTAATCCCACCAAGCTACTCACCTGACCCATAGGTAGAATCTCATGAACTGTAGTCTACCATCTTGCTAGTCTTCTTTGATCTCTTTCCTACAAGTATACTATGTCAGCTAAACCAAAACCTAACATAACCAACATACCTCAATATAGTGCAGGAGAGGATATATCATCTATAAGATCAACCAGATTAGCACGATACATGTATAATCATAAGCATAACAACATATAAACATCATTTCAACCATTATCTAGTTAGATATAATTTTTCAAGGTTCAAGTGCATTAAGTAGGTCATTCATTTATGATAATTTCCATGAGAGGTAATCATAACTGACTAATTTCTCATGATTTTTGAATAGTCCACTTAGAGCTCATTGCATTGGGTGATTCTCACATGGCTGAAGAAGTAGGATCGAAACTAGTGAAATGAATCACATAACGTCAATCATCACTTCTGGGGCTTGCACCCGGTAACCAGGACTTCTCGGGAGGTCACCCATCCCAGATCGCCTCTGGCTAAAGTGCGCTTAACTATGGAATTTTCCCCACAATGAAGCCCACTTAGATTTATACCCCATTTCAAAAACCTTAGCAAGTATTGTGCCTCATGAACCATTCAAGTAGAGTTTCCTGCACTCTTTATACTTAAGTATTGAGGGTTTTTCACAGTGCATTATATTATATATCAATTTTCAGGATTCAACTACGTTAAGTAGGTCATTCATATATGACCATTTCCATAAGAGATAGTCATAACTGACTAATTTATCATGATTTTTGAATAGTCCTCTTAGCACTCATTGCATCGGGTGATGCTCACAGGGGTGAATAAGTGGGATTGAAACTAGTGAAATGAATCTATGTGGGTTAAGTGCTAACATTTTGAAAATGGGGTAGAAAGCTACATGGGCTTGAATGTGGGGAAACTCCATAGTTAGGCGTGCTTGAGCCAGAGGTGATATTGGATGGGTGACCTCTCGGGAAGTCTTGGTTACCTAGTGCAAGCCCTGGAAGTGATGATTGACGCTATGTGTTTCATTTCACTAGTTTGAATCCCACTTCTTCACCCCTATGAGCATCACCCAATGCAATGAGCACTAAGTGGAATATTTAAAAATCATGAGAAATTAGTCAATTATGACTACCTCTCATGGAAATGGTCATAAATGAATGACCTACTTAATGCAGTTGAATTCCTAAAAATGATATATAATATAATGCACTATGAAAACTCCTCAATACTTAAATAAACAGAGTGAAGGGAGCTCTACTTTAATGGTTCATGAGGAAAAATACTTGCTAAGTTTTTCTAAATTGTGTAGCAAGCTAAGTGGGATTGATTGTGGGGAAATCTCCATAGTTAAACGCACTTGTTCCAGAGGCGATATGGGATGGGTGACCTCCTGGGAAGTCTTGGTTACCAGGTGCAAGCCAAGAAAGAGATGATTGACCCTCTGTGATTTAGTTCACTTGTTTCAATCCCACTTCTTCTATTAGGTCCCTATATTACTAGTGTAGTCCCTTATTGTTGTTAGTTTAACCCCCTTATTGTTATCATTGTACCCCTATAATCCCAATATTGTTATTATTTTGCCCTTACATTATTATTTTTAGGTCAACTAGGATTATATTGTGACCCTATGGACTCACTAGTACATTTGGCAGAAATTTCGACACTTTAGTTCCTACACTTTTGATGAAATGTTGGAAATTTCCCCAAATTTTATCAATTTTTCAAATCCCACCACAAATTTTCGCTATACTGATGTTTGGAGACAAGTTTCGGTATTGCGACACTTAGAGGTAAGTGTCGATCTTGTGACGTTTTCAAAAAAACATCATAATTGTGATGGATTGCTGAAATATGTCGTTATTGCAACACTTAGACAAGGTGTCACAATTGCGATGTTTCGAGGAAGGCGTCGTTATTGCGATGGTTTGGGGAAACATGTCGCTCTTGTGAAGTTACACAGACAATGTGTTTCTATTGCGACGTTTAGAGGAATGTGTTGCTATTGCTACGTTTAGAGGCAAAGTGTCGCTCTTGCGACGGTTGGTGGCAAAGTGTCGCTCTTGCGATGGTTAGTGTCCAAGTGTCGCTCTTGTGACGGTTGGTGGCAAAGGTGTTCGGTGGGATAATCCCACATTCACCAGGCATATAAGTGATATTGGTCTTTATATATGTGTTGAGGTTTTACATGTTTCGACTACGAGCTGAAGGCTATGCACACTCATACAATCAATTGGGACTCAACGCATGCGCTCGGACCCTCCCCTCATGACTTGGATTTGGTTGTGGTTTAGCTTGTGGTTCCCGGACTTGGTCCTGTGGTAATTAGTGTAGGTGCTTGGGCTGAGCCAGGGGTTCGATGGAGTAAAAATCCCACAATTTGATTAAAAATATAAATTTTTTTATATTAAATATAAAATTGATATACACTATTTTATTTGCCCAATAAAATAAGCTAGAATATGAAAAAATTTATATTAAATATAAAATTGATATACACTTTTTTATTTTCCCAATAAAATAAGCAAGAATATGATAGGATTAGGGCATTTTGAGATTTTTTTACAAAAATGGAAAAAGAGGGAAATAAATAGGACAATCATTAAGGTAGTTTAGGAAAAATAGGATTTCATATATTTTAGCATGCAAATGGCCATATTGGGGTAATTTAGGGCTTTTTAGAAAAATCAAGGTATATGATAACGACAGAAAATGGTGAATATAGTGAAGGCATAAGGAAACATAGCCAAAAGATGATCATGAAAGACAACTTTAGAGGGTGAAAAAATGAGTGCTAACAAGATGAATGCTCTGATTCTAAGTCAGAACCTGATAAGGGGAATGACAAAAAGATCCATAAGGATGAGCCTGAAGATCCAGAGGAGGGGGATAACCTCTTCCACTCATATATGTGGGTGAAGGGTTCTCTGCTGTAGTTCATTGTCAAAAACGAGAGCCAAAAGAACTCATTTTAGCAGAGGTTGTGAATCAGCTAGGCCTACCAACTGCAAAACACCTGCAGTCATACACCATCAAGTGGCTTCACTCGCAGTCATACACCATAGGCTCGTTTGTCGTTTGCTCCCTTGTGGCATATTCGTTTGGTTAGGTGCATCGTGTCGCACTCTGTGAGGTCGTCCAACCGAGTGCATTCAGGTCGGGCCATTTCGTTCGAGGGCGCCCGTATTAGTTTTGCTAAGTTGTGACCACTCGGGTGCCTTGTGCACATTCCGGCGGCCCATTTTCCTTTTGCTCCCTTGTGGCATCATTTAGTTAGGCATGCAGTGTTGCGCCGTGTGAGGTTGCTCGAACGAACGCGTTCGGTTCGGGCCGTTTCTTTCAAGGGTGCCTGTATCAGTTTTTCTAGGTTGTGATCGTGAGGGTGCCTTGTGCACATTCAGGCGGACCATATGCTCTTTTCTCCCTTGTGGCATCGTTTGGTCGAGCGAATCGTGTCACGCCTTGCGAGGTTGCCTGACCCGGCTCATCCGGGTCAGGTCATTTCATTCGAGGGTGCCCGTATTAGTTTTTCTAAGTGTTGTGGAGGTAAATCCCCTCTTCGGATAGAGGCGATCCCTACTAGCCCAGACCAGGTCTAGCAACAATAGTTCACGCTATGGTGTAGGATCATAATTGCAAATAAACCAACTAGCGATGAAGGCTTACCTGGAATCCAATGCTGTCACTCGTAGAGAAAGTAGCGCTCCCATTCCTTAGCTCTGGCAGATTACAATCCTCACGATCTCCATGATCAGACACCTGCACATGCGAGAAACAAAACAAATGCAAGCGTAAAATCCAGTACATACAACTATATGTCAGTCAGAGAAGACATAACTCATGATCGTCATCAAGAATAAGAGTGGAACCATAACCAGTAGTCGCTTATCATTAATCAATCAAAAGAAGAATACAACCATAGCTCTGACGCTGAATTCTCCTTCAGAGGGTCGTCAACAGAACGTGTCTCGATAAAGCCTGTCAGGGATGGAACAAGCCTCTCTCTCTGAATGTCTCGACAATAATCTCCTCACTTGGATTTTTCCTTAAGGGAATGGATCAAAGCTCTTGCAGCATTAGGCTCTTGGGAACTTGGAGACTAGCTTGCAAAGGAGATGAGCAAGCTTTTATAGATGGAGGAAGGGGAGTTGGGATCCCTATAATCATGGGATTGGCCCTATCCTCAAGGAAGCTTCCATGAGAGGTGGAAAACCACTTCCTCTACATGGAGATCCAAAGCCAAACCTCCCAACTCAAGATAGATACCAGTTAATGGATCAGTTAGGACGAAACTTCCGCCATTTATTTTTAAAAAACACTCCTTAAAATGGCTGGCGCAAGTGCGACTCTAGGACAGAGCACCAATTGGCGCACCTCCTTTGAAGGATTTTCCCCCTTGGCGTGAGGGCTTAACTGGCTTCCCGCGCCAATGAAAAAAGGGGTGTTTTTAGGGTTTTTCACAAGGATTTGTCTTCAGGGCAATGAAAGTACATGTTTAGGGGAATGCCATGAAAGTGTTTTCAAGTCATGTCACTATTCACAGGTCATGGAATGAGCCCTCCAATGTGCGGGACGGGGGATTGCAGGGACGGTGACAAATTGCTGTGTAACAGATGCCCCCTAAAGCATGAGGCCCGAAGGAGAGAGAGGGGTGAAATGCTTTACGAGAACGTGTCCAACTGAAAACACCGCCGTCAGAAAACCTGCGTAGATAAGTAAAATTGATATCTCAAATACATGATATATGCGTGGTATGAGTGCAACCATCCATAACACAGTATGTAATAATCCAGATCTGAGGCATGGACATAGCCATCCAGTGAGGATCGGTAAATAGAATCAGGTATGGTCACAGCCATCCAATCAGTGAGTCATGTAACTAATCATAATAATCCACAAAATCGCAGCCTGGATCATAACAGACAGGTATCTAGGGTCTTGCGCTCCATCTCGACCCAAACAAAGTACAAGTTCAAGCATGCGAATAAGTGAGTTGAAGTCGAACATGCAAGAACATCGTCTGATTACCAGCCAATGATGAAAGCTGTTAACAGATGCGAGAGGTACCACCATTAATGCCAATGGTCCTCAAGGTACTACAGGTACAATCTACGGCATGTGAACAATGAGCTGACGTCGAACACCCACAGAATCATTCGATCGGAGGCTAATGGAAAAAAACTCACGTCGAATGCAAAGAACCTACCATTGAGGCATGCAAGCTCCAAGGTACCAGAAGTGAGTCTCTAGATCAGCTTCCTGGATAATGAGCTGAATTCGACAGGAAGTGACCTTGATCAAAGGTGGGCCATAGTGTTTCCCACATCATCGACGCGAGAGAGAGGAACATAATGTTTCTGTGAATCAAGATCATATGAGAATCAGAGGAAGGTTGATACTTGCAGAGGTCAACTTCTCTTGAACATATTGGTGGCACGACAGTGGATTTGGCAGTATTTGACATCAAAAGATCAAAGGTCATGGTGACGAGGCAAAGAGAAGATGAGAGGTCAAAAGGGATCACCCAAACCCATAGAGGCAAGTGAAAAAACGAGATGAGATATCCCCAACCCGACACGAATGCAGACACGTGCCATGTTCAAGAGCGACATACTGCCGACACGACAATGATACTGGTTCCATTTTTCCCCACCATTTCTGGCAAGTACCTCTTTATTTTTACACAAGCTTGAAGAGGATACCATATGCTTATTGTATAAGCCCATCCTAGTACATTTAACGATCCCTAGGAAGGAGAAACTCGAATATCGTCATTACGACTGAATCCGATGTCATTAGAGTTTAACGAGTCTGACAAAGGAAGAACTCAATGTCTTTTCATGTTTAGAGAGTTTGAAAAGACAACGGAAAAGTAAAATCCAAAGGTCCCTTTTTGTAAATAGTTTCTCAGATAAGAAAAGGTAGAAAACAAAATCTGAGAAAACCTCCTAGTCGCGATAGGCTAGGGTATTCCTTTTTCGTAAATAATCTATCCCAGCCCGAAAAAGGGGTAAACGTATACTGGGTAGATGTCGTTTCGTGGTCACTTTAATGAGATCGAAATGACAAGGGACTTGGCAATCTTTTCATGTTTAGAGAGTCAGAAAAGAGCTAAAAGTTTACTCCTCCTGGAGGAACGAGTGGTATAAAGGGTAGCGACTGGTTCCGGTAATGGTGGAACTGCTCAGAAAAAATAAAGGTTAAGAGGCTGGCTAACAAGACCACTCATCGCAGCGGTTCCTCAGAAACGGGTGAAACAACCAAGTGAAGGCATATGATCGGCCAAGTAGATAGTGACGATGGAGTGATAAAACCAAGGCTCATCTGGCAAAAACTGGCTGATAAAATGGCAATCACAAGAGGTACAATGGGAAAGGTTTCATTTTTACACAAGCTTGAAATCAGGAAACTCTGCTTGAAGTTGGTTTCATTTTTACACAAGCTTGAAACAAAGATAAACTATGCTTGAAACCGGTTTCATTTTTACACAAGCTTAAAACGGAAACAAACTATGCTTGAAAAAGTAAGCATGCCCCCAGCATGGTGACTAAATTCGAGGTACATGCCCCCCAAGCTTCAATCCATATGAAAGACAGATGGAGTGAAGGTTCAAGTTACAAGATCAAGAGAAATACTCAACTGGGATTTTATGAGATGTAAACAACGACTCGAATTGAACAGGAATGTGTTTCATTGTTTTAACGAGGTTGACACATTAAAAGAACTATCCTCAGGACACCTTGTTTCATGGTTTAAGGAGCTTGGCACAAGACAAGGAACTCTGCTCCGGACACCCTTGTTTCATTTTTTAGGGAGCTTGACACAAGACAATGAACTCTGCACCGGACACCCTTGTTTCATTTTTTAGGGAGCTTGACACAAGACAACGAACTCTGCTTCGACTGACCTCATCATAATGAACAAGAAGTCATCTCTTCCAAGAGTTCCACTCCCGATGGAAGGAAAACATCCTGGAAGTCAAGGCCCAATTCCCCCAACACCTGATGCACAATGGAACTATCACTGGGTATAGGCACGGGGTAGGTAGCCACATAGTTGACCTGCGGTGGGGCAGATACAACGGGTGGATAAAAAATAGGAAGGGATGATGGCAGGCCAGCTGCCACCTCAGGACCAAAGAACGAAAGCTGATCAATGGTCACGATCCGTCCTTCATGCGAAAAACAGACCACACAAAAAAGGGAGGATACAAGCGCTCCCATGGCATAGGTGTAATCGCGCCCCAAAAGAAGATTGAAATCTAAGGGGCCTGGAACAAACATCACGTCCATATGGACGGTTTTACCTCCCAAAGTAACAGGTAACCTTGGGAGGATCCCTAAGGGTTGACTCGTTCTTCTGTTAAATGCCAACAGATTCTGTGTAACAGGCACAAGCGGCGGTGAACCAAAAGCTTGCCAAGTAGTTGAGGATAGAAAACTAAAAAATTCACCTTTTTCTATAATGGTGTTGGGTACAACCAGACCAAAGGCCTATATTGTGATCTCGAAAGGCACATAAGACAGAAGGCGGTATCCCTCAAATCGATTCCAATCAAATGAAGCAACCAAATTACTTGGAGGGGCTACCATCGAACTGAGAAGGTCTTCCCCTGGTGTTACAGAAGTAGTAGCTTCAGCCTTAGCCTCTCTCTTATCGGACTTATTCTTCTTTGTCTTCTTCTTCTTCTTCTTATCCACTTGGTTACTAGAATCCAGACTTTCATCAGGCGAAGTAGAAGAGGAGGACGCAGAAACAGGTGAAGAAGGGGAGAGGTCCATTTTGGAATCAACATGATGTTGTTTAGGTGGAGGAACTGATTGAACAGTAGCTGAGACATTCAGGACCATAGAGGTTGAAAACAACCAAACAGGCAACCCAACAGTTAACCCAGGAAGGGAAAACGTTGCCATATAAGGAGCACCAACATTTCCAAAAGGAGGAAAATGACTAGGATTCCCATCGGAGGGGATTCCTTGGTTGGTGAACTCTGGAAAAGTTGCCATCAACAACTCAAAAATGCACACGGGCTAAAAACCAAGGCACACAATCAAACGGCCAACAAGCAAATTCTAACAGGGCGTGTGATCACAGATGATTTATTTTACCACATTGAAACTTAGAAACTTCACCGTTTCATGTTTTAAGAGTCAAGAAACGGATGAAAGGTGACTCTATCTCTTTCAGTTTTGGAAACAAGTGTGAAAGGACAAGCACTTGATGATCCTTTCAAATTTAAAGAGTCAGAAAAGATCAAATGACTACTCAGGAATACTAGGCAAAGGGTGTACCAAATAACCGTGAACTGCAATATACACCTTCATTTCAAAATAAAAAATAAATCAACCAAGGACTTAACGTACGTGCAGGAAATCTCCTCGAATGTTGTGTCCGGTGTATCACGGGTATAGGGCAGCAGACTCGGCTTCCTATGGATACAGGATAGAAACCTAGTGGGGTCTCCCTTTATATACTCAACGGTACGGGGAGCACAAGTCCATACTAGTGCTGTCTAAAGCCAAGAGGAAAACGACAGCTACTAGGTTTAAAGACGCCGGAACACGTCTCTATCCTAGACCACTAAATGTTGCGTTAATGTTTCAATGCTGCCTTAGTGTAAATTGAATAAGTTTTAATGTTGATCTTCAATTATGTTTCGGTTTCAAGGCCCTAGCGAGTGTCGTATGACAATCTCCTATATGCAGCTATATGATAAAATAAATCTTTCAATTCGATGAATGCTATCTAGTTAAGGGAAGAGCTTCAAACAATGATGCAACAAAAAACAACACTGTAAATGAAAATTTTCCAAACTAGATGACTTTCACTATCCAAAGTAATTTCAAACATTCAACGATGTGAATAATGCAATGTAATCTATGCAAAATAATTTTTTTCGAAAACTATACAATTGTAATCTATGCACAATTTCCTTTTCCTTTTCAAATGATAAGAATGCACTCCATGCATTTTTCGATGAAATGAGAATCTACTTAATGCATGCTTTTAATAAAAGAGAATGCAATCAAAGCGATTTGTAGTTTTCAATCATTAAACAATGTAATCTAAGTTCAATGATGGATCTCAAAAATACTTTTCAATGCAATGTGATCTAATGCATTTTAACAAAAAGAACACTTTGAGATGAAAACTAAATAAACGCAAATCTTCTTAATGAAGGATGAATGCAA
The DNA here is from genome assembly GCA_034641835.2 of Pinus albicaulis. Lineage (NCBI taxonomy): Eukaryota > Viridiplantae > Streptophyta > Pinopsida > Pinales > Pinaceae > Pinus > Pinus albicaulis. The sequence continues at coordinate 1,337,051,766 of CM076575.1, forward strand.
AAGAGATGTAAACAAACACTAAGAATGAAATCGTTGTTTCAAACAATTTGTAACGAAATCCCTCAAAAGGCGACAAGACATATGAGGTCAAACACAAAGAGGAATTCCAAAGAAAGAGATCAAAACAAGGCATTCATTCCCTTTTACATCAAACAATCATGGAAATAAGACATTTCAAACAATGAGCAACGTAATCTATGCTCATACAATGAAAAGACCAGAAGGGAAAGACACACTGGTGAAGGATTTAGGGAAAAAATCTCAATTTTCACACACCCTGAAATTGGCCCGACTTTGTCATTGACAACTAGCGCCAACTGGCGCGACTTGCTCACTAAAAACTGGCGCCAATTCCCAATTGGCACGGGTTGCTAACTGACAACAAGCGCCAACACCTGAAAATGAAAAAACAAATAATTTCTCCCAACCAAGACCAGACTCACCATTTCAAACAGGATCTAAAACAAACCTAGAAGCAAAGTACTAACCAAAAGAAGCTTCCGAACAAGGGTAAACCCTAGCACCTATAGAAGATGTCGTGACTGTCTGGCTATAATCCGCGCCAGACAGGGGATGGCGCGAGTGATGAACTGGCAGCCCACACCAATTGGTGTGACTGTCAGGGTGGAAACCGCGCCAATCAAGCCAACTATGAAAAGGTGAAAATTTGGAAAAGCAGAGGTCAGATCTGATCCTCTGGGGCTGAACCAAAAGCCAAACACAAAAATAGCAAGCCAAAAGAGCCGATCAAGCAATCAGAATCAAGAAACAACTGAAAAGACAAGACAATACTCCAAGTGTTCAGTTCATAAACTAAATTGGAGATTGACTGAAGCAGCTTTGATCTACTTCGCTAATGCAGAGCAAAAGCATTTCGAAGGCTATCTGGCTAACTTCAGGCTCCGTCTATAGTCTACAAATCAGAACAAAAACAATCTAGACAATCCCCAGCGGAGTCGCCAATTTGTTGTGGAGGTAAATCCCCTCTGCGGACAGAGGCGATCCCTACTAGCCTAGACCGGGTCTAGCAACAATCGTTCACGCTATGGTGCAAGTTCCTAATTGCAAATAAACCAACTAGCGATGAAGGCTTACCTGGAATCCAACACTGTCACTCGTAGAGAAAGTAGCGCTCCCGTTCCTTAGCTCTGGCAGATCACAATCCTCACGATCTCCGTGATCGGACACCTGCACATGCGAGAAACAAAACAAACGCAAGCGTAAAATCCAGTACATACAACTATATGTCAGTCAGAGAAGACATAACTCATGATCATCATCAAGAACAAGAGTGGAACCATAACCAGTAGTCGCTTATCATTAATCAATAAAAAGAAGAATACAACCATAGCTCTGACGCTGAATTCTCCTTCGGAGGGTTGTCAGCAGAACGTGTCTCGATAAAGCCTGTCAGGGATGGGACAAGCCTCTCTCTCTGAATGTCTCGACAATAATCTCCTCGCTTGGATTTGGCGTTAAGGGAATGGATCAAAGCTCTTGCAGCATTAGGCTCTTGGGAACTTGGAGACTAGCTTGCAAAGGAGATGAGCAAGCTTTTATAGATGGAGGAAGGGGAGTTGGGATCCCTATAATCATGGGATTGGCCCTATCCTCAAGGAAGCTTCCATGAGAAGTGGCAAACCACTTCCTCTACATGGAGATCCGAAGCCAAACCTCCCAACTCAAGATAGATACCAGTTAATGGATCAGTTAGGACGAAACTTCTGCCATTTATTTTAAAAAAACACTCCTTAAAATGGCTAGCGTGAGTGCGACTCTGGGACAGAGCGCCAATTGGTGCACCTCCTTTGAAGGATTTGCCCCCTTGGTGTGAGGGCTTAACTGGCTTCCCGCGCCAATGCAAAAAGGGGTGTTTTTAGGGTTTTTCACAAGGAGTTGTCTTCAGGGAAATGAAAGTACATGTTTAGGGGAATGCCATGAAATTGTTTTCAAGTCATGTCACTGTTCACAGGTCATAGAATGAGCCCTCCAATGTGCGGGACAAGGGATTGCAGGACGGTGACAAATTGCTGTGTAACACTAAGTCGTGACCACCCGAGTGCCGTGTGCACGTTTGGGTGGCCCGTTTTCCATTTTCTCCCTTGTGGCATCGTTCGGTCGGGCGCGCTGTGTCGCGCCATGTGAGGTCGCATGGCCAGGCATGTTCTGGTCAAGCCATTTTGTTCGAGGGCACCTGTATCAGTTTTGCTAAGTTGTGACCGCCTGGGTGCCTTGTGCACGTTCGAGTGGCCCGTTTGCTGTTTTCTCCCTTGTCGCATATTTTTTCGGTCAGGCGTGTCGTGTCGCGCCATGTGAGGTCGCCTGACCGAGTGCGTTCGGGTCGGGCCATTTCATTCGAGGGCTCCCGTATCAATTTTTCTAAGTTGTGATTGCACGTGTGCCTTGTGCACGTTTGGGTGGCCCATTTGTTGTTTTCTCCCTTATGGCATCGTTCAGTCGGGTGCGCCATGTCGCATAGTGCGAGGTCGCCCAACTGAGCACATTCAGTTCGAGCCCTTTTGTTCGAGGGCGTACGTATCAGTTTTGCTAACTTGTGACCACCTGGGTGCCTTGTGCATGTTCGGGCAACCCGTTTGCTGTTTGCTCCCTTGTGGCATCGTTCGGTCGGGCGCGTCGTGTCACGCCGTGCTTGGTCACCCGACCGGGCACGATCGGTTCAGGCCGTTTCACTTGAGGGCACCCGTATTATTTTTGCTAAGTTGTGGCTGCGTGAGTGCCTTGTGCACATTTGGGCGGCCCGTTTTCCGTTTGCTCCCTTGTGGCATCGTTCGGTCGGGCGCGCTGTGTCGCGCCATGTGAGGTGGCCCGACCGGGCGCGTTCGGGCAGGGTAATTTTGTTCGAGGGTGCCCGTATCAGTTTTGCAAAGTTGTGACCACCTGGGTGCCTTATCCACGTTTGGGTGACCCATTTTTTGTTTGCTCCCTTGTGGCATATAATTCGTTCGGTCAGGCACGCGGTGTCGTGCCATGTGAGGTCGCCCGACTGAGCGCGTTCGGTTCGGGCTGTTTCTTTCAAGGGCGCCCGTATCAGTTTTGCTAGGGTGTGACTGCCATGGTGCCTTGTGCACGTTTGGGTGGACCATTTGCTATTTTCTCCCTTATGGCATCATTCGGTCGGGTGCATCGTGTCGCACCGTGCGAGGTCGCGCGACCAGGCGCGTTTGGGTTAGGTCGTTTCATTTGAGGGCACCCGTTTCTATTTTGCTAAGTTGTGACCACCTGAGTGCCATGTGCATGTTCAGGCGGCCCGTATTCCATTTTCTCCCTTGTGGCATCGTTTGGTCGAGCACGTTGTGTCGTGCCATGTGAGGTCTTCCGACCAGGCGTGTTCGGGTCGGGCTGTTTTGTTCGAGGGCACCTGTATCAATTTTGCTAAGTTGTGACCGCCCGGGTGCCTTGTGCACGTTCGGGTGGCCCATTTGTTGTTTTCTCCCTTGTGGCATATTCATTCAGTCAGGCGCATCGTGTCGCACTGTGTGAGGTCACCTGACTGGGCGCGTTCGAGTCGGGCCGTTTAGTTCGAGGGCTCCCGTATTAGTTTTGCTAAGTTGTGACCGCCCAGGTGCCTTGTGCACATTCGGGCGGCCCATTTTCTGTTTGCTCCCTTGTGGCATCGTTCGGTCGAGTGCGCCATGCGAGGTCACCCAACCAGGCGCATTCAGTATGGGCCGTTTTGTTCGAGGGCGCCCGTATCAGTTTTTCTAACTTGTGACCACCTGGGTGCCTTGTGCATGTTTGGGCAGCCCATTTACCATTTTCTCCCTTGTGGCATCATTTGGTCGGGCGCGCCATGTCGCGCCGTGCGAGATCGCTCGACCGGGTGTGTTTGGTTCAGACTGTTTCATTCAAGGGTGCCTGTATCAGTTTTTCTAAGTTGTGACAGCCCGAGTGCCTTGTGCACGTTTGGGTGGCCCATTTTCCGTTTTCTCCCTTGTGGCATCATTCGGTCGGGCGTGCCATGTCGCTCCATATGAGGTCGCCCAACTGGGCGTGTTCGGGTTGGGCCATTTTGTTCGAGGTTGCCCGTATTAGTTTTACTAAGTTGCGACTACCTGGGTGCCTTATGCACATTCGGGCAGCCTGTTTTCTATTTGCTCCCTTGTGGCATATTCGTTCGGTTAGGCGCGCGGTGTTCGGTTCGGGCTATTTCTTTCGAGGGTGCTCGTATCAGTTTTGCAAGGTTGTGACTACCACATTGCCTTGTGCATGTTCGAGTGGCCCATTTGCTGTTTTATCCCTTGTGGAATCGTTTGGTCGGGCACATCGTGTCGCACCATGCGAGGTCGCCCGACCGGGCGCGTTCGGGTTAGGTCCTTTCATTCAAGGGCACCCATTTCTATTTTGCTATGTTGTGACTGCCCGAGTGCCATGTGCACGTTCAGGCGGCCAGTTTTCCATTTTCTCCCTTATGGCATCATTCGGTCGGGCGCGTCATGTCGCGCCATGTGAGGTCGCCTGACCAGGCGCGTTCGGGTCAGGCCGTTTTGTTCGAGGGCACCTGTATCAGTTTTGCTAAGTTGTGACTAACCGGGTGCCTTGTGCATGTTCAGGCGACCCATTTGCTATTTTCTCCCTTACGGCATATTCATTCGGTCAGGCACGTTGTGTCGCACAATGTGAGGTCGCCCGACCGGGTGCGTTCGGGTCAGGTCATTTCGTTCGAGGGCTCCTGTATCAGTTTTTCTAATTTTTGACCGCCCGGGTGCCTTGTGCACGTTCGGTTGGCCTGTTTTCCATTTTCTCCCTTGTGGCATCATTTGATCGGGCGCGCCATGCGAGGTCACCCAACCGGGCACGTTCATTTTGGGCCATTTTGTTCGAGGGCACCCGTATCAGTTTTGCTAACTTGTGACAACCGGGGTGCCTTGTGCACATTCGGGCAGCCCGTTTGCCGTTTTCTCCCTTGTGGCATCATTCGGTCGGGCGTGCCGTGTCGTGCCATGTGAGGTCGCCCGACCGAGCACGTTCGGTTCGGGCCGTTTCGTTCAAGGGCGCCCGTATCAGTTTTGCTAAGTTGTGACTGCCCAAGTGCCTTGTGCATGTTCGAGCGGCCCATTTACTGTTTTCTCACTTGTGGCATCGTTCGGTCGGGCACGCCATGTCGCGCAATGTGAGGTGGCCCGACCGGGCGTGTTCAGGTCGGGCCATTTTTTTCGAGGGTGCTCGTATCAGTTTTGCTAAGTTGTGACCGCTTGGGTGCCTTATGCACGTTTAGGTGGCCCGTTTTCTATTTTCTCCCTCTTGGCATATTCATTCGGTCAGGCGCGTCGTGTCGCGTCGTGTGAGGTCGCCCGACCGGGTGTGTTCAGGTCAGCCCATTTCATTCGAGGGTGCCCATATCCATTTTGCTAAGTTGTGACCACCCGGGTGCCTTGTGCAAGTTCAGGTGGCCCGTTTTCCATTTTCTCCCTTGTGGCATTGTTCGGTCGGGCGCGTCGTGTCGCGCCATGCGAGGTCGCCCGACTGAGCGCATTCAGTTCGGGTCGTTTTGTTCGAGGGTGCCCCTTTCAGTTTTGCTAATTTGTGACTGCCCGGGTGCCTTATGCATGTTTGGGTGGTCCATTTGTTGTTTGATCCCTTCTGTCATCGATCGGTCGGGCGCATCGTGTTGCGTCGTGCGAGGTCGCCTGACCGGGTGTGTTCGGGTCAGGTCGTTTCATTCGAGGGCACCCGTATCAGTTTTGCTAAGTTGTAATCGACCGAGTGCCATGTGCACATTCAGGCAACTCGTTTTCCATTTTCTCCCTTGTGGCATCATTTAGTCGGGCACGCCATGTCGCACCATGTGAGGTCGCCCGACCGAGTGCGTTCAGATTGGGTGGTTTTTTTCGAGGGTGTCCGTATCAATTTTGCTAAGTTGTGACTGACCGGGTGCCTTGTTCAAGTTCGGGCGGCCTGTTTGCCATTTTCTCACTTGTGGCATCATTTTTTTGGGCACGTCGTGTCGTGCCATGCAAGGTCACCCGAATGGGTGCGTTTGGTTCAGGCCGTTTTGTTCGAGGGCGCCTGTATCAGTTTTGCTAAGTTGTGACCACCTAGGTGCCTTGTGCATGTTCGGGCAACCCATTTTCCATTTGCTCCCTTGTGGCATCATTCGTTCAGGTGCGCCGTGTCGCACCGTGCGAGGTCACCCGACCGAGCATGTTCAGTTCGATCCATTTCGTTTGAGTGCGGCCGTATCAGTTTTGCTAAGTTATGACCGCCCCAGTGCCTTGTGCACGTTCGGGCGGCCCGTTTGTCGTTTGCTCCCTTGTGGCATCATTCGGTCAGGCGCGTGCATGCATTAACCCTAACCCATGATTAATTAACCCCCTAAACCCCAAACATCTAACCCCTAAACCCCTTAACCACTTGATCTGCTAGGGGCCAGTTACCTTGATATTAACGATATTGGTGTATTCATACTTCTTCTGAATAACCAATAAAGGGTCAACGAAATTGACCAATATGTTGTCAAGTTTTATCTTATCCATCTTTGGGGTAAGTTGCTTATGTTGTCACTATCTCCCTCTCTTACCCTTCTCTACCTCTCTCACTCCTCTCCCTCTCCCTCTCAGCTAATCCATTACTTCTCTCCCCTCTCCTTCAGTTTATCTCCATCTCTCCCTTGTGAATCGCCTTGTCTCGCCACCTGATCTATCAATCTATGTCTTTCTAATTATTCCTTCTCATATATATCTAGAGTTAATATATATCATGACATATTGGGGCCTACGATTGGGTTAATTCCACCTTGTTGGCAAGGTTAAAATGGTTAATCTTCGATAGACAAAATGTAGATCAAATATTTCATCAAAAAGAGGGAACCATACCCTATATTCTTCCAGGATATTCCTATCAGTCGCTTGGCCTCTTCTTTCTCTCACATGAATGTAGTCTTGTTTGACTGGTATAAAAGAACGTTTCGCATTATCAACTATTTGTTTGGGACAACTTTTAGTTGTTTCAACACTGCTACATTCTAATTCAAGCTTATCCTTTAAACCATCTTAGTCTTTTGTACTCTCTTCAACTTTGTAGTGATTTCCATTCCTCTTAGTCACATATTTTTCCTTGGTCTGTTAAGGGACAAGGTCGAAAATATTAGGATGTTTTTGCAATAAACAAGGGTATTTCTAGGACAGAGTCAGGTGGAGAAAGAGTATAAGAGCCAAATTTCTCATGATTGTGGGACACTCGAACTTAATATTTTTTGGAGTAGTCATGAGGTGCAGTCTGGTTATTAAGACTTCATCAGATGGCCATTCTCCGGACTTAAATTGTGTGACAACATTATGGCCGAGTTTGAAACTGGAGATTTAACGTACATTTGGTAATTTGATTGCAATAGACATTTTCATCAATAAATGTAAAGCAATGGCTAACCCCCTAAACCCCTAACCCATTTAACCCCCTAAACCCTAAACCTATAACCCCTTAAAACCTAACCCATTTAACCCCCTAAACCTATAACCCCTTAACCCCTAACCCATTTAACCCCCTAAACCATATTAAACCTCTAAACCCCTAACCCCTAAGCCCTCCAAATTCTAATTAGCTTTGAAGAAGTAATTTTTTCTTACTTCTGTCTAATTCACCATATAATCAGATCATGAATGTGAGAAGGCTTCTGGTTGTAAGCATGGTTGTGGTATGTTGATGTTCAGACGAAAAATACAACCTGTAGCCCTTGATCTGCTAGGGGCCAGTTACCTTGCTATAATTAACGGTGGTGTAATATTCATACTCCTTCTGAACAACCAATAAAGGGTCGCGAAAATTGACCAATATGTTGTCAATTTTTATCTTATCCATCTCTGGGGCAAGCTAATTTTCGGCCTATAACTCCACTACTTTTGATCTCAATTTTTCCAATTTCTTCCTTCTCTCATATGATACCTGAGCGCGTTCGGTTCGAGCCGTTTTTTTCGAGGGCACCCATATCAGTTTTGCTAATTTGTGACCACCTAGGTGCCTTGTGCACGTTCGGGTGGCCCGTTTTCTGTTTGTTCCCTTGTGGCATATTCGTTCGGTTAGGTGCATCGTGTCGCACCATGTGAGGTTGCCCGACCAAGCGCGTTCGGATCGGGCTATTTCGTTCAAGGGCACCTATATCAGTTTTGCTAAGTTGTGAAAGCCCAGATGGCTTGTGCACATTTGGGTGGCCCATTTTCTGCTTTCTCCTTTGTGGCATCGTAGTTTAGTTTGGCGCGCGGTGTCACGCTGTGCGAGGTCGCCCAACCGGGCACGTTCGGTTTGAGTCATTTTGTTCGAGGGCGCCTGTATCAGTTTTTCTAAGTTGTGACTACCTAGGTGCCTTATGCACATTTGGGTGGCCCGTTTTTTGTTTTCTCCCTTGTGGCATATTCGTTCGGTCAGGCGTGTCGTGTCGCGCCGTGTGAGGTTGCCCGACCGGGCACGTTCAGGTCGGGACGTTTTGTTCGAGGGCGCCCGTATCAGTTTTGCTAAGTTGTGACAGATCAGGTGCCTTATGCAGTACATTCAGGTGGCTCATTTTCTATTTTCTCCCTTGTGGCATATTCGTTCGGTTGGGCGCACGGTGTCGCACCATGCGAGGTCGCCTGACCGGGCGCGTTCGGTTCGGGCTGTTTTGTTCGAGGGCACCTGTATCAGTTTTGATAAGTTGTGACCACCTGCGTTCCTTGTGCACGTTCGAGCGGCCCATTTTCTGTTTGATCCCTTATGGCATATTCAATCGGTTGGGCGCGTCATGTTGCACCATGTGAGGTTGCCCGATCGGGCGCGTTCGGGTTGGGCCGTTTCGTTTGAGGGCACTTGTATCAGTTTTGCTAAGTTGTGATAGCCTAGGTGCCTTGTGCACGTTCGGGTGGTCCTTTTTCCATTTTATCCCTTGTGGCATCGTTGAGTTGGGTGCACGGTGTCGCACCGTGAGAGGTTGCCTGACCGAGCGCGTTCGGGTCGGGTCGTTTCGTTCGAGGGCACCCGTATCAGTTTTGCTAAGTCGTGACAGCCCAAGTGCCTTGTGCATGTTTGGGTAGCTCATTTTATGTTTATTCCCTTGTGGCATTGTTTGGTTGGGTGCGCAGTGTCGTGCCATGTGAGGTTGCCCGACTGGGTGTGTTCGATTAGGGCCGTTTTGTTCGAGGGCGCCCATATCAGTTTTTCTAAGTTGTGACAGATTAGGTGCCTTGTGCAGTATGTTTGGGTGGCCCGTTTGCTATTTTCTCCCTTGTGACATATTCGTTCGATCAGGTGCGCCGTGTCGCGCTGTGCGAGGTCACCCGACCAGGCGCGTTCAGTTCGGGCCGTTTCATTCGAGGGCGTCCATATCAATTTTACTAAGTTGTGACCACCTGGGTAGCTACTTTTCCTAGAAATAACTTTCCCACTGGCTGACTGTAATTGCTCCAAGATAAACACAAAAGGTCCAAAGTATCTTGTTTACAATATTATGGGATGCTATTGGATGAATTAAAAGTGCAAGTGTTGCACATGAAATCACCAAAAATCTACAGAATCAAGCACTGTGTGTATATCATATTAAAACAAAATTGTAATACACCCTCTTAGATTCAATATCCTCAACCCACAGGTAAAATACTTGCATAACCTCATCATACACTTTTGATGGTAACACAATACTTGCCAAGTGCTTCAATATCCTAAGATAACCATCAAAATGAGGGATTGTTTGTACACATCATTCATTTACAAAAAATCTATGACGATTTGGATAGATCTGGCACAAGGCTGAAAGCCCATTTGATCAATGACATGAATCTTAGCAGAAGATAGTACTCTCTTTGTTAACAGATCACAACAGCTAGTTGGATCTCTCCAGTAAACTTGATCAAGTAATAGAAACATTCCTGGGGTAGCTGATTTCTGATTTGAGTCATCCATGAGTGGGACAAAAATAGAAGGATTCATTCTGAAATGGGAAACTATTTCATCTTTGCATCTGTCCCTTCTAGTCCGAAGAAATGAATATAATCTTCCTATTTTAGAAATGAATTCTTTGAACATGCATTCATATTTTCTCCACTGAGAATGGAGACTAAGGGCATCTTTAACAAGAACTAGGTTATGGATCGAGAAGGTATGGATATACTAGGTTATGAGGGTATCATGTGTTTGTGGGTAATGCCATTATTACCATGTGTTTGTAGACTAATTAGTAAATTTTAATTAAATTTACTAATTCATAATTAATCAATTGATATCATTAATACATGATTAATCATAATTAATCAATTGATAGCATTAATACATGATTAAAGATCCCTAGCTTAGCCTATTTTTTTTAATTCCAACAAATTAGCCTAATAACCTTACCCACGCGCCCTTTTTCCAAAAATTCTTACCAATCGATTTCATTACCCACGCGCCCTTTTTACAAAAATTCTTACCGAATCGATTTCATTATCTCTGCAACGGCACTGAGAGTTAGATTCTCACCTAATCGATTTCATTATCTTTGCAACGGTGCTGAGAGTTCGACTGTTTTTTCAACCGGTCAGCTGTTCATTGGTTTAAGGGTTTAGCAAGTTCGGGGGTTTAGCAGGGGACCTGTTGGTTTAGTAAGCATACACCAATCCTTTAGATGTAATATCCCAAATGTTATAAAAATTTGCAATTACTGGAAAGTATAGCAAGGAAACAAACTGGAAAATTTCGAAGAATTTTCATTGGATTCTTTTGACAAGAAAATGCTACAAAAAAAACCACAGATAATGATTGTAGCTGTCGTCTTGACTTGCAAACAATAGTTAGCCCATTCCTATCCATTTTCTATTGAATCAACTTATTCAATTACAACCAACGAAGTTACAATACAAGTCTGTAATGCCAAGTTCTAGGATAGTTGGACCCTGTTCCTGAAGCAAGAGTTATTCAAATTAAGAAAAGAGGAGGGTTTCAAGGTTTCAAGAGTTTAGTTCTTGACTCTAGTTGAAAACATGGAATGAAGGGAAACCAACGAGCCTTGTTATATTCGACCTTTGGAGGAGAAGCCCTGAACAAGCTAGTCAGGTGATGTAGGGCTTAGCCCCACACATACTATTTTTTAGCTTCGATCACCTTTGTATTTTTCCTGAGTATCCTAGGCAGGGCAACCTTGCCACTTTATAACACTTGTATATTTTACAATTTCTTTAATAGTAGTCTCCCAATCATTCACTGCTTTCTTGAATACCAACAAAGTTTTTCACTATCCAAATTGAGGATCACTAACATTTATTCATGGCCATTTACACTCTCACTTCTACAATTCCTCCTCCACCTCATTATAGATCATGACATCTATGTTATTAAAAATTTTGTTGATCGATTGATATTGTTGTGAAGCAGTAAAAAAAAAATCATTTGATTTAACTCTCAATTTTTCTAAAACAACATATTCTAATAGGCACGGGTTTTCCAAGATCCCAACAACTACATCATTCATCCAAATACAGAGTTAAATACAGAGTTTTAATCACCTGTAGTCATATAAGGGACCAGTTTTATCCAAAATAAAGCACATGAGAATGATGGTTGATTAATATAGGGTCATATACAGAGTTTTATTCATATAAGGTCTTGGGTTTTCCTCCTTTGTATATGCATGTGTTTTATGTTTTGGCTCTAATGTATCAAAATTTATATAGAGGTTGACATCCACTAGGTGTTCCAAGAGGATTCTTTACTACATCAAGCTCAAACCTTTATCTCATTTATTTCTTGAAGCTCAAATGTTGTGTGAACCTTAGGCATCATTGCACACTAAAGAAGCCCCGAGAAAAGGTAATTAATAGATACCAAATAATTATCTCTACATGGAGTTACAACACAGGAGAAAAAAAAAACGTATTAAGATAGGTCTAATGGGAAAATAGAGGTCTTTTGGTGAAAATAATGGTGTTTATTTAGTGGGTTCCACTACCTAAAATTGATCTTCCATTTTCTCTTAATGAGTGGTGATTCATTGCCTTGAAATATGCACTTTGCTAACTAATCTCTTGTGAATACTCATCAATTCATTTCAAATATAGATTAATTCCCAATCTGTTGAGCTAGGGGAATACTCATCAATTCATTTCAATAGATTAATTCCCAATTCCTTTCAACACATTGTGCAAAGATGTAATTCCCCTTTTGGGCTCCTCCTCTTAGTGCCTTGTGTGTTGGCTTGTGACTTGGTAGACAATGAAATCATGAAATTTCCTGGGTACTTAGCGTGGCTTGGATTAACACACACGATTTAACATTTGATATACATACCATAAGGCTTAATAATTATTCAAAATATATGACATTCAAGGCAATATCTAGAAATTTGCATTTGCACCCAAAAATATTCATACCACATTTGCACAACAACACAATAATATATTCTTTATATTTTTTTTCCCCACAATTCCTTTCAACGCATTGTGCAAAGATATAATTCCCCTTGTGGGCTCCTCCTCTTAATGCCTTGTGCGTTGGCTTGTGACTTGGTAGCTGCTAGCTGGTAACCTTGTGACTTGGTTATTGCTAGTTGGTAAGATTTTATCCTTGGTGGGCTTTTGGTGGTTGGTTGACGACTTGGAGATTAGGTGACTCAACCCAATAATTTTTAAAAAACAGAGTAATGAACCTACATATAATGTTTTGGTGGTTGGTCGATGACTTGGAGATTAGGTGACTCAACCCAATAATTTTTAAAAAACAGAGTAATGAACCTAAATATAAGCTCAAGAGAATAAATAGGATTATAAAACCAAATTATTTTCATGCACAAAATTCTTCGATATTTTCACAAAAATTTATAAAAATTTGCATTTTCTTGAAAGTATAGCAAGGAAACAAACTGGAAAATTTCAAATAATTTTCACTGGATTCTTTTGACATGAAAATGCTACAAAAAAACCCACAGACAATGAATGTAGCTGTCATCTCGACTTACAAATAGTAGTCAGCCCATTCCTATCCATTTTCTATTGAATCAGCTAATTCAATTACAACCAACGAAGTTACAATACAAGTCTGTAATGCCAAGTTATAGGATAGTTGGACCCTTTTCCTGAAACAAGAGTTATTCAAATTAAGAAAAGAGGAGGGTTTCAAGGTTTCAAGAGTTTAGTTCTTGACTCTAGCTGAAAACATGGAATGAAGGGAAACCAATGAGCCTTGTTATATTTGACCTATGGAGGAGAAGCCCTGAACAAGCTAGTCAGGTGATGTAGGGCTTAGCCCCCCACACACTATTTTTTAGCTTCGATCACCTTTGTATTTTTCCAGAGTATCCTGGGCAGGGAATCCTTGCCACTTTATAACACTTGTATATTTTACAGTTTCTTTAATAGCAGTCTCCCAATCATTCACTACTTTCTTGAATACCACAACAAAGTTGTCCATATCCAAATTGAGGATCACTAACATTTATTCATGGCCATTTACACTCTCACTTCTACACTTCCTCCTCCACCTCATTATAGATCATGACATCTATGTTACTAAAAATTTTGTTGATCGATTGATATTGTTGTGAAGCAGTCAGCACAAATCATTTGATTTAACTCTCAATTTTTCTACAACAACATATTTTAAGAGGCACGGGTTTTCCAATATCCAAAAAACTACATCATTCATCCAAATACAGAGTTAAATACAGAGTTTTAATCACCTATAGTCATATAAGGGACCAGTTGTATCCAAAATGAAGCACATGAGAATGATGGTTGATTAATATAGGGTGATATACATAGTTTTCTTCATATAAGGTCTTGGTTTTTCCTCCTTTGTATATGCATGTGTTTTATGTTGTGGCTCTAATGTATCAAAATTTATATAGAGGTTGACATCCACTAGGTGTTCCAAGAGGATTCTTTACTACATCAAGCTCAAACCTCTATCTCATTTATTTCTTGAAGCTCAAATGTTGTGTGAACCTTAGGCATCATTGCACACTAAAGAAGTCCCGAGCAAAGGTAATTAATAGATACCAAATAATTATCTCTACATGGAGTTACAACATAGGAGAAAAAAAAACGTATTAATATAGGTCTAATGGAAAAATAATGTTAAACAAGAAGAGAGGAGGGTCTTAGCGAGAATAATGGAGTTATTAGAACCACCAAAGATTTGACATCATGTCATATAAAGGTGTAAATCCAAACTTGGATCATATTCCATTAACATGAATCCATATTTAATATGGTAATATGACTCTTGATTTCATCTTTCAAGAGGTTAATTGACCTTTCATGTTGACCTATCTATTCATTTTCTCCTATTATTTAGAAATGATTAAAATGACAAAAAAATGAAGAATTATATGTCCAATAGCACTAAACCAAAATTGGACTATGATCTCAGCTTGCCAAAACCCCCTGAAACTTCTTTCACTAAGGTCTATTGTTCTACTTGAATTCACTTTATACGAGTTCACACTTGTTATCTTGTACATGTGTTATGCCTTACATTTTTGTCTTCATCATCCTTGTCTCTCACAACAAGTACCTATATGCAATCATGTCACTCCTTGGTCCATCACATTGTTCCACATAAAATGAGCTTGCCCATTCCCATCATGCACTGGTCCAGATAACTTGCCTTGTCAACCCATGTGCTGACTCATTTCACCCACTTAAATTATCAAGATAACATGCATGCCAACTTGTTTTACCCACTTAACTTATCAAGCTAACCCATGTGTCTTCTCAACACATATTGCACCAAACTATGTCATGTCATCTTATGCTATGCTAACTCCTTGGTCACACGCTTACCTCTGACACCATTTACCATCATCATGCCAAGTTAAGTCACTATCCAAAAATCCACTCAAACTTTCTTTCACCAAAATTTAGCCTTCCCATCATGCATAACATGCTTGATACAATTTGGTGTGAATACCCTTGGCACTTTTGCATGCCCAAGGAAATCTAGCCCACCCACTATATATCCAATGCACCTCTGGTTCATGCATAACACATTGCATTCATGAAAATAGCTACTTCGTGAAATCGTGCAAGAGAAGAAACCTAGACCATGACCTTCAAGGTCTGACACATCCTATTGAGATGAAAAAAATGGAAAGTCTACCCATGACATGGTCAACATGTAAAATTTGAAAAGGATTTTGTCAAAATGCTTGTGTTGTGAAAATGGAGAGTATATTTTATGAATTTCAAAGTTTCAATTAATTTAAATTGGTTGGATGTGATAGGCTAGAATCACTACAAGGAAAAGAACCTTTAGCGGATGTTTTTGAGTAACCCCTTATAAAAATACCCCATACATCTGTTTCTAGTGTAGGTTACTAGAGGAGGTTGGAGGGTGGATGGTTTTGCGGATAACTACACATCTGTGGTTGTATCTTGTGTTAATTTTCACTATTTGTATGGTACTGATGAAACTAGTAGAAAGTCTACTTTAGAGGTCCGATCACTGCTATAGCAGAATGTGATTATGTTGTTTCTTTTCTAGTGTTTTGTTTCAATTTTTTTGTGATTTATACACAGCAGACTCAATAATACTAAAATTATGAAGCTGATTTGTTTCGATAATTAATATACCTTTTGAGATTTTAAAATTTCACTACAAATAACCCAGTTTAGTATCATTGTCAACTCGTCTCTTGTTTGGGTGCCTTAATGTGCAATGACATGTTTCTAGGACTGAATTCAATGCAAGGCATATTTGAAACTCTAACTCTGTCTTTCGGTGTCTTATTAGAAATTATTTCAGTTTTCATTTTGTGTTTTCAAGTTAGATATTTTTTTCAAGTTTTTACATTTATAATTTTATTGCAATGTGGCAGACTGATTAGGGTAGTACAGGAACAACCCTGAGATAGGATGATCGCAGAAAGGGGCCAACAGAAGAACATGTAAAGTGCCAGCATTGCTCTATCTTCAGGTATTTTAGTTATTTACATAATTGAAATAATATTAATTTTGTTAAAATATGCAGAAACCTGGCCATGGTACGCCTAATGATTCCCTATATGAGGAAGAGCTTTCTTCATCCATATCTCCATTGCTCCTGCTGCGAAGAAAGGCGCGAAAATCAAGGTTGGAATTTGATACTTTGGTAGACGCGCCTCAAACACCTGAAACAGATGAGAGGATAAAACAACCTATGACCCAGCTAGCAACATATCAGGTAATAATAAAAAATAAAAAGGATATTTTTTTTGTTCTACATGAGATCAATTGTGATAGTTTGATTTTTAATTTTTACATTGACTAAACTGACAAAAAGTTCTTTTGTATGTAGATTTATTTGACACTTTCTGAACTTGATGTTGGTGGTAGTGGGACACAAGGGAAAGAGATTTCTGAGAAACCCTCTCATAAATCTTCTAATCCTTTAGGTGCCAGCCAAGAAACACACCCTGCCCAAGAAGACACCCAGCTAACTGCTGAACGTGTTGGCAGTGATGAGGCTGATATGGCCAACTACATTATTGCGTTTCCTAGAGCTACACGTGTCAGCTCCACGGGGACCATTAATGGCACGTTGTTGGTGAATGATGAAGGTGTCCCTATAGAGCACGTACAACTCCCAGGTAAGTTTTAATATTTTAACTATTTCATGTACTCGATCTAAAACATATTTTATCATGATGATTATTTTTAAATTAATGATAATATCTTTTTTTTTCTATGTAGGAAACAATGAGTTCTGTAGGTTTTTGGAGAGCCATGCGTTGGTAATTTTTTGGCCCAACCATACACAAAAGGTGGAATTCCCAGAATTCCAACTTGAAAAAAGAACTTCTAGATTATCTAGAAGCCCTTTTTGGGGTGGGCACATTTGACAGAACAACAGTGGCTCGGGTAGTTGGAAAATATTTGAAATATACCAGGGAAACCTATAGGACGCAATTGCAATTTAACCCTAGATATGAGCATCCTCTCATAGTTCCAGAGAGTGAGTGGAGAGCACTCATCCATGATGGAAAAGAGAAAAGGGCAAAGAAAGAAGGAAAAATGCCAACCGGACCCGCAAGGTAAATTAAAACTTTAATTCAATAGCTTTAATTTTCTCTATGTCTAAAATAAAAGTGTGCTACGTCATATCTGACTTCAATATTTTGATGATAGGTTGCCTGACACCTTGAAGGAAACCAAAGCTAGGATTGAAAAAAAGGGCCATCACAAGCTAGGCCAGGGAAGCTACTTGAAATTAGCCGCAAGAATTGTAAGTAGCTAAACATCTTATAATTAATTGTATTGCCTTCCAACGTTTTTGTAATCCTATCAAATAACATTAAAAATACACAATCATATGTAATGTATGGTGATGAATTCGGAATAGAAACTACAGAGGAAGATAAAAATATCTCTTTCCATTTCGGCTATCAAGCCATAGTTGAACATTGCAGAAGCTTGGGGTAGGTCCCAAGATCCAGACTTCCTGATAAGGTAAAACGTTAACCTTTCAATATGTTTGTTTTCGTCCATAAATTTAATGTCTAGCAACTTTGTTCAAATCAGGGGAGTAGCACGGCCGATGAGGCAAATAACCCAGTTGTATAGCCAAATGTAGATGTTCCTCACGTGCAACCTGATCATTGTAGTGGGGACCAGGCCGACAATGCTACTATCAGTGAGGGCCGCGACAGTAATTAATTTCCACTTATAATTTTTTCTAATTATACCTTGATGGTTTTCCTTATAAAATTTTTGTTTTAAATGACAGATAATTTTTCCCTTGAGGATCTTACCACCAGAGAGGAAGATAGGGCAACAGTCCCAATGGCGACAACTGGTGCACCAAGTAAATAATCTCATTGCAATTTTTTTTATTAATATTACTGAACTATTTCAATGATATTTAAAAACTGACAATTAAAATTTAATATTATCTGTTTTTGTAGGCGATGCCCCGTCACTGGATGAGACCAGACATCGTGACTACGCAACTAGGTCAGTAGTGCGGGTCGAAAGGCACGAAACAGGAGCAGAGCACGATGATATTGATGATGTAATTAGGAGCTTTAGAAATAGAAAGAAGAAAAAGAAAATTTGATAATGTAAAATATTGTATTATTATAAGACAAACGTTACCATACTTGGAACGTTTTTTGCGTTATATAAAAAAACTCATTTATCATACTATTTTTATGTCAAGCATTAATTGCAATGTTTCCTTGCGTACTTTTTGTTGAATTGTTTTTTTATTAGTTATTGAATTTTTTTTTTTATGCTCATGAAAGTAAAAAATGAAATATAGATTGGGTATTAGGGAATTGAGAGTGATGTGAGGGGGGGGGAGGGGCCATAAGAGCTTCCACCTTCACGTGGTTGGCCCTGTTTAGTAGAGAATAATTTATTGGAGCGATTTAATCTTGGAGCAAACCTCCCTCGATCCAGTGTAGCAACAAAAAATTCATTGTTGACTTAGTTGCTACTCTTTCAGATCGTGGGAGGCTTGTTCCAAGTTCATGCGACTCCAATAAATTGTTCTTGAAACGAAGAGGAGCTTATTCAGGTATGTTTTGACATTTTCAACATATGTTCTAACATTATCATAAGAATGCATCTTAGAGTAAAAAATACTACATCAATTACTTGTATTCATTGTATAGATAATGATGGATTTTGATTGACTTGGTAGTGAAGGTACAAATCCTCTTGCATCATGAGCAATACAACTTGTCAACCAGGGTCATGTCTAGGATATTTTTGCTTGTGCGCTTGAACAGGTTCGTAATGTCACATTTTGTAAGTTCCTTTATAGTTCATAATTCAATATTAAGCTTTTTCATGATTATTATCTAGGTTTTTTGTATGTGTTTTTTCATCTATTTTATTGTAAGAAACTCTACATGTTTCCTATTGTTCACTATGATTTCTCCATTTACCACTCCCAGGATGAATCCAAATTTATTTTTACATAGGTTACTTTATTGTTACTATGATTTCTCCATTTACGATTTCATAGGTTACATCATGTAAAGTTGTCAATCTCAGGTTGGTGATGAGCTTTAGTTCTCCAGATTTGGGGCTTTTTTGATATTTTCTCCCTCATGTCATTCCTACATCACCTCGTTGTTTGAGCATGCAAATTTTCCACCACTTGTACCAATTGGCACATTTCAATCTTTGAGTGGTGCCACATTTCACATATTTTCGGCCCACTTGACCACCTGAAAAACTCAAATCCACACACCATGTGTCTTTATCATGGAGTTCCACATGTCCTAGATATTTTAGATGCAACATCATGCTTCTAATTTGTTATGTCAACCAATCACAGTGGTCCATGTGGCCTTATGCCATGTCACCAGTCTAGAAGAGAGATTTGAGCCTTTTCTTTTCATGATTTTTCTATTATAATTTTTTTCTTCAGGACGGGAAATCCCTTTTGCAATAGATGGGGATTTTCCCATTTCCCTAGAGTCATCTCCTAGGACACCCTTCAAGCCATAATCCAAGAGGCAATCTACAACTCTTTATTTTTTCCCTCTTTCCCTTGAATTATGCGCTTCTAGAAGACCAGTTAGGGCACTCTTCTAGCCCTTATCCCATTTCTTCATCATTGTATCAACTTCTCCCACTGGATGCTTCTATTTTTTGTCCACTTAAAGGAAGAAAACACTACCCTAGGGTGAGGTTTCTCCTCAACTATCCCTACTGCACTTATGGAACAACCAGCAATATGAACGTTTCCCTTACTTATGGAGACACCCCCTATGCTACTGCACATTCAATTCCAGGAGCTACTTGCTAAGGAACACTCCTACACTATGCCTCATGACCCCCCAAACAATCCCTCTAACTATTTTTGTATCAACCTCCCTTTTTGGCCTTTTAGACAAAGGTGACCCTCACACCATCAAGCACATAATGCTATCACAAGACTACATCTATTCTCCAGAAACTTCTCTTCCAATTCCTTAAAATGTGATTTATATTTTTTGAAGAACTCGGCCCTGGTTAGGGCACCTATCCCTGCTCAAATCCACCCTTCCTCCCACCTGTAAGCCTTCTTCTTTATGTGTTCTTGGTGCAGAATCTAGTAATTTATCTTTTGCTTTATGCAGAACAAGAAAAAAAAACAAATAAGAAGTCATGTTCATCTGAAGCAGCTCTCAATTCCAATGCAAATGAACCTGGTAAAGAATCACAAGAATATGAAGGGTAATAAAAAGCGTCTTCTACTATGCTTTATTTACTTTTCATTTTGTTGTCTGCTTTCTCCTTAATCTAGTTTAGTTTTTTCTATGTTGGAAATTTAGAGCAGCATCTAGGACATGTTTCAGAATGCCATTTATTTTCTTTGAAGAGTCTCTAAAAAAATTTGAAACAAAGTTGTTGTGGTAAGGCACAAGAAATCTATGATTGATGAAGTGAGACATCTGTGAAAATAAGGCAATAAGAGCAGTGATCATTTAGCCTTGATCTAAGACAAGGCGATAACTCTGGCTCGTGCATAATTACAAGAGTGTTTTAAGTGTCTACATCAGCAAGTATTATTGTTGGCATCACATAAAAAAGCATCTACACAGGCATCATGCCTCTTACATGTCACAATTACATGTAGCCATAAAACATTTTTGTGGTTCTGACAAGAATCCGTGAAAGCAATATGAAACAACGTGACAACAATTTATGGATTTTTGTGCAAGGATCCCATTATAGGCCACCATTTAGATTGTGGCTCCTCAATGTTGTGAACCCACAAACCTTTTCCTCTGGCCCACAATCCTAATTGGATCCTTAGTGTCATAGCCTTGCAAAACTCATCTATGAGCAGTAGCAATCTATACTCAACAAATGATTTAACAAATAGAACTTGTCCCTGTACTTTATTTAGTAAATAGTAGGTTCACTAGCAATCCTACAATTCAAGATGATTCCCATAAACTCAGTTTATAGTAGCTTTGTTGACAATCATACAATTCAAGAGAATAATGTCATTCCATCTCAAAGAGAACAATACAATTTATGAAATCTGAATACTCTGGTCAAGAGCACCATGCTAAAGTTTGTCAACGGTGGACAATGCATTCATTTAGAGTTTATGAGCTATTCATTTGGTTCAAACTTCGCAATGGTGTTCAGGGCATACATATTTTATTTTCATTGAAAGGGCATACATATTTTCATGAACCCTTTTCTCCCATTTGCACAAGATAGTTGATTCATATTGTCTCACCAAAAATGTAAATAAATTTTTGTTTGATTCTTTTAAAGGACTGTTAATGCCTTTTTTATCACAACTTGTGATTATCATTTCATCTTAATGAAATGGATTTGGTTCCATAGTTGTCGAATGGCAATCACTGATTAACTGTAAGGTTTCAAAATCCATGAATTTAATTTAATTACCTTCGTAGCACAGGGACACATGCAAATAGCAGATGAACATGAAAACAGATCCTGGGTCTCTCATTTCCAACAGAAGATCGAGTGTCATAAGTTCCTTTAGATGATTTTGTTTTGTATAATTTCTAAATTTGAAAATATTAGAGATAATTATGCATATGCTTAGTATTTGCCACAATTCCTTTCAATGACATGAAAGCATGGAAGGTAACCAACTCTAATGCTAATGGTTCAATAGTCCTTTGTAGAGTTGAGTGGTTGATTTTTGTGCTTCTTTGTGTTGCCTATAATTATCTGTGGAAACCATTGAAATAGTGGAAATGATAAATTAAAATCTTGGTTCAGAATCTAGTAATTTATCTTTTTCTTTATGCAAAACAAGAAAAAAGAAACAAATAAGAAGTCATGTTCATCCAAAGAATCTCTCAATTCGAATGCAAATGAACTTGGCAAAGAATCACATGAAGATGAAGGGTAATAAAAAGCGTCTTCTACTATGCTTTATTTACTTTTCATTTTGTTGTATGTTTCCTCCTTAATCTAGTCTAGTTTGTTCTATGTTGGAAATTTAGAACAGCATCCAGGAAATTTTGCAGAATGCCATTTATTTTCTTTGAAGAGTCTCTAAAAAAATCTGAAACAAATTTGTTGTGGTAAGACACCCTTGACATCTTGAGTTGGAAAGTTGGCCCAAATAATAAGTAGATTTGTATACAACATTCCAGCTGACCTAGTTTTCAATTACTAAACTAATATCCAGATATTTATATAAAGAAAGGCATCACATTTTTTTAATTTGTATGCCTCTATATTGGATTCTCTCGCTCTAGTAAATAATGACTACACCAATACCATTTCTGCTTTATATGACTGTTACTTCCCACCTTTCTATGCTTTCTTATTTAGTGACTTGTTTGAACATGAAAACTTCAGTCACATACACACGATTATTATCTAACATTTTTTTTTCTTTATGTTTGATAGGCACAACATCACAAAGAATATTGGGACAAAATTCTTAAGAACTATCAGGTTGGTTAGGAACCTTTTTTGCTATTTCTCACATGTTACTTTGGTTTAGCTAGTAATAAGTCTCTTGTATTTGAAAATATTGGCTTTTATAGAACTTAAAGCTTTGGTTCTGATACTTTTATTCTAAATTACACACCTGATACATGTATGAAAAACCTACATATTGTGAGATTAATAACACGAAAAGGTAACAAGAGTCACTATGAAACTCAACTTAGTACTAGCCAATTAAGTTATAAGGTGCATTATAACTTACATTTATCATCAGAGTTATGTGGTTATAGAAGTTCAGTAGATAAATTAACGACATTTATGACTAAAAGGAAGATTCTCATAATGTATGAAATCACTCCAACAATAGTAAAGTTATTAGTCAGAATATTTCCTGTGCATATATTTTACATATTTCCAATAGTGATATTAGAGTGAGAATACTCAAAGCACATTGTTAGTTCAGAAAACCAATTTTGAATAGAGAGAAGCTAAAGATAAGTTTAAATGTTTCCCTGAGTTGGATATTGGCATTATTATTAGGAAAAAGTTATTTGCTGGAAAATAAAGTCAAGGAAATGAACTTTTGTGAATAGAAAATACTTGCAAACTTTCAAAGAATTGAACAACCCATCATGCATTGGAGTCACAAGGGAGAAAATAGAATTATGGCATCAATATGACCTTGCAGCATCAGCCATGGTCTTAAACATAGAGCTGACAATTGCAATACGGATCGACAGACCAATTATTACTTACAAGGGAGGAGGAAACCCGCCAAAATGCAATCACAAGTTTTCATTTACATGTGACATACAAATCTGATACATCATAGAAGGTGATGAAACCAAGACACAATTCATTCAGAGCCACGTGGACCCTAGCATATAGCCATTTATAATTTTCAAAAATAGATAGAGAAACCAAGAGCATAAATTTGCAGATAATATGGGCACATGCTGCTATACAGACTGCTTAGACAACATGCATAGATTTTTGGGAAGATTAGTTTTTTAAAAAAGGCATGAAAACATTATTTTGTTCAACATAATCTCTAAGATGTCCAATAGAACTTTGAGAAGCTTAGATTTGAAGGTACATCTCTATCTTGATTTTCTTTTTTAAATGCAAGCAATGAACTCATCTATTGAAAAATTCCATGGACTTAGCTTTCACACTTGGAAATCAAAGCTTCAACTTTTTTTAATGGAAAGAAGCCCATGAGAAGTATAAAGTTGCGTAGAAAATTAACCCACAAGGGAAAGTAAATTAGTTGAATGGTAGAATAAAGGAAATAAGACAATTGTCCTTATTCATTTGGGATTATCAAACAACCAGTCACAACATTTAGATTCGAAGAAATCCAACAATGATATCTACAAATCACTAGGAAAATTGTTTGGCAGTAACAAAATGCAATATTGTACATAAACAAGAATTCTTCAGTTTGCAAATTTCATGTGATGAAAGTATGACACAGACTTTGTAGACAATTTGAGGTTTTTGTTGTCACAATTAGTAGAAGTTGTAGTCAATGTAGAAGAGAGACACGAATGCTGTAATATATTCATACATATTAGCTTCTGGTTGCTCTAGAATTTTTTTCACCTATCAAGGGGAGCACTTCATGTGATGTGGAGGGATTGCACTATTACACAAAACTGTTTAAAGGGGTTGCAACTTGTGTAAAGGTCTTAGCAACATCTGGCACACCAAATAATGTTGGCCTCCCAAGCCATTCTACTTTAGAAGCTCCTCTGACAATTAATATCCCCAGCAACACTGAAATGTCAGATGTTGAGGTGAACAATCAGCAGTCAATAATTTCAACACAAGGAATGAATATTACTGTACCAGTTTCCATCCAAAAGCAACAGTTGCCAGCAGTATCTTCCACGGAAGGTATTGATGGAAATGTGTTAGAAAATTCTGCTCAGCTAGTGAGAAAGAAGAGAAAAAAATGGACTGAAGAGGAGGACAAAGAACTAATTATTGTTGTCCAGAGTGTGGTGAAGGGAACTGGGCAAGCATTTTAAAAGGAGCATTCAAGCATGATCGAACATCTTCTCAATTGTCACAGGTGATACACATTTCAGTCATATTATAAATAGTCCTCTTCTTCTCGTCTTAGTATGAGGAATGCGAATTTGATCTGCTTGCTTTGTTTAGTTCTTGTAGATTTATCTATGTATATTGTGCATTTAGTCAGATTCAAGCTTATTTAGAAAGCACGATTCATTTTATTTACCTGATATTTAATTAGGAATTTTCATAATAGTTTCTTTTGCCAAGTTCATTTTCCTTTCTTTTCCCTCATATATTCTAAACACTAAAGCCAATAACAGGTCAGCAACTATATATTGATGTGCCAGAAAGTAAGGAATGATAGTTTCTTGAAGTTATTCATGTAGTCCCATAAGCTATAATTCTAGGGTTATTACAACCTCAATAAGATCCTTATGTTTAACTTCATCATTTTCCTTATCTAATGCTAGCTTTTGAATGAATGGTAGCAACAGTACTTAAACTCCTTCAAAGACAAACTTACAGTGCAAGTTACAAAAAAGATCAGATAACCAAGCATTGTATGCATGCAATTCCATAGGCCAACATTGTTGTATATGAGTACTGTCACGTTTCATTTTGAGCTGAAGGGACTTCCATTATATTCCCCCCCCCCCCCCCCGCTTGTATTCTTCAATGTTGGGATCTGTACAAGGCTCAAAAACCTCAAGGATTTTGCGTTTGTGTATGTTGGAGCTAAGAGGATACAATTGGACAGACAAGGAGATTTTATCTGAGTTATACTCAATGATCAAACCTTTGTGTTGCCGATTAATAGGTGCATTTAGAGTGGAATCTATTAAATGCATGACTACAGGAGAATAGGAATCCTAGGGTTTTTTTCAACCACCTTGGTGGTAATTCACTTGGTTTTTGTATTGATGGTACTGAAATGGAAGGCTGATGGAATAGCCAAGAAGCAGGCGAACAGGAAGTTGGCAGTCTTGGAAGCACAAGAAACAGTTACTTTGGTTGAGGGCGAGTGTGAGTACATGAATAGTAGTTTTTTTACAATTCTCACACCACCTCAGTATGTGTGTGTTGTTTGTTTGAGGACTGCTTCAAAACGTTGTGCGAGATGCAAAGCTTTGAGATACTGGTAAGTGCCATCAGGGTGGTTTCTATCTTATTTTTGTTAGATAATTGTTTGGATATGATTTTTAATTGGAGACACTTGACATGCATCTGATTTTTGTTCTCAAATTTCCCCTTTGAAAACTATATTGTATATATTATATTATATTTGGTCAAAATCAGGTACATAAAAGAAAAACATGTCATTTGAGTTTGGAGCCCTCCCTATATTAGATTCTTCCTTCTGAGCATCTCGTTTTATGTTTCAAGACTATATTCAATCTTTCTTCTTAGCTTTTATGTTCTAGCTTGTTGTTCATGTAACTTCCCTTGGAAAGTATGAAACTTGAAAAATGACATGCTTCGGCTTGCTTTATAGTGATTTCATTATAGGATCATATAAATGTCAACAATACAGGTGTATTCTATATAATTTCGAATATATATAGGCAGAACCCAACTTGATTGCAGAACTGGAAAAGCCAGATAAAGCTGAACAGGCTTCATGTAAAGACTTAACTCATGTGATTTTTTATTATGCAAACTTTGGTATCTGCAAATGTACTTTCACAGTAGATACATATTTATTAATAAAGGTCTCGGAAAGAAATTTATTTACATGGTAATGAAGGTTTCTCAAAGAAAATAAATAGAGAGTTGGGAGGAAACTCAAATGATTAGATGGGTATCATGATAGGTACAAAGATGTGGTTTTAAATCCGAGCAGGTAAGAATGGGACTATTGGCCACTAATCTGATACATAAGAGATTCATATGAAGCGAAGGTGAAGTTTGTTATGGTGCAAAAACAACAGATTGATTTCTTTCTAAATTGATGCTTTACAAGACTCTTAAAATCTCCAAATGAGAAGGATACTGCCACTGAAATGGATTGCTCTGTCATCTCTTGACCTTCTTTTGTTTGTTTTATATCTATAGCTTATTACTGTGATCAATTTTTTAAAATTTTTCTAGCATTTGGTATACACTTGTGTAAATTAAGATGTTCCTTATCATAGTCAAGATCTATTATCTTATTTTTTATACTTTTGTTCTGATTTTATACTTGTTAATATTGGTATTAACTTCATTTTTGTAGAGATCTGAAATACTTCATAAGTTTGTCTCAACACACTAGTTAAATTGCAATGAACATCAAAACACATTTCCTCAAATAGACATTTCTATTCTATATGATGATTCCTTTTCTTTTCATAGCTTGGGAAAGTGCCAGATAATTCACTGGAGGCAAGGCCACAAGGAAGAATGTCAGTTGACAGATATATGCACTTCTTTTTTGTTTGTTTCTACTCCAAAAACTGAATTTAATTCAACCAGTTCTTTGTTGGAGCCCAAGGAACACAGGTTAGTGTATTTTAAAAGGAGAAAATGTTTCTCCTCATCTTCAAGAACTTGGATCCTTATTTTTGAAGCTCCTAAAACTTTGCATCAAAATTGCATCAAGTTTCTACATGAAATAGGAGTTATGAAGCTACATGTGAAATCTCAATATTGGTTTGTATTAATGGAGCTGATTTTTTTTGCAATGTTATTCATAAAATCAATGTAAGCTCCCAAGTTTCTGTCTCCAATACCCATTCACCTTTTTGCAGATCAGCATCATGTACTAAAAAGGATGCTCTGATGCTTGACACTCCTATCTATGAGATTTCTGGATATGAAGTCCCCAAGTACCATGGAGTATCTTCTTCCAATGCTCGCTCCAGCTCCACTAATGCAATGGATCCTATCACTGGTACCCTGGATTTTGTACGTTATGTTCTGGATAACACTAGCTCCAAAATCTTTCAAAAGGATTTGTTATGTTCTGTAGACACCGATAACTGCTCAAATTATTTCTTGAGTTCTGGAAGTTATGAAAGTGACCTACATAACTCTACGAGTATGACACACAATAATTCAACCTCCAGAAATTCTATGCTTAATCTCCACACCATCAAGGCTGTAAGCAACAATCCTCCAAATGCAACCAGTAAACTCTATGAGATGGACACCTCCAGACCTAGTACTTCTATCTGTAACGGTCCTAGTAACATATCTATGTTGGATGAAGCAACCCCCATATTGTATGCATGCAATGCCATAGGCCAACATTTTTGTATATGAGTATTGTCACGTTTCATTTTTTTTAAATAATTTTTTCCTTGCGTCGGAAGACCGACATTTCCTATGCATCGGAAGACCGACGTTACTTTTTTTAAATAAATTTTTCTTTGTGTCGGAAGACCGACATTACGTTTTTAAATATTTTTTTCCCTACGTCTAAAGACCGACGTTTCTTTGCGTCGGAAGAGTGACAGTTCGTCTTTAAATCTTTTTTGCAGTTTCGTCGGAAGAGAGATGAGTAAAACATCGGTAGAGGTAACGTCATAATTGCAATGCATATGTTTCGTCAGAAGACCAACAGTTCATCTTTAAATATTTTTTGCTGTTTCATTGGAAGAGCGATGAGTTAAACGTTGGTAGAGGTAACGTCATAATTGCGACGCATATGTTTCGTCGGAAGACCGATGCTTTGGAAAACGTCAGAAGAGCGACGCATATGGTTCGTCGGAAGACCGATTCTTTGGAAAATGTCGAAAGACCGATGGAGTGCATGACATCGGAAGAGTGACGGTTTGGAAAACTTCAGAGGAGAGATGGTTGGTTTGAAACGTCGAAAAAATTATCGCTCTTCCGACACATTATTGAAGTGTTGGAATTGCGACGTAATGGCTAACCACATTTTTCTCGGCCTCAAACTGTCGCTCTTCCTACGCCGATGTGTCGGAATAGCGACAAAGTGGCCGTCGGAAATTGGGCCAAATTTACTAGTGACTCCTATATATAGAAGGAAGTTTTTTAATTTGTATGATCCAAGAATTATTCATTTATGTAATGTAAAGGAGGTTTCCCCCTCGAAGTGGTTGAATTCTAAGGCGTTGATCTCTCCTTTCTTCTATTTTTGGGGCTGGTTTCATAACATTTGGTATCAGAGCTTTGGATTCTAGGGTTTCACTGTTCCAAACATGTCATCGTGGAATTTTTGCTATAAAAATTTTTCTACAAAGGTTCAAAAGCTAAAATTTGTATCATGCGAAGCTGAAATCTTGAGGAACTTCGTGTTAAAATTTCAGATCTTGGTTCGCAATATTTTCGGAGATATAATATGTGGAAGTTAGGGATTTTTCAAGCTCCCAAATTTCATATCAAAGAGGTGATTGTGGGAAAATAATCATAAATCTCTCTTTGAGCATCAAATTGGAATTCTGTAAAAAATTTCCGCAAGTACACGGATTTTCGTATTCTTTGTATCAATTTCAGAGCCGAATGAGGAACACTGGCATGTGGAACTCCATATAAGTTCGCTCTACTGAACTAATCCATAATTAGGTCATTGTGGCAGATTGGGCATAACTTTGCCCTGAAGAATCCAAATTAGGTCAGAAATGTGGCATTCGAAAGAAGATTAAGAGGGCTACTACAGGGCCAAATTTTAGATATTGAATATCTGAAATTACAGAGATAATCCAGTTTCAATATCAAGCTCCTCAAAAGCAAGAAAAAAGTGTGTATTTTTTTTCGAATTGCATAAGTCTTGTTTGAAAAATCAGTTTGAATCGATTCCAAGGGAATATTGTAGAATAGATATCAGTATTGGGTTCTAAAATGCCTCCTGTTAGTATGAATCTTAATTGCAAGCATGCAAAAAATACCACTTTAGCTGTGCATAACAAACAACCATAATAGCAAAATATGGCTGCCAATGTCTCCAGATATGCAATTAGTTGATCAAGATAAATGCTGTAAAAATCTTGATATATGCATCAAAATAAATTAAGCAGTAAATAAAACAAGATTTACTCCATGCATCCAATAGACAAGACAAGAATATGTTGAATGAATTGTATATTAAGGGAACCTCGGAGGAAAACATAGAAGGATGTTACCAGTTCTCCTCAATGGGATGGGTTCTTGTAAGTCCTCAGCACTTTAGACCTAAAATTCCTCTCTCTTGATGGTGCAGAAAACCCAGACAAAAAAGGAACTCAAAGGGAGCTCACAAGCAAAAGGATGGAAAAGTATGAAAATGATGGTGGATCAAAGTCAGACCAAAAGTATAGATCCAGAGTGATCTTAGCCAACAAAAGGTGATGAATGAATGGAAAAACCCTTCTATTTATAACAAAATATTGAGTTAGTCTAGATATTGGTGCATAGTTAAAATATTATTAACCAAATCAAGATCCAACTTTTATGGAATATTTTATTATTTTTGTTGGAGGGAAAAGGAATTCTGACTGCGTCAAATCCCTTTATTTGTAAATAATAAAATAAATAAAAATGATTTATTTATCATTTTAAGGATGTGGTTGAGTAACAGTTAAATAAATAATGTAGATTATATTTAAATATTTATGAGTGATTTAGTCAAATTTAACAAGGAATATTATTTAAATAAGGTTTAAATAATTATTCCTAGAAAATAATAAGATAAATAATAATTTATCTAATTAATTTTCCTGTTTTGGGTTAAATATGACTAATAATATTAATTAAATTGTTGTTTAACTAATTATTCCTTGAGGAAAATAAAACAAAAGTGGATTTATTTAATATTTTCTCATGGGGTTTCCTGTTTAGACCATAAACAACCAAATAAAGGTGTTTTACTAAGTTATTTTTCATAGTGAAAGCAATTTTACTTAGGGTAAAATTGGTCTTACATGGTGTACTTAGGTCCATCTAATAATAACAGGTTAGATGACCAAAAAATGGTGTAACACCCCCTAAAAAGAATTGAACACCAATCAAACCTTTAGAAGGCTCTACTATGACTCATGAAGACAAAGTACTGCAACATGAAATATCAAAATTACAAGATCAAGTGCACCAAATTTCTCTCTCACAAAGAGCAACAGAAAATGAAATGGAAGTTTTGAAGAAAGGCGTGGAAGCTAAGATGGATGGTTTGAATAAAGGCATGGAAGCTAAGATGGATGGCATGGAAGATAGCATGGAAGCTAATATGGATGACATGGAATCTAATATCGATGAAAATATGAAAGACAACATGGAAAACATGAAGAATGATCTAAAAGAAGACATGGAAGGTTTGACAAAGTTGATATAAGAAATGTTTCTTAATGGAAAAAAGACAGTAGAGGAAACTCATGATGAGAACAAAATAAATGTTAATTGTCATTTCATAAACTCTAATGTTGGATGGAAGAACCACCATAATCCAAAGATGGATATGAGGAATTTTGATGGAAAGGATCCTGTAACATGGATACTACAGTTGGAGCAATATTTTGATCTAAATAATGTGAAAATCACACAAAAGTTACGCATTGTAACTGTACATTTAGAACAAAATACATTTGTATGGTATTGATGGATTTTCTCCCGTAAAAAAATTGTTGCTTGGTCAATTTTCACGGAGGAAATGATAATGCATTATGAGGATACAAAGAGAAACACCTTCTTTAGCCAATTGGTAAATCTCAAACAAAAGGGTTCAGTGGTGGACCACATTGAGGACTTCCAAAAATTGAATATAAGGGTAATTGATATTCTGGAGGAACACATGATTGATGTCTTCATAGGGACTTTAAAGGATAACATCCAACATGAGGTTCATATTTGGGAACCTGATTCATTGGAAAAGGCATTCAGGTTGGAAAGAAAAATTGAATGTAAAATTATGGTGACAAGGAAGCCTACCACTCACGTATATAAAGATGGAAGTGTTGCTACTCCGATACTTCCACAACCTACAAGGTTCACACCACAACAATTGGAAGAAAAACGAGCAAAAGGGATTTTCTACAGTTGTGATAGAAAATACACTAAAGGTCATAAGTGTGTTGAGAAGAAATTATTTTACATAGATTGTGAAGAGGAGGAAGAAAATGAACAAGAAGCTTCAATAGAAGAGGATATACACTTGGAACCAACCCTAAAAGAAGAAGAAATGAGTCCGACCATATCATGTAATGCGTTGACAGGAATTACCACTCCTCAAACTCTCAATATAGGAGGACATATCAAGAAGAAAAAGGTAATTGTGTTGATTGATTCGAGTAGTACCCATAATTTTATTCATTGTAAGGTAGCCAAGGAATTGAATTGTTTCCTATACCCAGCACCAGAATTTCAAGTGATGGTTGCAAATGGAGGAACTATAAATTGCTCTAGAAAATGCCATAATATCAAGCTAACCGTGGGGGAATATGTATTTAATAGTCCAATTCTTTCTATTCCAACAGGAGGTGCTGATGTTGTACTGGGAGTACAATGGTTACAATCTTTGGAGACAGTAGCTTTTAATTTTCAAGAACTTTTTTTGAATTTTTTTTTTCAGAAGGAAAGGATGTTTAATTACGAGGTATCATAGGGAATCTTGGAAAGATAATAAGCTCTAATGTCATGAAAAAGCTTCCGAAGAAATAAAAACAAGGTGGAATTGCACAATTATGCTCACTAGAAGTTCCAACATCAAAATCATCTATTTCTCTAGATCTCCAAAAATTCTTGGAAAATCATTCCAAGGTGTTTGAAAATCCCAAAGGACTTCCACCTATTCATGATCATGATCATGCTATTCATTTGATTCTAGGAAGTTTCCATTCAAACATCAGGTGTTACAGATGTCCTTATGTCCAAAAGAGAAGAATTGAACTTATTATTGTAGAAATATTAGAGGCTAGTATAATTCAACCTGGTCAAAGTTCTTTCTCTACTCTAGCAGTATTGGTGCACAAGAAGGATGGATCATGGAGCATATGTATAGATTATAGGAAGCTCAATAAACTCACTATTAAAGATAAATTTACTATTTCTGTGATTGATGAATTATTGGATGAATAACATGGAGCAATTTATTTTACCAAGTTGGATCTTCGTTTAGGATATCATCAAATTAGAATGAAGACTGAAGATATTTTGAAAACAACATTTTGAACTCATGAGGGTCATTATGAATTTTTGGTCATGCCTTTTGGCCTTACCAATGCACCTTCTACATTTCAAGGGTTGATGAATTCCATTTTCAAACCCTTCCTTAGAAAATTTGTGCTAGTATTTTTTAATGATATACTAATCTACAACAGGTCTTGGAAGAATCATGTTCAACATGTTGACAGGGTGCTCAAACTATTGGAGGAGAAACAATTATATGAAAAAACATCCAAATGTTTTTTTGGAGTACAAGATGTGGAATATTTGGGTCATATTGTATCTCATGAAGGTGTTAAGGTAGACCCTAACAAAATTAAATCCATTAAGGAATGGAAAGTCCCAATAACCATAAAGTAGTTGTGAGGATTTATCAGGTTAATAGGGTATTATCGCAATTTTGTTAAGAATTATGGGAGACTAGCCGCACCTCTAATAAAATTATTGAAGAAAGATGCATTTTCATGGACACCTGAAGCAACTAAGGCCTCTGAAAATCTTAAAGAGGCAATGTGCCTAGCACCAGTCTTAGCTACACTAGACTTCCCAAAAACCTTTACTGTGGATTGTGATGCCTCATGAAATGGAATTGGTGTTGTTTTAATGTAATAAGGAAGACCCATTGCTTTTGAAAGTCGTCTAATCAAAATAAAGTATTTACAGAAAGCTATTTATGAGAAGGAAATGTTGGCAATACTACATGCACTAAAGAAATGGCGACCTTACCTAATGGGAAGACACTTCAAGGTAAAAACTGATCATGATAGTCTTAAAAACTTTTTGGAACAAAGACTATCTTCATAAGAGCAACAAAATTGGGTCACAAAGATGTTGGGTTGTGACTTTGAAGTCATCTACAAAAAAGGGAAGCTAAATGTTGTTGCAGATGCACTCTCAAGAAAGGATGAAGAGGTGGAAGCATTGCTTTATGCCATTTATATTATCCAACCAGATTGGATAACTAAAGAAAGGGATGAATGGAAGAAGGAAGAAGAAGTGTGGACACTCATTCAAAAGTTGCAGAAATATTCTAGTACATATGATACATTTAGTTGGAGAAATGATTCCTTATGGTACAAACATCACTTATATATTTTTCATAATTCCCAACTAAAACAAAAGATTCTTTTGGAATCGCACACTTCTCCTTTAGGAGGACACTCAGGATTTTTAAAACTTACCAAAGTGTGAAGAAATATTTTTTTTGGGATGGCCTTAAATCTGATATTCAAAAGTTTGTGGCAAAATGTTTTTTTTTTCCAGCAACATAACGTTGAGACAATTAAGAACCCAATTCTTCTACAACCTTTATCCATTCCAAGTCAATGTTGGGAAGATATTTCAATGAATTTTATCACAAGTTTACCTAAGTCTGAAGGAAAGAGTGTCATCATGGAGGTAGTTGATAGAATTACCAAGTATGAAAACTTTTGTGCATTATATCATCCATTTAAAGCAGGTGTAGTTGCTAATTCATTTATGGAAACAATTCAAAAGCTACATGGAAACCCAAATATTATTGTAAGTGACAGGGATCCCATTTTTACTAGAAATTTTTGGACGAAATTATTTTCTTGTTTGGGTACTCAACTAGCTCATAGCTCATATTATCATCCT
Organism: Pinus albicaulis; assembly: GCA_034641835.2. Taxonomy (NCBI): domain Eukaryota; kingdom Viridiplantae; phylum Streptophyta; class Pinopsida; order Pinales; family Pinaceae; genus Pinus; species Pinus albicaulis. Next base: position 1,337,085,791 of record CM076575.1, read on the forward strand.
CAATCCGATGGTCAAACTGAGATAGTGAATAAATGTTTGGAAGGATATCTTCGTTGTTTTTTATTTGATAAGAAAACAAAATGGGTCAAGTGGTTACCTCTCACTAAATGGTGGTACAACACTTCCTTCCATACTACAGCTAAAATAGCCCCATTTATGGCACTTTATGGATATCATCCACCATCCATCACATCATATTTAAGAGAAAATTCTAAGGTTCAAGCAGTGGAAGATCACGTCCAACATCAACAAGAAGTTCTCCAACTCTTAAAGGATAACCTAAATTTGGCACAAAATAAAATGAAACAACAGGTAGATAAACATCGCAACGAGAGAAGTTTTGATGTAGGAGACTGGGTATTTTTATGGCTACAACCATACAAAAACATTTCCATGAAGAAAACTAAGAAGGATAATAAATTATCGCCAAAGTACTATGGTCCTTACAAGGTGTTGCAAAATATTGGTACTATGGCATACAAATTGGACTTTCCTGCTTCTTCGCGAGTGCATCCAGTTTTCCATGTTTCATGCTTAAATAAGGTTATAGGTGACAAAATTCCAATTCAAACAATATTACCAGAACTTGATGAGGAAGGAAAAATGATATTGGAACCTGAAGCAGTCATGGAAACAAGAACTCGACAGCTATGAAATCAATCAATTTCAGAGTATCTCATCAAGTGGAAGAACTTACCCACTGAATATTCTACATGGGAGGATGAGAATTTTATACAGAAGCATCCAGAGCTACTCAAGCATTGAGGACAATTTTTTTTTAAGGAGAGGGTGTGTTAGGTCCCTATATTACTAGTGTAGTCCATAATTGTTGTTAGTGTAACCCCCTTATTGTTATTGTTGTACCCCTATAACCCCAATATTGTTATTATTGTGCCCTTACATTATTATTACTAGGTAGGCTAGGATTATATTGTGACCCCATGGACTCCTATATATAGAAGGAGGTTCTTTCATTTCTATTATCCAAGAAATGTTCATTTATGTAATGTAAAGGAGGCTTCCCCCTTGAAGTGGTTGAATTATAAGGTGTTTATCTCTCTTTTCTTCTATTTTTGGAGTTGGTTTCATAACATCTTCACCCCTGTGAGCATCACTTGATGTAATGAGTGCTAAGTGGACTATTCAGAAATAATGAGAAATTAGTCAGTTATGACTACCTCTCATGGAAACGATCATAGATCTTACTTAATAGAGTTGAATAACGAAAAATGATATCTAATATAATGCATTGCAAAAACCCCTCAATACTTAAATACAAAGAGTGAAGGGAGCTCTAATTGAATTTTTCATGAGTCACACTACTTGCTAAGGTTCTAAAAATGGGGTAGCAAGATAAGTGGCTTTGATTGTGGGTAAAACTCCATAGTTAAGCGCACTTGAGCCAAAAACGATCTGGGATGGGTGAGCTCCCGGGAAGTCCTCGTTATTGGGTGTAAGCCCCAGAAGTGATGATTGACGCTATGTGATTCATTTCACTAGTTTTAGTCCCACTTCTTCACCCTTGTGAGAAACACCCGATGAAATGAGTGCTAAGTGGACTATTCAAAAATTGTGAGAAATTAGTTAGTTATGACTAGCTCTCATGGAAATGGTCATAGATGAATGAACTACATAACACAGTTGAATCCTGAAAATTTATATCTAATATAATGCATTGTCAAAATACCTCAATACATTATCAAGTTATCAATGCATGACCATACTGACCACATACCATGACCTCATGCACAACAATTTCACCATGTCAATGTATGTGTAACAACATATAAACACTAACATACATAACCAAAATATAATTGAAATGCACTAACGACAACCACATCTATTGAACGAGACCATCAAATTTCACATGGCGACACAACCACAACCATGAACACCGTTGTGCATACACAACGATCACATAGACCATAACCATAAAGAACACATATGAAACTGAAATGTATGCATGACCAACAAACCTTCGATCTAGTCCAAGGAGTGAACTTGGCTCTAATCCACTAGGGTAAACATGTGACGAGAGGCTACTATGATGTGATTAAACTCGCCATGTAAAATTAATAATGTGGAAATGACATAACGAAACCCAATTTACCTCCCACACATGCTAAAAAAACTTTAGGAGCCAACCAACCATTCCAGGTGGCCAACCCTTCTAGATCCTCAGTCACTCCCATGAAAATCCATGCATGTGACTGAGGCATTCTAGTCGCTCCCACACTAAGGTATGCTAATGAATATGGACTTTTTTAGGAACTTCTGTGTCAAAGACCCCGAATTCTGAGCCACTTTTTCAGGGCTAGGTCTCAAGCCACTTCCTAGAACTTCATGGAACTTCTAGAAATGAATAATAACAGTGGAATAAAGCTACTACTACAATCACTAATACAAGTAATTTATCTGGCCCCTACTAGCCATGATAAACATCCTGTCAAACATGTCACAAATATGAGGTCTACAGGTCATAACAACAAATCTGAGCATAGGGGTCTCATACTTATTTGAGATCCATAAAGAATAATTATTACCATGTCAAAATATCTACATTATCATCTATTAGGAGATGTATTCATTGTACATTCATTTTCTACAAAAAATATGATGAAATCCATACATCAAGTATTTCATAAAAAACACTCATAACAAGCATATAACCAACATAAATAACGAGGATATAGCAACCATACAATCAGTTATAAACCACTACATTTTCACATGAAATACCAAGGAGAAGGAGATCTTATTAATGAATGCAAAAGCCAATGTGGTATAGGAATTCCACGAACCACCCGACCATAGATTGGGTTGACCCAAATCTTTCTTTCAACCAATCACCCCTCTTCCCTACTCTAAACATGAATGTGGGACTCAAAACCAATCCAATTTTTGTTAGGATTTATCACAATCCCCACTAGATCACTAGGCCCTAAACAAGAATGGATTCCTTCGGATTTATCCACCTACACCATAAGGAATTTTCCTATCTCCTAGTCTCTAGGCTTTACCATATATCCCACCACTCATCGGTCGAGAATTCCTATGCCTAATGGAGATTCCACCCTCTAGGATTTACAATATATCCCTCCATTAACTAGTTGAGGATTTCTAGGCCTGATTGAGCGCACTCACCTCTAAAATTTACCATATATCTTGTCATTCACTAGTTGAGGACTCCTAGGAATACTGAGCTACAAAAAATATGCCTTTACTATAATCCTACCTTCTTCGATTTAGGGATTCCTAGTGTTATAGGTAAATTTGGGCATCATTCCCAATGACCTGGTTAACTGGACATCATCTCTAGGACCAATGAATAGGGTCTATCATCCCCTATCATTTCAGTTGCTACATGCCCTAATACAAAGAACAAGACAAATCATTCATGATTTTCATATGCAAAGGTTTCCAAGATTTTAAGTTTATAATATATCATATGAGAACTCATCAACATTGCCTCTAAAGGGAATAAGTGTGTTGCATATGCAAGTAACCCCATTCAAGGATGCTCTATAAAGCACTTCCCGACACTCATAAGTGCATTGGTCACATTGGGAGTGAAATTCTCATTGTTCCGGAATCTCCACTTGGCCAGTGCCTTCTAGAAGACTTCACATGTGTCAAACTTCGAATCCATGTGTCCATTTGACATCTACAAGATTGGGAACATTTCTTGCCTATTATTGTAAATTCATTGATTGTAAAACTACCTTAAGATCCTCTATAAATTGAGCATAGATCTTAGTGTTTGATAAGGAAGAATTTGAGTAGAGAAATGCTGGTGGAATTTCAATTGAGGAGTTGATTTGTGTAACATGCTACTGGAGAGATTTGCATTGTGATGAGGTTGGGATGCTTTTGGAGATGGTTACTTCAAATCAATCACTGGGTTGTAACCTCCCCTTCTATCCATTAATAAAGATTGCTTCTTACTTTCCCACATATGTATCTGTATAAGTTCATGTTTCCATATTATGAATTCTTCTCTGATGTATATAGTTTATGCTTCATTGATTTCGATAAATAACATTAATAGACATATGTATTATTGCTATCTCTTGTTGTTTAGTGTTCATTTTGTTAGCGCTCAAATCTACCTTAGGCTGAAATAAGGTAAAACTCAAGGCTACATCAAACCACGCTCAGCCTCGTAGCTAGCCCTATGAGGACAGGAGAGGGCTCTCTCCGTCAATCTCGATAAAATGAGCAATAGGGTGCAAGATGACTTAAAATGGGAACTGATTTTAGGCTAGTAAAGAGATAGGTATGTTTGATTTTGATTTTTGGGTTTTCGTTGGAGAAATGGGAAAAACAAATTTTGGGTCCGGGGATAAGGTCAGGCCTTTGCAGAATTCGAGTTGGGGCGAGGTAGGTGAATGTCTTGATGCTTTAGATTGGATATGTGGATGGATCAGAACGAACAGGAGCTGAAAAGGGCAAGGATGAACATGGATCCTTTTCAAACAGTGGAAAACATGAAAAACTGAATGAATTCAAAGGCAGAGCACTGTGAATAATGGATTCAACCTCATCTACTCATTCATTTAATTTAAGGAGCATGAGTGAGAAATGGAATACATTAAACATCAAGAAATTACAGTAAACAGAGATAAAACACCATCAAAAACAGAACACCACAAGAATCCCAACAGGTGCCGCAAAACCTCTGATCTTTCCTTAGCCAAAATATGAAAAAATAATGTACAATGGTGCCAAAAGTCTCCCAAGAGTCCAACCTCTCCAACCTCTGAAAATGATTGAGAAATTACATCATATAGATCATCCTAACCCCTTCCCACACCTCTAGGGGTCGAATTCCTCCTTCAGGGGTCAGTTTAAACCAAATTCTAATCAAGGAACTAAAATCTAGGCAGCTAACAACTTGCCTCTAAAAGAATGGAAACTGATTCATTTACATGATTTTCACTTTTTTAAGAGTGAATCTTCTAGAATAGGTAAAAATGAACCAAAGTTACATGCCAAACATAAATTTACATCATAATAACTCAAAAATTTCATCCCCAAGCAAAACTGGTCCAAACTGGCCGAAACTCTGAGCTAGAAGTTGAAAATTCAGCCAAAAATTTAAGTGGGTCTCACCCCTGAAACAAGTGGGTCGCGTGCCTTTCAACATGATTTTGAGGTACTTCCCAGCATCCAAATTGAGCTCATGATAGCTCGTTGGAAAGCTCTAGATGTTGGCTATCCAACCCAAGTGGAATTTCCCAATTTAGAGCTCATTTTCCCTATCAAAAATCAAATCGCCCAACACTACTCCCAGCAGGTGCATCAATTCTCTTGAGGCAACGGTATTTTTGACATTTCTCTAAAACCATGACACCTGTGTAAAAAGTGAAGGAGGTTTTTCTTCCTTGGCATGTTTTGGACAAAAAAATCTCTCAGTTTTCCAAAATTCATCTTTGATTTCTCTGAAACATCTTTTGAGTGAAACTTATCCCGATGTGTGAAACAAGGGATTTTGTCGAAATGAAGCGAAATGAAGGGGATAAGGGGCTTATAAATTCTTGGGGAAATTTTTTGAAGTAGGGAGGGATGTTAGAAAGTAGGGGAAAGTGGAATCTCCGAGATTGAGTGAGGGGAAGGGGTCCAAAAGGGCAAAACACAGGCCTAGCCTAGAAAATTGCCAAGTTGTGGCAAGAAACTAGGGTTTGTGCAAAAATGAGGAATTTGGGGGATCTCAGTGATGGGAAGTGTTTAATAAGGTACATTAAGGATAGGGGAATGTGTGTGAACATCGGGATATAATTTTTTCTAATTATTTTACCATCCAAGAGGAATTACCTCCAAAACCCTAGGAGAGGGAAATGGACCTTACCTAGGCACAACTGAAGCATGAACAAGGTGTAAAATGACTCAATGGAACTTGAAATGATGATGAAAACCCTCTAAATGATGGTACACTCAGTTGAATTTTGACATGGACTGACATTTGGAAAACTTTGAAAAGAGTGAAACCAAACCCTAGACCTAATGCCTAGTGACCAAATTTTGCTTGAAGACTCTTTGAAATGACAAAATTTGACCTTGACACCTTAAAATCACTTTGTAAGAGCATGTTTGATCACTGGAGGAAGGCTGAAAAGACTGACTCTAACACATTCTTGCAGGAAATATTTTGCACAGCTGGATAGAATTTGAAGCTACAACAAAAGCAATAGAAGGAGACTTTGGAAGCGCTTGGACTCCAAGTAAGCTTCTTAATTCATTCTGTGTATTTGTTCATAGTGAGGAAAAGTGGTCCTAAAGTCTTTAATTTGTTGTTCTAGATAAGCACCTGTCTAGGGAAGAATGATTTATCCATAATACATAATTTTGCATAATAAACTGGCGACTCCGCTGGGGAAGTTTACCATTCATCCTAGGTGTATTTTCCTCTAATTTACTCTGTTTATTCACCCAGTAGTTTTTACTCAGAAAGGTTAGGCTTTTAAAATCCAAATTTGCATTATAAGTGTGTTAAACAACTGTGTTTTTCATTTTACATTGCGCCCAACACACTATTGGAAAGGACACAGTGCTTTGCATAGAATTGTCTCCCTTTCAGGCCTGCGTTATAGAGCACTGTATCTCTTTAGAGACTTCATTTCCCCCTGAAACCATCCAAATTCCTTTGAGTTTGTCGCTGCAATTTGTTTCAATTTTTTCTCTGCTGTGTTTTGAAGAGTCTGAGCCTCATATTGACAAGTGATCTTATCTACCTCTTCCTCCTTTGAAAGAAAAATTTGTTCAATGTTTGTTTAAAGCGTATTTCTTTATCATTGATGAATTAAGCTCAAAGTATTTTCATTGTTGAATTAGATCCATTTGCTTTTGAACAGGAAATTGTTGTAAATTATTTGTTTCCTTATAGGAAAAATTGTTGTTTAATTCCTTATTTTTCCTTCAAAAGAGAAATTGTTGTTTATATTCCTCATTTCTCAAAATTAAAAGGCATTTGTTTTTGTTGATTTAGTGCACTTAGTTTCTTTTCTGCATTCATAAAATTAAAGGAACTGAAAAGAAAAAACTGCATTTGCATGTAGTGGTTTGTGTTTTTTGCAAAAGGAACAATTAGGAAATCTGCATTGAGTTTGTGCTCTTTGATTTGTTTGCTCTGAAATTGATTTCTCTTTCCCTCTAGTAGCTAGGATTTTCATTCAAAAAATGAAAGTGAAAGATTTATTATCATTCTTAGTTGACATTTTAGGAATTTACAATACATCATCGTGGTGAACCTTTGAAAGGAAAATTTATAAACAATATCAACTTAAAATTTATCTCAAATTACCTAACAAAGCATTGGAACCATAACGATAACATTTATAAGGTCTAGGCTAGAGACGTGTTCTGGCATTGTAAAACATAGCAGCTATCGTTAACTTGTCTGTGATACATTCTGAGTGTGATATGTCACTCCACGTACGTAAGTATATCGTAGCTTGTCCACGCACTTTCGGGTATATCAGGCAGTGTTACAGTATGAAAATTACAAAAGGGTGCTCTCACTGTGTGGTTTCACATCAGATAGCGCTAATACGGACTTGGGCCTCCACATACCTTTGGGTATATTTTGGAAGACAAATTTTAGGTGCTATCCATCCATAGTGAACCGAGTCGGCCGCCTTGTAAATTTTGATACACCGAACACAATATTCGGGGAGATTGCCTGCCCGTACTTCTTGGTTCGCCAAGAGGTATTCTGCAGTTCACAGTTTCTTGGTAAACCCTTTTGCCTAGAATTACCCTTTTAATTTTTTTATTTGTTTTTGGTTAAAATAAATTAGTAATCGTGGAAGAAGAAAAATCCTTTCCCCTCTCATTTGCGTAGACAAGCATTAAAACCACCTTTACCACCAGAAGTTACTTCTGGTAAGCGAAGGTGATCACACTCTGCCAAATCAAGTACAATCCATACCTCTGGTGAAACATCATCTTCCCATAAACCAGAGTTAGCTCAAATTGTTTCTACACATCTCGGTTCATCTACTATTTTCGAAACAGAGTCTTCACAGCTACTCGTGGTCATGATCCATCAAATCAGTGAGACCATACCTCTTGGACCCGATGTTGTTCAACCAAAAATTGATCCAAATCCTGTCTCTTGTTTGCCAGAACATCTGAATCCTGAATTCGTACAACCAGAAGTTGTTCCTGCCTTGGTCATCCCACAAATTTCTGTAGCCATTGAGTCTCCCATATCACACAGTCAACCACCTAAAATTTACTTTGGGCCCGACGGTGAAATAATTCCACCTAGTTTAACTATGACTGAAGAAATCCCACAAGACGAGACACCTTTAACTCCCACCCATTTTGGGGAGGACCTTCACTTGTACGAGTCTTTTCCTCAATCATCACCATATTCTTTTGTTGATCCTGTTCCTATTCAAACTCTCATTGATTCAAAAGGGTATAAATTTGGTCAAGTAACCATGCCTAAACCAACATCTTCGGTTGGGCCATATGTTCCAATTACGTCAGCGCCTGTCCTTGCTACCTGTCGATGTTCACAACTTCACCTGAGTCATATTTTCATGGTGGCCCTATGGTAACATCAGGTTACAAATCATTATCTGGAATTTTCTCTGGCGCATCTTCAAACCCATGGACTTTACCAATGTCATCATCTAGTATTTTAACTAGTAATCCTATAGTGAGTACTGAACGACTTGATTCTTTATACACATCATCAGGTCAATCTCAAGCCGGTCCTTCTGGGTCTATTCCTTCAAGTACCATATCAACTGGACTCCCAGCATTTGGAGAGAAATATTTTCCATCTTATTACCCTCCTCATGTTGGGGCGAAACCTTTGGTCACCCAATATGACAGTACTCTGTCACTTTTTGGTCAACCTAATGTCGAAATGAATGTTTTTCAATGGCAACCCACTTTTCCTATCGAACCACAAACACTTGTACACTCGTATCAACTAGTTCAACCTGTTACATCCACATCATTTCCACTTGTTAATACATATTTACCACTGTTAAAAAATCAAAATTTTTTACAACAACCTTATCAAGCAGGTCCTTCAACTCCATACCCTCAAATATCGGGTCCACAGACTCCAAATCCTTCGGTTTATTTACAACAACCTGTATCCAGAATCATTTATTCACAAGCTAGTTTACCATTTTATGGGATGTCACAACCACAATCTGGTTATACTTATCCTCAACTGAATCCAATTTATCCTAATTTGGGTTATAAAATTGGTGGGCAGACCCCTTGGCAGCCTCAGGCGCAAATGCCTCAAACTTCATTTCAACAAGTATCATATCCAGGTTTTGGTCAACAGAATCCTCAAGCCTTTTCTTTTCAAAACAAACCCTATCTGGGTTACGAGTAGCATATTCCTTATGCTGGTGCTCAAAGGCCTATTTCTCAAGAAATTCCATCTTACCCTGGCTATGCTCAACCCCACCTTAATAGACAGTTGCCCTTTGTTGAAACTTTAGAGTTACTCGATTTAAATCAACTAACTAATGATCCAATTACTTATGCTCCTTGGTGGCCGATGATACCTCACAAATTACCCTCGGATATTCCTAAGATCAATGGAAACCCCGGAGAAGATCCGTCGACTCATGTCATGACTTATCATTTATGGTGTTTATCACACTCCCTAAATGATGATTCTGTTCGACTATGTCTTTTCCAGCATACGCTCATAGGTCCGGCTACAAAATGGTACATTGAATTACCTAGAGCTTCTTTTGATAATTTCACTACCCTAGCTACTATTGTTTTGACTCATTTTTAGTTACCCATATGATATGAAAATGGAATGGAACTCTTGAAAAATTTCAAACAGACTAATGCTACTCACATTTCTGATCATATTCATGAGTGGCACCGTCGTTGTAGAATGATTAAGACATTTGTTCCATATCAAATCCTTGATGAATGGTTCATTAATTCCTTGTTACCATCTATAACTGAGGATGTGGTTAAGGGAGGCATCATCATAGAAGAGCAAGTTATCATTTGTGCCCAATATTTAGACTTGATTTACACTCAGTCTGGCACGTTCTATGAAAAAATTCCTGACGCGCCAACATCTAATTTTACTATTCCACCTTAATTAAAGGAATATCATGCCAGAGACAGATTTATTGGGACTACAAGCACACATCACACTACTGCATCTGATCCTGCAACTTCTTCCGAAATTAGTGCCACGTCGTTTGACAAGGGAAAAAGTGATAAGCAACCTAGAAGTAAGAAAAAGAGGAAATCTAAGAAATATAAAACTTCTAACTCGTAGGAAAAATCATCTGATCGCTCGTCCTTGTTCTCCATGCATAATATGTAATGAAGAACACTTTATTAGGGATTTTCCTCACCGTGGCGAAGTCTCAAAAATCGTCAAGACTTCCCATGTGTCAACTATGTTGATAGACCCATTTCCAAATCCGAACACAAACATGGTTGCTACGGATCCAGCTTCAAGTTCTGAAGTACTTATGTTATCCGTCACAAAACCTTCAACATATATTTTGGTGTCAACACATAATAAATATTATGGTAGTCAAGTCACCAATCAACCTACTACCTCGACTATGAATCCGTCTAATGAGTCAGTACCGCCTACTGCTATTCCTAAATTGACAATCAAGCCACCAAAGGGAGTAATTCACAAATAGACATATAATCCTCAAGAAAGAGCTGAAAAAAATTACAATATAGTTGAATATTTGGCTCAATGCCCTTTAGCTATGTCTGCTCTTGAGGTATTACAAAATTTTCCCTCCCAAAAATAGGCTTTATTGTTGGCTATTGGTGGAATTGATCCGACTGATTCTAATCTTGTCATCTTTAATAACAAGGGCTATGTGCCACAATTAACAGAAGAATTGGCATTATCCATACAAGTAAATGTTCTCAATCACCTTTTTCATCGCACTATTATTGATGAGGGAGCATCTACATGCATTATGTCTCTAAATTGTTGGAAGTCACTTGGCTCACCGCGCTTATCACAATCATCAACGATGTTGAAGGCTTTTGATAGATGTACATATAAGCCTTGTGGTATTATTAATAACCTGCATGTTGAACTAGGGGGGAAAACAGTGAATGATGATGTCAAGGTTGTTGAAAGACCCCTTGACTATAATATTCTACTTGGAAGGCCATGGGTATATGCAATTACTGCAATTGTTTCTACATATTTTAGAATGATTTCCTTTCCATATAAAGGTACTATCACAGTCATTCATTAGCTATCCTTCTTTGCCTCTGACTCATAGGTAACTGGAAGCATTCCGTTCATTCACGCACCCCAAATATCACTTTAGAACATTGGTGTAGGAATCTTAAAGGATTCCACTCTCATGGGAGCCTTTGCATTACCGCCGCCCGTGACGTCGGCATAAATTGAAAGTACAGAGACCTGTTACATGATCTCTTCCACTCCATCTGGCTTAAGGGAGAGTATAGGTGATTCTGAAATTGTTACGTTGGATGAGTTTCTTCCGCCCAACCCTATTGAGTTGGCATAGCAATCAATCTATCTAGCTTGGGCGGAAAATTTGAAATCAACGTCACCGAGTGTTTGGGTTGATCGTTCCTTAGATTTTGGTACTCCCTCTGACCATTTTTCCTCAATGTTCTTGACAGATGAGAATATTTTGGAAGCCATGATGTGAGAAGGAGAACCATGGGAATATTACCATCATCGTTCCCATCTTCTTGATTATGAAGAAAACTATCTTAGTGAACTATATCACCCATCAACCAAAAAATCCTTTTTGAATTCTTTACCTATTAATGCAATCGATTCTGAGTGAAATATGTCAAATATTGAAGAGACCATTTCTATCGATATTTTGACCAAACTTGGCATTGTAGAAAATATTCATGTTGGTGTATCTTGTTCTCCATCAGAACTCGAAACATATCTCTCTCTATTTCATGAATTCCGTGATATATTCACTTGGTCTTATGAGGAAATGAATGGCATAGATACTAGTATTGTTGAACACACTATTAATATGTATCCTGATGTGAAACCGGTGCGTCAATAGCTTCATCTTGTTCATCCGAAGAAAGCCGCTTCCATCAAAGCAGAAGTTGAAAAATGTTTGTGTGTTGGTTTCATATACCCTGTTCCGCTAACCGAGTGGGTTTCCAACATGGTTCCTGTCATGAAACAGCAAGGAACTATTAGAGTGTGCGTCAATTATCAGGATGTCAATTTTGATTGTCCAAAAGACAACTATCCTACTCCCTTTATCGACTAGATTATTGATGATTGTGCTAGATTCAAAATCTTTTCGTTTATGGATGGATTTTCTGGCTACAGTCAAATTAATGTCCACCTAGAGGATCAACATAAGAGAACATTTATCTGCCCCTGGGGCACATTCGCTTATAGGAAACTTCCATTTGGTTTAAAGAATGTTGGGGAAAATTTTTAGGGGGCAATGGACTATGCTTTCAATGTCATCAAGCACATTGTTCAACCTTATCTAGATGATTTACCAGCGCATTCATGAAATTAGATTGATCACCCGATGCACCTTGAGAGCCATCTTTTTACGCTTCCGACACTAAAAAATATGCCTCAATCCACATAAATGTGTGTTTTGTGTTGGTTCTGGTCGATCATGTTATTGCATGGTTTGGAGTCCCATAGGCTATAGCTATAGATCATGGGAATCATTTTCGCAACCATATGATGACTAAATTGACTGCCAAGTTAGGATTTTCACATGATAATTCTACTCCTTATTATCCACAATCAAATGGACAAGTTGAGGCTATCAAAAATATTCTTAAACGTATGCTTCAATGAATGATAGGAGTTTGTAAAATAAATTGGCATTTGATCCTGTACTCTGCCTTATGGGCGTATCGAACCTCGGTGAGAAGCACAATTGGATTTACTCCTTTCCAATTGGTGTATGGTCTGGAAGCTATCTTACCAATCCAATGTGAAATATCGTTGTTAAAACTCACAATCGACTTGTTACCTAACACCTCAGAAGAAGAAGCGCATCTCCTTAGCCTCATCCATCTTGATGAAATGCTTCATGAAGCCCAATTTTCCAACGAAGTGCATAAGAGACGTATAAAGGCACAATATGACAAAAATTTCTAGCCTCGCATTTTCTTAGAGGGCGACTTGATCCTTCTTTACGATCAAGAAGCTCATGTAATAGGTACAGGAAAATTTGAGCCATTATGGCATGGCCCCTATATTTTCAAAATATTTCTTGCTAAGGGTGCCTATGGGTTGGTTGATAACGATGGAATTCCATTGGTGCAGCCTAAAAATGGGTTGTATTTGAAACGTTACTATTCTTAATTATGAGCGTAGTAATTTTTTGTATTATATTGTATATATATGTTGTTGATTTGAATTCACTATCTTAATTTTTTTTTATAGTTTTCTTGACGTTAGTAATCTTCTTTACATTTCATCGTAGATGTCTGAATCTTCAGAACCCTTTGTTGGATATGGTGATGGTGCTAGTCGTAGTACGCAGAATCTATCCTCTGCAGTGTGGGCCATTTTCCCTCCGAATGGCGAGTTAGTGAGCTTTCAAGGGATTTTAATTGGTAGATCGATGAACAATATCACTGAGTATAGCGTGTGGATCGAACTTCTCTCTGATGCCATTTCATTTGGTATTAGTTGTATCATCATAAGGTTAGACTCACAACTTGTGGTATTACAACTTACTAGTGTTTATACTGTTAGAAATCCAACACTGCATAGATTGTTCCTAAGAGTTAGACTTTTGGAAATACACTTTTATTTTATTCAATATCAACACATTTCCAGAAATTTGAACACATTGACTGATTCTTTAGCTAATCAATTTTTAGACAGACATTCGTAACATATGTAAAGAAAAAATTCACATAATTGAATATGATTACACAATAAACATAGGAAAACGCTGAAATCATATAAATAGATAGTTATAGGTTTTTACAAAAAATTGTGCCCAAGACACATTAGTCATCTGACCTCAAAATGTATGAAAAATTTCAAAAGTAAACTAGTGGTGTTCATGGTCACATGCTATAGATCTAGCTATCCTACGAAATAACCGCATCTAACGATTAGGAGCCCCAATAGCGTGTCGCTGAAGTCACATGGGTAACTCTTCGATCCAGAAATCTGAAATCCCAAAGACCAAACCCTCTATGTGTTGCTGAAGCTCAGCCAAAGTCTCAGCCATATAAAGATCGTGAAGGACTCCTCTCCCAACATCCCTCTCTGTTGGCACATCTGCTTCATGTTCCGGTTCCTCTACTGGTTGAACATGACCAAAATTTGCATTACATCAAACATTTAGTTTAGTCTTGGGAAAACATAAAAAATACAAAAACATTGTATAAACCTTAGGAAAATAAAAAACATGGTCAAAAAATTCTTACACATTGTACCCCACTGAACGCCTTCTGGTAATGCTAAATCTGGATCTCCTCGGAAATCAACACCTGCATATGCATACTCATCGATGGCGACAATCTGTCGTCGAAACCAGGAAAAAAATGCAGTCAAGGACACAATAGTCGATTGGCCCATGTTCCTACTCATGAGTTCTACCCATATCTGCATCCACGGATCTCTAGGATTAGACATATCCAGTGTCACATGTTGTGGCTGCATCAATGGAATTCGTTCTAAGGCGAAGGATATAAGGATCGAACCATAACTAAAGTTCTTCTTCCTTCCTCCCTTTTCTTTGTTCAAATTTTCCTTTATCTAATAAAGTACAGCTTTAGACCAATTGAAGATTGTTGGCTCCATACACTCTAGCACGTACTTCATACACGATCTATTCACTCCATGTAGTGTAACACTGCCAGAAAGTTTTACGATTGTGAAAAGGATAGTTCTCAAAGTCAAATATCTAACATCCCAGATGTTTATCTTTCCATATTTTCTTGCCTCTGCCCTTGGTATAACAATGTTTCAAAACATAATCTCTCACTGTCTCTCCTCCAACAATAGACCTTGAGAGAGAAATGGGCAAGCCTCTCCTCGACAAACCTATGAGAAAGTATACATCCTCGACCATTATAGGAACCACTTGGTTCTTAATATGAAATGCCTCAATAGATAGATCCCATGCTTGAACTAAGAACTCCAAAATTTCTATTTGTTGCCTCATCCCTAAAAACCTGAATTACTTCAATAGTCCACAATCTCTTAGGGCTCTTACTATACTTGGATCATTTAGGGAAATCATATCATGTTCTTCATGTTCCCTTTCTCTCCATGTAATCATCATTGTAATCTGATGGAAGCCTGAAATACAGCCATAAGAACCATTAGATTCCATTCATTGCAAAAAATTGGGCAAATTTTGGGCATAATGCAAAAACAAAAATCTAGATTGCACCTAACGCAGTCCCTAAAAAGAGACAATGTGTTGTGTATGCAAGTAGCCTTCAATTTACTTGCTATGCAATGAAATTTTTGACATCCAGGGGTGCATTGCCCTCTTTTTGGGAAGAATTTACCCTAGGGATACCAAAACCCTAAAAAAATTGCAGAAATTGGAAATGAAATGATTACTGAAAGAAAGAGGAGGTTTGTTGAACCCTTAGTTAAATTGAGAGGGGGGGTGAATCAGTTTAATGTAGTCATGGTCTTAAAAAAATTTCTTTTACACTTATTTACATCTTCATTTCATGATCAAATTAATATACAATGGAACAAAAATCTTAATAAGTGAGCAACAGGTATTAAGTAGATTAAATACAGAATATCAACATAAAAATATCATGCACATAGACAACATATATAAGTGGAAACCCATAAGGGAGAAAACCACATCTTATTATTGTTGTGATGCAAAGGCAAGCTCCAACTCCCTCTCACCACTGATTTTCTGTAGGCCTCAAGCTACAGGAGGCTACTACCTTAATTCTGCAAGCTACAACTTGCAAGGAAGCTCCAAATCCAATCTATATTCTACAGGCTACAACCTAAAGGAGGCTTCTACCCTAGCCAGCTACAAGTAGACCTCTATCAAGCTACAACTTGATATGGAAGCACCAACTTCCTCACTATATAATAAAATCATATGCTGATTTACTTGGATATCAGCTCTGTTTTTCTGCTTCTTTACTGCTGTCCTACCAGCCTTCAAATTTGCTTCATATCATCTCTGCATCTTCACAACTCCTCTCTATGATTCTTCTTCTTCTTACACTCTCTAACCTCTTTATCCATTATCTCTTATTTATGCATATGCTGGTAACATTATTTATAGAGATCACCTCATAAATGTTTGCATTCCACATGGAATTCGAAATGACCAGGTATGACTCTTTGCCTTCCCCCTTCTCATTTTCTTGTCCAACACATTTAGAATAATATAACAGAATGTATACATTTTTGTTTTACAAGGGAGTTTTGATTTTCCTACGGAGACTTGCCTTTGCATCACATACAATAAAAATCATCAATTCATTTACATGGACATTTACAAAAAATATGTCTCGCTTAACCCTCTCCGCTCTTGGCTCGCTGTGTATTTGTCTTTTTGCTGCTGTCACTGTCTTTTCAGATTCTGTGATTTATATTCTAGCTCTGCTGCATAATTACCCTGTTTCTTCCGTTATCTGTGCCTTTTGTGTTGTGTTTACCCACACTTTACATATAAATTTAATTATACGTATCCATATGCACATAAAATATGACTTTAGTTAAGACCCATCAAAACCAAATACATTAAAACCCTACATTTTTCTTTTTAATCATAAAACCTTTAATATATAAAATTTTTGCAAAGGTCTATATTTCTTCCAGTCTTGTACATATATTGATGCCGCATCCTCGATTAAAACAACTGCCGTTGATCTTGTTCGAAATCTGACAGTCTTCATCATATTGCAAATCTCAAAGTTTATTACCCTTTCATACTTTGGTTTAAATGTACCACAGTGCCATCATATAAATACACTCGGGTCCCACATGACTGTATCACTACTTCGCATCGCAACATAACTTACGAATTCTTATCACATAAGCATCGCCGATTTCGATATGCAATAGCATCGCATCGCATCTATCGATCGCATCACAAATTCTATGACTTCCAAATTCTTTTCACATGAGCATCACCGATTGCGATATGTGATAGCATCGCATCGCATCCATCACATCGCATCTATCCATCGCATCGAAAATTCTATGACTTATGAATTCTTGTCACATGAGCATCGCCGATTGCGATATGCGATAGCATCGCATCGCATCCATCACATCGCATCTATCCATCTCATCGCAAATTCTATGACTTACGAATTCTTGTCACATGAGGATTGCTGATTGCGATATGTGATAGCATCGCATCGCATCCAACTCATCGCATCTATCCATCGCATCGCAAATTCTATGACTTATTACCCACAAGGACAAATTTAAGGATGGGAAATTATTTTGAAGTTTAAAACATTGGCGAATCTCACTAGTCCCTAATATGCAAACTATAAAATGTTTACTGATATATTTGTAAAATTATTCAAATTTATAATAATTTTCTATATACACTGTATATAATGTTAGCGATTTTTAAATTAAAATAATTTTGTATTGTAAAAATTGGGCGAATCATTTTTATAAAAAATGGAAATTGGCGAATCGTTTTTTTGGAAAAAAATGGAAAATTAGCCCACCTGCGAATATTAGCCCCTAAAATTTTCCATGATTACTCGACTTAACATAAGTCATAAATACACCATAGTTTCGGCCCACATTTACCAACCATCATATGGAAATGTGTTTTATACTTTCGACTTTGATAAAGTTTATCAAAGGTATCAACATACATAAATGTTCTTGGCCACATCTTTACCAATCCACTTATTCCATCAGTTATATTATATAACCTCCACTTAATAAAGTTCTTACCTTGGTTATAATATCAACTGCCGACATAAAATTATGTTTGGGTCCCACATCATTTCCAACTCACCCTTCCACTTTTTTTAATCGATCTATCTGCTTCCTTCATCTAACGGTGGAAACACACCCAAAATGCAATGCTTCTAATCCAACGAATATCGCGTCCAAATAAACTTCGACAGTTAATGACTCCAAGGCATGAAATATAAGTGGTTTTGGACATCCACATGTCACTTGGGGAGGTGTATCTCGTTCATTCAGGGAGTTACCACTTACTAGGTCTTACCCACATGAAAACCATTTGTTGGTTTGAAAAAACCACCTCTGCACCATATTTTATGGTTCTGCCTTCACTGTTCTACTGTGTTGTTGTCCACAGTTCCGCTTCCAACTCTTCAATACGGCACCTCCATATACTTGGTGAAACACTCAAACAATCCATCGATTCATTTCACTACGCCATTACTTTGAGTTTTTCCGTCTTTGTTCAACTCATGATTTCAGACAACACATGGCTTATTCATCCAATCTTCAAACCCATTCTGGCATTCAGACAACACATGGCTTATTCATCTTTTTAGGTTCTCATCCATTGGCTATAAATATGATAAAACCTCAATGTGACTCAACCCCCAGATCTCACTGCACTGTGTATACACAACAGAATGTGTAATTCCTCTTTGAAATGCTTCATACGATGTCAACTTCAATTGTGAAATACATCCAGGCAATCTTCATCCCTCAATTTAGAAGTCCAAGTAATTTATTTGATGGCATCGATCCATTCAGTGATCAACACTAATTTCTCAACATACTCAATCACACAGAATTCAATAAATGAATATTCACCCTCAATCCACACAATCTCTTAAAAATGTAGCTTGACTATAAAATGACAGACTTTCCCTTGTTTCTGTCAATTTCACTTGCACACAATATACACTCAAAACACAAACTAAAAAATTGAGTTTTCTGTATTAAAATCAATATTTACATAGGAATTATTCCTCTGGCCTGATCTTCTGTACTAGTGGCCTTTTCCTTTTCATCTAAATCTGATCTGCTCCCTTGTCATGGTGTTGCTTCTTTGTGCTCCTTTGCCATCATTGACAATATTTCCAACAGTCTCCCCCTTTAGCATTGATGGCAATACTCCAATGCTTCCTCCAGGACTTCCTCTGCTTGCTTTTCAGAAGACCCTTTCTTCTTTTGCTTTCTTTTCCTCCCCCTTTGACATCAATGGAAAAGGGTTGCACTTTTCCCAATGTGGTTTCTATCTTTTCATAATTCTCTAATCTTGAGGACCTGTTCCATGCACTTCTCCATTGCTCTAGCTCTTTTGTGAAATTTTTTTATTGACTACTCTCCCCCTGGAATGATGCTTTCTTCTCTGATATTGAATATCACTTGCCTTCTGCACTAATCTTGTTTCTTGTATGCAGCCCCTTTTTTTTCTGATTTTTTATCACGTTAGAGAGTAACATCTGTAGACACTACCCATAGCTTGTCTCTTAGATATTCAAATGGTTCTTTAGCAAGAGGTTTTGTGAATATGTCTGTTGTTTGTTCCTTAGTTGGTACATATTCCAACTTCACTAATTTCTGTGCTACTTGTTCTCTGAGGAAGTGGTACTTTATTGGGATGTGCTTTGTTTTTGAATGAAGTACAAGATTTTTTGATATACTTATTGCACTTGTATTTTCACATTTGATAGAAATGGGTTCATCAATGCTTACCTTCATGTCTTGGAGAGTTTGTTTCATCCACATTACTTGTGTGCAACATGCAGCTGCTGCTATGTATTCTGCTTCTACTGTAGATAGAGAGATAGAAGTTTGCTTCTTGCTTAGCCATGCCACCAGACTTTTTCCCAAATAAAATGCACCTCCACTTGTGCTTTTCCTGTCATCCACACAGCTGGCCCAATCTGCATCTGTGTATGTTGTCAATGTGAAGCTTTTTCCTTTTGGATACCATAGGCCATAATGTGAAGTTCCTTGAAGATATCTAAATATTCTCTTGATTGCAAGTAAATGATTTTGTTTTGGTGTTGCTTGATATCTTGCCACAAGTCCTACTGCCAGCATAATGTCTGGTTTAGAAGCAGTTAGGTATAGCAGACTTCCTATCATGGATCTGTAAAGTTTTTGATCTACATTTGTTGATCCATCATTAGCACATAGTTTGCATCCAGTGATCATGGGAGTTGACACGGGTTTGCAGTCTTCCATTTGAAACCTTTTCAACATTTCTCTTAAGTATTTTTCTTGCGAAATGAATATTCATGTGTTCTTTTGTTGAATTTGAAGACCTAAATAGAAGGTGAGGTCTCCAATCATAGAAATCTCAAATTCTAATTTCATTTCTTCAGAAAATCCTTTTTCCAACTCATCTTTCTTGCTACCAAACATGATGTCATCTACATACACTACTACAATCAAGAGTTCATTATCGTAAGCCTTTATGTACAAATTGTTGTCTACTCCTCCTTTCTTGAACCCTTTTTTTTGCAAGTATTTTTCCAGCCTTGAATACCATGCACAAGGAGCTTGTTTCAGACCATATAAGGCTTTCTTTAATCTGCACACATATTCATGTTTATCTGTTAAGGAGAATCCTTCAGGCTGTTCCATGTAGAATTCTTCCTCTAAGTCTCCATTCAAGAAGGCAGGCTTCACATCCATTTGGTATACCCTGAAATCATGATAGCATGCAAAGGCCAAAAACATTCTGATTTCTTCCATTCTGGCTACAAGGGAAAATGTTTCATCATAGTCAAGTCCTTCAATTTGAGAATACCCCTTGCATACAATTCTAGCTTTATTTCTGATTACCTGCCCTTGTTCATTCATCTTATTCTTGAATATCCATTTTGTGCCAATGATATTTTTCCCAATGGGTCTTGGAATTAACTCCTAGGTATTGTTCTTCTCATTTTGTTCTAGTTCTTCATTCATAGAATTTACACATTTTTTTGTCTTTGCTGGCTTCTTCGAACTTCTTTGGCTCTATTTGAGATAGCATGGCTAGGTATACTTCTTCTGTCTGTTTAGCAAGCTGTCTTCTTGTCTGGACCCCCACACTCTTGTCCCCAATGATTTGATCTTCTGGATGGTTCTTTTGAGTGTGTCTTGAGGGACCTTTTGAGTTTAATTCAATATCTTCTGTTGTCTTGCTATGTTAATCATTATCTTGGTTCTCAGCTTCATGATCATCTGGAGGATTGGCGCAGCTTGTGATTCTAATTCTGTTTGGTAGATCTAAATCAAATCTTACATCAATGCTTTCCACAATTTTGTGCAGTATTTTGTTGTAGCACCTGTAACCCTTACTCTTGGATGTATATCCTAAAAATATTCCTTCATCATCTCTTGCATTAAACGTTCCCAGTTTTTCATCATTATTTTTTATGTAACACTTGCTTCCAAAGACTCTAAAGTGCTTGATTGATGCTGGTTTACCATGCCATAATTTGTAAAGGGTCTTGTCATAATTTGGTCTTAGATGAGATTTGTTGAGAATGTGAACAATTGTGTGAACTGATTCTGCCCAATATGTTTGGGGAATGTTCCTTTCTTGCATCATAGCTCTGGAAATCTGTTGTACTGACTTGTTTTGCCTCTCTGCCACTCCATTCTGTTGAGGTGTACCTGCAATAGTAAATTGTTGTTTTATCCCATGCTCATTGCATAGGTCTGCAAAATCATAGTCTGTAAATTCACCTCCTCTGTCTGATATGATGCACTTTAGCTTGCATCCTGTTTGATTTTTTTCCAATGCCTTGAATATCTTGAATTTCTAAAGTGCTTCAGATTTATATTTGAGAAATGCTACCCACGTCATTCTGGAAAAATCATCTATTATCATCATGAAATAAGATTCTCCGGTTGGTGTTTTAGTTCTTTAAGGTCCACACAGATCCATGTGTACAAGATGAAGAGGCCGACTTGTAGATAGTATCTCTTTGGTCTTGAAATATATACAAGTATGCTTGCCCAGTTGGCAGGATTTACATATGGTATTTGAAGGCATATTTATTGTTGGCATATCTCTGACTGCATTCTTCTTGCTCAAACTGATTTTGTGGAAAAATTTTAGGTGTCCCAATCTTCTATGCCATAAACATGATTCAACAAGTTTTCTTATGTGGCATGCTTCATTCTCTTCTTCCACTATATAGACATTGCTTTCTGTTCTAACACCTTTGATCAAGTTCTTTCCTGTGGTGCTTGATCTTACCTCACAATCTTGGGCTCTAAAAAGGACCTCACAACCTTTGTCACACATTTGACTGACGCTTAGCAGATTAGCTTTCAACCCTTCCACAAATAGTACATATTAAGATTTTCCTCTTCCATTACTCAGACTGACTGAGCCTTTTCCTTTGATTTTCCCTTATTTATCATTGCCGAATGTTACATTCCCAGATTTATTTTCATCAAAGGTTACAAAATTGCTTCGATCTCTAGTCATACGCTTTGAACATCCACTGTCCAAATACCATTGGCTTTTCTGATCTTGGGCTATTAGAGCTAGGTCACACTTATTCAACTTCTTTTTCCACTGTAGGCAGCTATTTGTTTGGCACCTTTTCTGAGAATATAGACCACATTATTTGAGAGGAAATTTGGAATACATGTGTCCGATTTGATGGCATACAAAGAATTTGATTATATTGTTAAATGGATTATGTGTACAAGTGAAATCTCCATTGTTCATAAATATCCTTGGGGTTTTAAGCATCAGTCTTTGTCCATACGTTCTACACTCCATGGCTTTATGGCTTAACCCCTTACAACAAAAACATTACCCATGGAAATGATTAGTGTACCTAGTGTAGGGTTGTCCTCTCGATTTGTTTGCTTGAGCTAGTCTTTTCAATTTTTGCATTTTTTGCTAGTTTAAATCGATTATCTTTGTCTGACAGTATGTAGCAATATGTCCCAGTTTGTGACAGGAAAAACAAGTGACATTTATCATAGGAGGAAATAATTTCCTTTGAGATCTTCTGAACTTGTTCAATTGATCTTCAGGAACAATTGAGCTTTTTGCAACTGCTAGCTTCTTCCTCTCATTCCTTGTCTCTTGATGTTGCTACTTGTTTCTGTTTGTTTCATCACACATCAAGTTCTTGCTGGATTCTGCTTCTGTGGTTCCTTTTTGAGCTGTTTCATTATCCTTTACAGATTTTACAAAAATGATATTCTTGTTATCTTCTACCTTGGACTTACTGGTTTCTCCTTCATATCCTATCCTAGCCTTTATGAGAGGAGACCTTTGAACATTTAGAATCTTGTTCGACTGTTTAGTGCTTGTCATTCGAGGAGTGTTCATTGACAATTCCCTTTGGGTGTTTTCTAGTTTCTTTCTCAGGCATACCACTACTTCTTCCAATTTCTCTTTCTCCTGATGTTTATCTTTAATTTTCTTTAGCAGAATGTCTTCCACCTTCTTAGCTTCTTCAAGTTCTACTTTCAATTGAATGAGGTCATCTGAATTTGGAACCTCTTTTACACATTTCTGGGGAATGTCTTTCTATTTTCTGCACTTGAGTTTAAGTCTGTCTATTTCCTCCAGGGCACCTCTTAGCTCCCCCTCAAGATCTACCTCACCTTATTCCTCATCTTCTAGAAGGAATCCTTTAGACTCTTCCTTGGCCATCAACACAAATTTAGAAGTTCCTTCTTCATTTTAGGATTCATCTAAGTTTTCAGATGCATTGCTATCTTGTTGAGCATAAAATGATCTTCTATTGAATCTCTTCCCTTTTTGCCAGTTATTTGTTTTGGTTTTCTCTGTCTCTTGAGTCTGATTCTTTGTTTTCTTATGAGGACACTTATATGCATAGTGCCCAACTCTTCCACAGCTAAAGAGTTTAAAAGGAATTTTACCTTTATACTTTCCTGAGCCTCTATCCAATCTTCTGAAAAATTTGGCCTCTTCTTCATCAGAGCAGGCGCATGTATCTTCTTTTTCTTATTTTCTCTTCTCTGTCTTAAAGGCTGCCTCCCTCACATTTGACTTCCTCTGTGGAAGTCTCATCTCATAGGCTGTTAAGTTTCTAAGTAATTGGTTCATGGTCAATGTTTCCCAATCAACTGTTTCTTCTTTGGCAGAAACCTTGGGGTTAAACCTAGATGGTAAAGATCTCAATATCTTTTGTAAAATTACACGTTCTCTAATGGTTTCTCCTAGAGCTTTCATGTTATTCACAATTTGTGCAACCCTTAAGAAGAGGCTAGCAACATCTTCTTCTTCATTCATTTTTATATTTTCAAACGGGGCTTTATAGATTTGTAGCTTAGCAGCCTTCACATTTTTATATCCCTCATGGATACTTTCTAATGTATCCCATATTTCTTTGGCAGACTTGTTGTGCATTACTTTGATAAATTCTGCCTCACAGAAACCACTTAAGATTGCATTCATGGCTTTTTCATTAGCTATAAAATCTTGTTTGGCTTCTTTCTCTGTGTAAGACTCCTTTGGGGCATATCCTAATTCCATGGTATCCCAAAATTCTATTCCTAGAGACATTATGTACGTCCTCATTCTTATTTTCCAGAAGGAATAATTTGTGCCAGTAAAAAAAGGGGCTTTATTTGTTGAGCATTCTTCTAGACTAGCCATCTTGGGGACCTAGGATCTTCCTTCTAGTTATTAAACTGATACAGAAGGAACCTACTCTGATACCAATTGTTGAACCCTTGGTTAAACTGAGGGGGGGGGGGGGGTGAATCAGTTTAATGCAGTCAGGGTCTTGAAAAAATTTCTTTTACACTTATTTACATCTTCATTTCATGATAAACTTAATATACAATGGAACAACAATCTTAATAAGTGAGCAGCAGGTATTAAGCAGATTAAATACAGAGTATCAACATAGAATCCTCATGCACATAGACAGAAGATATAAGTGGAAACCAATAAGGGAGAAAACCACATCTTATTATTGTTGTGATGCAAAGGAAAGCTCCAACTCCCTCTCATCACTGATTTTCTGTAGGTTTCAACCTACAGGAGGCTACTACCTCAATTCTGCAAGCTACAAATTGCAAGGAAGCTCCAACTCCCATCTATTTTCTGCAAGCTACAACCTATAGGAGGCTTCTACCCCATCCAGCTACAACTGGACATCTATCAATCTACAACTTGATATGGAAGCACCAACTTCCTCACTGTACAATAAAAACATATGCTGATTTACCTAGATATCAGCTCTGTTTTTCTTCTTCTTTACTACTGTCCTACTAGCCTTCAAATTTTCTTTATATCATCTCTGGATCTTCACAACTCCTCTCTCTGATTATTATTCTTCTTACACTCTCTAACCTCTTTCTCCATTATCTCTTATTTATGCATATGCTGGTAACATTGTTTATAGAGATCACCTCATAATTGTTTGCATTCCACAGGGAATTCGAAATGAAGTATGACTCTTTGCCTTCCCCCTTCTCATTTTCTTGTCCAACACATTCATAATAATATAACAAAATGTATACATTTGTGTATTACAGGGGAGTTTTGCTTTGCCTACGGAGAATTTCCTTTGCATCACATACAATAAAAATCATCAATTCATTTACATTGACATTTACATTGACATTTACAAAAAATATGTCTCGCTTAACCCTTTCAGCTCTTAGCTTGCTGTGTATTTGTCTTTTTGTTGGTGTCACTGTCTTTTCAGATTCTGTGATTTATATTCTAGCTCTGCTACATAATTACACTATTTTTTTTGTTATCTGTGCCTTTTGTGCTGCGTTCACCCACACTTTTCATATAAATTTAATTATACGTATCCATATGCACATAAACTATGACTTTGGTTAAGACCCATCAAAACCAAATACATTAAAACCCTGCATTTCGCTTTTTAATCATAAAACGTTTAATATATAAAGCTTTTGTAAAGGTTTATTTTTCCGCTAGTCTTGTACATATACTGAAGCCACATCCCCGATTAAAATGACTGTCGTTGATCTTGTTCGCAATCCGACGGTCTTCATCATATTGCAAATCTCAAAGTTTATTACCCTTCCATACTTTGGTTTAAATGTACCACAATGCCATCATATAAATACACTCAGGTCCCACATGACTGTATCTCTACTTCGCATCGCAACTTAACTTACGAATTCTTATCACATAAGCATCACCGATTGCGATATGCGATAGCATCGCATCACATCCATTACATCGCATCTATCCATCACATCGCAAATTCTATGACTTCCGAATTCTTGTCACATGAGCATCGCCGATTACGATATGTGATAGCATTGCATCGCATCCATCGCATCGTATCTATCCATCGCATCGCAAATTCTATGACTTATGAATTCTTGTCACATGAGCATCGTCGATTGCGATATGCGATAACATCACATCACATCCATTGCATCGCATCTATCCGTCGGATCACAAATTCTATGACTTATGAATTCTTGTCACATGAGCATTGCTGATTGCGATATGTGATAACATCACATCGCATCCAACGCATCGCATCTATCCATGGCATCGCAAATTTTATGACTTATTACTCGACTTAACATAAGTCTTAAATACACCATAGTTTCAGCCCACATTTACCAACCATCATATGGAAATGCATTTTATACTTTTGACTTTGATAAAGTTTATCAAAGGTATCAACATACATAAATGTTCTCGGCCACAGCTTTACCAATCCACTTATTCTGTCAATTATATTATATAACCTCCACTTAATAAAGTTCTTACCTTGGTTATAATATCAACTGCCGACATAACATTATGTCCGGGTCCCACAACATTTCCAACTCACCCTTCCACTTTGTTTAATCGATCTATCCACTTCCTTCATCTAATGGTGGACACACACCCAAAATGAAATGCTTCTAATCCAATGAATATCGCATCCAAATAAACTTCGATAGTTAACGGCTCCAAGGCATGTGAAACAAGTGGTTTTGGACATCCACGTGTCACTTGCGGAGGCATATCGCGTTCTTTCAGGGAGTTACCACTTACCAGGTCTTACCCACATGAAAACCATTTGTTGGTTTGCAAAAAACACCTTTGTGCCATCTTTTATGATTCTTCCTTCACTGTTCTGTTGTGCTGTTGTCCACAGTTCTGCTTCCAACTCTTCAATACGGCTCCTCCGTATACTTGGTGAAACACTCAAACAATCCATCGATTCATTTCACTGCGCCATTACTTTGTCTTTTTCCTTTTTTTTCAACTCATGATTTCAGATAACACATGGCTTATTCATCCAATATTCAAACCCATTCTGGCATTCAGACAACACATGGCTTATTCATCTTTTTAGGTTCTCATCCATCGGTTATAAATACGATAAAACCTCAATGTGACTGAACCCCTGGATCTCATTGCACTGTGTATACACAACATAATGTGTAATTCCTCTTTGAAATGCTTCATATCATGTCAATTTCAATTGCGAAATACATCTAGGCAATCTTCATCCCTCAATTTAGAAATCCAAGTAATTTATTTGATGGCATCGATCCATTCAGTGATCGATGTTAATTTCTCAACATACTCAGTCACACAAAATTAAATAAATGAATATTCACCCTCAATCCACACAATCTCTTAAAAATGTAGCTTGAATATAAAATGACAGAATTTCCCTTGTTCCTTTCAATTTCACTTGCACACAATATACACCTAAAACACAAACTCAAAAATTGATTTTTCTGTATTAAAACCAATATTTACGTAGGAATTCTTCCTCTGGCCTGATCTTCTGTATCAGTGGCATTTTCCTTTTCATCTGAATCTGATCTGCTCCCTTGTCATGGTGCTGCTTCTTTGTGCTCCTTTTCCATCAATGAAAATATTTCCAACAACGTTCATTTCACTAACCTGGATCAAACGGCAATGGAATCCATCCATAGAAACAATCTCAATCAATAGCTGAAGTTCGGGGGAAAATCAGGTGCAGAGCTCCAAAATGCAAATGGTAACTATGGAATGGTAAAAATGAATAGTAAAACACTTTTTAATAGTCATTTAATTATTTGCAAATTGAATTTATTGCTATGACTATGGTTTTATTATGTTTTTTAATCATGAAACAGGTATTTTGAATCCATTTGATGTTGTTCTGAACAGGTCTTACAACTAATGAACAGATTAGTCATGCCGATTTATTTCAAGAATGATTTGACCACAAAGCATACTTTTTCTCCTTATTTTTCGAGCTTTGTTAATAATGAAAAAGGATTTGAAGCACACTTTTATCTCTTTTTCGAGCTTCGATAACAAAGAAAAAGGAACCGTTGGTGTCTTCTTTCAGCTCTTTTCAGACTCTGATAATGTGAAAATATTGCCGAGCACTTGTGTTTTCAAGCTCGTTAAAGTAAATGAATTGATATCTACTCAGTATACGTTTAACCCTTTTCCAGACTGAGATAGATTATTTACGAAAAAGGAATACCTTGGTCGAACATGACTAAAGAGGTTCTCTCAGATATTATTTTACACTTTTTCGGATTTGAGTGACAACTTTACGAAAAATTACTTATGGAGTTTTCTTTAATCCTCTTTTTCAAACTCTCTAAATATGAAAAAGGACTAGGATATCACTGTCGTTAAGCTAATTAAAATATAAAATAGCAACGAGGTTGTCAATCATGGCAAGAATCGAGTTTCATCAGTTGATAAACTCGTTAAATTATTAAATAGCAATACATTATTCACCCGAAGGATTGAATTATAGATCAAGAAAGTGTTATCCTCCTCAATATTGTTAAAAAATAAAGAGGTACTAGTCGACAAATGACCGGGGAAAATTTGGGAAAGTGAATAGAACTTTTTACAGTAGGAGGTCGCTCTTGAACATGACACTTCACTCCATCACCATGACTGTTTTGGTTGGGTAATCTTCTTGACGATTCATTCATACCTATGGTTCATCATACCATCACTTCGGTTTTGGGTCAATGTTGCCAACTCATCTTAGTGTCTTAGATATGTTCAACATAAGTCATCCACTAAATGCTCATCATTTTGCAATACTCATAAACCTTCATTCTCATGGCCGTCATCCCTGAAAATTGCTATATCAAGTCATACCTTTGTCTCCAAAATCAGTAACTCCGATTTTGCAATAAGGTGGCTTTCTGTCAATGAAAAATCATTATCCAGGAAGTTCACTTAGAAAAATTATATTCTAGTACCATGAGGCTTGTTACAACATTGAAAAGACCCTCACTTCCGGATTTTTGACCGAAATATTTTGTTTGGTGTTCGACATCAAATCATCTATTCATGCCTTACGAAATGTACTGCAATACCTTGAGGGCCATTGACATAAATGGTGGTTCTCTTGTGTTTGTTAACAACTCACATAATTGGATGGTAATCAAACGATGTCTTCCCATGTTCGATTACAAATCATATATTCGCATGGCTAGACTTGTACTCGAATGATCGAGTGAATGAGATAAGAAGACCTCGGATCTAGTTCCAGCCATCCAAGTTGCGATTTTAGGATTTTTGTACACATCATCAGTACGGTGACCTTATATAAATATCATCATCTGAACATGGGCCTATATCTGTAGGCATGCCTGTATTTGGCAACATTCCAATGTAGACGAATTTCTGAATTATGTACATGTTATTAGATTGTTTATGTGCTAAACATGGGAATGCCTACTCTCAGCAATTATGATCAAGAGGATATATCATGATGTTGTAATATTGATGTAGGTGGCCACTTCGCTTCATCTCCAGCCCATCACAGTGTAAAGCATCTCAGCCAAAATATTGTTATTATTATTCTAACTTCATGCTTTAGGGGGAAAATTGTTATAGGTCAATTTGGGCATCATTCCAAATGACCTGGTTAACTGGACATCATCTCCGGGACCAATGAATAAGGTGTATCATCCCCTATCATTTTAGTTGCTACATGCCCTAAGACAAAGAACAAGACAAATCATTCATGGCTTTCATCTGCAAAGGTTTCCAATATTTTAAGTTTATAATATATCATATGAGATCTCATCAACATTGCCCCTAAAGGGACTAAGTGCATTGCATATGCAAGTATCCCCATTCAAGGCTGCTCTGCAAAGCACTTCCCGACCCTCATAGGTGCATTGGTCACATTAGAAGAAAAATTCTCATTTTTCCAGAATCTCCACTTGACCAATGCCTTCTAGAAGAGTTCACAGGTGTCAAACTTCGAATCCATGTGTCAATTTGAAATCTACAATATTGGGAACATGTCTTGCCTATTATTGGAAAGTCATTGATTGTAAAAGTACCTTCAGCTCTATAAATTGAGCACAGATCTTAGTGTTTGATAAGGAAGAATTTGAGTAGAGAAATTCTCGTGGAATTTCAATTAAGGAGTTGATTTGTGTAACATGCTGCTAGAGACATATGCATTTTGATGAGGCTGGGATGCTACTGGAGATGGTCACTACAAATCAATCACTAGGTTGTAACCTCCCCTTCTATCCATTAATAAAGATTGATGCTTACTTTCCCACATATGTATCTGTATAAGTTCATGTTTTCCATATTATGAATTCTTATATGATGTATATGGTCTATGCTTCATTGATTTAGCTCAATAACTTGAATGGACATCTGTATTATTGTTATCTCTTGTTGTTTAGTGTTCAAACAGTGTTACCGATGAAATAGGTAATCACACTGTTACCTACTTTTTTTTGGTAGCATAAAAAACAACCGATTTTGAAAAGTGGTGATGCAGAATCACCTTTTTTTTTTTTGGAGCACATTTTCGACACTAATATTTTTATTTATGAAGTATGAATATTTGTTTTAAAATGTTAGTGATTTTCATGCTAATTTTGAAATGTATTGATGCAGCATCAACTTTTTTTTTTTAGAGCGGTGATTTTCATGCTAATTTTGAAATGTATTGATGCAACATCAACATTTTTTTTTTTAGAGTGGTGATTTTCATGTTGGTAATAAAACACAAAACTTAGATAAAAAAAAAATATAAAAAAAATTAAAAAGACACCAATAAAAATGTTAAAAAAAACAAAATTAACTCGTAAAAATAAATAAATAAAAACAAAAAAAAAACAAAAATATTTGAAAATTATATCAAAAGAAATGACAAATTTTGAAAAAAAAACACATAATTTAAAGAAAAAAAACAAAAATTAACCAAGAAAAAAAAAAACATCAAAAACATTTTTTTCTAAGTTATTAAAAAAAACCATATAATTAAAAAAAAAAAAAATTAAAATAGAAAATTTAAAAATAATTTAAATTACAAAATTAAAATTTAGATAAAAAAAAATAAAATACAAAAAAGAAAAAAATAAATTTAAAATAATAATAAGAAGAAAAAAAATACTAATTTTAAAATTAACAAAAAAAAACAAATTTAAAAAAAAAAAAAAAAAAAAAAATTAAAATTGAAAAAGAAAATTAAAATAAAAAAAATTATTATTAAAAAACAAAAAAATGAAAAAAACTACGTGCAAATAATTAAAAAAAAAAATCCATAAATTTACTATTTTTTTTTAAATGAAGCAATTTATAAATTTTTAAAATGAAAAACTAAATAAACTAAAAGATTTGAAAAAAAAAATTAAATTAAATTAAAATTTAATAAATTTAATAAATAAATTTTAAATTTTAAAAAATAATTAATCTAAAATATTAAATTAAAAAAAAACACACACAAAAATTAAAGCAACTTAAATTTAAAATAAAAAAATTGAATTAAAAAACAAATAATTTTAAATTTTTTGAATTAAAAAAAAAATCAAATTAAAAAAAATTATTAAAAAAAAAAAAAAAGAATTTTTTGATCGTGGTGGCGCCGCCAATCGGCCTCCCGCCTAGGTGGTGGCCGAGGCTGGTCGCTCGGCGGGAGGCCGATTCCGAGAATTGCCCTCCCGCAGCAAGAGGCCGATTCCGAGAATCGCCCTCCCGTGGCGGGAGGTCGATTCTAGGAATCGCCCTCCTGTTGAGAGCCGGTGCGAATCGCCTTTGCCGCGGCGCGGAAGGGTGGATTCGGGGAATCGCCGAGTCATGATGATTGGGGTCTGAGAATCGCCACAGTCTTGTGGGATTATTGCTGCCATGGCGTAGGGGGCCGATTCCGGGAATCGCCCTGAGGTCGATACCGGGAATCGCCCTCCCGCCGCGAGAGGCCGATTCGAGGGCGATTCCCGGAATCGGCCTCCCACGGCAGGAGGGCGATTCCTGGAATCGGCCTCCCGCGGCAGGAGGGCGATTCTTGGAATCGGCCTCCCGTCGCGGGAGAGCGACTCTCGGAATCGGCCTCTCGCCGCGGGAGGTCGATTCCCAGAATCGGCCTCCCGCCGCGGGAGGCCGATTGGTGGCACCACCACGATCAAAAAATTCTTTTTTTTTTTAATTTTTTTTTAATTTTCAATATATTTTTTTTTAATTTGATTTTTTTTTAACTCAAAAAATTTATAATTATTTTTTTTAATTTAATTTTTATATTTTAAATTTAATTTTTTTTAATTTTTTTTTTTTTTTTAATTTTATTCATTTTTTTTTGTTTTTAAATTTATTTATTTTTTTCTAAATTTTGTTAATAATTTTAATTAAATTTATTTTTATTTTATTTTTTTTAAATTAAATTTTATGTTTAGTTTTTTCATTTAATTTTTTAAAATTTAGTAAATTTTGTATTTTTTTTATTATTTTTTTAATTACATAGATACACACATATATATTTTATTTCAATTAAAATTGTATATATATATATATATATATATATATATATATATATATATATATATATATATATATATATATATATATATATATGTATGTTACAAATTAATTTGTTTTTTTATTTTATTTTATTTAAGATATTTTATTTAATTTATTTTTAATTTTAATTGATTTTTAAGGATTTTTTAACTTTTATTTTAACAATGTTTTTTTTTCCTTTATATTTAAAATTTATTTTTTATTTCAAAATTTATTTGTTTATTCATTTATTTATTAAAATTTAATATTTTTTTTAATTTAATTTGTTATTTTAATATTAACATTTTTTTCATTTAATAAATCTAATATATATATATATATATATTTAATTTACGTTCATATATATATATATATATATATATATAGATATTATTTTTTATAATTTAAATTTAATATATTTTTTAAAATCTATTTGTTTTTTTAAAATATATTTTTTTAAATTTAATATTTTTATTTCATTTTCTTACTTTTAACTTCAATAATGTTTTTTTTTTTTTTAGTTTTAAATTTATTAAAATTTAATATATTTCTTTAAATTTATTTTTTTATTTTAAAATTTAATTTTTTATTTTTCTAATTTAATAAACATTTTCTTTTTCTTTTTTAAATTTAATTTCTATATTTTATTTTTTATAATTTCTTTCCTTTTTTAACTTGTTTTTTTTTTTAATTTAATATTTTTATTTTGTTTTTATTTTTATTTTTTTATTTCTATATATTTTGAAATTTTAATCTTTAAATTTTTTTTAATTTTTAATTTTTAATTTTTTTCTTAAATTTTAGGTTTTTTTTAATGTTTGAATTAAAATTTTTATTTTGTTTTTATTTTTATTTTTTTATTCCTATATATTTTTAAATTTTAAGCTTTAAAATGTTTTTATTTTTTAAATTTATTTTTTTTCTTAAATTTTAGGTTTTTTTTAATGTTTGAATTTTAAAAATTAAAAAATGTTATTTCTATTTTTTAAAATGTCAAAAATATGACACAAATTTTTTTTTTTGTTATTCCAGCATCAACTGGTTTTGTTTTGAGGGTGTTTTTTCAATCCTTTTTTCAAGAAACAATTTTGTTTTTAGCATAATTTTATAAAATGTTGAAATTTGACCTTAAAAAAAAAACCAAGTGCGTTTTGGAATACACTTTTTTTGTTTTTGGGGTGTTTTTTCATGTTTTTTGAGTATTTTTGGGTTAGAGTTCCCATTTTGAGGTCAGGTTACCTATTTCATCGGTAACAGTGTTTTCATTCTTGTAGGAAATATTTTGCACAGCCGACTGGAATTTGAAGCTACAACAAAAGCGACAGAAGGAGACTTTGGAAGCACTTGGACTCCAAGTA
This sequence comes from Pinus albicaulis, assembly GCA_034641835.2. Taxonomy (NCBI): domain Eukaryota; kingdom Viridiplantae; phylum Streptophyta; class Pinopsida; order Pinales; family Pinaceae; genus Pinus; species Pinus albicaulis. The sequence goes on from CM076575.1 coordinate 1,337,119,788, forward strand.
AGCCTCTTATTTAATTCTGTGTATATGTTCATAGTTAGGAAAAGTAGTCACAAAGTCTTTAATCTATTGTTCTAGATAAACACCTGTCTAGGGAAGAAATATTTATCCGTAATTCATAATTCCGCATAACACTTAGGCCTTGTGCTCTTTCTTTCAAATACCACCCTACTAAGTTTTGAAACCATCCAACAATCTAGCATAAGGAAGTAAAAGAGAACCCATCCATGGTTATCTAGAAATGGAAAGGAAATGTTGAAAATAACTGTCACACCTGGAAAAATCCACGCCAATGATAACAAGAGAACCAAATACACAAATGCATGTACCAAATATGGTAATGAAATCACACATGAAAATCGATATGTGAAAGGAATGTTGTTGTAGTTGCTTTATATTGCTCTTTCTTGCTTGATATTTCTTTTGTTTTCCTTCTCGGTCCTTCCTTTTATTTTCTTGATCTAATGCTAGAGCTCTCTAAGAATTCTCTAAATTTATAAAAGTGTGTGTGAGAGAGAAGAGAGAGATAGAGCTCCAAAACTGAACTGAAATCATGGTACCAACTGATCCTCATAAGCCTTTTTATTAATGAGGCCTCTGTTTTCTTCATTTCCCATTATTTCCCTTCATTTTCATCCTCACATGAAACATGTGACCTTCACATTCCTTTTCTCCTAATTTCCATTATTTCCATAAATAAAATGCTAATTAATGCCACTTTTCCTTTCCAAAGCCTTTGTCACTACCTTTGCCAATTTCCTTAGCCATAAAAAACCAAATCAACACCCACACTAGGATGGTTTTCCCAAAATTCAGCTTGGAATACATGTCCCATGAACTTGGTTATTATTTTTCCTTTATTAACTTTATTTTCATGGAATTTTGACCATGGTTGTTACAATGGATTGCACTGCCAAAAAGTGAGCTACCTTACTTAATCTATCAATGACTACCATGATTGCATCATGTTGCCTGGATGTTCTAAGAAAACATGTGATAAAATCCATATAAATTACCTCCCATTTCCATTTCGAAATAGGAATAGATTTCAATAATCTTGTTGGATGCTTGCATTCAACCTTTAATTGCTAAAATTATATGCACTTAGCCAAAAACCCAGCCACTTATTTATTCAAATTTGGCCAATAAAATAAGTTTTTAATGGTTGTAAGGGTCCTTTGGTACCCTATATGTCTTGAATAAGAATTGACATGAAACTATTTCATGATGAATTTCTTTAATTCATAAATGTTTGGTACATAAAATTTGTTTTTAAACCTAATTAGGTCATCATCAGTGAGATGATATTTCTCATCCTCACCAACTTGTAGAAACCTTTTTTTCATTTTCTGATATTTTTCATCATTTTGTGATGCATTCTTGACCCTTTCTACGAGGTCCATTTTGTAAAAAATCTTTTTTCCTTTCCTTTGATGTACTTGATTTCAAATTCAAACTCACTGAGCATCATCACCCATCTAGCCTGTCTAGTGTTCAGCTTGGATTTCTCAAAAAATAGTTGAGCCCACTATGGTCTATCATAAGAGTAAATGTTTTATCGAGGACACAATTCCTCAACATTTTCAAAGCATGAATAATAGAAGACAAATCTAAATCATGGGTCACATAATTTACCTCATGTTCATTCAGTTTACTTTATTCATAACATACAACCTATCCTTCCTACATCAAGACTACATCGAGCCATTCCTTGCAGACATCTATGCATGCAACAAAATCTTTGTTAGGATTTGCAATCCTCATCACTACTACATTCATGAGAAATTGCTTCAGTTTCTCAAACTTTGCTACACAATGAGTTTTCCACTTAAATTTCTTTCCTTTATGTGATAGGATGGCCTATCTCAGATAATTTTTTTGATAAATCCATTTTAATAACCTATCAATCCCATGAATGATCTGAACTCATTCACATTCTATGGTGCTTTCCATTCCATCACAGCTTTGATATTTTCAAGATCAACTAATATCCCTTCCTTGGAGACAATGCGCCATAAATAATGTATTTGTGATTGGAAAAAGTCATATTTTTTGAGCTTTGCATAGAGCTTGCACTCCCTCAAAAACCCTAACAATACTTCCAAATTATTTTTTGCTCTTCTTCAGTCCTTGAGTACACTAATATATTGATGCAAGGGCATTAGATTCGGAAAATACTTTGTATTTTGTTAAACATAGGGGGTCTTATGTTTTGAGAAAATATTAATTTTATGTAAATATTAATGAGATTTTTGAGTGATTTTAGTTAATTATTGTGAGGATTTGTTAATGTTCCCAAATGATTTGTAGAACATGAGAGAAATTAGATTTGAGATATGTAAGAGTTAATTATGAAGCCTAAGTTAGATTTGGTTTCAATATTTTAGGGATAAAATCTAGATTGTAGGGGTGTTGAGATATTTGAGGACTTTGTTGAGTTATTGAAGGGTTTTGAACCTAAATTGGTTCATCCAAATTTGTATAAATTAATAAGCCTCAAAGGAAAAATAGAACTGAATAGAGAAATTAGTGAGGTTTGGAAAACCGAGTTTGTAAGCCTCTAGGCAATTGTAAAAGGGCCAATGATTGAAAACCAGGCCAGGAACGAAGATTTCTATAAGTATTTTCATTTGTTAAAATGAAAGTGTGTTTTAAGAATCATATGGGTTGATTTTTGAGCAAGTGTTTATTTAATTTCTGAAATTGGAGTTGAAGTGAGATTTTACATATGATTGGGAAATTGATGTTTAAATTAATTTCATGATTTACAACAAGTAAGATTACATATAAATCTGCATAGACATATAGTGGGTGTATCATTCATTGGAAAGATCGATTACACAGGAAGAGAACCAGGACTGAGGTTCAGTTTAGAAATAAGCGCTGTGGCCTATATTGTGTGAAGAATTTTGTGAGAAAACTACACATATAGTTGTGTATTGCTGTGAAATCCGGAAGTGGAGCATTGGCACCATGCATTGGTAACATCATAGGATTTTAGAGAACCTTGCCCTTTGAAATATCAACTACAGATATAAATTGAAGGATCGATGGAACAACATTTAGCGTTGACGAATATGATTGAATTGAAAGAAAATTAAATGAAAGCGGAATTTGTAATTCCATAGCAAGCTGAAATAGAGTTAAATTATTCATTAGGAGCGAAGTTGAATGATGGCATGGTAAATTGCGAGCACAACAAAGATTGGAGTCTCATGGGTGCAATTGTTTTAATTAAAATTTGAATGAAATGTTGTGAATTCACATTGCATAAGAGGTGTAGAGTTTAGTTTTAAAACTCTGTCTATTTTGAATCGATTGGAACAGATCTTTTTCTTTGTTGTGTCACAGAGACGAGGAAGGGGCCAGTCATGTTACTACATCTGCTATTAATTTAACTCAAGTTGAATGTGTTAACCCTGTTAAAGACAGGTATCCATCGATTGGAGAATTGAGAGAAGAAATGGTGAGTCGATGAGTTAAGGAACCAGATGGAATTGTGCGAAGGAATACCATTGAGTTTTCAAAAAGTTGAATTCAAATCAATTTCCATGTTCTGGAGTTAAATTAAGTTGAACTGTAGCTGAATGGAGTTCGTAGAACCTGCAGTGTTGAAATATTGGTGCAATCAGAAGTATTTGAATTGCAGGAATGGAATCATGATTCCATACAAACACCGAATCAAGTGGATCGATGCAGTGGTTAAAAAAAGGTGAGTTTAAATGTTGTGAGCCAATTAGTTTTGTTAAACGAGAATTGAATAAGCATCGTTAAATCTAAGGAATATTTGACCGCGGCGAGCCTTGACCTTATTTGAAATAGAGATTGTAAGTGAAAAGAAACAATTGTATAGATGTTGGTAAAACATTATCAATGATATATGAAAGCCGAGACTTGCATTAATTGATAGCAAGGTCGATGTTTAAATTTGGTTAAGATGTAAAGTTCGAATGTTAAATCGAGAAATAATGAAGTGGGTTTTGGAGAGCTTCTACATATGAGAATTGGTTGTATGATTTTATAATCATAGTGAAATGATTTATTTTTGAAAAAAAGGCTTCCATTTTGAAAGAACCTTGGATGTGAAGGTTGGATTGGTTTTATAATCAAGGGCTGAATTGGGTACAAGCTTCAATTGAAGTTCATATTTAGAAAACTTCCACATATAAATGAAATCTGGGTCATGGTTTTATAACCATGTATTAAATTGAAGAAATCTTCCTTGAAGATTTATTTATAAGCTTCTGTAAAAGTTTGTGAAATTTCCCAGACTTAGAGTCGTATTTGGGGCAAAGATTTGGGATGCATTTTTATATGCACAGCTTTAAGGAGAGATTGTGGGTTTAGTAGGGCGACCTGATATCAAGTGGTATCAGAGATGGAATAGCTCTGTTTGAAGATTCAAGTTTTTAGATTGATTTAATTGCATGTGATGAATAAATATCGGATTTTGAAACTGATGAATATTGCAGCACAAAGATGTAGTGCAGGTGAAAGATAACGCAATATTATACAGAATATTGAAGGTGAGTTGATCAACATTATTATAGCTCTAGTTTGAAGAATTGTTTTGCAGACATATTAAATAATTCTCAGCAGAAAGAAGAAGATCACATCTTGAAAGCAGTGATGAAGGAGTCCAGCAAGGGATTCTAAGAGAGTGTGGCGAAACCTTAAGGAAATTCAACAGAGGCTGAATGAATAGAACAATTGTGTTCTGAAAATTTGCAGATGAGTGAAGCCTGAAGGAGAAGTGAAGAAATGCTCAAAAGGTTCCAGCAGAAGGAGAACCAATACTTGCCAAAAAGACCAGATCTGGAGGAAAGGATTAGTGAGGTAAGTGGCAGCAGGAGAGCTTGCTGTTGCAGAGGCTTGGTGCAGCTTATGAGTGAGAAACTCATGGAGAAGAAAATGACTATTGAAAGTCATAAAGGAGAGAGTAGAGGTTTAGAGAGAGACCACATCAGAAGAAAGGAGAAAGATGCCAAGACAAATGGCATAAGGCTGTAGATGACTGATGCAGAATATGACAAAGAGTTTGTTGAGATCAGGAAACAGTTTGATAAAATGAAGATGATGATAGAGGAAAGCTAGAGAGTTGGTTGTCTCATGAAGAAGAGAGTAAAGTGGCAGAGGCTACAATAGAAAAGAGAGCAGCAGATGAACATGTAGTTTGCAGAGAAGCTAAGAAAGCTTGAACAGAGAATGAATGTACAATTGGGATGTGCAAAACTCAGAGCAGCTGAATTGAAAGTGGAAGTTTCAATTTTTGAAACAAAAGAGGAGATCATTGATGATTTCCTAAGTTATTGGGCAGATCGAGATCAGCTGGATGATGTAAAACCTTGTATTTTTGCAGCTGACAATTTTAATGTGATTACAGGGTTTGCAGAGAAGGATGTGCAATCTTGTGAAGCTGTCACGAGTATGGGAAAGAATCTTTCAGTAGATAAATACTATGAAGCAGAAATCAAAGATGAGGAATGTCTCTTGAATAAGGACAGCAGCGATGCATTTATGATTGAAGCTGTTACAGCACAGGAAGAAATTCTTGTGAATGAAGAAGATGAGATTCAGTCTGAAGAACTGGTATATGAAACAACAGTTGATATTGTTGAACATTTTTATTTACAAACTGAAAGTTTGTGTGTGAATTCAGGGATGGTACATGATGATGATATACTTCAGCAATGCCACAAGGAAATTTCATTGCTGGAATACTTGTTGGAGCATTCAGAGTATGATAGGGAGATTGCAGCAGAAGGCAGAGTTCACTACAGTGAACGAGAGTAGGAAAACATCATGGAGGCATATGATGTAGGAGGAAGACTAGTTGTCAGTCTTGAGAATTCTTCAGAGAATTATTTGGGAAGAGAGAATTAGCATATTGATGTGCTGATAGAGGAGGAAATTGCAGGACAACATACTGAAATGCTGGCAGAGGAAAGAAAGGCACTGAGGCCTTATTATTTTTGTTTTAAAAATTGTTTTGTGAATGCAAGTGTTGTTGTAGGTGCTGGAGAAAATTTGACTCAGTTGAGCAGTCAAATGAAGGAAGAAGAAGAAAATTATATGGAATCATCTAATCCCTGGGATGAAGAAATTAATTTTCTGGAAACTATGCTAGAGAAATCTCAATTTCAGAATTGGGAATTGCAGATGCAAGAGAATGAAGACAAAAGAAGAGAGTACACAATGTACCAGTCCAATAAATTGCTAATAGGAGAAGGAAGAAAATAAGTTTTCTGTTTTAGAAAACAAGAGGGTATGGATGATTGGATGGCAGCAAGAAATCAACAAGTGACAACAAGAACAGAAGAAAGCATAGAAGCAAGGTCTCAACAAGTAAGAGCTCAGCAAGAAGCAAGAAATCAACAATCTGAAGAATTATTGGACGAGGAGATTGAACTAATTAGAAAAATAATGATGAAATTATCTCAGAGGAAGATATCAGTAGGAAGGAGAAAAAGCAGCAGCAACAACGAAAGAAAGACAAAGACAGATTATGAAAGTGTAGCCAGTGGAGCAAGGCAACATAAACTATGGATACCTGGAGAAAAGCAGCAAACAACAGCAGATGATAAGTTGCAGAATAAAGTGTGGGATCTAGGCGGACAAAGACTTAAAACACATGATCAGGAGATCATGATCATTTTCAACCTTGGGAGTCTGATGCAGGCGCATTAGATTCATAAAATAATTTGTATTTTGTTAAACATAGGGGGTCTTATGTTTTGAGAAAATATTAATTTTATGTAAATATTAATGAGATTTTTGAGTGATTTTAATTAATTATTGTGAGGATTTGTTAATGTTCCCAAATGATTTGGAGAACATGAGAGAAATTAGATTTGAGATATCTAAGAATTAATTATGAAGCCTAAGTTATATTTGGTTTCAAGATTTTAGGGATAAAATCTAGATTGTAGGGGTGTTGAGATATTTGAGGACTTTGTAGAGTTATTGAAGGGATTTGAACCTAAATTGGTTCATCCAAATTTGTATAAATTAATAAGCCTCAAAGGCAAACTAGAACAGAATAGAGAAATTAGTGAGGTTTGGACAACCGAGTTTGTAAGCCTCCACGCAATTGTAAAAGGGCCAATGATTGAAAACTAGGCCAGGAACGAAGATTTCTGTAAGTATTTTCATTTGTTAAAATGAAAGTTTGTTTTTAGAATCATATGGGATGATTGTTGAGCAAGTGTATATTTGATTTCTTAAATTGGAGTTGAAGTGAGATTTTACATATGATTGGGAAATTGATGTTTAAATTAATTTCATGATTTGGAGCAAGTAAGATTACATATACACCTACATATACATATAGTGGGTGTATCGATCATTGGAAAGATTGATTACACAGGAAGAGAACCAGGACTGAGGTTCAGTTTAGAAATAAGCGCTGTGGCCTATATTGTGTGAAGCATTTTGTGAGAAAACTACACATATAGTTGTGTATCGCTGTGAAATCCGGAAGTGGAGCATTGGCACAATGCATTGGTAACATCATAGGATTTTAGAGAACCTTGCCCTTTGAAATATCAACTGCAAATATAAATTGAAGGATTGATGGAACATCATTTAGCGTTGAAGAATCTGATTGAATTGAATGGACGTTAAATGAAAGTGGAATTTTTAATTCCATAGCAAGCTGAAACAGAGTTAAATTATTCATGAGGAGCGAAGTTGAATGATGGCACAGTAAATTGTGAGCACAGCAAATATTGGAGTCTCATGGGTGCAATTGTTTTAATTAAAATATGAATGAACTGTTGTGAATTCACATTTCATAAGAGGCACAAATTTTTGTTTTAAAACTCTATCTATTTTGAATCGATTGGAATAGACCTTTTTTTTTGTTGTGTCATAGAGACGACGAAGGGGCCGGTCATGTTACTATGTCTGGTATTAATTTAACGCAAGTTGAATGTGTTAACCCTCTTAAATACAGGTATCCATCAATTAGAGAATTGAGAGTGGAAATGGTGAGTCGATGAGTTAAGGAACCAAATGGAATTGTGCGAAGGAATAACATTGAGTTTGCCAGAAATTGAATTCAAATCAATTTCCGTGTTTCAGAGTTGAATTAAGTTGAACTGTAGCTGAAAGGAGCTCGTAGAACTTGCAGTGCTGAAATATTGGCGCAATCATAAGTATGTGGAATTGCAGGAATGGAATCATGATTCCATACAAACACCGAATAAAATGGATCGATGTGGCGGTTAACAAAAGGTGAGTTTAAATGGTGTGAGCCAATTAGTTTTGTTAAACGAGAATTGAATAAGAATGGTTAAATCTATGGCATATTTGACGACGGTGAGCCTTGACCTTATTTGAAATCGAGATTGTAAGTGAAAAGAAAAAATTGTATTGATGTTGGTAAAACAGTATCAATGATATACGAAAGCCGAGACTTGCATTAATTGATAGCAAGTTCGATGTTTAAATTTGGTTAAGATGTAAAGGTCAAATGTTAAATCGAGAAATAATGAAGTAGGTTTTGGAGAGCTTCCACATATGAGAATTGATTGTATGATTTTATAATCATAGTGAAATGATTTATTTTTGAAAAAAAGGTTTCCATTTTGAAAGAACCTTGGATGTGAAGGTTGGATTGGTTTTATAATCAAGGGCTGAATTGGGTACAAGCTTCAATTGAAGTTTAGATTTAGAAAAATTCCACATATAAATGAAATCCGGGTTATGGTTTTATAACCATGTATTAAATTGAAGAAATCTTCCTTGAAGATTTATTTATAAGCTTCCGCAAAAGTTTGTGAAATTTCCTGGACTTAGATTCATATTTGGGGCAAAGATTTGGGATGCATTTTTATATGCACAGCTTTAAGGAGAGATTGTGGGTTTAGCAGGGCGACCTGCTATCATATATCATCAACAAACATAGTGACAAAATTTTCCAAATAAGGATGCAACACATTTTTAATTAAGCCTATGAACATGGAATGGGAATTAGCAGGCCCAAAGGGAACCACTACAAACTCATAGTGCCCATATCTTGTCTTGAGACAAGTCTTGTGAATATCCTCCTCCTTCATCCTTACTTGGTGATATCCCTATCTCAATCCAATCTTGGAGAATAATGTTGCTTCTCTCAACCAATCAGAGAGATCATCAATCCTTGGAAATGGGTACCTGTTCTTTATGTTCACCTTGTTAATTTACTATAGTCAATGCATAATCTTAGGGTTCAATATCTATTCTGTATAAAGAGCACATGTTCTCCCCATAGAGACACACTCAACCTTATGTAACCCTTTTCCAACATCACTTTTAGCTACAATTTTAGTTCGTACAACTCTAGGGTACTTGTCCTATATCACACCTTGGATGTTGGTGCTGCTATAGGTACCAACTCAGTAGAGAAATCCACCTCTTGGTGACGAGGTAATCCAGGAACCTCCTCTAGAAAAAAATTTGCATACTCCTGCAGAACCAGATACCTTCTTAGTAGCTCACTTTCTTCCTTATCAGCATCGCTACCAGCCTTTACATATTTTATGAAACCAACTCACAAAATATAAGAAAATGTAGATCAATGACTTAGAAATAAACCTCCATGAGGGAGAAACCTCCTTTACATTACATAAATGAATAATTATTGAATGATAAAAATGAAAAAACCTCCTTTCTATATATATAAGTCCAAGGGTCATAATATAATCCTAGCCGACATAAAAATAACAACGTAAGGGCACAAAAATAACAATAGTGGGCTTCTATGGGGCACAATAATAACAATATGGGGATGACATGGGCACAACAATAATAATAAGGGGATACACTAGTATTATAGGGACCTAGCATGGCCCTCTCCTTCAAAAGAGTGTTTTCCTTAATGCTTGAGTAGTTCTGGATGCTTTTGTAAAAAATTCACATCCTCTCATGTCGAACCTTTAGTAGGTAAGTTCTTCCAATTGATGAGATACTATGAAATTGATAGATTTTGTATATGTCAAGTTCTTATTTGCATGACTGCTTCAGGTTCCAATATGATTTTTTCTTCTTCATCAAGTTTTGGAAATATTGTTTGAACTGGGTGCTTGTCACCTATAAGCTTATTTCAGCATGAAACATGGAAAACTTTGTGCACTCGGGAAGATGCAGGAAGCTCCAAATTGTATGCCATAGTACCAATCTTTTGCAATAATTTGTAAGGACCATAATACTTTGGTGATAATTTATTATCCTTCTTAGCTTTCTTGACAAACATTTGTCTGTATGGTTGTGGCCTTAAAAATACCCAGTCACCTACATCAAAACTTCTTTCACTACGATGTTGATCTACTTGTTATTTCATTCGATTCTATGCCATGGTGAAGTTATCCTTTAAGAGTTGGAGAACTTATTATTGATGCTCGATGTGATCTTCCACTGCTTGAACCTTAGAATTTTCTCTTACATATTATATGATGGAGGGTGGATGAAATCCATAAAGTTCCATAAATGGGTTCATTTTGTTGCAATATGGAAGGAAGTTTTATACCACCATTCACCCAGAGGTAACCACTTGAGCTATTGCGTCTGTTTATCGGATACAAAGCACTAAATATATCCTTCCAAAAATTTTTGCACTATCTCAATTTTCCCTTCAGATTGAGGATGATGTGATGAGATATGAGTTAATTGAATACCCAAACAAGAAAATAATTCCATCCAAACATTTCTTATAAAAATGGGCTCTCTGTCACTTACAATAATCTGTGAGTTTCCATGTATCTTTTGAATTGTTTCCATAAATATAGTGACAACTTTATTGGTTTTAAATGGATGAGATAATGCACAAAAGTGTGCATACTTGGTAATTAGATGAACTACCACCATGACGACAATATTTCTTTCGAACTTGGGTAAACATGTGATAAAATCCATTGAAACCTCCTCCCAATGTTGACTTGGAATGGATAAAGGATGTAACAGACTCGGGGTCTTAATTATCTCAACTTTATTTTGTTGGAAAACCAAACATTCTGCTTTGAATATTCGATTTAAGGCCATCTTGAAAAAATTTCTTCTTGACCCTGTGATAAGTTTTTAAAAATATCAAGTGCCCTCCTAAGGGAGTGGTATGCAATTCCAAAATAATATTTTTTGAGTTGGGAATTCTTACAAAGATATAAGTGATCTTAGTACCATAATGAATCATTTTTCCAATTAAAATTTTCATATGTATTGGGATCTTGCTGCAACTTTTGAATGAGTGTCCACACCTCTTCATCATTCTTCCATTCATCCCTTGCTTCGGATATCCATTCAAGTAGGATAATAGAAATGGCACAATGCAATTCTTCCACATACTCATCATTTATTGAGAGTGCATCTGCTACAACATTTTGCTTCCATTTTTTGTAGATGATTTCAAAACCATAACCCAACATCTTTGTGACTCATTTTGCTACTCTTTTGAAGATAATATTTGTTGTAAAAAGTATTTAAGACTATCATGATATTTTTTTACCTTGATTTTTCTTCCTATTAGGTAAGGTCACCATTGATTTAGTGCAAGTAGTATTGCCAACATTTCCTTCTCATAAATAGGTTTCAGTTAATACTTTCCTTTGATTAGATTAATTTCAAAAGCAATGTATCTTCCTTCTTTCATTAAAACCACACCAATTCCATTTCCTGAGGCATCACATTCCACAATAAAGGTTTTTATGAAGTCTTGCATAGCTAAGATCGGTGATTGGCACATTTCCTCTTTAATATGTTCAAAGGCCTTAGTTTCTTCTAGAGTCCAAGAAATTTCATATTTCTTTAGTAATGATGTTAAAGGTGTTGATATTCTCCCATAATTATCAAAAAAATTGCAGTAATAAGTTTTTAACCCCAAAAATTATCAAATATGCTTTGTGGTTGTAGGGATTTTCCATTTCCTTAATGGATTTAATTTTTTTAGGGTCTACCTTAACAGCCTCATGAGATAAAATATGACCCAAATATTCCACCTCATGTATTGTAAAGAAATATTTGGAGGTTTTTTCATATAATTGTTTCTCCTCCAATAGTTTGAGCACCATTTCAACATGTTGAACATGATCCTTCCAAGACTTCTTATAGATTAGTATATCACCATAAAATACTAACAAAAATTTTCTAAGGAAGGGTATGAAAATGGAATTCATCAAACCTTGAAATGGGGAAGGTTCATTAGTAAGGCCAAAACACATGACCAAAAATTCATAATGACCATCATGAGTTCTGAATGTTGTTTTCATAATGTCTTCAATATTCATTCTAGTTTAATGATATCTAGAACGAAGATCCAACTTGGTGAAGTAAATTTCTCCATGTAATTCATCCAATAATTCATCAATGATAGGGATGGGAAATTTATCTTTAATAGTGAGCTTGTTGGGTTCCCTATAATCTAGACACATACGCCATGATCCATCCTTCTTGTGCACCAATACTACTGGAGAAGATAAATAACTTTAACTAGGTTGAATTATACCAGCCTCTAGAATTTCTGCAACCATATGTTCAATATCACTCTTTTGAGCATAAGGATATATGTAAGGCTTGATGTTTGGAGGTGTTGTCCCTCAGAAAAAAAATGAAACATAATTTGGCATAGTCTTACATGTTTATGTGTCAAAGGTATGGTCATAGAATTCATTTTTCATTACTTGGTAAAGGAAAATTTTAAATTTTTCTTATTAGTCTATCCTAAGGTCCAAAACCAGCCCCATTTAATTATTTTCAATGAATCATCCTGAAATATTTCATTTCCCAAGCTTACAACTCTGAAAAGGTCATATTAGCCAAGAATTCGTACTTTTGTAGCGAATTACACAGAAAAAACACACTTTTCGTTACGAAACTGCTAATACTTTTGTAGCGAAACTACCCAAAAATACATTAAGTACACTATGAAACGAGGTATACCTATCTGTATTTTCAAAACAGGTGCTAGGTGTCAGTCAATGATTGAAAGGTTTAGGGTAGATGTCATTCGAGTGAGTTAGGGTTAAGCATGTATGAGTCATCATTATGCCAAGAGTTGTCATCAAACTTTAAAATCTTTCCCAATTGAGTCATTTTTCATTCTCCAGTCCCTCTTTGCATGTTATTGAGCACTGGAGAGATATTTCACTAAGCCCAAGCTGTGGCTGGAATTTTTAAAAGTTTGTAGGTGTCACTGATCAAGAGAGGCAGAGAAGCACATAAAAGTACCATAGCTGCAAAGAGGAAGACTAAAAAAGGTGGCCACTATCTTAGATATGAGCCATCAGACATGAACGTGATAAATGAAGACCCAACAGCTTCAGAAGTTTTCAAAATAACAGGGTGTTTGCAGTTTTGCCAAATATTGCAAGGATTCCATGTACAGGTTTCTAAAGAGTTTTCCCTAAATTTGAATGGGATAATTGCAAAAGTGGGAATGCTGAACCTCACTATAACACCAGAGACTATTGCAATAGCAACAAGAATTCCAAGAGGGGGAGAACAATGTCCTAAAGGTTTCAAATTCAGCATGTAGGACTCTATGAAATTTATCAAGTTAGAACATAGTGAGATAGACCTTACAAATGTCATTCGAAGGAGCTACGTGAAAGAAAATTTCTCAAAGATATTGCTTATCATTCATAAGTACTTCACTTGTGAAGGGAGGTATCATAAGGTGTATTCTTACCACTTCAGGCTTCTGCTACATTTTGTTGGTAAGAAATCTCTTGATCTACCTTTTTACTTATATATAAGCTTCGCAAAAATGGAAGATAAAGTTCAAGATAAATCTGAAGGAAATGAAACCTCACTCTTTCATCATGGTTTAATCAAGTTTTTGGTTTTAGAGGAGTTAAAAATACTAGGCAAAAACTAGTATTCTTTTATGTTTGTCAGTGGTTTTGAAGTGGATTCCATTACCCCTAAAAGAACTCCTAAACCTAGAGGTATACCATCACCTTCAGTGGTAGAACAAAGTGAACCTTTAGTGGCAGGGAAAAATGAGCCCATAGGGGCAGAGCAAAGTGAACCAGTAATCATGGAAATAGAGCAATTGCAGAAACTTGATACCCTTGTTGTTTCACCTACAAAACAAAAACCAACTGTGAGAAAACCTACAAAACAAGAGCCAACTATGAGTAAACATGGTAGAAAAATGATTACAAGAAGCAAAATAGTGTCTAAGGGAAATTTAGAAGACATTTTGCATGCTATTGATATTGAGTAAACCCCCATAGTTCAAGCTGAAGATATAGATGAGGGAGGAAAGAAGCTCAAGAAATCCAAATCAGCAAAGAAGTTAGAGTTTAAAGGTGATGACACAGGTTTCATGTTTCATGATAGGAAACCCATGACAAGACATGCTAGAAAACTCTTGGAAAGAAGTTTATAAGTTCAGAGGGTCACTGACATTGTCCATCCACCACCAAGTATCATTGAACTATCATCACCTGCAAAAGAAGATCCAGTCATCAAGTAAAAGAAAGGAAATCAGAAAATCATTGAAAAAATAGATATTGAGGTCCTTGAGGAGCAGTTGAAGTTAGAAAATCATGAAATATCAGTCTTGAAGAAAGTGGAAAGTAAACATAATGTTCAAAAAGTGCATTTTGATAAAATGAAAGAGATTTGGGAAGAGCAGGTTGATAATGTGTCAAAGACCTTAGATGATACACAAAAGTTAATCAATGCACTCAGCCATTGAGAAGAGAGGTGAAGCATGTTAGAGAAATGAACCTACACTTGAAATCTAGCAACATAAAACTAAAGGACCAAGTTAGGGACCTCCAAGAGCAGTTAGAATGGATCCATGAGGAGATCGAGAAGAAGGGCTTAAAGATGACTGTAGTTGAGGAACCCATAGCTCAACTCATCATTAATGAAGAGGCAACACCTCAAGGCTCTTAAGTTGAGTTTGATTATGTTTTAAGAGGTTAATGGAATGTTGAAAACCAATTTTCTACAACTGGAGGTTACCTTTTTGAGACAGGGTCAAAATCTAGAAATTTCATAGTTTTCCACAATTTCGTAGCATTTCCTAGGCTTGAAGCCAGGAAAACACTACGAAAATTTATGTAGCTTTATTTTTTTTTCTAAAATCACTTTTTGCAACTTTAAAGGAGGGAAAATGGTAGTGATGATGTGCCAAGTCATAATGGACACTATGGAACAACAAAGAAGTAGAAATTTTGAGTTAAAAGCCATTTTTTGGATGCTACGAAACTGCTATGTTTTCATACCAAGCTGTTTTTAAAGGTTTATGAGAAGTTTAAAATAATTTTTGGACAGGTGGACACATCCAATAGATTAAGGGACCTTGCCACTAAAACTTTATGACTTGAAGACCATGAAATGGAGACATCTCATCAGCTGAAGCCTTCGTTGAAGATAGGGTCCCGTTTTCCTGAAAAATAGGGTTTTTTTCCATATGTTGAGGAGGATATTTAAGATGTCAAGTAGTGATGAGCTATGTCATATCTTATTCGAACGTGTGAGGCTTAGTTGTCAGATATGTAACTGTTTTAAAGGATAAGGTAGTTTAATGTAATAAATAGGAGTTTGAGTCCTATTAGGAAAAGGTATTTTTTAGAGTATAGTTGTCATTTCCTGATTAAGAGACATGTTTTTCTATTATGTAAGGTGTCATCAAAAGAGTTCGATGAATCTAGCCAAGAGGTAGATCATTTATGATGTAATAAGGCCTATTTAAAGGTAGATTATCGAAGTTGTAAAGGGTTGGAGATTTTTTGCACCATATGCAGCTTTATGTAACTTGACTGATATCAGTAATACATAGGACTTCTTCTTGACAAACCTGAGATTCTCATGGAGTTTTTAATGCCTTTCTGATCTATATTTTTATGTGTACTACTTGCAGTAGATTTCATCTTTATTACTTAGAATTCATATGTGTATGCTCTAAATTCCTTTATTGATTAAATGATTGTGTTTCCCTATGTTCTCTATGTAATTTGACTTTGTTAAAGACTCTTATCTGCCTCAGCTTCCATGTTAAGGAACATTTCTTACTGAATCTACTGATTTTTTGACTCCATAAGCCCAATGGTTGCAAGCCTACATTCTTTCAACCTACATACACAAAAATCAAGTTACTTTTCAAATAGAGTTAGCCATCTAATCCTATCATTATCTAATATCATAAAACCCTTAGAGAGAGCCCTCTCAGACTGAAGAGGCTAAGCTAGAGTCAAAAGCTGGTTTGAAACAATTACATAGAGTTGTCTGATCAACAGCTAGTCAAGTGAAATTTTGTGATAACATGAGGAACACTTCCTAGAATCAAATGAATAGCATCATCATGGGCACGAATAGGTGGCAGTCCTTTGGGAGTCTCAAATACCTTTGGTATGCTTGTCAAAGAATTTTTGGAGATTTGGAGAAATAGATGATTTTGATGTTTGAACGTATAGTGAGAGTAATTGTGATATTGAGACTCGTTGTTCTTTATCGAGAATATTTTTCATGACATTAGAGCTAATTATATTTCCTGGATTCCCTACGATACCCCATAATTCAACTTCCTTTCCTTCTGAAAAAAGATCAAGAAAATTTCCTAAAAATTAAAAGCTACCATCCCCAAAAATTGTAACCATTGTACTCCTAGTACAACATCAACACTACCCATTGGGATGGAGAGCATTGGAATATTCAATACATATTCCCCAATGGTTAGTTTGATATTATGGCACCTTCCAGAGATATTTATAGTTCCTCCATTTGCAACCATATGTTGACACTCTGGTGTTGTGTATAGGAAGAAATTCAATTCCTTGGCTACCTTACAATGAATAAAATTATGGGTACTACCCGAATCAATCATCACTATTTAATTTTTCTTCTTGATATGTCCTCCTTTATTGAGATTTTGAGGAGTTTTAATTCATGCCAATGCATTACAGGATATGGCTAGATTCATTTCTTCTTCCTCTAGGGTTGGTTCCTAGTGTATATCCTCTTCTTTTGAAGTTTCTTGTTCCTTTTCTTCCTCCTCTTCACAATCTATGTAAAATAATTTCTTCTGAGCACACTTCTGACCTTGAGTGTACTTTATATTACAACTGTATCAAATCGTTTTAGCTATTTTTTCTTCCAATTGTTGTGGTGTCAACCTTGTAGGTTGTGGAATTCTAGGATTAGCAACATTTCCATATTTATAGTTGTGAGTGGTAGGGTTCCTTGTCGCCATAATTTTTCTTTCAATTTTTCTTGCCAACCTCAATTCCTTCTCTAATGAATCAGGTTCCCAAAAGTGAACCTCATGTTGGATGTTATCCTTTAAAGTCCTTGTGAAGACATCAATCATGTGTTCCTATGGAATATCAGTTACCCTTATATTCAATTTTTTAAATTGCTCAATGTGCCACCCCATTGAACCTTTTTTTTAGATTTATCAACTGGCTAAAGAAGGTGTTTCTCTTTGTATCCTCATAATGTGAATCATTTCCTCCGTAAAAATTAACCAAGTGATTTTTTTTTTATGAGAGCAAAGCCATCGATACCATATAAATGTATTTTTTTCTAAATATAAAGTTCAAATGCATACCTTTTGTGTGTTTTGCACATTATGGAGATCAAAATGTTGCTCCATCTGTAGTATCCATGTTATTGGATCCTTGCGATCAAAATTCCTCATATCAATCTTTGGAATATGGTGGGTCTTAGATCTAACATTAGAGTCTATGAAATCATGGTTAACATTTATTTTTTTCTCATCATGAGTTTTATATACTTCTGTTTCACCATTAGGAATCATTTCTTGTAGTAGCTTTTTCAAACCTTCAAACTTTTCATGTATGCTTTTAGACTTGTTGGGCCAGAATTGTAAATTATGGATAAATCACGCTTCCCTAGATAGGTGCTAGTCTAGAAAAATAGGTGAAAGACTATATGACTAATTTTCCTGACTCAGAATAGATACACAGAGAGGATTGGAGGCTTACTTGTTCAGTCACTTCTAAATGGCTCCTTTTGTCGCTTATGTTGTAGCTTCAAATTCAAGTGGTTTGTGGGCTAAATGCTTCCTGTAAGAAAGAACACTGAAGCAGCAAAATATGCAATAATATAGATATCTATTCAAGCTAGTTAGCTAAGTCAGTAAAGCATAAACCATATACATCAACCAAGATCTTTCAATATGGAAAATCAAAGCCAATACAGATGCATATAGGGAAAAATAAGCAGTACTCTTTATTGATGATAGAAGTAGAGGTTACAACCTAATGAATGATTTGAAGTGACTTCCAGCAACATTCCCAAGCCTCATAATAGTATAAATATCTCCAGCAGCAGCTACACAAATCTAGCTCTCAATTGAAAATTCTCCAGCATTTCTCTACTCAAATTCTTTCGCCTCAAGCACTTAGATCTGTGCTCAATTTATAGATGAACTGTAGGTTTTTTTGCAATCAATGAATTTCCAATAATAGGAAAGAAATGTTTCCAGTCATGTAGATGTCAAATTGACACTTGGATCTGAAGCTTGACACATGTGAACTCTTCTAGAAGGCACTGGCCAAGTGGAGATTTCGGAACAATGATAATTTCGCTCCCAATGTGACCAACACACCTGTGAATGTCGGGAAATTCTTTGCAGAGCAGCCTTGAATTGGGCTACCTGCATATGAAACATACTTATGTCCCTTAGAGTCTGCTTTGGTGAGCTCTCATATGCTATATAATAAGCTTCAAACCATGGAAACCTTTTCTTGATGAAAGTCTTGCTTGATTTGTCCTGTTTCCTGTCTTAGGGCATGTCGCAATTGAAATTATAGGGAATGATAGACCCTTGATCATTGGTCCTAGAGATGATGCCCAGTTAACCAGTTCATTGGGAATGGCACCCAAATTGACCTATAACAATTTCCCCCTAAAGCATGAGATCCAAATAATAACAACATTTGATTGAGATGCTTTACACTGTGATGAGCCTAGAAATGAAGCAGAGTGGTCACCTTCATAAATATTACAATACATTACATCATGATATATCCTCTTTGATCATAATTGCTGAGGGTAGGCATTCCCATGTTCAGCACATAAAACAATCTAATAACATGTACATAATTCAGAAAATCGTCTTCATTAGAATGTTGCCCAGATGCAGAAATTCCTACACATATAGGCCCATGTTTGGATGAAAATATGTATGTAAGGTCACCATACATATGATGTGTACAAAAATTCTGAAATCCCAGCCTAGATGGCTGAAACTAGATCCAGGGTCTTCTTATCTCGTTCACTTGATCATTCGGGTACAAGTCTAGCCATGCGAATATATGATTTGTAGTCGAACATGGAAAGAAATCGTTTGATTACTAGCCAATGATGTGAGATGTTAACAAACACGATAGAACCACCATTAATGTCATTGGCCCTCAAGGTACTGCAATACATTTCTTAAGGCGTGAATACATGATTTGATGTCGAACGCCAAACAAAATCTTTCGGTCAAAGGTTTGGAAGCGAAGATCTTGTTGATACTATAACAAGCCTCATGGTACTGGAATCTAATGTTTCTAAGTGAACTTCCTGGATATTGATTTTTTTTTGAAAGGAAGTCACCTTATTGCAAAACTGGAGTTACTGATATCGGAGACAAGGGTATGACTTGATATACCAATTTTCACGGATGACGATCATGAAAATGAAGGTTTATGAGTATTGTAGAAGGATGAGTTTTTAATCACTGGATGACTTCTCTTGAACATATCAGCGACACTGTGATGAGTTGGCAGCATTGAACCAAAACCAAAGTGAAGGTATGATGAACCATAGGTGTGAATGAACTGTCAAGATGATTACCCAACCCAAAAATTCACGGACATGGAGTGAAAGAGGTGTCATGTTCAAGAGCGACTTTCTACCAAAAAGAAACTTTGCTCACTTTTCCAAAATTTTCCCTAGTCATTTGTCGACCAATACCTCTTTATTTTTTAACAAGATTGAGGAGGATAACATTTGCTTTATCTATAATTCAACCCTTCAGGGGAATAATGTATCGCTATTTAATAATTTAACGAGTCTAGTGATGAATGAAACTCAATTCTTGCCATGATCAACAAGCCCGTTGCTATTTTATTCTTTAATGAGCTTAACGACAGTGATAGCCAGATCCTTTTTCATATTTAGAGACTCTGAAAAAGAGGACGAAGGAGAACTCCAAAAATTCTTTTTCGTAAACTTGTCACTCAGACCCAAAAAAGTGTAAAGTAATATCTAAGAGAACCTATTTGGTCATGTTTAACCAAGGTATTCCTTTTTCGTAAATAATCTATCTCAGTCCGGAAAAGGTTTAAACTTATACTAAGGAGATATCAATTCATTTACTTTAACAAGCTCGAAAAGACAAGTGCTCAACAATATTTTCACATTATCGAAGTCTGAAAAGAGATGAAAGAAGACACCAGGGGTTCCTTTTTCACTGTTATCTAAGCTCGAAAAAGAGATAAAAGTGTGCTTCAAATCCATTTTCGTTTTTAACAAAGCTCGAAAAATAAGGAGAAAAGTATGCTTTGTGGTCAAGTCATTCTTTGAAATAAATCTACATGACTAATCTGTTCATCAGTTGAATTTACTATTCAGAACAACATCAGATGGATTAAAAATACCTATTTCATGATAAAAACATAATAAAACTATAGTCATAGCAATAAATTTAACTTGAAAATAATTAAATGACTATAAAAAGTAGTTTCACTATTCATTTTTACCATTCCATAGTTACCATTTATATTTTTGAAGCTCTGAACCTGATTTTTCCCCCGAACTTCAGTCATTGATTGCTGTCATTTCTGTGGAAGGATTTCATCGTCATTTGATCCAGGTTAGTACCATGAACCTCCTCTTCCATTTGGTATTCATTTCATTTCCATTCTTTGCAGATTTTTATGGTTTTAAGGCCACTAGGGTAAATTCTGGCCAAAATGAGGGTAACGCACCCCTGAATGTCGAAACTTGCATTACATAGAAGGTACAATGAAGGGTACTTGCATGTACAATGCACTGTCTCAGCCCAGGGAGTGCATTGGGCGGAGTTCAAGTTTTTTATTTTCATGTTGTGCCCAAATTTTTCCTAGTTTTTTGCAATGAATGGAATCTAATGGATCTTATGGTTGAATTTCAGGTTTCCATCAGATTATAATGACAATTACATGGAGGGAAAGAGAGCATGAATAAAAATATATGATTTCCTTAAATGATTTGGGTTTTGTAAGAGCACTAAGAGATTGTGGACTACTTAAGTACTTCAAATTGTTGGGAATGAGGCAACAAATAGAACTCTTGGAGTTCTTAGTTCGAGCATGGGATCTAGCGATAGATACATTTCACATTAAGAACAAAGTGGTTCCCATAACAGTTGAGGATGTGTATTTTCTCACAGGTTTGTCGAGGAGAGGTTTTCCCATTTCTCTCACAGGGTCTACCGTTGGAGGACAGACAGTGAGGGATTATGTTATGCAGTATTGTTATCCAGAGGAAAAACCTAGCAAAGGTGGAAAAATAAACATCCAGGATGTTAGGGATTTTCCTTTGAGAACCATCCTTTTCACGATCGCTAAACTTGCTGGCACCGTTACAATACATGTAGCGAATAGATCGTATATGCAGTATACGCTAGAGTGCTTAGAGCCAACAATATTCAACTGGTCTGAAGATGTTCTATCTCAGATAAAGGAACAACTGAATAAAGCAAAGGGAGGAAGGAAGAAAATTTTTAGTTATGGTTCAATCCTTATCCCCTTCGCTTTGGAATGGATTCCACTGATGCAGCCACATCATGTAACATTGGATATATCTAGTCCTAGAGATCCTCGAATGCAGAGATGGGTAGAACTCATGGGTCGACATGCAGGCCAATCGACGGTTGTGTTCTCTACTACATTATTCGCCTGGTTCCGGCAACATATTGTCGCCATCGATGAGTACACATACGCAAGCGTTGACTTCCGAGGATATCCAGATTTAGTATTACCAAAAGGTGCTCAGTTGGGTGAAATAGGTAAGAATGATTTGACCATGTTTTTTTTTTTTCTAAGGTTTATACAATGTTTTTTTGTTATGATTTCTTTCCAAGACTAAAATAAATTTTTGATGTAATGCAGATATCGATCATGTTCAACCAGTAGAGGAACCAGAGCACAAAGCATATGCACCAGCAAAGAGGGCTGTCGGGAGAGCAGTCCTTCAGGAGCTTGATATGGCTGAGACTTTGGCTGAGCTTCAACAACACATAGAGGGGTTGACCTTCGATATTCTGGATTTTCGGATCGAAGAGCTTCCCATGTGACTGCAGTGACACACTATTGGGGTTCCTAACTATTGGATGCAGTTACTCCATAAGATTTCTAGATCTATAGAATGTTACCATGAGCACCACTAGTTTACTTGTGACATTTTTCATACATTTTGAGGTCAGATGACCAATGTGTCTTGGGCACAAATTTTGTAAAAACCTAGAACTATCTATCTATATGATTTTAGAGTTTTTCCTATTTTTAATGTGCAATTTTATTCAATGATGTGAATGTTTTCTTTACCTATGTTGCAAATGTGTGTCTAAAACTTGATTAGCTAATGAATTAATCAAAGTGTTCAAATTTATGGAAATGTGTTGATATTGAACAAAATAAAAATGTCTTTCCAAAAGTCGAACTCTTAGGAACAATCTAAGAAGTGTTGGATTTCTAACAGTATAAACACTAGTAAGCTGTAATACCACAAGTTGTGAGTCTAAGCTTATGATTATGTGGTTAATACCAAATGAAATGGAATTAGAGAGAAGTTTGATCAATGCACTATACTCAGCGATATTTTTCATCTATATACCAATAAAAATCCCTTGAAAACTCACTAACTCGTCATTTGGAGTGAAAATGGCCCACGCTGCAGAGGATAGATTTTGTGTACTATGAATAACACCATCATCATATCCAACAAATGGTTCTGAAGATTCAGTCATCTGCGATAAAATGTAAAGCGGATTACTAATGTCAAGAAAAATCTAAAAACAAATTAAGATAGTGAATGAAAATCAACAACATATACATGATATAATACAAAAAATTACTACGCTCATGATTAAGCATAGTAACGTTTCAAATACAACCCATTTCTAGGTTGTCCCAATGGAATTGCATCGTAATCAACTAAATCATAGGCACCCTTAGCAAGAACTCTTTTGACAATATAGGGGTCATGCCACAATGGCTCGAATTTCCCTATACCTATTACATCAGCTTCTTGATTGTAAAGAAGGACCAAGTCGCCCTCTCAGTAGATGCGAGGCTAGACATTTTTATCGTATTGCGCCTTTATATGTCTCTTATGCGCTTTGTTGGCTAATTGGGCTTCACGACGCATTTCATCTAGATGGATGAGGTTAAGGAGACACACTTCTTCTTCTGAGGTGTCAGGTAACAAGTCTATCATGATTTTTAACAATGATATTTCACATTGGATTGGTAAGATAGCTTCTAGACCATACACCAATTGAAAAGGAGTAAATCCGGTTGCGTTTCTCACCGAGGTTTGATACGCCCACAAAGCAGAGTACAGGATCAACTGGTAGTTCCTTTTACGGACTCCTATCATTCGTTGAAGCATTCATTTAGGAATTTTGTTAATAGCCTCAACTTGTCCATTTGATTGTGGATAATAAGGAGTAGAATTATCATGCGACAATCCTAACTTGGTAGTCAATTCAGACATCATATGGTTGCGAAAATGCTTCCCATGACCCGTAGCTATAGCCTGTGGGACCCCAAACTATGCAATAACATGGTTGAAGAAAAATAATGCAGTTGTTTGTCTTGTGTTATTAAATGTAGGCATCGTTTCGGCCCATTTGGTAAGATAGTTGATTGCGACAATAATATAACCATGCCCCTCGGACGAAGGAGGGTTAAAGGTCATGAATTCAATACCCCATTTCATAAATGGTCCAGCAGAGACAAAAAGATACATTGGTGCTGGTGGTTTGCATATTTTACGATAAAAAATATGGCATGCATGATAAATTTTGACTGCGAGGATGCAATCTCGAAGAATAGTAGGCCAAAAGTAACCAACATGGAGTATCTTCTGCGCAGTAGCATATCCAGATAAGTGTCCACCACAAGCCCCAGCATTAAAATCATTTAACACTTTTTCGGTCTCCTCATGAGTGAGGAACTTCCTTAAAATGGTATTGACACCATGATGATAAAGTGTATCACCGACGATCAGATAATATTTGGCTTTGTATCGAATACATTGCTTTTCAGAGTGAGAGGTATTAGGTTGAAAAGTTTGGGTTTGGAGATAAATGATGAAATCCCCATACCAAGGATCAGATGATCCGATCAGAAATAGAGACTCGTCTGGAACAGATGGTTCCGACGTAGTAGCAGTACTATCAGAGGGAAGGTCACAGAGAAGCTCAACCAAAACTAAAGACTTCTTTGATTTGGATTTGATGAATTCCAAATCAAATTCTTGCAAAATGACAATCCATTTTGAATATTTTCCCCCAGAAATTGATGTGATAAGATATAATTCATGGGGTTGCAATCCGAAACTATTGTTGTTTTTCGGAGCAGGATATAATGGAAAAATCTTTGGATAGCTTGAAAAGCTTCCAAGGCAAGCTTTTCCATGTACGAGTACTTAACTTCTGTATCATTGAGATCATGACTAAAATAATAGATCGGATGTTCAATTCCATCTTCTACTTGGACAAAAACCATAGCAATGGTTGTTTCAATCGCAACGATATATAGGAAATAATAATTTTGATAATTAGGAGGATACATTAATGACACTCGGACAAGAGTGTCCTTGACAACATCAAAAGAAGCTTGCACAACTTGATCCTAATGGAAGGGAACACCTTTTTTCAATAATCGAGTAAATCCTTTAGCCACTTCGGCGTAGTTTGGAATGGACTTTCTCATGAAGTTAGCCTTTACTTGAAGTTTCTGTATCTAAAGTAAGTTTGATGGTGCAGGCAAATCAAGGATGGCCTGAACCTTCAGTGGGTCTATTCGAATTCCTTCTTTTGAGACTACAAATCCGAGCAATCGACCAGAACCAACAAAAAACACACATTTATGTGGATTGCGGTGTATCTTGTAGTGTCGGCAGCGTAAGAAAATGGCTGTCAAATGCATTGTGTGATCAGTCTGATTTCGTGAATCCACTAGTAAATCATCTAGATATGGTTGAACAATGTGCTTGATGTCGCTGAAATCATAATCCATTTCTCTTTGAAAATTTTCCCCATCATTCTTTAAACCAAATGGAAGTTTCCTATATGTGAATGTGCCCCAGGGACAGATGAATTTTGTCTTATGTTGGTCATCTAGGCAAATATTGATTTGATTGTAGCCAGAAAATCCATCCATATTGATAAGAATATGGATTCGTTGTCAAGGTAGTAGGTTGATCAGTGGCCAAACTACCATAGTCTTTATTCCGCGTTGACACCAAAATATATTGTGAAGTTTTTGTGGTGGATAACATTAACACCTGGGAACTAGGAGCTGGATCCGTAACAACCAAATTAGCGTCTGGATTTGGAAATGGGTTTGTCAACATAGCTGATGCATGGGAAGTCTTGATGATTTTTGAGACTTTAGCACAGTGAGGACAATCCCTAAAAAAGTGTTCCTCATTACAGATTATGCATGGATAACGAGGTTTTTGTGGTCCAGACGTTTGATCAGATGATCTTTCCTGCGGGTTATAGGTTTTCTTTTTCTTTGATTTCCCCTTTTTCTAACCTCTTGGTTGCTTGTCACTTCTTCCTTTGTCAAATGACACGACATTAATTTTAGAAGTAGGAGCAGGATCAGATGCAGTAGCATGGTGTTTATTTGCAGTGGCTATCAAGCCGTCTTCAGCATGAGAGTCTTTTATTTGAGGAGGAACATTGAAATTAGATCGCGACGCATTAGGAAGTTTTTCATAGAGCATGATAGATTGAGTATAAATCAAGTCTAAATATTGGGCATGAGTGATAAATTGCTCTTCTGTGACGACGCCACCTTTAGCCACATCCTCAGTTATAGATGGTAATAGGGACTTAATGAACCATTCAACAAGGAGTTGATCGGGAACAAATGTCTTAACCATTCGTCGACGACGACACCACTCATGAATATGATCAGAAATGTGAGTAGAATTAGTCTATTTGAAGTTGGTCAATAGTTCTGTTCTAGTTTCGTATCTGATCGGTAACTGGAAATGGGTCAAGAATATAGTAGCTAAAGTAGTGAAATTGTCGAAAGAAGCCCTAGGTAACTCAATGTACCATTTAGCAGCCAGACCTGTGAGTGTATGCTGGAAAATATCTAGTTGAACAGAATCATCATTCAGGGAATTTGATGAACACCATAAATGATAAGTCATGACATGAGTCGACAGATCTTCTCCAGGGTTTCCATTGAATTTAGGAATATTGGAGGGTAATTTATGAGGTATCACCGGCCACCAAGGAGCATAATTTATAAGATCATTGGTTAACTGGTTTAAATATGGTAATTCCAAGGTTGAAAAAAAAGACAACTGTCGATTAAGGTCAAGTTGAGCATAGCCAGGGTAAGATGGAATTGCTTGGGAAACAAGCCTTTGAGCACTAGAATATGGAATTTGCTGCTAGTAACCCAGATAGGGGTTGTTTTGCATAGCAAACGCTTGAGAATTCTATTGACCAAAACCTGGATATGATGCTTGTTGAAATGAAGTTTGAGGCATTTGCGCTTGTGGCTGCCAAGGGGTCTATCCACCAATGTTATAACCCAAATTAGAATAACTTGGATTTGGTTGATATGTATAACCAGTTTGAATTTGTGACATCCCATAAAATGATACACCATCTTGTGAATAAATGATTCCTGATATAGGTTGTTGTAAATTATCCAATGGATTTTGAGTCTGTGGACACAAAATTTGATGATATTAAGTCGAAGAACCTGCCTGATAAGGTTGATGTACAATATTTTGATTCTGTAACATGGGTATAGATGTATTAAAAAGTGGTAATGAAGTGGTTGTAACAGGTTGAACAGGTTGATATGAGTGTACAACCGTTTGTGGTTGGATAGGTAGAGTGGGTTGACATTGACAAAAATTCATGTCAACATTAGTTTGACCAAAACGTTACTGAGTAATGTCATATTGGGTGACCAAAGGTTTCCCCCCAGCATAAGGAGGATAATAAGATGGAAAATAATTTTCTTCAAATGCTGGGAGTCCAGTTGATATGGTACTTAAAGGAATTGACCCAAAATGATTGAATTGATATTTCCCTGATGATGTATGTAATGAATCAAGTCATTCAGTACTAACGATAGGACTACCAGTTAAAATACCAGATGATGACATTGGCAAAGAACATGATCTTGAAGATGCACCAAAGAAAGTGACAGATAATGATTTGTAACCTGTTGGGACCGAAGGGCCATCATGCAAATATGACTCTGGTGAGGTTGTGAACATCGACGGAGTAGCAAGGGTAGGAGCTGATGTAATTGGAACAGCAGACCCAACCGAAGATGTTGGTTCAGACATGGCTGTTTGACCAAATGTATACCCTCGAAAATCAATGGGAGATTGAATGGCAACAGGATCAACAAAATCATATGGAAACGATTGAGGAAAATACTGGTACAGGTAAAGGTCCTCCCCAAAATGTGTTGGAGTTAAAGGTGTATTGTCTTGTGGGATTTCTTCAATCACAATTAAACTAGGAGAAAGAACTTCACCATCAGGCCCAAAATATATTTCAGACGGTTGACTGTGTGATATAGGAGTTTCAATGGCTACAAAATTTTGTGGGATGACCAAGGTAGGAACAACTTCCGGTTGTTCGACTTTAGGATTCAGATGTTCTGGCAAAGAAGAGATAGGATTAGGATCAATTTGTGATTGAACAATGTCGGGTCCAGAAGGTATGGTCTCATCGATTGAATGGATCATGTCCACGAGTAGCTGTGAAGACTCTGTTTCGATAACAGTAGATGAACTGGGATGTGTGGAAACAATTTTAGCTAACTCTAGTTTAAAATATGACGTTTCACCAGAGGTACGAATTGTACTTGATTCGGTAGATCGTGATCACCTTCGCCTACCAGAAGTAACTTCCGGTGGTAAAGGTGGTTTTAAAGCTAATCTACGTGAACGACGGGGGATAGGATTTTGTTCTTCCATGATTACTGATTTATTTTAACCAAAAAACAAATAAACAAAAAGAGGTTAATGCTAGGAAAAAGGGTTTACCAAGAAACTGTGAACTGCAGAATACCTCCTAGAGAACCAAGAAGTACGGGCAGGTAATCTCCCCGAATGTTGTGTTCGGTGTATCACAATTTCAAGGTGGCCAACTCGATTGACTATGGATGGATAGTACCTAAAATTTGTCCTCCAAAATATACCCGAAGGTATGTGGATGCCCAAGTCCGTATTAGCGCTCTTTGATGTGAAACCGTATAGTGAGAGCACCCATTTATACTTATCGTACTGTAACACTTCCCGATATACCTAAAAGTACGTGGAAAAGCTATGATATAATTGCGTATGTGGAGTGAGGTATCACACTCGGAATGTATCGCAGACAAGTTAATGATAGTTGCTATGTTTTACGACACCGGAACACGTCTCTAGCCTAGACCTTCTAAATGTTATCGTTATGGTTCCAATGCATTGTTAAGAAAATTGAGATTAATTTTATGTTGATCTTGCTTAACAATTTTCCTTTCAAAGGTTCACCGTGATCATGTGTATGAAATTCCTACAATGCAAGCAAAGAATGATAAATAAACTTTCACTTTCATCTTTTTCAATGAAAAACCTAGCTACTAAGGGGAGAGAGAAAATAATTTGTGAGAAAACAAATCAGTGAACAAAACAAATCAATGAATCATAAAATAAATACAGATTTCCTAATGTTCCTTTTGAAAAACACACATTATTCTACATGCCAATGAAAGTTTTTCTTTTCAGTTTCATTAATATTATGAATGCAGAAAAGAAACTAGGTGCACTAAATCAATAATTCAAATGCTCTTTACTTTCAAGAAACGAAGAATACAAACAACAATTTCTCTTTTGAAGGAAAAACGAGGATTTCAACAACAATTTCTCCTATCAAGGAAATGAAGATTCTACGACAAGTTCCTATTTCAAAAGCAAATGATTCTTAATGCGATCATAAAAAGTACTTTGAAATCAACTTTTCAATGATAAAGAAAAAAATTTTAAACCAAAATTAAACAAATTTTTAGTCAAACGAGAACAATTATATAGAGTCACTGGTCAATTGAGGATCAAATTTTTCATAACACAGCAGCAAACAAAACTGAAGTAAATTTCAAAGGAAAATTCAAGGGAATTTGGGTACTTTCAGGAGTCAACACAATCTCCAAGGGGAGACAGTGCAACAGTGCTCTACAAAGCACTGTGTCCAGTGTAAGAGTGCATTGGGCGCAATATACAAAGAAAAATACTACTGTTTAACTCACTGTCTTTGCAAATTAAGCTCTGAAAAGGTTTAATCTTTATGTGTAACAACTACTGGGTGGATAAAAAAAGAAAATTAAAGGCGTAAACACCTAGAACTAAGAGAAATTATCCCCAGCAAAGTCACCAATTTGTTGGGCCAAAATTTTGAATTACGGATAAATCACGCTTCCCTAGATAGGTGATAGTCTAGAACAACAGGTGAAAGACTATATGACTATTTTTCCTAACTCAGAATAGATACACAGAGAGGATTGGAGGTTTACTTTTTTAGTCGCTTCCAAATGGATCCTTCTGTCGCTTCTATTGCAGCTTCAAATTCAAGCGGTTTGTGGGTTGAATGCTTCCTACAAGAAAGAACACCAAAACAAAAGAATATGAAATAATATAGATATCTATTCAAGCTAGTTAGCTAAATTAGTAAAGCATAAACCGCATACATCAACCAAGATCTTGCAATATGGAAAATCAAAGCCAATACAGATGCATATAGGGAAAAATAAGCAGTACTCTTTATTGATGATAGAATGAGAGGTTACAACCTAATGAATGATTTGAAGTGACCTTATAGCAACGTTCCCAACCCTCATCACAGTATAAATCTCTCCAACAGCAGCTACACAAATCTAGCTCTCAATTGAAAATTCTCCAGCATTTCTCTACTCAAATTCTTCCTCCTCAAGCACTTAGATCTGTGCTCAATTTATAGATTATATGTAGGTTGTTTTGCAATCAATGACTTTCCAATAATAGGAAAGACATGTTTCCAGTCATGTAGATGTCAAATGGACGCTTGGATCTGAAGCTTGACACATGTGAACTCTTCTAGAAGGCATTGGCCAAGTGGAGATTCCAGAACAATGAGACTTTCTCTCCCAATGTGACCAACACACCTGTGAATGTCGAGAAGTGCTTTGCAGAGCAGCCTTGCATGGTGCTACTTGCATATGCAATGCACTTAGGCCCCTTAGAGCTTGCGTTGGTGAGCTCTCATATGTTATATAATAAGCTTCAAACAATGGAAACCTTTGCTTGATGAAAGTCTTGCTTGATTTGTCTTGTTTCTTGTCTTAGGGCATGTAGCAACTAAAATGATAGGGAATGATAGACCCTTCATCATTGGTCCTAGAGATGATGCCCAGTTAACTAGGTCATTGGGAATGGCACCCAAATTGACCTATAACAAGACCATTTTTCATGTCTTCCTTGTTTCCTTTCAATTTCTCTTCTATACCATCGATATTAGATTCCACACCATTCTTCAAACCATCCATCTTATATTCCACATCTTATTTCAATCCATCCATGTCTTTATTCAAACCATCCATCTTAGCTTCCATTTCATTTTTTGTTACTCTTTGCGAGAGTGAAATTTGTTGCACTTGGTCTCGTAATTTTGATATATCATGTTGCGCTTCTTCCTTTTCACGAGTCACAGTAGAGCATTCTGATGGCTTAATGGGTGTGGAATTATTTTTTGGGGGGAATTTAGAACCCAATAATGATATCTATGCTTCAATATTCTATTGGAATCACTTCAAACTTATTTTTCAAACAAGACTTATGCAATTTAAAAATATATATATACACACATTTTTCTTGCTTTTGAGGCACTCAATATTGAAACTGATGTATCTCTATAATTTCGTATCCCCAAGATTTCATATTTGGTTATGTAGTAGCCCTCTGTGTATTATTTCCAAATCCATAGGTCAGACCTAATTTTGATTCTTTTAAGGTAAATTTATGCCGATACCCCACAATGACCTAATTATGGACTAGTTTAGTAGAGCTAACTTGTATGGTGTGCCACATGTCACTGTTTCAACCTTCAGTTCTGAAATTGATACAAAAGAAACTAATATCTGTGTTATTTCTGCCAATTTTTATAGAATTCCAATCTGATACCTAAAAAAAACATTATGATTATTTTCCCTTGGTCACTTGTTTGAGATGAGATTCTGGATCCTGCAAAAACCATAACTTCCACCTATCATATATATGAAAATATAATGAACCAAGGTCTGAAATATTTACATGAAGTTCATGAAGATTTCAGCTCCATGTGGTAATAATTTTAGCTTTTGAATACTCACAAAAAAAAAATTATAGAAAAAATTCCAAGATGACCCTTTGAAGAAGCGAAACCCTAGAATCCCAAGCTTTGATACCAAATGTTATGAAACTAACTCACAAAATAGAAGAAAATATAGATCAACGACTTAGAAATAAGCCTCTTAGAGGGGGGAACTTCCTTCATATTACATAAATGAACAATTCTTGGATGATACAAATGAAAAAACCTACTTTCTATATATAGGAGTCCAAGGGGTCACAATATAATCCTAGCCGACATAACAATAACAATGTAAGGGCACAACAATAAAAATAGTGGGCTTATATGGGGCACAATAATAAAAATATGGGGACTACATGGGCACAAAAATAACAATAAGGGGGCTACACTAGTAGTAACAATAAGGGGGCTAAACTAACAGTAACAATAAGGGGATACACTAGTATTATAGGGACCTAACAACATCCCTTGAGATTTTCACTACAAACGACATGCATCCCTTCTTGCTACTGCGTTTGGCTTGCATATATATAATCAACCTTGCTGAAGTAATATGTTTCCTTCCCTTCAAAAATATTCTTTCTCCTTGCTCATCTAAGAATTCAATTTCCTTTTCATAACAATCCACTTCAGTTCTACGCAAGTATAATGAGTCCATGTCCAATAATATACTATATGCATCGAATGGATATATATATCCCCCCCCAATGACACATTGATCTTTTATTGAACCAACCACACATTGAACCAACCGTGGTTTTCATGCAATTCATTGACCAAATTGTATTTTTAACAATTTTTGGGCTAATATAGTTGTAATTAAAGCGTGGATGGATTAAAATAGAAAAAAAATGGTTATGCAACTTACCTTACATATCAATTATGGATTTCTGGTGTTCTTCCTCACATTTGTCTGTGGCTGCATAAATTATAGGGAAATCTCAAGTTACCTCACCAAGAGTGCGAGCTTCTCGGACACCATAAATGTTTGGTCCAAAATTTTGTTGATGTGGAAAAAATCTTTTCATATTGTTTTCACCACATTTCCAAAAATTTAGTGGCTCTCAGCCTTCAATCTTAAACTACTCTTTTTTTGGCCATTGCACATTCCTTTTAACAACTATTAGCCTTTCGATAAAATTTCTTTGCAAGTGATGGATGCCTACCTTTTTTCTTTTCTAAAATTTTATTAGGCCAACTCTTCTTGTGTCTAGTGTTTCTCATTTCCTGCAAGTTAATTTTAATTTTTGGCCTATTTTTTTTTTCTCATAGTAGTGCTTCAACTTCTTAATAGCATCGTTTAGAGTCTGAGGTTCCAATAACTCACTTTTATCTCTGAATTCCATAGGCATCCCACTAATAAATATTTGGATCTTTTCCTTCTCGTCCTTGATATACAACACATACGTTAATAGTTCAAGGAACTTGGTGACATATTCATCATCTGATAATGGCCCCATCTTGATTTCATAGAACTCTTTTTCCTTATCATCATAATAATGCTAAGACAAATATTGCTCTCTAAAGAGATTTTCAAATTATGTCCAAGTCAATTCCTTTTCAAGAATGCCTCTAACGTTCTTGAAATCTTACCACCATATATCTTCTTTTCCTCTCAAGCCAAAGGTGGCAATTCTTGCTTTCATATTTTCAGAATAATCATGGATTTTGAAAATTTCATCATGCATAACAACCATTCTTCCGCATTCTCTGATTTCTTCATTTCCCCATCAAATGTTGGCGAATTGGATTTCTTTAATTCCTAGGCATGAAATTGTTTTCCTTGCATCCTGAATGGTGATGATGGTGAAAATGAGAGTGATGCTGGTGCCTCTAGGTATCAGAACTATATGGTATGCTAGAATGATGCACATAAGTGTTGATTCCCCCCTTAGGGTGCTCAATGGTGCATCTCCATTCACAATATCTTCACTCTCATGCCTATGACTATTTTTTGAATTTCTATCATCTACCCCATTTGTATTCTCCTATGACTCACAAGGGCTCCTCTTGTCCCAATGAATGGTCCTAATCTAAGGTTTCCTTTAAATCTACAAATTTTTGAGACTCTCCAAGATGATTTCATTTATCTTAGCTTATTTCTCTTGAGATATTACCAACCTATGATTTTATTCCTTGAAGCTTATAACTTCAACCCTTAGGCTTCTCAAAGTATCCATCCAATCTGAAGAATGATTCCCTCCCCCTTGGTCAACTGATATTTCTTCTTCATTGGTCTTGAGCTCATCACTTTCATGTTATGATTAACCATAAATCTACTGCACCATACCAGTCCTCATTTTTTATTTGTCTCTTCCTTATGATACTTGTGATGTTATTTCAATCACACACACCTTTGTATATTCATGTAATAATAAATTAAATAAAATCATGACTAGGAATCTTGCATTCATGGAGCTATCATTACTATACCTATTACAACAAAAAAACCATGTTAGTATGCCCATGATATTTAATAATTTATATGCATCACCAAAATCACAAGAAATATCACTATTAGTGCATAAATAATAAATAAACAACAAATTAATTCCCATGATCCTCCTCTCGTAGAGCTAGTATAACATACTATCTGTAACAAACAATCCCTGTTAGCACTTTTTTATTAGCAAGGAAATAAATCATTCAATGTAACATACATGGTAAGAAAATTCACAAACCGTCACAACTGCTAACTTAGTGAAAGATGTCAAATGTTTAGTTTTCTTTTTTACATATATCAAAGAGTGGTTACACCAATTAGCCCTGTAGAAAATAAGTCAAACTAACTTTTAGCACCTAAATAAGTTTTTTAGTTAATTCATAAAGATCATGATTTGTTCATGATAGAGCCGATCTAGTTCGAGTGTTGAACCTTGATTCTCTGATACCACCTATAATTACCACGCCCATGTTACCCCATGGGGGTGGTTGTTAATCACTAATCTGATTCCCCTTATACTTTTATAAGAAAGTGATTTTTTGTTTTGTTTTGTTATAAATTCCTTCTCTTCCATCCTTCCCTTAGGAACTTTAATTCGTTTTACTAATTCATTGTTGAACCTCCAACATATGTATAAACACACACACACACATATCCCCTTGCCAAGGTGTCAATAGCCCCATCGCCAATGACGTTACACCTTGCCTCTTGCTCTGGTGGTCTGCGACAATGTCACATAATCGATGTGTAGGTACCGAGTGGCTCCCTGCCATTCATTAGAGAAATTTTGATGTCTAAAATGGACCTCAAAATAAAATTGTATGACTAAAATAAACTTTATAAGAATCAATAGGATTCAATATGATGATGTCAACCATGGGACCATTTTTGGAGTAAAAAAGTAAAAATATAAAAAAAACTACTTTTCCAACTTGTATTTTCAACTTATATCCCTAAGGTTTTACTACAATTTACAAATTGATCACTCATTGGATGCATAATTGAATTCCTTATCCAAGGAGTACCCATGTTGCATACTTTCGATGGACCCCTCTACACTAAAAATGAGAAATATATCAAACAATGTGATTTCAATCACTTTTTTTCGTGTATTTACTATTTTCCATGTTGCAAGGTCCATCAAAAGTATTCAACATGGTTACTCCTTGGATGAAGAATTTAATTATGCATCTGAGAGTGCTCCCGACCGATATTTGAGTAAAACCGTAGGGAGGTAACTTGAAAATATGAGTTGAAGAAGTAGTTTTTTCCTTTTTTCCCTCTAAAATTTGATGATGTAATCTAATCTTATTTTATCATTTACACTATTATTTTATGATATTCCTTAGGAGGCCCATTTCAAACCTCAAAATTTATCTAATTTAAATAGTGGAACCATCGCATGCTTGTTCTGATAAGGTGACGTGCATAGGTATTATGAGGGGGGTCACCACCTAGAATGGGCAGTATGTGAATACCACCAATTGAAGGATTGGTGGCCTATGAAAATTCCAATAGGGTCAAGCCTATTCCCAAATCCATTATAAGCACCCCCAGAAGTGGGTTTTGGTTATGGTGAAACACCTAGTGGGTGTATAATGACCAATGGGGCTCATTTCTTTGACCAATAGTGACCATCCACGACTCTTGCACTTGGGTTCCACTAGAGACTGTCTGCCATGCCTCTCCTGACATTTTCATAGCTAGCACATTTTATTTCCACCATGATAGAACCTCTGGGTCAGCATGGGTTGCTGGGCCTCACCCCTGTCCTAGCTCCTAGTTGGTCCACAACTTATAGCTTCATGTCACCCCATGTCATCTCACCCTAGTGCACTATCTTGATATTATCCCAAGTTCCCTTCCATGCACCTATGAGATATGGCCTATAGGACAGATGGAGACTCTAGGCCATTTCCTTTGCATATCAACACTTCTGATTGGCCCAAGTGGCTACGGTACTACATCATTCTGATGCTACCACCTCAGTGCTTCACAGAAAACTTCCCTTTGAACTTACAAGGTAATGGCTAGTGGGCTAATTTGTCTTGTGGGAACCATTCCCAACCAATGATATCACCCTTCACTATGGATCTATAGTTCTAGATGGCCCAACACCACATCAGTCCTGTCACTCCTTTATGCTGCAAACCAACAATTCCAGGGTATGGCATCCAGACCACATTTCTACTGGTAAATACATCTACATGCATCTTTCTCCTAATTCATGAGCAATCGTGGCACTACAACAATGTGCCATGTTGACTCAATTTGCTTCCTTCCTCATGCAGTCTTGAAAATTCACCGAGGTTAAACCATCATATAATCCTAGTAGGTGGGTCCCTCCTGAACCAATTGTATTACCTACAGGGTTATGTGGAGGCCAACTTGTCTTGTCTTCACGTCACCTCGTTATCCCCTGCAACTCTCCTTTTAAATATTAAAAGATCTTTGGCCTACAAGATGAGATATATGGTGGGATCTACTCAAGCTAATAGGAATGCTCCATTCTTTCGAGCTATGAACCCAAAATACCAGATGCCCTGTCATCCCTGTCGATTCGCTGGTGATGCAATATAAAATTCTAGGATAGAAGCTCTAGGCCGCGTCACCTTCCTTCGCCTTGTCACGATAAGGCATGATATTAGTAGATAATACTTGGCTAACATGAATAGGGTTTCAACTAAATGATCATATAATATTCTCTAATTAATTAATAAGTTAGATCCTACCTTTCTTTGTCGTAACACCACTCTATGTGAACTCATCCATCCACATGGATCTAACTATGGCTTTGTTTCAATAGTCCCGCAACCATATTGATCCATGCTAGTGATTAACCAAGACCATTATGGATTTTTAAGCCCATATCAACCCTACTTGTATTGAGCTTAAACTAGAGCCACTCCAACGAGTTTCCATCCTTCAAATTTTGCTCGTATATGGATAGGGAATTACAAGCATGTTTGCACTGGCATTATTTTGGTCATCCTTTGCCAAGGTCTTGAAGTGAGCTCCTGAAGGGACTCCATCTCTCCTACTACACACCAACAGCTCCATGGTGCCGCTCAGGGGTGTGAAGGACATTTGGCTATTATATATGACACATAGTCATCAACACCATTTCCCATAGGGAGAGAATGCCCACTTCTAAAAATAAAAGGTTAGGGAATCCTTCATATAAGGATCACATGTCGTTATAGTTAAAATAGGAGATAGTCCTTGTCATTAACCCAATCCCTCATAAACTGTAATATGGGATTTTACCCAACACATAGACACAAACCTTTTCAAACATGTTGTCCACAATGTATTCATTCTACATTAATAAAATAGATATTGTGTCACATGTTTCCATGTGTTAGTTCAAATACCCTTTCAATATGTTTATACCTTAGACAATTTGTTAGTTATTATGTTCTATTAACAACACAATAAAGAAAATCACACAAATCATCATTTTAATCCACAAATGTAACATAATACTTGTTATCATGTAAGGGAATTTCATGATATACCATTGATTGTCATAATATCTAAATGTAGTCATAAATCTTGCTCTACAACACAATTTCAATTTCAAAAATGTCACATACATGCATTATGAGTTAAGAAAATGAAAAAATAGCACTTATCTTGTAATTTTCAGGGAAACTGAGTTTGGGACAAGGACTCTCCACCCAACCATAGATAGTTGAATCCAAGCTCACTTAAAATTTTCACCCTCAAGAAAGATTACATCAGGGAAAATTTTGGGGGCTAATGTTCATATATGGGCTAATTTTCCATGTTTTTTCCAAAAAAAAATTCATCAATTTCCATTTTTTTCTCAAAATGATCCGCCCAAATTTTATAAGAAAAAAATATTTTACCTTAAAAATCGCCAAAAAATTATAGATACTATATAAAATCATTATAATTTTGAATATTTTTACTAGAATATCACCAAGAATTTTATATTTTTCATATTATGGACTAGTAATATTCACCAAGGTTTCTAATCTTTAAAATAAAGTTCCATCCTTAAAATTTTCCCTGGATTACAAAGACTAAGGGGATTCGTCCAAGGATTGAAACACCAATTGTGAACCAAAATATGGAATATAGAGCACCTCCTTCCTCCATCCACCATTCAATCAAGAGTCCAATAATATAGAGGGAATGCAAAGGCCTACTGCCTCCAACCTCCAGATACTCGATGACAACCAATCAATATTTACGTGGAATACAAAGACTTTTTTTCTCCAACCAAACACAAAGGTAAGCCAAAGGCTTAATCTCACCCAAGAACACACAAGGAATCTAGATCCTAACTGTCTCCACCAAAAGAGTGTCAAGGGAATCCAGAGAAGAAAGTCTCCAACTTAAACATAGTTGTTCCACCCACTATGGGGAATAAAAAACCCACTGTAAAATCAGAGCAATAAATGCTTCAAGGGTACTCCCTATAGGAATCCAAGGACCCAATTTTCCACCCACACCATCAAGGGAGTCAAGAGAAAACTATCTCCACCCTCTAGCTTTACAGAGACTTGGAAGGCATTGTTCCTCACTAAGGAGAGACCATCATAATTCCAGTCATGCCAACCAAATTGATGTCACTATATTCTCTTATGCATTTTTCTCTATTGAATATTGCTCGAATGATTCCATCTCCTTCCATGAATGAATTAGGGAATGATGTCCTCCATGAGGTCGAACCCCTTATTTTCCTCTACTACTTCCCTTTGTATGCATGGATTGAATTCCTCATTCTTACTTACTTACAATGTCTCTTCTTCATAAACTTCTTGTCATTTTTTCCTTGCTATGTTTCTGAAGAAATATGGTCCTACATACTTCTCTTTGCAACCCAATTTAATTTAGGAGCTGGTCTATTAAAGGTGCACAAACCACTCTTTAATGAATATGAAAACAATCCATAATTCTTGCCCAAGGAAACCTTACACATCCCAAGAAATTCACCTCCTTAGGTCTATAATCCATGTCCCCTTTGACTCAAACACTTTTTGATATGGTTTTTAAAATATTTACATTGCATTTTCATGAGGAAAGCTAGGTTGGGGTTGTCACAGTCATGTGGTAAGTTATGAATCTAAAAATTTTAAATACCATGAAAGGAACTATGCTACACATAACCTAGAAGTAGAAGTCATTATGCATGCCTTAAAAATGTGCAGGCATTATCTTGAAGAGATTAAATTTAAGCTAAAAACTCATAATGTTATTCTCAAGTGTTTGTTTGATAAACCAATTTAAATGCTAGGAAAGTTAGGTGGTTCACATTCCTTAGTGAGTATTAATTTGGAATAATACACATTAAAGGAAAGGAAAATAGAATAGAAAATGCACTTAGTAGGAAAATAAATCAGATTTGTATTATTTCTACAAGTAGTTGGCAAGTAGATTAAACTAAAAATGTGAGAACAATTGCAATTTTTTTACCAAATAATATTTTAAAGTAAGGAGAAATTAAAAAATTAGATTCATATAATGAAGAAGAGAATGATTTTTCAGTGAATGATTAGTATTTTATGATGTATAGGGGCATAATTTATATACATAATGATTCAAATATAAATTTTTTTGTCCTTGATGAACTACACAAAAGCCTACAACTAGGCATCTTAGCTATAAAAAGATAATAACCATGTTGAGGAGAGATTTCTATTTGCCCAATATGAAGTCAGAAACAAAAAAAAATATGTAGAAAATGTTTATAATTTCAGTCAAGTTAAAGCATCCCATCAACATCCATCTTGGTTATTATAACCTTTACCCATTCCAAAATGGAAGTGGGAGGTAATATTTATGAATTTCATCATTGGTTTTCCAAAGACAAGGACACAACATGAATTTGGTTATGGTAGAGAAACAGAGTAATGAATCACACTTTATAGTTGTAAAGTATACTATCAAAGCCATCAATATAGCATAAATATTCATGAAAGAAATCTTTAGATTATATGGTGTGCCTAAGACTATAATCTCAAATCGTGATGCCAAATTTTCCTCTAAGTTTTGGAAGGGCTTATTTGAGGACATGGGTACAAAACTAAATTTAAGCACAACTTATATTTCTAAGAGTGATGGTCAAATAGAAAGGAAAAATCGAATTATGGAGGAAATGTTAAGAAGGTATCTCATGAATAGGCCCACTAAGTGGGAAGATTATTTACTCTTAGCTGATTTTGCTTATAGTAATGGTTATCAGCCTTCATTAAAAATGATTCCTTTTTAGGTGATGTATGGGATATGGTGTAAAGATCCCTTGATTTAGGATAATCCTGAAGATAGGTTCTAGGACCAAACATGCTAAAAGAAATGAAAGAAATATTTAAATAGGTTAAAAAAAAATTGAAAACAACCAAGGATCGACAGAAGAGTTGTGCATAATTGAAGAGGGATCAAAAGGAATTTGATTTGGGAGATCAAGTTTATCTGAAAATGAGTCCAAATAAGAGTACTATTATATTTGAAAATTGTCCCAAGCTATCAACCAGATACTGTGGACCCTTTAAAGTTTTAGCAAGGATAGGCCCAATTGCTTATAAGATTTCTCTGCCAACAAGTATAAAAATTTGTTATGTGTTTCATGTATATTTTTTAAAGAAATATGTGGATTACACATCTCACATAATAAATTTGAATTTTGTACAGGTATAGCCAAAGGGAGAGTTCCTAGTAGAAACTCTGCAAATACTACACCAGAAGGAAGTCATGCCCCAAAATAGAGTTGTATCCCAAGTTAAAATTTAGTGGAAACACTTCACCTTAGAAGAGGAAACTTGGGAATTGAAAGATGATTTTAAAGATGCACATCCCTCCTTATTTTTAAAAATTGGGTTAAATTTCATAATTCTAAAGCAGACACCAAGACAATTTAAAACTCAAGTGGGGGATGATGTGATATCCCATGACTTAGAGTTTATTTCTAAACTTTTATATCTTAACTATGTTTATCATTATGACTTTAAGACATTTGAAAGCGAGTTCAAAATTTTTATGTCACAGATAAATAGTATATGTAAATTTTTTTTTTATGTTGTTAATAAATAAATATGGAAATAATTCTAAAGCTATGACTAGCCGAAGATATCTATAGTTGCAATTTAATGTTGGAAATTAAATTACCCCCTCAAGTATAAGACCTAGGAAACTAATTTGAATATTATATTATAAATGAGGATGAAAAGTCATTGATCAATAACTTCCTCAAAAGGATAAGGCATTGTCTTTGGAGGTTGGGGAGGTGGGACTCATTAATGAGCCAAGTAACCACCCGCCACCTGGTGGATGAGGTGGAGGTAGTAACCAACTACCAAATGTATTGGAGAGTGGGCGAGGTTATATTTATTGTTCCATGTTGGTTGACAAATCATGTAGTATATAACTAGGAGTGAGAGCTATAGGAACAAAAAAAATTAAAGAAAATACTGAAATGAAAATTTACTTGTAGAACTAAGAGCTCTAGGGGACCCTTTTGAGGAAAAAGGTGTCAAGGTTGGGTGGAGTTGAATATCTCCATACTTATTTTCCAGAGTAGAATTTGGAAAGTATGCGACTTAACCTTTTTACTATTATAATGTCTAATAATGGCTAAATATATTTATTTATGCAATTGCTGAAGATGAATGTTTTTCTATGTATACAATAAAACAAAGAGAAAAAGTATAGAAAATTTCGCATTGAATTTTAGATATGGTACAAAAAATGGTATATTTGTAATAGCAAAATTATGAATTATTCCACATATGAATATTAGTGGTAAATTATGTATAATGGATTTTATTTTTTTAGAATAATTCTATGAAATAATATGTTACTTTTCATTACACAAAATGGAATTGAATTCAAGAATTTAGTAAATTGTTAATAGGTATAAACTATAAAACCTATGTATTTAAGATGCATCTGTTAATGAATTACATCATTGGCTAGTAATCATATGGTGTCTACCATGTTTGACTCCAACACATTTACTCATATGGTTATACTCATACTATCGAGTGATGAGGTAGAAGACCCCAGATCTAGTTTCATCCATACGGGCTGCAATTTCAAGATTCGTATAGGATTACAAAGTATGATGGCTATGATCATTCATAAATATATCCAAGCATGGGTCCACTAGTTTTCATCGGTGGACGCGATTCTTCTTTTTGGACATGTACATGTAAATTATCTTATCTGTTAAGTATGGGCATGCCTAGCTCAGTAATGATATCATGATGATTATGTATTGTAATAGTTGATGATCTTGACCAATCCATTCTTGATTTTGACTTCTAACATGGTAAGGAACTTCTTCCCTCAACCACTGCTTATGAATTTTTACTTGAGGGGGTAATCTATTATAGGTCATTTTTTCGCATCCAATCAAATGGCCTTGAAGTCAGATCAATCAACATCCTTTAACAATTTTTGTTCACCCCATGTAAAGCCTATAAAATATTCCCACTAAAAAGTCCATGAATTGTGAGTTAAATAGTCAAAAAAATATTT
Organism: Pinus albicaulis; assembly: GCA_034641835.2. NCBI lineage: Eukaryota > Viridiplantae > Streptophyta > Pinopsida > Pinales > Pinaceae > Pinus > Pinus albicaulis. The sequence continues at coordinate 1,337,162,294 of CM076575.1, forward strand.
TTGGGCACCTTCCCTTCATACAACATGAAATGTTACAAGTTGTACACATAGCATTTGCATAGACCATCACATGTTTCCTTCACAGTAACTGTGATGTCTCTTGAATTTCGATAAAAATAAAAAATAATTTTGAATATTCTCTTTCAAGGAGCTTCCTGAGTGGTTTTAAATATTTTCTATTAGATCAATATCTTGAAATATTATACTTGGGGTCTTATCCCTTGTCCCTTAAGCTTATCATCCCTTATATGTGGATCTAAGTCCTAGATTGGTAAATACAAAACCACCCCATTTACCCTATATATTCATTGTCTCCCATAGAGTTTGGGTTAGATTTTGGAGACTCTTAGCTATGCCCTCATGTTGCTGCTTTGTGCCTAGAGATCCATTATCCATCCATGCACTTGAGTTATTAATGAATGCTTGCTTTGTGGGAAGGGAAGGAAAATATAGTTGGGAGACATATAGAAGCTCAAGATCTGAAAGGGGCATTCATTAATATAAAATTTCTTTGTTTTCCTATTCTTATGTTTCATTTAACGCACATGTAGAAAAATTCCTTCTTGATTCATTGTTTAGATATTTTAGCATATGTTATTTATATATTTTGGTTCTCTTGCTTGTTTATTTATTTTTCAAGCTACACTTTTAGCATTTGGAGTTGGAGATAAAGCTTATAAGCAAGGAGAAGAGGGGACTTGTGTCAGACTCCAAGTAAGTCTTTCTTCCATATTATAAACTCAGTAAGGAAAACATAAGTACTTTTGTCTCCATTATTTATTGATCAAACCACTATATCTAGGGAGTTTGATTCTATCCACAGAAGGAAACTATCCGTCAAACAATTGTGAATACATATGATCTGAAAATGGAGGAGGTATTCACTTTCCTCTTCTCCACAAACAAACAAGGACCGTTCTGATGCTTTGCAAGGTAAAACGGGTCTTGACACAAAACAAGTTTTTCAAATGTCTCTCCAAGTCATGAGTTAGTCTTCACATGTAAACTTAACATAAGAAACATAATATCTCACAACTCATACAAGCATCATGAAGAGCATAAAAAAATATTCGATGACGAAGTTCACCCATCTTGGGCTACATCTTTAGGCCTGCCAACATAGATAGATTGCTCCATATATTTAGTATAGAAAGGAGTACATAAATTTTATTGAAGAAAAAATGTGGCTATTACCCATACAAGGTAATTTTATCCTACAAATAAATCTCACCTAAAGCAACAACACAAGGCATATCCTACAAATATCCTATGCTGCAACTAAAATGAGCTTACATGAGCATATGTGCATTTAAATTCCACATTTAAGAGCATAAACAAAACTTCCCTCAAAATGACATAATGAGAAAAGTAAACTCGAGCTAAACCATGCAAGTAAAAGCTGCTACATTATACTTTTGAACGTAAGAACACCCCTATAATTCCTTCTCCATGCTCAAACAACTTCCAAAACTTCTTCAAAAACCTGATTGATCCATACACCCTTGGTCTTAAAATTGAAAAAATACTCCTTATATGTGCTCAAATAAGTAAATGGAGGTCACCATTGGATCCAGAACATCCAAAAACCCTTAAGTAGACTCTTCTTGAATTCAATTTGATAAAAAGCTCAAAACTACATGGCTCCAAAGCTCTTCTTTGAGTTTTTGTTGTTAATTGTCCTACAAATCAGACCACCACACAAATTGTCCTACAAATCTGCCCTATTTTTTGGTAATGAAGTGACAAATATGCCCTTCGTGGGCACATTTTATTGGAAATTTAATTCATATATTGAACCTTATGGTAGAAAAATATGGCCACATGGGGCTGCGCAACTGGGGGTTGGGACTAACTGGCCACCCCCGTCAGCTTATCCCCCAATATTTGGGCCACAGTTCCAACAGTGCATAGAACCCGAGGTTGGATCACGAGTTTCCACACCCGTCACCTAGCACCTTCCTGCTCACACCATGGTCTTGTGCATCACCATGTTCCCTAATTTAGGCTAAACATTAGCCCCCTCTGCATTTACATTTGGTTCTAACCGTTGTGGTCTTGTGATATACAATGTGGCTAGGGGCTAGGGCTTTGACCCAACCCCCTCACATGTAGCACTAAACCTTTGTTTCTCTGGTCATGTGGAAACCCATATGACATTGGGTAAGGGCTAAGCCACGATCCCTTGGTCTCTCTACCATGGGACATGGTCCTATGGGACGTATAGTGACCGGGGGCCAGTGGCTTAGCTCCAGCCCCTTCCCCCAAGCAGACATCGTCGAAACTTTAAAAAAGGTTTTTCTCCTATGTATGGTAAGAACCACCATGGGAGAACTGATAGAGAGCTGTATTTATAACTATGAGGTGAGGAGTTCAAATCTATTTAGGCCTCTAGTTGACCCATACTAAAATTTTAAATTCCTCTAAGGTGCCACGTGGGAGCCCATGAATGAGCCACGTGGCACCTTACCATTGGTCCATATCAAAAAACCGTCAATGAATGAAAATTTGAACATGTGAAAAATTTGGAGGATGACACTTGTAAACTTGTGATTGGCTCGAGGGTACACACAATAACCCTGCTGACTCATATGTACGGTTGCGCAGTCAATAGACCTGCTAAAATTTTAGTTGTTGGGCCAAACGGTCAACTCGCGATAGCTTGAGCATACGATGCCATATTGAGGTGAAATGAACATCGTTGGATTCAGAATGATGAGAAATTCGACTTGGAACTGATTTCAAGACTTTCTAGGAAATTTCCATTTTGAGCTAAAATTTGATCACTTGATCACACCTACCCACTAGAAATTTCTGCGGTCCAAAATTTTACTTCCCCAATAAATAAATTGAGACTGAAACTCAAAATCACCCAAAAAATCAATCCAAAATTATTACTTTTCAATTGGTGCCATTCGAGCCCCAATCAAAGCACTTCACCTCTCTTCTTTGTGAAGATCTATTGTCCTATTAAGAATTGAGCCAATATTCTTATCGTTGATGCAAGAACAAAATATTGAAGCATGGAATCTGAAGATTCTATTTAATATCATATTTACATAGCTCAAAAAAGCTTCATCTCGGAGTTAAATTGTTGAATAAAAAGTTTACTCCATCTTGGAAATCAGAAGCAAGATAAGCTTTCTTTACTGTCCTCAAAGTGAGCTTGTATATAAAAATTAAAGTGCTGCAAAATTTCTATGATATCATTGGCCTTTCCTACAAAACATTATGATCTTGTAAAATCTTAAAATAAAATTTTCTATTCACAAAATTTTCATCTAGAATATCTACGTCAGTGAGTACATGGAAAACTTGTAGAAAAAATTGAACAAAAAAATTGTACATTCCAAAAGTCCTTGAACACGTGGAATTATAAACAAGCCAATACATAACATCAATGACAAACAAATACTTGTTGTACATAGTGACAATTATTGTTCACTTTACAAAGTACCCAAACAGATAAACAACAACAATTAAATACAAAATTTACAAAGAAAATTTACAAACAATTCTACCCAATCTCTGCCTCTCCTAGGCTCATGGGTTTTCTTTTTGCATCATATTTGCTTTGAAGGTTGCTTAGGATTGTTGCGAGTGCTATTTTCCACCTCTTGCTTCCCTTGCATTAGATTACACAATCTCTTTTCCTTCTTAGAATTAAGCTATGGATGTAACCTCCAACATCGTTAATTTCCATGCCCATGCATCTTGCAATGGGTACAAAAGAACTTTCTTTTGTTTGCTGACAAAGAAGTCCTCTCATGTGAAGGCTAGTCATTATTCTTAATGCCTAGAATATGATCCATTATTTTAACCATTACCATGTGTTGCTCACAAACAACCACACAATGTTCAAATGCATCACAACATGTACAAGGGTACTTATTCGACAAATAGTAAAACTTACCATGCACTGGAAAACACCCATGATATTTATACTCGTCTCTTGGGTTGCAGCTTTGACGGAGTGGAGTGGATGATTACATGCAAGGTCCCTTCAAGCACTCATCTCGCTTTGGAGACAAATGAGCATTTCCACATAGTGGTGGTGACATATCATCCTTAGATGGTTGATGTGCCTCAAACTGTCAAGAGCACTCTCCAAACTCCCTTTGACCATATCCCAATCTTTGATACTTTTTTCTCTCCTAAACCATGATTGGATTGGTGATCCCTTGTCCATTTATGTCAAGGCCTCCTCCTTAATAACCCATTTTATAAAGAATCTTCATACCAATTCTTTTGGTATGTTTCTTAAATACTGCAGAAGAGGTGTTATGAACATAAACATAAGGAATTTTACTTGAAATGCTTATTACCTCCTTAAACTTTCCATTCATATTTTTAGCTTCTGATGATAATGATGATGGCCAACTTGTACATGACTCTAGCCACCCACTCTTACCATCTCGCATATGGTGTGAATATTGGAGATGCTTGCAAAATTCACATGAATCATCTTCCTCATATGGTCCATAACCACTGTTTGAACCATGACCACATGTTGGTTTCTTTCTGGAGGTGTATTTTTTTGTCATGGGAGCATAACTTCTAGCAGGTAGTTCCCCAAGCACATGCTACAATAGAAGGCACATATTCCTCTTCTCCTCTTTAGTTTTCTCTAGCATTCCTCTTTATTCAATTTTCTCCATACATAGAGCTAAATTTTGATCCTCTAGGTCTGGGAGACTCTTCTTTCCCATTCTTACATCTTGGTCAGATTTAGCTCTGATACCAATTGATATGAAAATGGAGGTGTTCACTTTCCTCTTCTCCACAGACAAACAAGGACCGTTTTGATGCTTTGCAAGGTAAAATGGTTCTTGACACAAAAAATGTGTTTCAAATGTCTTTTCAAATCATGAGTTAGTATTCACATGTAAACATAACATAAGCAACATAATATCACATAACTCATACATGCATCATGAATAGCATAAAATAATATTTTGTGATAGAGTTCACCCCTCTAGTCCTACAAACATAACTAGACTGCTCCATATATTCAGTATAAAAAGGACTACATAATTTTTGTTCATGAAAACATGTGGCTATTACCCCTACAAGGTAATGTTCTCCTGCAAATAACTCTCACATAAAACAACAACACAATGCATCTCCTACAAATATCCTATACTCTAACTGAAATGAGCTTACATGAGCATATGAGAACTTAAATTCCATATTGAAGAGCATAAAAAAACTTCCCTCAACATGACATAATGAGAAAAGTAAACCTAAGCTTAACCCTGCAAGAAAAAACTATTGAAATATACTTTTGAAGGTAAGAAAACCATTACAATACCTTCTCTGTGCTCAAACACCTTCCAAAACTGCTTGAAATACCTGATTGATCCATACACCTTTGGTATTCAACATGCAAAAAGAATCCTTAGAGATTCTCAAATCAGAAAATAGAGGTCACCATTGGATCAAGAACATCCAAAAATCCCTAATTGGACTCCTCTTAAGGTCAATTTGGTCAAAAATGCAAAAAGATATGGCTCCAAAGCTCTTCTTTGAGTTTTTTATGTTAACTGTCCTACAAATCGGACTAACAGACTAATTGTCCTACAGACTTGCCTTGTTTTTTGCTAACAGAGTGAAAAATTGGTCCTCTAGCAGTGCATTTTATTGGAAATTTAATCCATCCAATGACCCTTATGGTGAAAAAATATGGCCACATGGGGCCATTCATCTGGGGGCTAGGGATAACCACCTACCCCTTTTGTCTTAGCCTCCAATATTTAGGCCACAGTTCCAACAATGCATATAAACCTAGGTTGGCCCCCGATTTTTTTCACCCATCACCTAGCACCTTCCCGCTCATGCCACAATCCTGTGCATTACCATGTGCCCTAGGCTAGGGCTAAACCTTAGCGCCATTTGCATATGTGTCTGGTTATGATGGTGGTGGTCCTGTGATATACCATGGGACTGGGGGCTAGGGATATGACCCAAACCCCTCACCTATAGCGCTAAAAATTCGTTCCTCCGGTCATGTGCCAACCCATATGACCTCGGGACGAGGCTAAGATCTGAGCCCTTGGTCGATCTGTCATGGTTTGTGGTCATGTGGAATGTGTAGTGACCAGGGGCTAGGGGCTTAGATCCAACACCTTCCCCCAAACATACAACATCAAAACTTTAGATATTTTTTTCTCCTATGTATTGTAAGAACCACCATAGGCTAAACACTAGAGCGTTTTATGGCTAACTATGAGGTTGGGAGTTCAATTCCGGTCAGGCCTCTAGCCGACCCATACCAAAATTTCGAATGCCTATAGGGTGCCATGTGGAAGTCCATGACTGGGACACATGGCACCTTACCATTGGTCCACATCATAAAACCATAAACCAATGAAAATTTCACCACGTACCAAATTTGGAGGATTCCAATTTTCAACTTGTGATTGGCCCGAGGGTACACACAATCCCCCTGCTAACTCAGTTGTATGGTCGCCCAGTTAGGAGACTTGCTAAAATTTTAGTTGTTGGGCCAACACAGTCAGCACACGATAACTTGAACATGCATGTCGGATTGAGGTGAAAGGAATGTCATTGGATTCAGAATGACGAGCACTTCGAATTGGAAATAGTTTAACCAGTTTTTTGGGACTTACAGCTAAAATTTGATCCCTTGATCAAAAAATAAGGGATGGTATAACTAAATGAAGTGGCTTAAAACTTAAGAAGTAGAAACTGGATAGTAATAGGACAAATAAAATGCCTTAAATAAAAGACACATTCAATTGAAATTAGTTATTTCAGTCTTGATGAAATTGAAGTCGAAGGATCCACAAAAACCTAATCCAATTAAATTTATAAGCATATTAACTAGATGATTACATATACATATATAATAATGACAACATTTACATATGGAAATAGGTGAATATTATGTCAATTTGGATTAAAGGAATACCTTAGTAGTGATATATAATTTTATTGATGGATTTTAAAAAAACCTTTGTAAATTTTAATTGCTTTCTTCTCATAAGAATATTTAAGTGCTAATAAAATTCATATCATCTAATAAATTATTTTAAACGTATCAAAATTATTTTAAACCTTTCATAACCATAGGGCCTTAGAAGTATAATGTTTCTCTTTTATTGGTAGGTAAGGTCTTCTCTGTTACAATTTAAACCACCTTAGCCTCCACATTTGGGACTAGTATGACTACTGAACCACAATGCTTGATGTAATTTCATTCACTCTCTATGATTGAAATAAAAGCTTTTCATTAGCATAAATTTTCAATAGATTTAGCTAAAATTCAACTTGTGACTGAAAGGAGATACATTCTACTAGAATGATCTAAATTTCAAGTCTTTGTGTTTTCAAGGATAAAATTCATTGCAAATATCAACGTTAACATGGTCCCACCTCATTTTAAAACTGAAGTATGCAGATCATGGGTTTACACATAAATTGAATTTTCATACATGTACCTCGAAGCTACAACAATGCATTAGAAAATAAAGTAGGATTGCATGATGGAAGTAGAATCAATATTTGATGAGACACAAAAGTAAAACCCATAATTCAAGGAGAATGACAAGTATGAAGGTATATAATAAACCTCAACTTTATAAGGTTGAAATAGAGATAAAAAAAGAGGATTTTTCTAGAAAAAATATATTCTTAAATCCAACTAACCATGACCATCTGGATATATGTATATCTTAATCTGCAAAAAAAAAGTGGAGAAGAAATAAACCCTCCCTAAACCCAATTAATCATGAATATCACAATACCTATGTTGGGGCAATTATATGAATGTTATATCACCATAAAATAAATTATCAACTAGGGAGTCATAATTAGTAGATCCAATGCACTATATGTGCCGATAATATATAAGTTCCTATGTTTGTTGAGTATAGCCAATATAAGAAGCTTCCATTTTATAATTAAACTAATTTCCTCACAATTAAAGATCAGAAATCAAAACTCATAAAAAAAACCTTAACAAGCATGAAACCTAAAGGTTCTTTCTTAGGTAATAAGTTTGTCCATTTATAGGCTCATGAAATGGAAAGATGAATTCAACTCTGTTTTCCTGCAGAAAATGATTAAAATCAACTTATTGCAATCAATCAAAACAATCATTCCTAATTTAACTAGTTCTTAAAGAAACTCTACATTCTAGTACAAGAAATGTATGACAAGAGTCTTCACTAATAACACATATAGGTAAATGGTGAGATCTCTTTTCTTCCTATTCTCTAAAATGAAACTAAATTTTAAACCAACAATGAGAGAAATCAAACATATTACTTGCATAAAATAGAACTTGAATCATATCAAATGATTTGAAGTTAAACTATAAAACTAAACTATATTCATAATAAATATAATAAAAACTTACCTTGATGGCTTCGGTGGGCCCTTTCTGAGATACCAATTTACAGAACTAAGGAATCTACTAATACATCAAATTCATCAATCAGTGCTTATATTATTCCTTTCAAAAGAAAATATTACAGAATCAAATCTCTCCTTAATAGCTAACACTTACTACAAGATTACTAACTCCTACCTAGCATCTAAGAGCCTTCTCTTATAGAGAAATGGCCATTATATTCAATGTTAAAATATGTGATCAAATCATTACAAAAATATACAATTCACTTTCTTTTAAATATTTGGCTTCATCCTCATGACACGTAGTGCATGAGTGATGAAGCGTATCTTGATTTACCATAAAAAGGTAAGACTTCGACCATCAGTTCCCTTGGTCTCATCGAAGGTAGCTCACTTGAACTGTTTAAGCTTAAGAGTAAGATATGGTACCGGAATAATACAGTTGTTCCAGGAACATAGGTACCATATTAACACATTCGATACCGGATCAACATAGGTACTAGACAAGCATAGTTGCTACCCGATGACCGCAAGTACCAGACGAGCAAGAACATGAGTACCTGATAAGAAGGAACATGGGTACTAGAATCATACAGGTGCTAAAATGAGCACAGGTGCTGCTGTTGGTGTCAGATTGGTGCACAAGTATGGTGAACATAGGTACACAGTGGAAAAAAACATAGAAAATGGTTAGAAAATACACGGGTACTGGACGACGACACGAGTACTATGTCGATAACACTCGTAACAGATAAGTAGGAGCGCTAATACTGTATCGGTAATGCTAGTATGATATGAGTAGGAGCATGAGTACCGGATCATTGCACTGGTACCAGATGAGTAATACTAGTGTCAAATGAGCAAGAAAATGTTCTAAAAATATATGTGAGCCAATCCAATTAATTATAAGGAATCAATAATTCCATTTCTACTAACAAGAAATAATAAAAAACATGCTTTAAATATAAATGACCTCATATATACACAAGGATGATAAGAGTCATGTTTTTGAAGAAGGTAGGCAAGAGTTGAGTAGGTTTCGACGCAAAGTTGGTAAAAAAGAGAGGACAATATAGGGTATTAAATTCATAAAAATGGAAACCGAAAATTCCCCCATGCCTAATTTATTGCACGTCCTCATGCAAAAAGTGTTGATCCATTCCACAAGATTTCAAAAATGGATCCTTTTTACAAATCCTTGTTAATATTTACACCCTTGAAGTATTTCTCCCCTGGAGCCGGTAATCCTGTAGCCTTTGTTATAGTATCTTTTTTTATTTCTAATTGCATACCTCTAGCTAAACATGTTGGCCATCATAGTTTTGAGTGAAGGCATGAGAAACGCTCTCATGGTATCTTTACACTTTTTTTAGAAACAGAATGATGCAGGAGCATCTAGACCTAGCCAGCAATGTGGAAATCTGTCCACATGTTGTGGCTAACCACAGTGAAACTCATTGACTGTTTGATCAAATTCGGTTTTACCGAGAAGGATAGACTTCACAAATAGTTTGTTATTGAAATAAGTGTGATTGTTTTATTTAATATTTAGTGATAAGATTTGTTAAATAGGTGTAAACGAGAGTGAGAAAATAGGAGATTTTGTTGTTAGGATCTTTAGGGAAATTAGGAGATTCTATTAGATATTATTAGAAGTAATGTGAGGAAAATGCTATGAGCGAGAGATTTAGTGGAGGTTTTTTTGTGGAGCAAAAGCTCAGATTTTGTGATATTGTGACAGTGTGTATTAGAGTTTTTGATTCTCGGATAATTTGGCAGAAGCGAGGTTCTGTTTTGTTTGTTTTCTGAGTATTATGAACGCAATTATATTCTGTGCCAAATTGAATGACAAATGGTGGGAATTTGAATATTGATGTCTATGTAATTGATTTAATGGTGTGCGGCCTGTGTGTTTTAATTTCAATTGTGATAAACACCGTGGTTAATGTAAGCCTGGCGCTGTCGACAATTGTGAACTGAAAGAAGTTTTTAGAACTGTGTTTTGTGAAAAAACAAAGATCATTCCTTGTATGACCAGGCAAAGGCCAAGACTCTATCTGTTTCTTATATTATGATCAAATTGAATGTCGTATCCATCGATGTATGTTGAGCCATCAGTTGATGCGTTTGTTTCTTGGTAATTGCTTGAGATGGTTTCAATCTGTGTTATTATTAAAGTTGTAATAATTTTGTGGTTATCGCAATTCTGGTGTGGTCGAATTTTGTGAATTAGAAACTTTTTAACACAGAGGAATAGTCTGAAACGACTTCACCGACCTTTTGGAGCAGAGTCGAATTGATATACATATGTATTTTGAAATTCGTTGGCCCACAGAACTTATCACATCGGAATGAAAAGGAGATAGCAATGAACCGGACATGAAAAGTTATAAGCTGGGTTAAAAGGATATCAGATCCATGACATATCGTAAGATTGCGAAAGATAACATAGTAAACATAATCCCGTGAAGAGCGATCTCCGATAATTATCGCATTGGAGTTTGGTAAGGTGTGACAGTTGTAATAGTTAAATATTTTTGCGGATTGCAATTTGCGATAGTTATCGCATCGGAGCGTATTAAACTCTTAGATTCCTATGGCATATTAAAATTCACTGAATTTCAAGTTGAGTCGGCATCGGTCAATCAGATTCAGGTGGAAATTGACAGTGTTGTAGTTTGAAAATAATGATAGGCAATCACTGATTAACACCACATCGGCGCAGATTGAAGGCGGTCCATTTGAAGTTGTGTAATATTGCGTTGGAGTGGGTAAAACACAACTTGATAGCTTATTACATCCCCAGGGTGTGAATGAATTTAATTGACAGATCTCAGATCCGTGGTAGCAATATATATAATATCTGTTGACAAACAGTGTTCAACACTGTTTTGAAGGCACTGGAAAAGGATTATGTGGGATCTGCGTTTTTTTCAAACATAAAGGGAACATAAATCTTTTTAAACTATTAAGAGTTTCGATTCTGATTTCAAAAAGGGCTTTTTGGTAATTAATTTCTTATCGACCAGATCAGTGGAGCATAACTATATTATTTGTGTGATAAGGCGTTCAACACTGTTTTGGATTGTTTGTGAAATTTCCCGGATAGGAAATTTTAAAGAAAATTTTGGAAATGCATTTTTTAAAGACACAGATTTGAGAGATTCTGGGTTTGGCGGGTTATGCTCGCCATCATTTTGGTATCAGAGTAGGAAAAGGAAGAAATTTCCTGTGAAGAGATGTTTGCTTATGAAGATTTAAGACTACAGAGGTATGGAAACAGTAGTATGTTGAATGAACGAAGTTTGGCACCAGATTACAGCAGTGAACTGTAGAAGAACTTTTGGGGAAGTTCTTAGAGATTGTAGTAGAACTTGCATATAAAAGAGAAAGAGGAAATCCATTCAAAACATAGGTGACAACATAAGAAAGAGTGAAGACTACATCAATATAGACCAAGAGAAGTTGTGAGAGGAGAACCAGATGTGTTCTTAAAAGCAGAGTAGGGAAAGCCCTTAGAAGTGGCAGTGAACTTGAAGAATCCAACAAGATATTGGACATAAACGACAATTGAAGTGTTTTGGAAAGAGAGAGTGAGAGATTGCAGAAGCCTAGAGGGAGAAAAGGTGTTGCTCAAGAGAAGGTTCCAGATAGAGGATCGTGCTTACCAAAAGATTGAGTGAGGAGAGCTTAGTGAGGTAAGATCGCAGTAAGGAGGACTTGTTGTTGCAGAGGCTTGTTGCCGAGGAGTGAGGAGCTCATGGAAAGAGAGGAAAATAGAATGACTACAGATAGTCATAGCAGAAGTTCAAAAAGAAGCCACAGTAGAAGGAAAGATGCCAAAGCAAATGGCATGAGGACGAGTCAAGAAGAGTTTGACAGAGAGAAAGTTGAGATAGATTTCCAGATTGGAATATTGATGAAGATGCTGCAGAGAAGTGTTGAAGACCAGAATAAAGGTTGGACCATGAGGAAAAGAGCAAAGTGGCAAAGGCTACGAGAAAAGAGAAATCATCAAGTGAAGTTAGAGATAGTAGAAGAATTGAGAAAGATTGAGCAGATATTGAGTGCTCAAGAGGAATCAGAGGAACTCAGAGAAGCAGAAGTAGAAATGGAAGTTTCCATTTGTAGACCAGAACAAGGTGAAATGTTGGGGGAAGAGGATAATGAGAGGTCAGCTGAAGATCCCATGGACTATTGGCATAGTTCAGAAAAATTCGAAGATATGTTGACAAGGGAAGCAGACGAGGCAATGAAGCCTTGTGATTTTAATTCTTATAGTTTGTGTATGTTTGCAGGATATGAAGAGGATGATGGACAATCAAATGAAATTTTCACAAATAGGAATGAAGCTCTTGAGGTGAAGTATGATGGAGAATCCCTTTTAGAGGAAGAAGGCGTTGATCTATTGCAACAAAAGGAGTTCATAGGTGAAATCCTGATTAGTGTGAAACAGTCAGATGAGGTTGATATAGACCAGAAGTCTAATAAAAATTCCATAGTGGTACTACAAGAAGGTAAACCAATGAATTTATTTGATGGAATTGATGAAAGATGCTTTCAATATGATAATGTAGGAAACAAGTCAACTCAGGAGGATTGCCAGGAAAAGAATGAAGCTGAGAATGGAAATTGTGATGAACTGCTGGAGAGATTTCACAAGGAAATAGAATACTTGGAGAGATTACTCAAGGAACCTAAAGGAGAAACAAAGCTTACATAGCTTGATGGAGGAAAAGGTGTGGAAGACAGCATTAATAAATATGATGCTGAAATCAGAGAAATTGAGCAGCGATTATTTGAAGGTGAGATGAAAGATCAGGAGCAACAAGGAAGTTATGTCCTCAAAGGCATGAAGGAGACGGAAATATTAACTTAGCAAGATGAATATGGAAGTAACCAGCAATTTGGAAGGAATGATCAGCTACATGAGAGTGAATTTGAGGAAGGCATTAAATTGTAGAAGTATAGAAACTGGCAGCAGAATGAAGAACCAAAAATTGGTCTGGTAGTACAAAGAAAGACAAATGAAGACCGAAGATACAGATGGAGACTGAAGAAAAGGGTGAAGTGGAAGCTATTGCAACAGAGGTGGAATGGAAAGCTGATGAACGAGTTCAGGGAACTTGAACAAATTCATATTGATTTGTTAAAGAATGAAAGACTCAGAGAAATGGAGTCACAGCAAGAAGGATCCGCTGAAATCTAAAAGATCTATGATGGAGAATTGGTGCTTGAAGCATCAAAAGAAAATGGAAGGTATTGTATTTTGAAAACTGAAGGTTGTTGTGTGTTTGCAGGTCATATCGACTTGAGGAAAGACAAACAGTTATTGAAGACTGTTGTATTAACAGATGAAGAGATGACTACTCATAGTCATATGTAGAATAAGGAGGGAAGTGACAACCAAGTGCAGGAAGATGTCCACTCAGATGACATTCAAAGAATAAGTCAAAAGGAGGATGGAAAAAGAATTATTGAAATCAAAGGATACATTAAGGTATGGCAACTATTTAGTCTTGTCATAAGTAAAGGAAACTCACATAATTATGTGATGCAGAGGGAAAAGCAGTTGTTAAACATAACTGTAGTAAATTATGTAGATATTAGACAACTGTTTAAAACTGCAGCTAAAAGAGGACATCTATTGAAGATTGATATAGAAGACTTTGTAGATATTAAACAGTCATTGAGGATCATTGATCTTGAAGAAAGCAAGAGTAAAGAAGGATTAAAGACAAATATTGCGGACAATGCAGTTAGTGAAGATTGTGTAGAACTTTTGAGAGAACTTCCAGATGAGATGGCAGATTTGTGGTATAATTCGAATCTTTTGATGAGGAAGCCAGGTAAAGCATTTGTGTCTATTGAGTTGATTAATTTTGATGAAGATTTACATGCAGGAAAAAGGAAATGTGAAGTCAATCTGAACCAAGAAGTTAATTCAGAAGAATAGATCGGATTACTGGAGGGTGAGATCAGAAAGCCTCAGAATGAGGAAATGGTGGTGAATTTATGGTATGAAACTGATGAACTAGAGATGAGTACAAGAAATAATAGTAACAGAATTACTATTATACCACAAAAATTTATTGACGAAGAAAAGGCTGGAAGTGACATTTCACGGGTAGACAAGTATAATGCCATAATCCTTAAGAGTGCAGAAATGAAGTTACTGGAGGAAGAAATATTCCAAATAGCTAAAAAAGCAGGAAAAACGTTGAGTTTTCAAGAAATTTGTGGAGATACAGGTATGCTAGAATTTGAAGTAAGGAATGATAAAGTCATGAATGAGAAACCAGAAGAAGGACCTGGGATTATTGCAAAGAATAAATGGAGAAGGCATTTGTACATTTCAGAAATGTATATGGAAGGTTATTGGCACAGAAACTATGATGTTCTAATTCAAGAACACAATCAGTTGCAAGAGTATAGTATTCAACACATGAGAAATGAAATGGAAAAAGAATTGGATGAGTTGAGGAAACTCATACTACATCATTCCCGTAAAAACAATACAGGACAAAAGAAGAAAGGAAGATTGGCTAGAAGAAATGGTACAGGTGAAGGAAATGGAAAACTGCGAATTAGAATGAGCAAAACAGCAGCGAAATATGTGAAAAGGACAGTAGCAGATAGTGAGAGCATAGAAAATGGGGCATTACAGCATAAAGGATGGAGACTTGAGGAACAAACAACAACAACAGTAACCAAGGACAAACTACCAAACCAAGTATGGGATCCAGGAGGACACAGACTAGAAGTGCATGATCAGGAGATCATGATTAATTTAAACTTTGGGAGTCTGATGCAGGAGCATCTAGACCTAGCCAGCAATGTGGAAATCTGTCCACATGTTGTGGCTAACCACAGTGAAACTCATTGACTGTTTGATCAAATTCAATTTTACCAAGAAGGATAGACTTCACAAATAGTTTGTTATTGAAATAAGTGTGACTGTTTTATTTAAGATTTAGTGATAAGATTTGTTAAATAGGTGTAAACGAGAGTGAGAAAATAGGAGATTTTGTTGTTAGGATCTTTAGCGAAATTAGGAGATTCTGTTAGATATTATTAGAAGTAATGTGAGGAAAATGCTATGAGCGAGAGAGTTAGTGGAGGTTTTTGTGTGGAGAAAAAGCTCAGATTTTGTGATATTGTGACAGTGTGTATTAGAGTTTTTGATTCTCGGATAATTTGGTAGAAGCGAGGTTCTGTTTTGTTTGTTTTCTGAGTATTATGAACGCAATTATATTTTGTGCCAAATCGAATGAAAAATGGTTGGAATTTGAATATTGATGTCTGTGTAATTGATTTAATGGTGTGCGGCCTGTGTGTTTTAATTTCAATTGTGATAAACACCGTGGTTAATGTAAGCCTGGCGTTGTCGACAATTGTGAACTGAAAGAAGTTTTTAGAACTGTTTTTTGTGAAAAAACAGAGATCATTCCTTTTATGACCAGGCAAAGGCCAAGACTCTGTCTTTTTCTTATATTATGATCAAATTGAATGTCGTATCCATCGATGTATGTTGAGCCATCAGTTGATGCATTTGTTTCTTGGTAATTGCTTAAGATGGTTTCAATCTGTGTTATTATTAAAGTTGTAAGAATTCTGTGGTTATCACAATTCTGGTGTGGTCGAATTTTGTGAATTAAAAACTTTTTAACACAGAGGAATAGTCTGAAATGACTTCACCGACCTTTTGGAGCAGAGTCGAATTTATATACATATGTATTTTGAAATTTGTTGGCCCACAGAACTTATCGCATCGGAATGAAAAGGAGATAGCAATGAACCGGACGCGAAAAGTTATAAGCTGGGTTAAAAGGATATCAGATCCGTGACATATCGCGAGATTGCGGAAGATAACATAGTAAACATAATCCCGCGATGAGCGATCTTCGATAATTATCGCATCGGAGTTTGGTAAGGTGTGAAAGTTGTAATAGTTAAAGATTTTGACGGATTGCAATTTGTGATAGTTATCACATCGGAGCATATTAAACGCCCAGATTCCTGTGGCATATTAAAATTCATCGAATTGCAAGTTGAGTCGGCATCGGTCAATCAGATTCAGGTGGAAATCGACAGTGTTGTAGTTTGAAAATAATGATAGGCAATCACTGATTAACACCACATTGGCGCAGATTGAAGGGGGTCCATTTTAAGTTGTGTAATATTGCGTTGGAGTGGGTAAAACAAAACTTGATAGCTTATTACATCCCCAGGGTGTGAATGAATTTAATTGACAGATCTCAGATCCGTGGTAGAAATATATATAATATCTGTTGACAAACAGTGTTCAACACTATTTTGAAGGCACTGGAAAAGGATTATGTGGGATCTGCGTTTTTTTCAAACATAAAGGGAACATAAATCTTTTTAAACTATTAAGAGTTTTGATTCCAATTTCGAAAAGGGATTTTTGGTAATTAATTTCTTATCAACCAGATCAGTGGAGCAGAACTATATTATTTTTGTGATAAGGCGTTCAGCACTATTTTGGATTGTTTGTGAAATTTCCCGGATAGGAAATTTTAGAGCAAAGTTTGGAAATGCATTTTTTAAAGACACAGATTTGAGAGATTCTGGGTTTGGCGGGTTATGCTCGCCATCACAGAATTCGCCAACGTGCTCAAATTTTTCTTTGCACACCTAAAACTCCTTTGTTTAATGATAAAACTGGAACACTAGTTCATGTCGATCTACCCCCATGCCAACTTTAAAACATGTCTCAAACAGTTTCTATGGATGGAGCTCAAAAAGGTGTGAGTATTGGAAATGACAGGGTACTAGAAATGGAAAAAAGGATTTTTTTCTTAGAAAACTGGGGAATAAAGTTGAGTAATTTTAGGATTAGGATAAGGGCTTAACAACTAATGGTAATAAAATTTTATGAGGGTAATTATATATTAATCACATGATTAATTTGAATCTTAATAGAAGAAAATAAAATATTGACCTCATACCTCTATTACCGTATTAACAAAAGAAATATTTTTTAGTACTGGATGAAAAGTGTTTTCCAGTACCAAAAGAACACAAGAGACTACTTTCCAGTACCAGATGAATATAGGGACTAGTTTCGAGTATCATATGAACACAAGAGTCTTCTTTCCAGTACTGGATAAATACATGTACTTTTTCTTCAGTTTCATATGATATTTTAATAAGGCACCCGAATGTATATTCCTCAAATTGAGATCTTGTAGGTTTTTGTTTGTAGATTAGCGTGTTATGAGTGTCAAGCTCAAGTAGGTGCTAGCGATTACTTTTGTTTCATGTGAATTTTTTCTGCTGGAAAAAATACAAACAACACACTAGTATAGGAACTTTGAAATTGTAGTGGAAGTGTGAGAAAATGAGGCAATGTAAAGTTGAGGGTCCTAAATGATCTGGAAGAGCTGGAGTTGATAAGTGAAAATTTTATATGTTTAAGGAGGTTGAAAAGAATAAAATGAAAATGTTGGAAAGGGTACCAACAACCACTCCCCCATGCCTAAGGCTTTGCATGTTCTCATGCAAGAAAGGTGAGGTACCGAAGAAGTGAGGAGGGTTGTTGAGATGAGTCAATACAAAGGACCCTGAAAAACAAAACAATGGAGCTAATGTGATGAATACTAAATAATAAAAATTCATCTCTAATTTATTAAAATAATGTTAAATTAACACCAAGCATAAAATAAATTTCAAATCACGCATTACATAAGATTTCATCAATCTCTTACAATTTTATGTTCAAGGAAATAAACCTTTTATAAATTTAAGGGGCTCCCCTCCTTTAAAGGTAGGAGGCTTTTTATGATCACAAAAAATGATGAACCGGTGAAAAATTATTTATTACTAACCAAATCCCAAAGTCCTATAGTCATCCAAGTATTATAGATAATCTTTGTAGTTGAGTTTTATTAGTTCTTTGTGATCATAGGTCCCACTTCTAACAAGATTAAATCTTAGATATAATATGAAAAAATAATGATAGAGGACTCGAGGTTACCTTAATACCAATATTTAGCAACAAATTTATGGAGTTATTTTTTACCCTTGGATTCATCCACACATGCTTGTCTTTCTATTGTAACACTAGAGAGTAACAATTATATGTGGAGACAAAGGCGTGATTTGGTTGAAACTTCTTTAGGTAGAATGCCCCATTTCCCACGAGCATCCATAGCCTAGATGGGTTTTCCTAATGATGTCATAGGTAAATACCCACTATTAGCAGGCGTCCATAGCCTCAACGTGAGATGAGTTAACCTCTTAAACGTATTTTACACTAAAGGCTCTAGTCCCATGGTTCCTACCATTTTAGGTTTAGCTTATGAACATCGATTTTGCAATTGGTATATGGGGGAGAACATTTAGAAATCCCCTTAAAGGCATTGGATGATACTTTTGAGAGTGACTTAGATTACCTACATAATGTATTAGACGCATAATGTACTTATAGGTACTCAAAGGACATAGCATAAATGAGCCATTTCTAATTTGATATGGATGGGGCTAACCAAATAATAAACAAAACACACCTAAAGTCCTACTGGTCATAGTTTTCATGTATGCTTTCACTTTAATATAGTGTTCCACTATGAACAAAGACTTCATTGAATCTCTTGCAAGGCTTAATAAAGATGCACGAAGATCATGATTTGGTTTTATGGTTATAGTATTCAAGCTTCTTTTTCATCAATATCATTGTATGGACCTCTTAACTTTGTTTTAATCCCCTTTGTATAAATTGGTAACTATATTTTGAGCAACTGTTTTGTATTGATAATAAGAAATCTTTATGAATAAGAAAAATTAAATTATAAAAACAGAAATAGAAACTATGAATAGTTTGGAATTATCCTTCAATTCAAATTTTATGAAAATGATTTCTTATATCATATTTGTGAAATAATAGATAAAGCATGAATGCATCCTTAATAATTTTAAGGAAAAAGTAAATATGTCATCAAATACTTCCCTAACTGTTCCATTTCGTTGATGAAGATGTCTTTTCCATGTTTTTTTAAACATTCTTTCAGTATTTAAGCATCCCCAAATGAACAATAGCGTTAAATCCTATCTTTTCTTGCAAAATATCAAATTGGTAACGAAATTCTCGATACTGGTTAGATGAAATATGGCACTAAACAATTGGTATGCAATACTAGACGATGTTGCTATGCAAGTATTTCCAACTTTACCTACAATTTTGAACATAATGGCCATACCTTTCTTTATTAAAAATAAAAATATAAACAAATCTAACTAACATATGCATAAATTATTCATTTATTTATTATCCTACTTTACTTGAGAAAAATAAATTCCCCACCTATAGTATACGATTATTTCCAATCTAATCATGTGCACAATAGGTGTAAGAATGCATTCATACTCAAGTTCATAGTATAATCCTCAATGCATACTTGAGTATGAAGTACTAGCAGTTGTAATGATGATGTCAAGAAGTAAGCAAAAATGGAGTGGTATGGCCTTCTGGTTTATTGAAACCAAATTTCAATAAAATCAAATTGCTCATGGTTTACCTCTTTGTTTGGCTCATTTAGCACATCCTCTTTTACCATGGCATGCAAATATTCTATTATGGGATGACTATCCTCCTGTGTTCACAGAGGATCCATAGATAGGTGTGTCGAAAATTCTTCAATATCAGGTTATAACAGTTTCTCTCCATTGGATGTGGTCCATGATTCTTTAGTTTCCTTGACAATATTGCAAGGGTGAAGATATTCTTGTGGATTTGGTTCATGGATTTTTTGTTCTTATATCACTTCTGGGGAGGCAGATAAGTTCTTGATTTTTGTTAATATTTGTTCTTCCTGAGAAACAGATATCCCAACCGTTGCTAGAATTTGAGACATTTCTACCAGACCCTTGATCATCCTTGAATATTGCTTTGTTGGTTGCTAATCCCTATCTTGCACATGGATTGGTGTATTGAGTTCTTAAAGTACCAAAAATTTAAAAATCTTAAAGAACTGAAAAAGGAAACACAATTAAACAAATCCAAGAAAGCAAATCATGTACTCCAAAAGCCACCATGCTACTAAGACCCTGTTGTCACTAAGTTATTTTTCCACACTAGTTAGGCTTCTCTTCTTTGCATGAATCCAAAACATCAAACTTTAACTACTTACCAAAAGAGAGGACAACTTAAATTTGGAGCGACCCCACCAAAGTGGATGTGCAGGTTATTACCTCTCGTCTTACCGTCTTGTCTCTACCCTTAAGTCATCCTCATTATTACTCACAAACATCAAAAAGAAAGAAACAATCATTACCTATTACGATTTATAGCTCCCTCAAAACGACGCCAAAAATGTGGGTGCGATTATATGAATGATATATTGCCACAACTCAAATTATAAACTAGGGATTCATAATCAGTAGAGATGATGCACTATATGTGCCAATAATAGATAATTTCGTATGTCTATTGAGTATATCCTAGATAAGAAACTTCCATTTTATAATTAATCTAATTTCCTCATAATTGAAGATCAGAAAGCAAAGCTCATAAACAAAATATTAACAAGCATGTAGTCTAAAGATTCTTTCTTAGGTAATAAGTCTGTCCATTTATAGGCTCATGAAATGAAAAGATGGATTCAACTCTATTTTCCTATAGCAACTGATTAAAATCAACTTACTGCAATCAATCAAAACAATCATTCCTAATTTAACTAGTTCCAAAAGAAACTTTACATTCCAGTACATGAAATGTATGACAAGGGTCTTCACTAAGAACACATGTAGGTGAATGGTGAGATATTTGTTCTTCCTATTCTCTAAACTAGAATTAAGTACTTAAACCTATAGCCTGAGAAATAAAAAAGATTACTTGCATAAAATAGAACTGGAATCATATAAAATTCCTTGAAGTTAAACAATATTCATAATAACTATGATAAAAACTTACCTTGATGGCTTCGATGGGCCCTTGCCAAGCTACCGAGGGAAGGTGGAAGAATTTATAGAATGAATGAATCTACTAACACATCAAATTCATCAATCACTCCTTATATTATTGATTTTAAAAGGAAAGATTACAAAATCAAGTCTCCATCATAACAATAAAGTTAAAACTTTGTCTCTCCTTACTAACTGACTCTTAATACCAGCTTACTAACTCCTTCCTATCATCTACGAGCCTTCTCTTATAGAGAAATGGCCATTACATTTAATGTCTTAATATGTGATCAAATCATTACAAAAATATTCAATTCGCTTTATTTTAAATATTTGGCTTCATCCTCATGACATGCAGTGCATGATTAATGAAGTGTATCTTGATTTAACATAAAAAGGTAAGGCTATGACCATAATTTCCCTTGGTCTCATCGAAGGAAGCTCACTTGAACAGTCGAAGCTGAAGAGTTGGATCTGGTACTGGAATAATACAGTCAATGTAGAAAAGTAGGTACCAGATTAACACAATCAGTACCGGATCAGCATAGGTACCAGAAAAGCATATTTGGTACCGGATGACTGTGGGTACCAGACGAGCAAGAGCACGGGTACCGGAAAATATGGAACGTGGGTACCAAAATCATACAGGTGTGCTGCTGTTGGTGCCAGATGGGTGCACAAGTATGTTGAACACAGGTACACGGTGAACAAAAACATGCTAGCTGGTCAACAAATATGCGGGTACTAGATGAGGACATAGGTACCAGATTGATAACGTTGGTACCGTATAAGTAGGAGCGCTAGTACTGGACCAATAATGATAGTACCAAATGAGTAGGAGCATGAGTACCGAATCGATTCATTGGTACTAGATGAGTAATACTAGTGTCAGATGAGCAGGAACATGGTCTAAACATCTATGTGAGTCAATCAAATTAATTAGAAAGTATAAGGAATCAATAATTATTTATACTAACAAAAAACCATAAAAAAACATGCTTTAAATATAAATTACCTCATATATACACAAGGATGCTAAAAGTTATGTTTTTCAAGAAGGTAGGAAAGAGTTGAGTAGGGTTCAAGGAAAATTTGGTCTGAAATAAAGGACAATATAGGGTATTAAAGTCATAAAAACAGAGACCCAAAAACATACATATCCTACTCTGCAACAAGAAGTGGAAGAAAATACAATGACTTTCTTAAACCAAACAATGCATGAATATCACAATGTTTGCAGATCCTACTTTGCAACAACAAATAAGGAAGAAGAAATCAAGCTCACCTAAACCAAACAACCCATGCAAATCACAATCTAAAGATCCTACTATACAATAAGAAGTGGAAAAGAAGAAATAAATTAGACCTTGTGGAAAAGAAGAAATAAATTAGACCTTTCCTTTCATAGAAAAAATAGTTCAAGAAATGTCAATTGTATAATTGTCAAAACCCAACAATATCACAATTTATGCATATCCTATTCTGAAATAAAAAGTAGGGGAGAAGAAATCAAGGTCTCCTTAGCCCAATAACACATAAATATCACAATATAAGAAGATCCTTCTCTACAACAGCAAGGGGAAAACAAGAATTGGGTTAGAACTTTTTTCCACAACTACAATAGTTGAAGCTCATGTCTTACATATGTCTATTTTACAAATGTCAAAAACAAAATGTTTTACGTATGTCTATCAGCATAGTTTTTGAGACATCAAATTTGTTGTATATGAGTTATAAATAATGATCTGCTTAGATTTATTAGGATTAGAAGCCTGTAATGCCTTTTGGATAGAGTCTCTCACGATGGAACTTAGGACTTGATCAAAAGCCCTGGAAATTATATTTTATAAATTGACAATGAATTGTCTATTCAAAGGAATCACCTATCAAGAATTGAAGCATTAACAGGTGTATATCAAAGATACGTTTAAATGAGTCGGCAATCATCCAAATAATATCGATTAAAAGGAATCAAAGTTCAAAGAGTGGAGTAGCACTCAAGGGTCAAGTCAAACCTATTTTTTGTGGATATGTCCTTTTAATAAAGATGTCTGGTAGAATTTAATAATCAAATCAAGTTTCATTGTTGGTAGAATCAAAATGTTTTTGATAAAAAAATTGTACATTTTCAATGTCATTATGTGAAGATATATATTTTAATGAAAATGTTAAATTCCATATCTGTGAATGAGTTTTGTTGTTTTTTTTACAGTTAGAGGAAATATTGTTATTTTTGTATCCAAATTTAATTCTCCAAATTATATGCTTAGAATTCAAAACCTAAAAAATGAAATCTTGTAATTCTAATTTTTCACTGAATTCATAATTCTAATCGTTTTTTCAAACATGTAAATTAATTTGAAATTCTTGAAAACAAAATTCCATACTACAGAGAACTTAAATTATAATAAAATTATCACCTTATCTAAAAATTTGTGGAATTTAGCTTAAATTTATACAAGTCCGATGGCTACAAATTTAACAAACTTGGAACAAATCAAACTTAAATTTATACAAGTCCAATGGCTACAAATTTAACATCCTCGAAACAAATCAACTCGCTACACCAATTTTGTGAATATGGGTTTTTGAAAATTTAAAAGTCCCAGACCATCATACTATGCAAAAAACAACACCAACTTTGTGAATATTAGTTCTTTGAGTGCATGGAGCCAAAATCACAAATGTTGGAAGTTATTATTATGAGTTGTAAAATTTTGGCATATTTGGAACATGCTAAGGATATCCATGCAGATAAAGGAAAGACATGTATATCAGTTTGATCTCTTTTTTGGAGGTGCCCTGGTAGAAATGTATGAGAAATGTGGGAAAATGGAGGATGCACAGAATGTGATTGACAAATTTTTTCAACCAAATTTGGAATCATATAACACAATCTTTACATGATACATCTAGCATGGATTTGGTTAAGATGCCCTTATAATATTTTCCAGAATATGGCAGGTACACACAAAACATGATTATTTCAAGGGTTTTATGTGAAATCTGATGAGTTCACTTTGGTCGAAATTTTATGGGCTTTCCATATGGAATTAGGAAAACAAATCTATGCTTCCATTATCAAATTGTGTTTTGTATTTGATGGCTATGTTGGATCTATGATGATTAAAATATATATAGAATATGTATATAGAATATGAGAGGATGGAGATTTATCTCAAATTATTTTACAAATTCCTTACATCACCCTCAATCCTATGGAATATTATAAGTGGGATATGCCCATGTTGGTATGCGGAGGGTGCCCAAAGTTCTTTCCGTGTTAAGAAAATTAAAATCTAATATGTGTGCCAAAGCAAGAAAAATACCATGCCGGTAAAATTGGCTGGGCCATTGATGTTGGACTTGCATTTCACATACAAAGGATTCATTAGGGTGGCCATTATATTATAAGAATATTCAAACGTACTTACTTACTCAATGTAGATCTACTTACCTTCTTAAATAATCAATTGTAAACACACACAAATCACGAAGTATTGTGATTTTATCGGGTATTATATGTTGAAATTACATTATGTTGAAGAATGAAAGGCTTCATGGAAGTTTTTATTCTAGGAACATGTAGAAATGATAAGCATTCCAAGACATAATATTCCATTAAGAACATAACTAACAATAAAATTAGTTTCAAATCTATCCTTACATATAATTCAAATAACCATTCTAAGAATATGTAAATGATAAAATTTAGATTCAAATACACTTCTTATAAATTTAAATGTCATTGTACAACATACTAATTATTTGTGGATAGAGAGAATTGTTAGGGAAAAAACTTTACTGATGTCTAAGCATAATGTTGGCTAGTAAATAATATTTTTATAGGGTTACATTTTGATGCAAGTGATAATTTTATTTTTGAGGATAATGAGGCCAACATTGAAGACGCAATTTCAGAGAAATTTTTATTTTAGATGCCAGCATTGACGTGAAATATGAACTTGAATGGTTCTCTAATGAGAAATATGTGGAGAGGTTCTGCCATAATTTTAGTGGATTCAGTATGGATAAGGATAATCATTAAGTTTCATATTATAATTTCAGGTGATATTTTGTCAATCCTATAAGATGAATTCCATAGGTATTGTTGTATATGTTGATCTTACTTCTATGATGGTATATTTATAGTTTTTTATGTATGTTTTGACTCTCATGGGCAAGTGCCTTTTTTCCTTGATCATATACTTGTAATTTCTTCAGATGTGCTAAAATATTCCAAGGATAAAGGTGGCCTTTCATTCACGACCGGTGATGTTCTCCCTTTCTTTGCTTAATCCGATATGGCTTTTCCAAATGATGGAGAAGGAATTTTCATGATCCCTCCCACTCTTTATATTGCTAAAAACCATGGAATAATTGCAATATCATCCACTAGGAAAAATATTTGTGGCAGTGAAAAAAAGTCGGATAGAGGTTAAGTTCTTTTACAACATCTAGTTTTAGGGATCTTGAGAAAAATGGAACAATAGATTCTGATGGTATAGAATTCCTTGATATATTAATTTTTGCAACCACCAGAAAACCATAAAAAAAATTATTATTAAGATTTCTAGTGTATCTTCGAAGCTTATTTACAAGATTTTGAAGAGAAAAGAATAGGTGAGCTTGCGCAAGGGCTTGGTAGCATCTTGAGTATTTGCAAAGCATGAATGGTTGAAAAAATTTCCTCTTGTCTTGGAGTTGGTAAATTCCCTTAGAGATCAAAATCTCTTTACCTTCTATGTATATGGTTTATTGTTTTCCATTTTGGTACCTCCTCTAGAATTTTGGACCATTTGGGTAAGGGTAATGAAAGTAATTTTGCGTGAGAACACTTGAGTTCAGTACTATAATATTTAGTATCTAGCTTGGAAACATTAGATATTATCCCCTCTAGTGAGATAGAAAGTAAAATATTAGTTTGCATGACTCAATCAATTATTATTCAATTTTATCCAATGGAGTCATATTGGTTCTGGATGTGTGGTTGTAGGAGTTCATATAGAACTAGAGATAAGAGTATATAATGAAAATGGTCCTTTTTTTGTACTCGTTCATCATGACTATATTTGGAAAGTTCCTTTGGTAGGTGATAGAAGAAGGGATATTATCTGTTGTGGCATTCAGGATAATCCAAAATATTGAATTTTTAGGGGTGACACTGTTTGTGGAAATGATGTGAAAACATATTCTCCAAAATGGGTATTTGAGAAAGAAATTTATGGAAACAAGAATAAGGCAGAAGTATTTATTGAATGCAAAGCTTTTCCCTATTGTACCATAAGCTGAAGGCCTAAAAATAGCTATGTGGATCATGGGGTTTAATTTGGATAATGAAGAGATGTTACATTTGTGGGAAGATTCTTATTGGGTCAACTTAGAAGAAATGCATTATAGTATAGATAATTGATGGCTTGTTGTCGAATCTAGTAATTATTTTTCAAATGTTCCATCTAGGATTGCTAAAGTTTATATTAGCCATGGGTTTGTTGGTCACAATTTTGCTATACTTTGTGCAAACACTTTTGACGGAGAGAATAATGATGGAGTTGATATTTGCAACAACTATCTTTCTTTGTGTCTCAATATACAAAATCATAGTTTGAGTTTAATGAATTTACTACATAGCATAGGATAACAAGCCCAGGTTGACCTCCATATAATTTGCAAGAAAGTATAAAATGAAAATGTAATAAAGAAAAGTATATGGACAACACCGACCACTGAAATTGTTGCAATTATAAGACAAGATCTAGAAGGACATATATCCTCTTAATGATGTAGCTACATAAATATGTGATGGATATGAACATCATCACATTACAAATAGTTAAGCACTCTCGCAAAAATATCACATGTTTAATTAATAGTTCATGTGGATTTTTTTGGTGGCTTGAGTGATACTCCACTATGGAGGTTTGAGAGAATTAGGTGTCTTATGAATGTGACAATACATTTTGATAGACCTCTTCCAATATCGGTAACAATAGTTTTGAGATCAAGAGAGGGAATTTAATACATGATGATGTAGAAAATAAATTGAATATCCAAGATCTCAATTCCATTTACCTCCATTTGATGAGGATGATCATTTTCACTTGGTGAAAGTTGCACTCATTGTGACTGACTATGACTGGTATTGTAAATCCATAAGAAAAAATCACGTCATCATCAAGGCTTGAAATAAGAATATGGGTTGGGGTTCCATGTGGAAGCAGATTAGGGGCATAATGTATATTTAAATCTACTATTATAAAGTGATTGCAACATGTAATAGGTGGAGATGGGAGTAATGAAAGTGCATCAAGGATTGTTTTTTGTCTTAGAGTAGTTGGGTCCACAAAGAAATTTTCATTAGATGAATACTTTGGGTGATCTTATTATTCATATGAAAATTTAGATGGAAATTACCTCTGGTGATATTAAACAACAATGTTTTAGAGTCTATTTTCATGTAAGGGACTACAATTTTACTATGTGGAAGTGTGTTTTTTGATGGCTATTGTTAACCCTAAAAATTCACGAGAATTTTGAGATCATAAGAAGCATCCTAGTGGTCCTATTATAGGAAAAAAATATTATTTTGTAGAAACAATATATCTAAACTTAAAAATGTAGTTTCATGTCAAGGAAATATTGATGGGACCATGAGAATAAATGGATATATCTTGGCCTATAAAAATCATCATAAAATTATAGGAGCTATGCTAAATTAACTAGCCCATGATATAAATCCCATCTCAATCTCCATGAAACATAACACACAATGAAAAAACACCGGAATTGGAAAATAAGGAAAAAACAATAAACTCAATACCTCTCACTTGTCTGAAAAATAACTCCAATTTTGTTTACAAGAATATTCAATATCTCCAATGGAATTTTCATTCCTTGCATAATAAATAGATATGAGGTAGCTTCTTAAGGTATATGCTTCATTGATAGTTACAAAATTCCATAAAAATAAAAAATACATCTTGTTAAGACTTGTTACTAATTTTAGCTTCTAAATCTCCATTGACTAGATGACCCTTTATTCCTACTTAAGGAATCTTGTACACGTGTATCTCCAAATACTTAGTATCTAGCATACCTTTATCCCTCGAATCAAGTATATCAAACTCCATGCAATGAAACACTATGACAATAATTTGTGTAAGAGAGTCCTTGGCAGTGATCTAATTAGGCACATTTTTTCTACCCAAGTAAACATTATAGTAGATCTGCATGACCCCTAGAAGGAAATCTCGACGAATCCTTAAAATCATATATGTAACCCTAGAAAGCAGGTTTTTGAGGACCAAAAGCTTGATATTCTCATCTCCCAATTCATGGCACTTGCAGACCAATTCCATGAGGTGAAATAAAATCTTTCTCTTAGATCTATTGATTGTGTTAGCCTCATTTGGCTATAGGCTATTAATTTATGTATGCAATCTAGGGTAGGTTCCACCATTTTTAGGAAACTTGAATCTATGCTACAATTAGGGGATCTAGTATGATTTTGGCATCATTTAGGATGAAGGAAATGGATTTGTTAACAACAAGGATGATGGAAGGACTATCCATCTATTGTTCTTGCTACTTATCAGGCGGTGTTATGACCGAAGGATTTTGAAACATGATCTTTCATTATTTCACGAGCTTGGAATGGTTACACCATGGGAAATTATTTATGATATTCTAGGACAGAGCATATTACAACTCCCGACAAGAATACAAAAATAGATGACGTAAAATTTTACCATTGATTGATTTATGATATAATGAAAGAAATATACGAGGCTATTAAAATGACAGGGCATCCTAATCATTTCTTTATTTTATTTTATTAATTAATATAAGTATAAAATAGAAAAAGGGGAAATTTTATACAAAATTGTTGTTTTGTATCAAATTAATGCCTTAAAACACCTTATCATGTTGTAGTGAACAATTAAGGATATCATAAAACTTAACACACTAAACATAGGAGACATGGGTAACTTTAACAAATTTCTCATCCGACATATATATGAAGGCTATGAGCAATTTTAATAGTCATTAAAACCATGGTACACTGTCAACTAACACACAATACCAACGTGTCAAGAAACCACTATTTTGAGGCAGTTATGAGGACAATGGAGCATACATTTCAATCCTATATTTAGAAAGTATACTAAAAAAATGTGTGTTTGTCACAAGCCAAGTGAAAAAATATTTAAATCTCAATGTGTTTTCAATCCATTTGACATGAGATAATCGTTGACTTTTTTAACCAAGAAAAACAATTATATACTTGTGAAGCAACCCAACAATAATTAGGAATTTAAGTG
The DNA here is from genome assembly GCA_034641835.2 of Pinus albicaulis. Taxonomy (NCBI): domain Eukaryota; kingdom Viridiplantae; phylum Streptophyta; class Pinopsida; order Pinales; family Pinaceae; genus Pinus; species Pinus albicaulis. The sequence goes on from CM076575.1 coordinate 1,337,191,912, forward strand.
ATTTAAAGAGAATGGTTGGGAATGATCATAAATTGCAACCTGTAATAGTTTTTTCCTTTGCATCCATGCATATTGGTTCAAATGTAGAAAATAAACTCAGTTGTCAAGTGTTTAAAACATATTTATGCCTTCCTCAAAATAATCAATCAAATTATCAATAAGAGGCTAAACACAAGTTTTCATACTCCACAACAACCAAGCTTATTTTAGTAGTTCTATTATCATCCTCTAGAACTTAACAAATCACTAATGATGAAAATCTGCAAATCACTAATGATGAACATCTGCATTATGGTTCCAAATCAATGCAATCAACATTTCCACTCAAAATAAATCGCACATTGAATAAGAGTTACAGATGATAGTTTTTACATAATTTACCGTTGATGATGTTAGAGAGAAAATGTGCATCTTCATGTTAGAACATTACAAGAGTTTATGAATAGAGAGTTGCTACAATCTCTATTTTTATAGCCCTTTACCCATTTACTTCTTTTCTATTATTTGAATGAACATCTATTCACATTACCCTATTTAATTATGAAATGTTTCTACAAAAATACATCTAGAAGGCATGCCATTACATGTGTGAAAGAATTTTTTTCTTAATATTATCAATCTTCCCATAAAGATAGTGCTTCAACGTTTTGAATCAAACCAATCAAAAATAATATTTATGCCATTCCAAGGGTGTTGAGGGTCCGTCTAAGAATTTTTTGATAATTTTTTCAATTCCTAGAACCTTATCATGTTCTAGTGAAAAATGAAGGATACATCAAACTTAACACACTAAACATATGAGGCATGGGTAAATTTAATGCCTTTCTCTGCGACAAATATATGAAGGCTATGAGGAGTTTTACTAGTCATTAAAAACCTAGTGCACAGTCAACTAACAAGCAATACCAACATTTCAAGCAACCACTATTTTGAAGTAGTTATGAGGACACTGAAACAAACATTGCAATCCTATATTTCGCAAGCATACTAAAAAAATGTGTGGTTGTCACAAGCCAAGCAAACAAATATGGAAATTTCAATGTGTTTGTAAAAGCATTCGACATGAGATCATTGTTGAGTTTTATAACCAAGAAAAAAATATATATACTCATGAAACATCCCAACAATAAGTATGAATGTAAGTGATTTAAAGATAATGGTTGGAAATGATTATAAATTGCAACATGTAATAGTTGTTTTCCTTTGCATCCATGCATATTGGTTCAAATGTAAACATGAAAAATCAGTCATCAACTATGTAAAAAATATTTATGCCTTCCTCAAAATAATCAATGAAATGATCAATAAGAGACTAAACACTCGTTTTCATATTCCACAAAAACCAAGCTTATTTTAGAAATCCTATCATCACCCTCAAGAACTTAACAAATATCTAATGATTCACATGTGTATTAATGTTCCAAATTATTGCAATCAACATTGCCACTATGAAAATAAATTTCACATTGAAATAAGAGATATAATGAGAGTTTTTACTCAATTTACCATTGATGATGTTAAAAAGAAAATGTACCTCTTCATGACAAAGAATTACAATAATGTGTGAACAGAGAGTTCCTAAAGTCTCTCTTTTTATGGCCCTTTACCCATATTCTTCTTTTCTACTATTTTAATGTACATCTATCCATATACCCTATTTACTTATGAAATTTTACTACATAAATACATAAGTAAGTCATGCCATTACATGTGTGAAATAATTTCCTTTTTCTCAATATTATCACTCTTCACATAAATATAGTGCTTCAATGTTTTGAATCAAATCTATCAAAAATAATATTTATGCCATTCCGGGGTCATTGAGTGTTGGCCTAAGGAGTTTATAATAATTGTTTCACTTCCTACAAAAATTGTCATTCTATTAATTGGAATACCTACCAAAAATTATGGATTCACTCAATTTGTATGGAAGAAAAAAGAGAAATGTTAACCGAGTGGTCATATCTTAGAAAAATAATAAGCTATTCTTCATTACCTTATGGCCAAGGGATAAAACAATAGATCATGGAAGGAAAGACTCTAAAAATAAAGAATTAATAATAGAATGTGGGATTAGTCATTAAAGTTCATGGAAAAGTATGATGGGAGATAACTTAGGGACTACCTTTTTACAATATTTTTCTCATAAAAAATTCTATAATATTTAACAAATTAAAAATTTTAAAGTTGGATTGACCTCAATTTATCTTTATTTTGAACCCTAATGTGTTGCAAGCTAAAATGGAAGTTGTGTGAAACATGGTACATGCTAGCTAAATATGAAATGAAGCAGATTAAGGATAAGTGTATCGAATGTTGTATGTTAATAGGGATCTACTGAATCAACTAGTTGAGATGAATTGAAAATGTTGAAAAAAATATAAAGGTCTTGATAATCACTCACCGATGTCTAAGGTTTTCATGTCTTCATGCAAACAAGGTGAGGTACTAAAGAAGTAAGAAGGATTTTTGAGATGGTTTCCAACAAACTACTATTATATGGAATTAAATGGAAAACATATTAGAACAATGCATACTGTTACAAAAATGGAAATTCTACTAGAAGTATGAAAAAATTGATTTCTTGTTACTTCTAGTACTAAATATAAGGTATAGGGACCTAAAAAGCTGAACCAATGGAACTAATGAGATGAATTATAAACAAAAATAACTGAAATTGGATTTTATACATGCCTGCAAATGGGAAATTCAGGAAAAAGTTCAAAAAATCTAAAAAGGCATAAATATTTCCTTATTTATGATGCAAAACTAATACCAAGCATAAAATAAATTCCAAATCACTCATTTAATATGATTTCATCAATCCTTACCATTTTTATGCTCATAAAACCTTTTTCAATTTAAGCGGTTCTCCTTCTTCATAAGAAAATAAGTAGAAGGCTCTTTATGATCACAAGAAATAATGAACCAATGGAAAAAACAATTATAACTATCCAAATCCCAAGGTCTTGCAGTCATCCAAGTATTATAGAAAATATTTATACTTAATATTTATTAATTATCTATGATCATATTTCCCACTTCTAAGATAATTAAATACTACGTACAATATGAAAATAAATAATAAAGGTCTCAAGGTTACCTTAACGACATTATTTAACAACAAAATTACTGAGTTCTTCCTGCCCTTGACATACATAAAAAAGTGATTCCTTTTTATTATAACTATAATGGCCGTCTAATTTATAAGATTGGCAAGAATAAATGATAGAGGACAACATAAAACCACTTTGGAATCTAGGACCTAGCCTTCCTAGACTTAGAGAGGGCTCTCTCTATTTATGATATTTAATTTTTATTTAATGTTATGAATGTTGATGTTATGCTAGTTACAATGGTGGTGGTATTGGTTGTTTTGATTGATTTGATTGATTTTGTTGGTTGGATGAGCAGGTCTGCAGAAGCTAATCTGTTGGGCTATGGAGTCAAAAGAGACGGTTTGTGGCATCAATTTTTCAATAGCATCACAACGCAAGATAACTACACTAATTGGATCTTTAAGGTAGTATGAGTTATGATATGGAGAAAATAGTGATATTCAGTAATGATTAAAGATAATTTAATAATTCTTTAACCAGACTTCAGAAGAAAACATTTAGATGGTAAATCCAGACAGAATTAAGGTGCTCCACCAGCAAATCTTAATCTAAAATTTCTGTTTTACAATCAGAAAAATGGATGCTCAGCAAGGAAAACAATGGAAACATTTAACACAAATATGAAACACATGACCATTTAACACAACTCAAGTATCCTATAATTAGTCTCTTATTATTGATGCCCAACTCCAAAAATTATAACGCTCCAATACAAAATGTTCTTACACTGCAGGGTCTAAAAAGGTCCAACCCTTGATACTAACAATGCATGCAGTATTTAAATAAATACTACGTCAGTTTCCCTATCTACTTTAGAAACTTTTCATTAATTACAATTAAACAAAAACTAGACAAGTGTGGCCATGCAAGGGCCAGACAAAATATCTCTGACAAAACACCGTTTGTGGAATTTGTCTCGACAACTCTTCACGAATTGAAAAACTTTGGCAGCTCTTCATGAATCCAAAAGTAAGATGAAGGTGGCTGAGGTGGTCACGAAGAGGAAATGATGGGTGGCTCTGACATCTAGCTCTACTTTTGGGCCGCCTTTGGTAGATCATTAAATATTATGCAGTGTTGGCACTTTTCGTTGATTGGTGGCTGTGTTTATGTGTTCACTATGCCTTGTCAATCTTGGTACATGCATAGTTTGGCCCACTCCTTCTTACCTGGAATTTTCGTTCCTGTGACTTGTTGGTACACTTCATCCACCTCTGTGTATTTGCTGAAAGTCGGCCTAGTGAGGAAAACCTGCCTCAGCTCATGTTGGATGAAGATTTCATTTCTCAAGAGGTCTATGACCACTTTCCCAGACACGTTTCCTTTGATATTGGTAAATTTGGTGGAATCCTTAGTTGTTTCCCTAAGCTTGGTTATATAATCTCCTTTCTTAGCTAGCTTATTATTAATCACATATAGTTAGGGAAACCCTTTTGTCCTCAATGGCTCAATTCTATTTAAGAATCTGCTGATGGCTATGTCCAATTCATGACACTTCTCCCCTAGTTGTCTCACAAAATTCCTCTTAGTGAGGACCCTTTTCACCTCTAATATTTTCGTTGTTCAGTCCTGCATATCCAGCTCTTCAAGATCATAACTAGCTTTCGAGTTCAGGAATTTTATGATTTTGGGGGCTATGATTGGCATATTTCTCAATTCATGATTTTATTTTTCAATAGCCATTTTGCACTTGTCAGTCAACTCGTTTTGTTCAAAGATGATGTGGATAGTACCAGATTTCATCCACTGGCTCTATGATACTACCCCAAATTATCAGCTTCATTTGTCCTAGAATGCTACTGGTCAAAAAATCCTTCTCTACTTTCTCAAACCTCTCAATCTGCTTCTTGGCTATCTCACGGGTAGTTTCAGATCTAGCCTTTTGATCCCTTAGGATGCCTATCTGTGCCTCCAATTTCTTGATTTCTTGTGACTGCAGGATCATACTTTCCATGGCCTTGGACAACTAAGTTGCCCCACTGGATGCTCTAGCATTTTCTGGAACAACTGATGGAATTAATGAAATGGGCATAGCTTCTAGTGGCATGAGTGCCACTCCAGCTTCTTCTTATTTTTCCTTGAGTAGCTTCTCCATATCGGTCTCCATTTTCTTGATTTGGGCATACTGTTCCATGACTAATTTCATCAACTCAGCCTTCTGTGACTCATCTTCCTTAATTTCTTTAGCCAAGGGGTCTTCTGTTGATGACATCTTGAGTTGTTTCCCGAGGGCTGCTATGTCATCAAAATTTTTCTTCAAAAGCTCCTCCACAACTTGAACATTGGTTGGGCCATACCCAAGCTTTAGTATTAAATCTTCTAAAGAATTGATCCTTCAGTCTTTATCCATAGAAGAGATTTTCTCCATCTTGAGCTGTGATTTCGTATTGGATAAAGATACTTGAATTGTTGGCCACCATCTCTCCAGTATGCCTGTGTAATTCCAACTGGTAAATAGGATGGATTTCCTTGGTACTGAACTCGAATGATGCCTTCTTATAATCTCCTGCTCCTTGAGGCTATGGGACCAAGGCTTCTAGAAATTCCATCTGCATCCTCCCTTTTTCAGTGTCAAAGGAAGACAACAGCCTGCTCTATGAACTTGAGGTCTTCTTCCACAATTAGTTGTAGGTGTTGGTTTACAAAATCTCATTCCTCAACTTTATCTCCTTGAATGTATCATAAATTGATTTTTCTTGGCATTCTATGGCGGGCCTGGAATTAGATGTCTGCAAACCCTATTACTGTAGAGACATTGTGGTTGAAGATGAAGATGTAGGGGAGGCCATTGTTTGACCACCGACTAGAGATGATATGGGGGTGTCCATGATGTGAATTACTATCTGCTACTCTAATTCACCTCCTTTGTCGATGTCCATTTAAATTCTGGCCCTCTTCCTATATTTCAATTCAAACTCTTTACTATAGGTATCAGTCATTGAAGGTGACTGATCCTCTATTGGCGTCCTACTTCCTATCTCTTTCTCTTTCTCTTTCCACTTGTCTTATTTTTCTTATGCACTCTTCCTTTCTTGTGGTGTTGGGTTCTGGATTCATGAGGTGGAAATCACCTGCTCTTCATCCTCTTGTAGGGTGTTGGTCACCCATTCTGCTTGATTTTCATATTGCTCAATTGCAGGCCTGTGCATGTGGACATAGGGCATGGACATGTTTTCCACCCTTTTCTTGGAGATAATCCCTCCAGGGTCATAATACCAAGTGAAACTGTGGCTGAAACCAATTTACTTCAATATCTTATATGCCTCCTCCTCTGCCGCTCTGCTGTTGCAGATGAGAGGCCCAATTTGTGCTTTGATTTTGAACTGGGACTTCTTCTTTGCAGAGACAAAGTGAAGCTCATATGCATGTATCATTTGCCTTATATACTCCAGTGCAAAGACCCTCATGGAGAGGAAATTTGGAAAATTTTAGGGGGCTAGATCACACCCAAAGACTCAGATTTCTGTGTAATTTTGATACAAGCACCAACCTATTGTCTTTACTTAATCTGTCAGCTGCATGGTTTTCCTTATTTCTTCATTTATCCTTGGCTCTGCTACACTGTTGAGTGTGTTGATGGATAGGTGCACAAAAAAATCCACAAAATATTTGTATGTATAATTCTTTTGATCCTTTAATAACATAGTGGTCTAGAAGATGAAAAGTTGAGGCTCAACATCTTCATTTACCTTGGTCATCTGAAATCAAAACCTATTGGACTCGAAATGAACAAACATATACACCAATATAGAGGTGTATTTGAAAACATCTTCTTTCTGAAACTTTAGGAACTGGTCATGAATAGTATCAGTAAGAAACTGGGCATAGTTAAACATGATTGTGGGTTTAGCATATGAGGAAAGAATGGAAAAAAATCCTATCATGGCTTCATCTACCTGCTGATCAATGTGATACCCCAATAAATAAGATAAAACAGTGACAATGTGTTGGGTCCTATTAGGAAATATAGATGAAGGATAGGGTGGATTCCTGGTAGGAATTGGGGCATCAGTTTCCATGAAAAGATGCAAATTTTTGGCTCTGCTGGAAAATTCAAGCTTCTGATAAAGTTCCTAGAGGGATTCATAAGAGAAGGGAACTATTTTTTGAAGAGTGGGGGCCTGCATCATTTGCTGGATGGATTGGGCATTGATAGTGAACAATATTTCTCCTATTGGGGTGACTATGGCTCTCTGATTAATGTCATAATAGGCATGGCACTTCCCTATGAACTCTATGCAGCTATGTTTTTGGAAAGATGTAAAGAGGTAATTGGGTCTCATATAAACCTATATCATCAACTTATTCAAGGAATCTATCCTCGAGGCAACAGTAGACATGGAATAAATCGAAAACTGACTCTGTCTCATGGATTTTATAGTCTCTGTCTGCTAGGGCCAAATGATCCAGGTCCACTTGTGGGTAGAACATAAGATTAAATGGTGGTTGATCTAGCTTCGGAGGAATTTTGTCTTATGTAGCTTATTTCTCTATGTGTAGTGAAGAATGGGATGAAAGAATATGGGAACAGAGAGAGGGATTTGTTATAGAACGGGATTGGGGAAGGGGAAAATTAAAAGGGACTATGAACAGAGTTGAAATAGAACGCTACTATTGAACTGCAGATAACTGATGATTTCTCTTTAATGAATAAAGTCTCTTATTCAATTGTGTTTCTCTGTAATTTTCCTGTGAATTCGAAACCTGCAACAAATTGATAGTAATAACAGAGTAAACTTTTCTATTATGTCGTATTTGAGTTTTAAGTTGTGATTTATTGGTCATTTGAATAGGCGCTGGCCCGTTGGATAACGGTCTGGCAATTTATGGCAAAAAAAATTCTTGGTGGGAGGTGATGTGTTTGGGTGAAGTGGATACGTGAGAGTGGACGTGTCACCAATAGTGTAGATAATGGTCAAAAGGTGTGGCAGTTTAGTGAATATTGGAAACTGCTTTTTGGAGGGGAGTGAGAGTGGTGAGTGGTATCAGAAGGGGGGGGGGGGGGATGAGAAGTATCGTGGGCATGACACATAGCAAAATCGGTGGTAATAGATACCGTCCATTTCGTACTTCCATTTGTTAAAGTTCAGAGGTTGAGGGGGGGCCAAAAAATGTTACAAGCCACCGGATGTGGGGAGATGTGCGAAGATGAGGGATAAAGTGAGGGAAAGTTAGCGTGGATGGGATGTGCAATGTGATGGTGGGGTCGGGAAATGAATGAGTGTCAGGGGTAGTATAGGACTTAGGATAAAATGGAAATGAGTGTTTGGGGATTTTTAGGAATAAAGGGAATTAATATCTTCGAGACTTAGGATAAAAGCTAAGGCATAGAGTATGCCTTAATAATTTTGAATATAGTTTTAATCCCAAAAATTTGGAACATAACCCTGCTCCAACACTTGGAGCATAAACACTCTTTTCTTTAGATTTTCTTCTTCGACCATAGGAAACAAAAATGAAATTTTTAGGCTATACATTGTAGAATAAGCTTTACATTTTCCTTTCATTCTTTCTCCTTATCCTCTCTACCTACCCAAACTACAAATCTAGCATTTTTTCTTGTTTTGTAGGGTGCATTTTGACTTACAGACCCTGAAGCATTTTTCTTTTTAAAGTTATAACCTACCATCTATCCTTATGCCAACCATTGACTCAATTTAAACCATTGAGCCAACTTCATTTTCTACCTATCTACTGATATGAGAAGATTAGGTAGTTTGGAAATATTCATTTTCTAACCTATCAATAGAAATTGAGAATTTCACAATCATGATTAAACTGTATGATTGAACAAACTTTTCTAGAGAGTAGTGGAATTTTGATTTGCAACACTTTCATAGCTATTCATTTTTGTGGGGTTTTATTTTCCTTTTTTACACCCTCTTTTTCTTCTTCTTTTTTTATTTCTTTTTTCTATTATTTTGGAAATCCTTTGAATATTGAAATATATATACAATATGAAAATCTGCAAGGAAGAAATATTCAGTCACCTTGTGATACTGTAAAATGCAAAACTCTAACAATGGCTCTAGCTGGGGATGGAACGTTTTCTCAGGGAAGTGTCTATACCACCAAAACCAGTAGCCTTGTAGCTCCTTCTGCAATGATTTCCATGAATCATCTCTTGTTGTTTTTCATGAATTTGTCTTGCCGTTTTTCAGCACAAAATGCTAGCCTTCAAAAGGATCTGAAACAAAAATTGTGGTATTTACAATGGAGTGGGAAATTTCTCTACATTCAAGAGAATTAATGTTTCAACATCTTGCCTTTGACAGGACCTCCAGGCAGCTCTATTCCATCCATCTCTTGCAAAAAAAATGCATTATTTCCCCTAAAAGAATGAACAATATATGGGCCCTTCCACATGTTGTTAAACTTTCCATGTCTCCCTTTATCTTCTCTTCTGGAATCCCATCTCAGTACTTTATCTCCAATGTTAAAATCATTTTCCTTCGTTCTTTTGTCAAAAAATTTCTTTATATTGTTTTTCACAACCTGAGTTTTGTTGTAAACTTCTTCTCTAGATTTTTGTAGCTGAATGGTCTAGTTTATCCTTTTTTGTACATCATTTTCTTTGGCCTGTACCTCTTGGATGATTTTCATGGCTGGTACTCCTAATGATGTTGGGAATACTGCATACAACCCATACACCAGTTGGTATGGTGACATGCCAATCGATTTCTTAGTTGTTAGTCTATTAACCCACAATGCATCCACCAATTTCTTATGCCATGATTTCTTATTGTCTTCTAGTAGCTTCTCGATGATATTAATGAAACTATTGCTGGAGGATTCAACCAATCCATTACCTTGAGGGTAATAGGTTGTTGAATGTCCCAAAGAGATGTGTTATTTATGAAAAAAATCCACCATTTTGTTGGACTTAAAAGAAACAACATTATCTGTAATGATTTTTCTAGGACAACCGAATCTCGACAGGATATTGCATTCAAGGAATTTGATAATCACTGAGTCAGTAGCAGATATAGAAGGGATGGATTCTATCCATTTGGTAAATTATTCTGTGGCAGTAAGGATCTATTTGTGCTGGGCAGAGGATGAGGGGTGAATTTCTCTAATGAATTCTAAACCCCATTGTTGAAAAGGAGCCTCCACAGAAATGGGCTGCAAGGGTAAGGGCAACAAATTTATTTTTTCCTACAAAAATTTGACATATGTGATAGGTGGCTACCATTTTGTGGATATCCAGGAAGAGAGTAGGCCAATAGAAACCATCTCTAAGGATCTTGTTAGCAGTGGTTTTCCAGTACACATGGCCTCCACAGTCCCCTTCATGAAGTTCCTGCATAACCCTATCGACATCCTCCTTAAGAAAAAAATTAAGCAATATTCCCCCATAATATTTCCAGTACAATATATTTTCTAGGATGAAAATTTTGATAGGTTTCAATTTCAAGAATCTAGCTTTTGTTTTAGACAAACAGGGAGGAGTATTTAAATTAAATAGAACATATAATATATTTTCATACCAGGGAGAATTCAGGAATGCTTCCCTAATAGGTGGAGTTTCCAGCTCCACTTTTTCATCTATTGAATGGATCGTGTTTATATCTAGTGCTTGAAAATTGGTTTCAACCATCATTTTGCCTAACCCTTGTCCCTTGATAAGTTTGGTGGGCCTGATCTCTAAATCATATTCCAGGATAACAATGATCCATTTTCCTCTCTTTCCATCAAGATTCTACATTACGATGTCCTTGCAAACTATGTTAGGAACAAAGGAAATGATATGTGAATGTAGGATGTAAACACTAATATTTGTAATATTCCCAAATCGAGACAACTTAGCAACCCTGCTGAAATAACGCACTTCTGAGAATTATGTGCATAGAAATGAGTTTTCAGCTCCTGTATCCCTTAGATCAGCTCATCTAATATCTAAATCCAAGAGGAGAGAAAAAAAAAAATCAGACTAGGTGGGTTAAACAGATCTCCCACAAAATAGTCTAGCTGAAAATCACCCAAAGAGAGGGGCTGGAGCTATATGCAAAGTATTGCTTCAGAAATAATGCAGATCCACTGAAGCAAAATAGGAGGCTGATATGGAGGTTAAAAAATCAGAAATATAACAGCAAATCAGAAGTAAATTACAGCCCATACATTTTACAGAAGAAATAATGAGACAATACAGAAGAAATCCTCAGAAATGAGGTGCTACAACCATGAGAAAAGATTGTATAAATATGACAGTGTTATTTTTAGGGCTGAAGCAGAATTTTATTAATTCTTCATATCTATAGAATATATGTACATAAAAATTTAGATCTAATACAAAACAGTGTACAACAAATGCTGATCTATACATTCCCCTTAGGGTTTTGCTCAAAACATGAAGCACCGGAAGTAGATCTAAGATCTAAGAATGTAGATCTGCAGAATGATTCGAAAATTTATGAATAATAAAATGGTATAGTAGATCAGATATGAAAAAAACATGGATTGTATGGCCAATCCATGGATCACCACATTTGAAGGAATAATCCCAACACTGAAGATCTCTCCTCCAAAATGCAGGCAAAACACCCTGCAGTTGTAGATCTGCAAATAACATTGTCTAAGGATAGAAACAATGTTGTATCTTCTGAGAATGGTTTTTCCTAATTCCAAGGTGTAGATATGAATCACAGTCAGCTAATGAACTCTTCCAAGAGGTTAAAAGAAACACTCACTGAGAAGAGCCACTGCTATCATCTAGATCTGAGCAGATCTAGTCCTCCACTTGCTGCAGCTCACAAGACAACTCAACCCCCAACATGAGCAGTGCTATAAATGTAAGGTGAATCTTGACCCAAGCCTGATAGTGGACAAGTTAGAACAATTCTCCTCCAAGAGATACTCAAGGAAGTAGGTGGGATTCCTGAACAGGAATGCCCAATAAGGGATGTCTAAGTAGACAATACCTTCAGAAAATGATATCTTCAACAAACTTTAATTGCTGCCCTCATCTTCCTTTTATAATATAGGAGACTTTCCAAACCCTAAACCACCTTGAATCACTTAATCCCTTTCACATGAGGTCCTCCTTCTAGAACTGCGCTATCCCCCAAAGAGGTTCACTGCATCTAGACTGTCTTGTTTGACTTGGTCAAATATGACCCATTCCTGTGATTTAGACCCATTCACACTTGCAAGATATAATTTACATAGCCCAGATATGTCCCTGTTCACATTGGCATTGATTTATTCTTGGTTTTTAGGAGTTTTACATGTCCTCCTTTACAATTAATTCATTAATCATGAAAAGTAAAATAAACAAGGAAAAATTAATATTCATATTAGCTGCAGCTAATTTAGGAATATTACAGTCTCCCCCTCCCAAATGTTTCTTTTCCTCAAGCAACTACAAGGGTGCTGTAAAATCTCCCCTTCTTCTCTTGTGGCCTCGTCATCAAATAGTCTCCTCCATTGCTCTGAATTTTCTGCAATAGTTTTGTCTCCCAATGGTCCTTACTCAATGTGCAAATTGGCCCTTGGTGAGTAAACCCAATGGCTCTCATCATGAAAGAATGGAAGGTTCTTTTGGAAACCCTCTTTCTGATCCATGGCCTCCTCAAGAGAGAAGTGATGATAATCATGGCGATTTTCATGATTCATGAAAATCTCCCATCTCCATGCCATCATCCAAATGAAGTGGACACCTCCCATCTTGGCAATCCATAGAAAAACTCCTCCCCAATAAATATGAGACGCATTTTACCAACAAACATATGGCTCACTTTACAAAGTGACAAGTGATCTATCAAGTGGCCATACAAAATCTCATGTTCCCATTGAGGCATGCAATGCAAAAAAGAATGGGGAATTCCTTTCCCCAAGGGCACATTCAACAAGTGTGCCTCTCCTCCAACTATGCCCCCAAAAAAGATAAGGACATCTTCATCTTGTGGGATCATGATTAGAATCATGCTAGCTGCCATGTATGATAAATGACAAGGAAGATGTTCCCTCATGTGCAACCAACGTAGTTTTATCCTCAACTGCCATAGAATAGGATATGACAAGTGCCTTCTCCAACAATTGTGTGTTGCATTATCTCTTCTAAATGCTTGGAGGAAATGCATCATCATAGGTGTAAAGTAATCACATCAAGAAGAATATAATAGCTTGCCAAGATCCTCCAAGGAATGACTTCCATCAACATGGTTCATGGCATTGGGTAGCCCATGAAACCCATCATAAATAGTGCCCCATCTTGGCACAATATCTTACAAATGAGTGTTAGAAAAATATAATCATATAGGAGATACATTATAATGCTCAGAAAGACAAGCCTCTCTATATTCTTGCTTTACATTAGTGGGGTAACTCATGGATGAGTTCCTTCTCACACTCAATGGGTAGGGAGATGTTAATGATGGCTCTTCCCAAGAGCTATGCTCCTCCTCCTCTACCAAGTAGTCCATGTACATCTGCATATGAGAGTGCACCTCTTCTTTGAAACCTTCCCATATGAAAACACCCAAGAGAGTATGATATCCTCTAATGAAACCAGTGGGTTTGGAAAGTAGGATCTCATAGGTGGCATCTAGTAATTTCTCCTTGAGCTTGGAGTCACTAACCAACAGAATGAGATTATAGAAATAGATGACTCCATCAACCAACTTGAAAATTTCATCCTTTACTTCCCCAGGAAGAACCCCACATGTGAAAAGGTCCTTGGAATATTCCATCATGAGTTGGGAATCCCAATAAGAATCCAAGCTCTCCAAGAATGACAGTGATGTAGAGGTCATGGGTCCCATATTTGACATATTTGATATCAAAATCACATGTTGGAGCATCATAATCTCCCTTTTTCTGCCCCATTTGAAGCTAATCTTGCTCAAGACAAGATTGAAGCATATGGAAATCAACTTCCCCTCGGAAAGTAATTGTCTTCCAAAACTTCCTCATTTTGGCCCATATGTACAAGAGGGTTAGGATCCCCTTGCCATCTTCAGAAATATTCTTTGTGAATGAAAAGATCATGGGCTACCCCAAAGATATGAAGTTGACATGTGTCCTCATGATCATGCCATCATAGATCTCTGATTTCTCCTCTCTCAGCGCAGATATCTCAGTGGGAGTTAATAATGCCCCTTTCAGGAAATTTCTCATCTCTCTTCTAAATTCATGAGAGACTCTCTACATTGTGCTAGCTTCTTCCAAGGCTCCCTCCTTAGCCAATTATGCATATGCTACCCATAGTTGAGAGAACACTTTATATTTCCTCCTATCAAGAGGTGCTCCAGGTAAAGTACCTCCTTGCAAAGAGGGGTCAAGGCATAGAGTAGAATGTGGATGTAGGTAGACAGATTCTCCCCTACCTTTAATGAATAGGTCCTCTTGCGTTATTTGTGCTTCCAAGTTTTGAAACAGAGAAGGATCCATGCTCTTCTCCTTATGATTCCCTTCCTCCTCTTTTCCTTCTTCTATCTCCAAGATCTCATCATTTGAAAATGATGATACATGTTGCTCATGTGTTATGCCAAGAGCTCTATGTGTGAGACCTTGTGGAACTCCTTGCAAGAGTGCAAGAGTTTCTTCTCTTGGAGCAAGTGCTCCAACTTCCCCTTCATGAGGTGCTTGGGGTGCCTTTGTTGTGACTGCGTTATCATCTCATGTCTTCTCTTCCTCTTCAATAGTTGAGATTGTCTCATCATCAATAAGGGACCTTAGATCTTGGTCATCTATTGAAGGAGAAACCTTCATGCTTTCCTCTTGAGAAGAGGACCCTTCACTAAATGGAGATCTTGCCCTTGGAAAGGCATCAAATAAAATTACACCTTCTTCCATGGTCTTCAGAAATGGAGTTGGATTCATACACCCTTGCAACTCATGCAAAAGATTCATCTGATGTGGTTTGATAGTGTCAACAGAAGATGTTACACATGGAGCTTCATCAAAACTTTCTATCAACTTTTCAATAAACCTTGCATAAGTAGGTGTATTGAAATTATTCAAGGAAAAAGACTCAAAAAACCACCAAGTATATGCTTTACCTTCAAATTGTAGCACTGTTGCTTTGATGGATTCAATCTCTGAAACTTGATGTTGTTTCACAAAGTTATCTAGCTCCTCCACCCAAACCCTAACTGGACATTTAGGTGATCTATCAAAGATAGATAGATAGAATCTACCCTTACTATGCTACTCCTCCTTTGTGACTTTTCTCTCCTTGATCTTACAAAACCCTTGGAAGTTCAAGTTATCTTTGAACTCCTTGTATTGAGCTTCATACTCCTCCAAATACTCTCTAAGAGTCTCCTTTTTGGGCACACCTCCTTTCTTCCTCTTAATGAAGAAATCATAGACAGAATGCTGAAGCTTTGGAGATATGGATGAGCGCACATATCCATGAGATGAGGATATATAATTTTCCTCATGTATATATCTTGTAGATCTGATAGGAAGATCTTCTTATTATTGAAACTTCCTAGGAGTTTCACTGCTTCTTCTCTCTTATACTTGTACAACCTCCTTGGAGAGGTTCTTGCTGGATCTGAAAAATGATGAGAGTAAAATCATATTCTTCATAATTATGAATTTTTTCCTTGATATATAGCACTTTGGCTTGAAGCCACAGGCTGAGCCAAAGATCTTGCTCTGATACCACTGTAATATTCCCAAATCGGGACAGCTCAGCAACCCTGATGAAATAACGCACTTCTGAGAATTTTGTGCATAGAAATGAGTTTTTAGCTCCTGGATCCCTCATATAACCTCATATAAGATCTAAATCCAAGAGGAGAGCAAAAAAAATCAGTCTAGGTGGGTTAAACAGATCTCCCACAAACTAGTCTAGGTGAAAATCACCCAAAGAGAGGGGCTACAACTGTATGCAAAGGATTGCTTCAGAAATAATGCAGATCCACTGAAGCACAATAGGAGGATGATATGGAGGTTTATAAATAATAAATATAATAGCAAATAAGAAGTATATTATAGCCCGTACATTGTATAGAAGAAATAATGAGACAATATAGAAGAAATCCTCAGAAATGAGGTGCTACAACCATGAGAAAAGAATGTATAACTATGACAGCATTATTTTTAGGGATGAAATAGTAGTTTATTAATTATTCAGATCTAGAGCAGATATGTACATAAAAATTTAGATCTAATACAGATCGGTGTACAAGAAATGCTGATATATACATTCCCCTTGGGGTTTTGCTCAAAACATGAAGCACCGAAAGTAGATCTGAGATCTAAGAATGCAGATCTACAGAATGATTCAGAAATTTCTGAATAATAAAATGGTACAAAAAATCATATCTGTAACAAACATGGATTGGATGGCCAATCCATGGATCACCACAGTGAAAGGAATAATCCCAACACCAGAGATCTCTCCTCCAAAATGCAGGCAAAACACCCTGCAGCTGTAGATCTACAAATAATGTTGTCTAAGGAGAGAAAAAATGCTATAGCTTCTAAGAATGGTTTGGCCTGATGCCAAGGTGTATATCTGAAGCACAATCAACTAATGAACTCTTCTAGGAGGTTAAAAGACACACTCACTGAGAAGAGCCACTGCTATCATCTAGATCTGAGCAGATCTAGTCCTCCACTTGCTGCATCTCATGAGACAGCTCAACCCCCAACATGAGAAGTGTTGTAAATGTAAGTCAAATCTTTGCCCAAGCCTGATAGTGTACAATTTAGAACAATTCTCCTCCAAGAGCTGCTCAAGGAAGGAGGTGGGATTCCTGAATAGTAACGCCCAACAAGGGATGTCTAAGTAGACAATACCTTCAGAAAATGATATCTTCAACAACCTTTCCTTACTGCCCTTCTCTTCCTTTTATAAGATAGGAGACTTTCCAAACCCTAAACCACCTTGAATCACTTAACACCTTTCACAAGAGGTCCTCCTTCTAGAACTGTGATGTCCCTTAAAGAGGTTCAATGCATCTAGACTGCGTTGTTTGACTTGGTCAAAGATGAACCATTCTTGTGATTTAGACCCATTCACACTTGCAAGATATAATTTACATAGCCTAGATATGTCTGCATTCACATAGACATTGATTTATTCTTGGTTTTCAGGAGTTTTACATGTCCTCCTTTACAATTTATTCATTAATCATGAAATGCAAAATAAACAAGGAAAAAATAATATTCCTATTAGCTGTAGCTAATTTAGGAATATTACAATATCCTTCAGTGCTTTGATCAAAGAAAAATCCTTATTTTCCATGATATTGTACTTTAAAGGGGCATCTCTCAAATCTTGGCTAAAAAATTCTATGGGATGCTCTTGTCCTTCCCGGTTTTTCTACAACAATACAACAACAATAGTGTGTTCTGATGCAAAGGAAAAAAATGATGAAATCGTTAGTGAAATTAGGGTTGATTAGAACTGGTGCTTTAGTGAGTGCCTCCTTTATCAATTCAAAGTATTTTTTATCCTCCATGCTCCATTTAACTCCTGAATCTCTTTTGTAGGTTCTGCAAGGTTTGGCATAAACCTTCTCAAAAAAATTATCTTACCAATGAAAGATTGAAGCTCTGTGATGTTAATGGGATGACTGATTTGAAGTATACCCTCAATATTGCTGGGATCAATTTTGATTCCCTCTTCAGACATAATGTGGCCCAGAAGCTTCCCTTCTTCAAGACCAAATAATGATTTCTTGGGGTTCAGAGATAGTCCAAACCTTTTACATTTCTCAAAAACTCTTCTCAAATGGGCCATATATTCTTCATCAGTTTTATAATATATTGTAATATCATCAAGTTAGATCATAATAAAAAGACTGATCTCTTCTGAAAAGGAAATTTCCATTGATCTCTGGAAAGTGGTATCGGATTTAATTAATCCAAAAGGAATTTTCATATACATGAAAGTCCCCCAAGGAGTAGGAAAAGCTATTTTTTGCTGATCATCAGGATGCACCAACACTTGATTATACCCTGAAAGGCCATATAACAAATCCTTCTAGAGCCCACAACCCTTTGTAATATGTAGTCCATATTTGGTAAAGGGTAGTTGTCTTTAAGTGATACTTTGTTTAGATTTCTAATGTTGATACAAAGTCTGATTTTACCTATTTTCTTTCTTACATGCACAATATTGGATGCCAATTCAGAGTATCTGATTGGGACTATGATTTTGGCATCGTACATCTTCTTGATCTCCTTCTCAACTAAGGGCATTAGGAAAGGATTTATCCTGCGCAGCTTTTGTTTGAAAGGTTTTTGGTTCTCCTTGATTGGAACCTTGTGATGTATAATACTAGTATCATAAGATTTTAGGTCCTCATAGCTCCAAGAAAACACATCAATGAATTATTTGAACAGAGAAATGTATTTCTGTTTTGTGGATACTTTATCATCTTGGGATCTTTGTCACTGCCTAAATGACATTCTTCAATCTTTACTTCTGTAGGTTCCAGCTTCTATTTTCTAGCCACATCATTGAAGTCCCTTCAGAGGAATTATTTCAACAATCAACCTTCTGAGGAACTATTTTCGCAGCAATCTCAGATTGTTTACTTGTGGTAGGGGTATCATCTTGAACAATTTTGATAGGGCTGATAGCTAATTTACTAGCATTGTTTTCTATATTATTTTTTCCTGGGATATTTACAACTTTCTTTGAAATTTCTGTTGTTTTCTTGGGATCAGTTTCAGGAGCCTTTTTGGCAGGACTTTCAATATTATTTTCCTTCGAGTTATCAAAGTTATTATTTCTTCTAAGGTTATATTGTCTATGTAACTCCATGATGGAATTTTCAAACCTTTGTTTATAATCCTTAGACTCTTAAAATTATACTTTAGTTCGAGTCAGAGAAATTAAACCTCGTTCTTCTTCAGTAAGGAAAACAAAATCCTCTTCATTAATTCCCATTAGATTAATCTAACTTTCTTCTAATTCTTCGACCACTCCCTCACCTTCATCAATATAATTCTCTTGGAATGGAGGCCTAATTTTCTGGTTAGGGCCTATTTGTTCTCTCTGTCTTATTTGAGGGGGGTTTATTCTAAGGTTTTTATTTTTGTTTAGAGGAGTTGGTTGATTTTCCCTAGGAATAGCTCTCTCATTCCGGCTGATCCTCTCCATCATTCTCTCCATGGTTCTAAACAGGTTATCAATCTTAGCATTAGATGTGGAAGCTGTTGGTTCTTCCATTATAGTAAATCTCCTCTCAGTTCTCAATCTAGCCCTCTTGGAAAGTAGGTTGGCTTCTACGCTTACTTCATCCCTCTGAATTTATTTCATTGTTGCAGGGTCTCTCTCTCTCTAAGTTGATAAGCCATTTCTGGATCAAAACCATTTAGGAACTTAACCAGGGCCAAGCCTTGTGGGGGTTTCATGTGATCAGGGAGTGCATTATAAACACTATTAAACCTAGTGCAGTAATCTTGGACACTCTCTTCAGTATTTCTCTTAATGTTTTCATATTCTAATAAGATATAAAAAAAGTTTTTTAAACTTCCCATCGATTTATGAATAGCTGGTGAAAAGCAGGGAGGTCATGGATACTATTAGGAGTCAAGCCTTTAAACCATTTCCTCACTTCTCCTCCCAAAATTTGAGCAAACATCCTGAACTTGACACTTTCATCATCTATCTCTTGAAGGTAGAAACAATCATTCATTCTATCAACATGTTGTTGGGAAGTTGCACGACCAGTCCCATCAAATTGTGGAATTTTGGACTGATAATCCTGTGGCATGGGTATCACAAGTGGTGACAGCACCAATGGAACATATATGGCTACCATGATTGGTGGTGGGGGAGCCCAAGGGGGATTGAAAAGAGGAGGGTTGACAAGGGGAGTTCGTGGATTTCATGAAGGAAGGTGGATAGTGGATGTATGAGTGGTGGGTTGGGCACTCTGGTGGGAAATGTTTAGGGAAGTGGTAGGGGCTATAGACACACCTGGACAGGTTGACTGAGGATGAGCATACCTAGAAATAATAGAGGGAGATGTTATAGTCAAAGTAGATAATTCTACAGATTTTTGAAGGTAAGCCTCATCAATAGCTAAGGTGAGTCCTGCTACCAGATCTTGAAGGGAGTCAAAGTGTTGGAGAAGCTTAAGGTCAGCCTGGGTGGACATGGCGGCTTCCCCTACTGGACTCTATTGTAGGATAGATGAGCAAAAAACTGTCCAGGCTGTCAAATTATGAGATTTGGTCCTGAATAAGCTTTTTTTCAAAATGTAAATCAAGTTGGATGTCCTGCAAGGTTACAAGGTTTCCAGAGAGGGAACTTGCTCTGTGAAGGGATTTTCCACTAGTTTGACTCCCAGTCCTGTGAGTTTTTCTCGGGATTTTCTCTGGATTGTCAGCTATTGTAGGAGTATTTGGGTCAAGATGAGATCTGGTAAATATTCTTCTGGGATCCAAATTTTAGAACTGAAGCATAGACAGGTTGAATATTTGCAACACAGCTGAAAAAAAAATATTTGGAAAACACTTGAATCATATAATGTTTTGACTGGGGTTTCTGAGTTTTGATGAAATGTTAATCTTTTCTATAGTCCATAGTATGGTTGCCATTATGTTGTGGCCCTATAATTTATAAGATTGGTAAGAATAAATGATAGAGGACAACATCAAACCACTTTGGAATCTAGGACCTAGCCTTCCTATACTCAAAGAGGGCTCTCTCTCTTTATGAGATTTATTTTTTATTTAATGTTATGAATGTCGATGTTAGGCCAGTTGCAATGGTGGTGGTATTGGTCTTTTTGATTGATTTTGTTGGTTGGATGAGCATGCCTACAAAAGCTAATCCATTGGGCTATGGAGTCAAAATGGCTGGTTTGTGGCATCAATTTTTCAAGAGAATCACAAGGCAAGATAATTGTACTAATTGGATATTTAAGGTAGTGTGAGTTATGATATGGAGAAAATAATGATATTTAGTAATGATTAAAGAGTAGTTAATAATTATTTAACCAGACTTCAGAATAAAACATTTAGATGGTAAATACAGATAGAATTAAGGTGCTCCAGCAACAAATATTAATCTAAAATTTATGTTTTACAATCAGATAAATGGATGCAAAACAAGGAAAACAATGGAAACATTTAACACACATAGGAAACACATCACCATTTAACATAGCTCAAGTATCCTGTAAACGGTCTCTTATTATTGATGCCTAACTCCAAAAATTACAACGCTCCAATACAAAATGTTCTTACAGTGCAGGGTCCAGCAAGGTCCAACCCTTGATACTACCAATGCATGCAGTATTTAACTAAAGACTACGTCGGTTGCCCTATCTAATTCGGAAAATTTTCATTAATTACAATTAAAAAAAACTAGACAAGTGTGGCCATGCAAGGCCCAGACAAAATTTCTCTGACAAAACAATGCCTGTGGAATTAATCTCGGCAACTCTTCACAAATTCAAAAACTTCGACAGCTCTTTGTGAATCCAAAATTAAGTTAAAGGTGGCTGAGGTGGTCATGGAGAGGCAATGGTGGGTGGCTCTAACATCTGGCTCTACTTTTGGGTTGCCTTTGTTGGATCGTTAAATATGATGGAGCGTTGGCACTTTTCATTGATTGCTGGTTGTGTTGATGTGTTCATTGTGCCTTGTCAATCTTGGCACATGCATAGTTTTGCCCACTCCTTCTTACCTGGAATTTTCATCCCTATGACCTATCAGTACACTTCATCCACCTCTGTGTATCTACTGAAAGTGGGCCTGGTGAGGAAAACATGCCTCAACTCATGTTGGATGAAGATTTCATTTCTAAAGAGGTCTATGACCACTTTCTCAGTCCACTTTCCTGTGATGCTGGAAAATTTGGTGGTATCCTTAGCTGTTTCCCTGTGCTTGTTCATATAATCACCTTTCTAGACTAGCCTGTTATTAATCACATACAGTGAGGGAAACCATTTTGCCCTCAATGGCTCAATTTTTTTTAAGAATCTGCTGATGGCTATGTCCAATTCATGAAACTTATACTCCAGTTTTCTCACCAAATTCCTCTTAGTGACGACTCTTTTCAGCTCTAATATGGTCATTGTTCTGTCATGCACATCTATCTCTTCAACCTCATAACTGGTTTTGGAGTTTAGAAATTTTCAGATTTCGGGGGTTGTGATTGGCATATTTCCCAATTCTTGATTTTATTTTTCAATAGCCACTATGAACCTATCAATCTACTCTTTTTGTTAAAATATGATGTGGATGGAGTGCCATATTTCATCCACTGACTCTATGATACTGCCCCAAATTATCATCTTCATTTGGCCCAGAATTTTTCTGCCCAAAAAATCCTTCTCTACTTTATCCAACCTCTTAATATGCTTCTTGGCTATCTCATGGGTAGTTTAAAATCTACAACAATACAACATCAATAGTGTGTTATGATGCAAAGGAAAAAATGATTAAATCCTTGGTGAAATCAAGGTTTATCGAAACTGGTGCTTTAGTGAGTGTCTGCTTTACCAAGTCGAAGGACTGTTTAGCCTCCATGCTCCATTTAACTCCTGAATCTCTTTTGAGCATGTTGGTGATGGTTCTCAGTAGTTCTTCAAGGTTTGGTATAAACCTTCTCAAAAAATTTATCTTACTAATAAAATATTGAAGCTCTTTGATGTTCCTGGGATAACTGAATTGAAGTATACCCTCAATCCTGCTGGGATTAATTTTGATTCCCTCTTCAGATATAATGTGGCCCAGAAGATTCCCTTATTAAATACCAAATAATTATTTCTTGGGGTTCAGAGATAGTCCAAACCTTCTACATTTCTCAAAAAATCTTCTCAAATGGGCCAGCCGTTCTTCATCAATTTTCGAATATACTGTAATATCCATAAGGTAGATCACAATAAAAAGATCGATATCTTCTGAAAACGCAATGTCCACTGCTCTTTGGAAAGTGGCACTAGCATTAATTAATCCAAAATTCATTTTCACATACATGAAGGCCCCCCAAGGAGTAGTAAAAGTTGTTTTGTGTTGATCATCAAGATGCACCAAGACTTGATTATCCCCTGAAAAGCCATCTAACAAAGAAATCCTTCTGGAGCCCACAACCCTTTGCAATATGTGGTCCATATTTCGTAAAGGTGAGTTGTCTTTAAGTGATACTTTTTTCATATTTCTAAAGTCGATACAAAGTTTGATTTCACCCTTTTTCTTTCTTACAGGCACAGTATTGGATACCCATTCAGAGTATCTAATTGGGACTATGATTTTGGAATCATACATCTTGTTGATCTACTTCTCAACCAAGGGCATTAGGATATGATTAATCCTACACAACTTATGTTTGAAAGGTTTCTGGTTCTCCTTTATTGTAATCTTGTGTTGTATAATACTAGTATCATAAGATTTCAGGTCGTCATAGCTACAAGAAAACACATCAATGAATTCTTTGAACAGAGCAATGTATTTTTTTTTTATGGACACTGGCAGTGTATTTGATAACTTTATCATCTTGGGATCTTGTTCACTGCTCAAATTAAATTCTTCAATGTTTACTTCTATAGGTTCCATCTTCGGTTTTCTATCCACATCATTAATGTCAAAAAGTTCCTCTAAAGGGAAAAGTCCTCTAGACAGAATGCTATCTTTGAAGTTGAGTACTTCAAATTCCTCTTTTTTTGGGTCTTTATGTATCTTTGTTCTATGTAAATCTTCATTTGCTAAAATATTAATATCATAATCATGAGATGGATCATCCATGCTCATTTTTCCTTCGACGGGACAATCGTCTTCGAAATCTAGGTCGAAACTGGAATCTTCAAACTCACCTTTAGATTGCAATAAATTTTGAATATGTTTGTCATTACCAAAGACTTGCCAATATATCTTATTCTCAAGGACTGTTGGATGATGTTTAATCTGCACTGTGTATTACTTGCTGGTATGAGGTAACTGACAAGTGCTTGCTGAAAATGCTAAACCATTGGCAAGGATATTTTAATTTCTTGGAACTCTTGTAAGATCATATTCTTCAAAAGTTTTTAGGATGTCTAGGGCAGAATTCCTGTATGCTCTCAATATAGTATGTTTGGTTGAGTATTCTCCCTTGATTTGTCTAATAACCATCTCAGAGTCCTCATGAACATAAATTCTTTTAACTCCTAATCTTTTCAACAATTGTAACCCAAAAGAAGTGCCTCATATTCTGCTACGTTGTTGGTGCACTGAAAATTTAGCTTGTAAGAATGACCCTCTGCGTGTTTATTTCTAGTATTGCAGACCCACACTCCTGCTCCTGAACTTGCTTTTCCAAGAGCCATCAAATCTCATGTTCCAAAAAGTTTCAGATTCAGCCTTGTGTTGTACAACCTCCACCTGCCCTTCAGGCTCTTTTTCCTAGTCTTTTTCTTCTCGAGCTATTTGTGCATCCCTGTCTTCATCCTTGTAAATAATGAATGAGTCAATGCCAGAATGAACAGAGTAAAGGGGATAGTTATGTGGTTACTCTTGATTAATCACCATGTATTTCATTAAAGTTTCCCTATACAGTCTTATTTGTTGGCCAAACACTGGTATGGTAGCATAAGTCATATCCATTTGGAGGGTCCCTTATAGCTTGGCTCGCCATGGGCATGATAAAAGAATGCCATAGTTAGGAGGGATATCAGTCACTACTATATCCATCACTAGAGTCTTAGCTAATATCTGGGCTGAAGTAATACAAACATATTTGACGAGACCTAGGCATTTGACCTTGCTGGAGTCAAATGATTACAAATCTTTACAGGGTCTAGTTATCTCAAGGCTAAATTTCTCCATAACAACCTTTCGCATAAGATTATGTGAAGCACCTGAATCTAACATGGAATTACGAAGGATTTTATCATGAACTTTCAAACGGAAATAAAATATGGAAACACCTCCCTCCTGGGATTTACCATCTACTTTTGGCCCAAACAAAAGTTTAGGTTTACCATTATTCAAATTGACAGTGTCAATAATTTCTTCTTTAGGACTCGAGACCTGTATGCATCATTGTTTACCAATTCAGTGAGAGGAAATGCGATTTTTATTTTAGAAATTTTATTCTCGATGTCGAATGGTGTCTATATTTTTATCATATTTGAACAATCAGTCTTCTCAGGCACTATTTTTGCAGCAATATCCGATTGTTGACTTGTGGTAGGGTATCAACTTGAACTATTTTGAAAAGGCTGATAGCTGATTTACTAGCATTTTTTTCTATATTATTTTGTCCCCAGATATTTACAACATTTTTGAACTTTCTGCTATTTTCTTGGGATTAGTTTCTAGAGCCTTTTTGGCAGGACTTTCAATATTCTTTTACTTGGAGTTATCAGAGTTCTTCTTTCTTCTGAGGTTATATGGTCTATGTACCTCCATGCTGGAATTTTCAAACCATTGTTTATAATAATCAGACTCTTCAAATTATACTTCAATTTGAGTCAAAGAAATTAAACCTTTTTCTTCTTCAGTAAGGAAAATGAAATCCTCTTCATTAATTCCCATTAGATTAAACTAACTTTTTTCTAATTCTTCAATCACTTCCTCATCTTCATCAGCATAATTCTCTTGGAATGCAGGCCTAATTTTCTGGCCAGGGCCTCTTTGTTCTCTCTATCTTATTTGAGGGGGTTTCTTCTAAGGTTTTGATTTCTATTTTGAGGAGCTGGTTGATTTTCCCTAGGAATAGCTCTCTCATTCAGGCTGATCCTCTCCATCATTCTCTCCATGGTTCTAATGAGGTTATCAATCTTAGCATCAAATGTGGAAGTTGTTGGTTCTTCCCTTATAGTAACTATCTTCTCAATTCTCATTCTAGCTCTCTTGGAAAACATGTTGGATTCTATGCTTACTGCATCCCACTGCATTTCCTCCAATGTTGCAGAGTCTCTCTCTCTAAGTTGATAAGCCATTTTTTGATCAAAACCATCTACAAATTTAACCAAGGCCAAGCCTTGTGGGGGTTTCATGTGAGAAAGGAGTGCATTATAAACATTTTTAAACCTAGTGCAGTAGTCTTGGACACTCTCTGCAGTATTTATATTGATTTTTTCATATTCTGACAAGATCTGAAGAGGGTTTTTCTTAAATTCCCATCAATTTATGAATAGTTGGTGAAAAGTAGGGAGGTCAAGGATACTATTAGGAGTGAAGCCTTTAAACCATTTCTTCACTTCTCCTCCAAAACTTTGAGAAACTATCCTCAACATGACACTTTCATCATCTATCTCCTAAAGGTCAAAACATTCATTCATTCTATAAACATGATGTTGAGAAGTTGCAGGACCAATCCCATCAAATTGTGGAATTTTGGACTCATAATCTTGTGGCATGGGTGTCACAGGAGGTGGTAGCACTAATGGAGCATATCTGGCTACCATGATTGGTGGTGGAGTAACCCAAACGGGATTTACAAGAGGAGGGTTGACAAGGGGAGGTGGCAGATTGAATGAAGGAAGGTGGATAGTGGGTGTATGAGTGGTGGTTTTGGGTACTCTGGTGGGAAATGTTCAAGGAAGTGGTAGGGGGTGTAGACACACCTAGACTGGTTAACTGAGGATGAGCAGGCTTTGAAATAATAGAGGGAGCTTTTGCATTCAAAGTAGATAATTCTACAACATTGTGAAGGTAAGCCTCATCAACAGTTGAGGTGAGTCCTGCTATATGATCTTGAAGGGAGTCAAAGTGTTGGAGAAGCTGAAGGTCGGCTTGGGTGGACGTGGAGGCTTCCCCAACTGGAATCTGTTGTAGGATAGATGGGTCAAAAATTATTTGGGCTGTCCAATTCTGAGATTTTGTCCTCAATAAGCTTTTTTTGAAATGTAAATCAAACTGTATTTCCGGCAAGGTTACAAGGTTTCCAGGGAGGGAACTTGCTCTGTGAAGGGGTTTTCCACCAGTTTGACTCCCAGTCCTGGGGCTTTTTCTCAGAATTTTCTCTGGATTGTCAACTATTGCAGGAGGATTTCGGTCAGGATGACATTGGGTAAAGGTTCTTATGGGAGCTAGAATTTATACACGAAGCAAAAAAAGGTTGAATATTTGCAACACAACTGAAAAACCAATATTTTGAAAATACTTGAATCATACAATGTTTTGACTGGGGTTTCTGAGTTTTGATGAAATGCTAGGATTTTCAATAGTCCCTAGTATTGTCGCCATTATGTTGTGGCCCTATAATTTATAATATTGGCAAGAATAAATGATAGAGGACAACATCAAACCACTTTGGAATACAAGACCTAGCCTTCCTAGACTCAGAGAGGGCTCTCTCTATTTATGATATTTAATTTTTCTTTAATGTTATGAATGTTGATGTTAGGCTATTTACAGTGGTGGTAGTATTGGTTGTTTTGATTTATTTTGTTGGTTGGATGATCAAGTATGCAGAAGCGAATCCATTGGGCCATGGAGTCAAAAGCGCTAATTTGTGGCATCAATTTTTGAAGAGCATCACAGGGTAAGCTAACTGTACTAATTGGATCTTTAAGGCAGTATGAGTTATGATATGGAGAAAATAGTGATATTTAGTAATGATTAAAGAGAAATTAAGATTATTTAACTAGACTTTAGAAGAAAACATTCAAATGGTAAATACAGACGGAATTAAGGTGCTCCACCAATAAATCTTAATCTAAAATTCTTGCTTTACAATCAGATAAATGGATGCACGAAAAGGAAAAAAATGGAAAAATTTAACATAGATAGGAAAGACATCAACATTTAACACAACTCAATTATCCTGTAAATTGTCTCTTATTATGGATGCCCAACTCCAAAAATTACAGTGATCCAATAAAAAATGTTCTTATAGTGCAGGGTCCAACAAGGGCCAATCCTTGATATTTCCAATGCATGCAATATTTAACTAAATACTACGTCGGTTGCCCTATATACTTCGGAAAATTTTCATTAATAACAATTAAACAAGAACTAGACAAGTGTGGCCATCCAAGGCCCATACAAAATATCTCTTACAAAACACCGCCCGTGGAACTAATCTCGGTAGCTCTTCACGAATTAAAAAACTTCGACAGCTCTTCTTGAATCCAAAACTAAGCTGAAGGTGGCTGAGGTGGTCATGAAGAAGCAACGATGGGTGACTCTGACATTTGGCTCCACTTTTGGGCCACCTTTGTTAGATCATTC
The DNA here is from genome assembly GCA_034641835.2 of Pinus albicaulis. Lineage (NCBI taxonomy): Eukaryota > Viridiplantae > Streptophyta > Pinopsida > Pinales > Pinaceae > Pinus > Pinus albicaulis. The sequence goes on from CM076575.1 coordinate 1,337,220,111, forward strand.
AATATGATGTGGTGTTGGCACTTTTCCTTGATCGATGCCTGTGTTGATGTGTTCACTGTGCCTTGTCAATCTTGGTACATGCATAGTTTGGCCCACTACTTCTTACCTGGAATTTTCATCCCTATGACCTGTCGGTACACTTCATCCACCTCTGTGTATTTTGTAAAAGTGGGTCTGGTGAGTAAAAAATGCGTTAGCTCATGTTAGATGAATATTTCATTCCTCAAGAGGTCTATGACCACTTTCCCGGTCACGTTTTCTTTGATGTTGGAAAATTTGGTGGTATCCTTAGTTGCTTCCCTGAGCTTGGTCACATAATATTCTTTCTAGACCAACTTATTATTAATCACATACCATGAGGGAAACCCTTTTTCCCTCAATGGCTTATTTGTATTTAAGAATCTGCTGATGGCTATGTCCAATTCATGACATTTCTCCTCTAGTTGTCTCACCAAATTCCTCTTAGTGAGGACCCTTTTAACCTCTAATATGGTCATTGTTTTATCCTACACATCCAGCTCTTCAAGTTCATAGCTAGTTTTGGAGTTCAGGAATTTTATGATTTTGGGGGTTGTGATTGGCATATTTCCCAATTCTTGATTTGCTTTATCAATAGCCATTGTGCACCTGTCAAACAAATATTTTTGTTCAAAGATGATGTGGATGGAGTGCCAGATTTCATCCACTAAATTTGTGATACTACCCAATACTATCAGCTTCATTTGCGCTACAATGCTACTGACCGAAAAATCCTTCTCTACTTTCTCCAACCTCTCAATCTGCTTCTTGGCTATCTCATGGGTAGTTTCAGATCTAGCCTTTTGATCCCTTAAGATGCCTGTCTGTGCCTCCAACTTCTTGATTTCTTGTGACTTTAGGTTCATAATTTCCATGGCCTTGGACAGCTGATCTGTCCCATTGGATGCTATAGAAATTGCTGGAACAACGGATGGAATTATTGAAATGGGCATAGCTTCTAGTAGGATTAGTGCCACTCGAGCTGCTTCTTATTTTTCCTTCAGTAGCTTCTCTATCTCAGTCTTGTTTTGCTTGATTTGGGCATACTGTTCCACAACTAATTTCATCAAATAAGCCTTCTGTGACTCATCTTCCTCAATTCCTTTAGCCAATGGGTCTTCTATTGTTTACATCTTGATTTTTTTTCTAAGGGTTGCTATGTAAAAATTATTTTTCTTCAAAATCTCCTCCACAGCTTGAACATTGGTTAGGTCATACCCAAGCTTCACTATTAAATCTTCTAAATACTTTATCGTTGAGTCTTTAGCCATAATAGAGACTTTATCCATCTTGAGTTGTGATTGGGTATTGGATAAAGATACCTGATGTTTTGACAAGCTCATAGTAGTACTTGTCAAAGTGGAGGCCGCCATCTCTCTTGTCTGCTTGTGTAATTCCATTTGGTCAATAGGATGGATGTCCTTGGTACTGGAATCGAATGATTCCTTTTTATAATCTCCTGATCATTGAGGCTATGGGACCAAGGATTCTAGAAATGCCATCTTCATCCTCCCTTTTTCAATGTCAAAGGAAAATAGCATCCTGCTTTGTGAACTTGAGGCTTGCTTCCAGAATTGGTTGTAGGTGTTGGTATTCTGCACCTCATTCCTCAAATTTATCTCCTTGAATGTATCATAAAATGATTTTTCTTAGCCTTCTATGGCAAGCCTAGAAATAGATGTCTACAAACCCTATTGCTGCAGAGACATTGTGGCTGAAGATGTAAGGGAGGCCATTGTTTGACCACCCACTGGAAATGATCTGGGGGTGTCCATGATGTGAATTATGATCTATTGCTTTGATTCACCTCCTTGGTAAATATCCATGTGAATTCTAGCCCTCTTCTTATATTTTAGTTTGAACTCTTTACTAGAGGTATCAGTCACCAAAGGTGATTGATCCTCTCTTGGCCTCTTGCTTCCTATCTCTTTTTCTTTCTCTTTCCCCTTATCTTCTTTTTGTACTGCACTCTTCCTTTCTTGTGGTGTTGGGTTCTGGATGCTTGAGGTGGAAATCACCTTCTCTTCATCCTCTTGTGTTGGGAAAAATATTGAGAGGGGGGGGGGGGGGGGGTGAATCAATATTTTAATCTTGGAACAATAAAAATTTTTACTTTTCCTTTCTAAAACCCATACGCTACTTTGTTGAAGCCAACTAGCATATATACGCGGATATCCTTCACAGAACTCGCGTATGTCCAGAGATCTAATTATGCATTCAATTCTTAACTCAGATCATTGCATTATTCATTCATCAGTTATTTCAGGAAACAATAAACAGGTGTAGAAAGAACAGAATAATCATCACACATAGGCAACACACATGAACACCAGGATTTTTAGGTGGAAACCCAATTCGGGAGAAAACCACCACTGTCGTCGTCTCAGTCTTCAATATTTATTATAAAGAAAAACTTCTTACAACATTGTACTGGCGTAGACACATACCAACACACAGGCACCCACCTATAGAAGGCTACAACCTTCTCTCATTTACTATCCTCTCCTATAAGGGAGCTACAACCCCCTACTCTCGTTTACCAGCCTCTCCTGGAAGGGAGCTACTACCCCCTAATCTTGCTTTTGACCTCTTTTGGCGACTTCTTCTTTTAGGCCAGAAGGCTTCAACCCTCGAATCCCCTTTGAACCATTTCATCAATTTTTCAAACTGGATCAAACAGCTTCAACACAACCCTTCACTTATCAACAATCATACCTTGCCCATTGCTTCAAACAGAACAGTGAGACCACTGTAACGTGAGAATATCGGATATAACCCCGAGACTTGAGAATAGATGTCTGAAACCTGCCATTCAACCTTAAGCCAACCATAAGATCGAGAAATCATACGCGCGCTTTATTTGTCGGACCGCGTGTATACGCGCTTCTCAGAAGATGACCTCACATTATACTTAGGCACATTTTCCAAAATAAAACCCTAGCTGGCATCCAATGCTCTTTTCTTTCCACGGTTTGTTGTATACACGCGCTTTTCATGAAACGAACCTGCGTATAGATCTATAAAAGATAAATTTTGTAGTACAGACCAGATCTATAAACTTACCCAGATTTCTTCAATCTCTTCAACAGGATTGCGCCAGGTCTTTTTCACTTCTTTTCAGATCATCCTTGACATTCACCATTTCTAGATCTAGAGATCTTGAGCCTTCATCATGTTCATAGGAGCATCATAGATTCAGATCTATCAATTAGGAACAGGGTTCACCCCTACAGATATACTTCAGAGTGAAGTATTCATCAAAGCCCAGACTCATCCACACTAAATGCACAATGATTTTCTTCTCCTTATATAGGTTTACCCTTTTTCAATACCATGAGCCAAAACCACATCTCATCCGATGGTATTCCTGTACGGGATCAAATAGACAACCCAACACTCAATACAATGGGTCAATACCATGGTAGTAACCCTTGGTTTTACAAATTTAGAGTGAAATTGAGCATACGCGACTTGGCACGTACTTTTCTGCGTGCATACGCTACTTCTCCTAGACAAACACACGTATGCCTTAAGACACACACTTTTCATCATTATTCTTGCACATGCTGATATTTATTTTTCTGGTACTTCTTCCTTTCTTGTAGAACATCAGATTTACATCATTAATGCATCAAGAAAAACTTCATTAAGTAGGTTTCCATCGTCTTCATCAAGTGGGTTGCCATCAAGGACAACACTCTGCATCATACTGCCAACAATCTCCCCCTTTGGACTTGATGGCAACCACAAAGGTGTTTGATCACCACAACAGATAGATACATTGATTACAATGACCATGTTACTCTCCCCTTATTCAAACACCATGTCACTCTCCCCCTTTGACATCAAGGGCAAAGGGCGGATCAAAACCAACACAAGGTTTTTCTCCTCATGTAGAAGGAAGCGCTCTGCAGATCTGATGTGCACTGAAGTTACCATGCTCCCCCTGAGTTCATGCTGAAAGTTCAAACATATTGTTCAATGAAGTACATGACTCAATGACCTTCCTATCACCAAGGACTCATACATACATCAAAGATCCAACCAAGTGGATTTACATAAGAGACTCAAATACCCAACCAAAAGTGTTTACACATTTTTACTCGACTACCCAACTAAGTGGGTTTACAAATTTGAACAATTCCTTACATGACTGAATATTACAATTTTACATCATAGGTCTCAACATGACATTTTTCATCAAATTACAAATATGACCTTTTATGACCAATATCAGAAAGACCTCAAGAGAGATCATATTTCAGAATCATAAGCCAACAATGCATAATACCCAGCAAGGCTATTTCTCCCCTTGAACCTGTACATCAGTTTACTCCTTCATCTCCCCCTTAGCTTGTGCATCCTGAACACTTTTCAACAGAAGATCATCAGGGCATATTTACCCAATATCAACGAATGAGACAGAAATATAAGAGATAAAACTGCACCAGAGATACCATACAGCATCAGAGATATCAAACAGTGCTGCAGATGTGCTGTAAAATGCTGACCCTAACCAAAAATTGTCAGCAACTGAACATACGCGGCTTTCTGTGGATAAACTCGCGTATATCACATAAGTATCTTTCGAAACTTTCGTGTCCAATTTTATCTTCTAAATTTAACCCGATTCGATTTTCTTCACGATGAGACTACTCCCAGTTTTTGTCGAGATATTCGAGAACGCTTCCTGGCGAGGTTTGATAAATATCGGTAACTTGTTCTTTGGAGGGAACATACTCAACTTCACCTTTGTTCAAGCACTTGTTCACGTAGAAGTAGGTACTTGAGTAGAATGTGCTTGGTCTTTGAATGCATAACAGGATTCTTTGAGATACTGATGGCACTTGTATTATCACACATAATGGAGATAGGAGGTGTACATTTGATTTGAAAATCTTACAGGGTTTGCATCATCCAAAGAATTTGAGTGCAACAAGACGCGGCAGCCACATATTCTACTTCTGCTGTAGATAAGGCAATAGAATTTTGCTTCTTGCTGAACCAAGATACTAACTGGGGCCCCATATATAATGCACCACCACTAGTGCTTTTCTGATCATCAACATTTCCAGCCCAATCTGTGTCTGTGTAAGCATGAAGAGTAAGATCAACATTCTTTGGATACCATAGTCCAAAGTCTTGAGTTCCTTGTAGATATTTGAATATTATTTTGTGGCTTTGAAGGTGAGACTCTGGATTAGCTTGAGATAGTCCAACAATCAGCTTGCATGCATAATCTCTGGTATAGTCCCAGTGAGATAAATTAGGCTTCCTATCATTGATCTGTATTCTGGTTGATTCACCGCGGGAGAATCATCATGAGAACTGAGGTTACATCTGGTTATCATTGGTGTACTCACAGGTTTGCATTCTTCTATGCCATACTTCTTCAAAATTTGCTTAAGATATTTTGCTTGTGATAAGAATATTCCATCTGCAGTTTGATGTACTTGCAACCCAAGAAAGAATGTTAGTTCTCCAAGTAAGGACATTTCAAATTCTTGCTACATGATAGAAGCAAATTTCTTACTCATAGATTCTTCATTACTCCCAAAAATGATGTCATCAACATATACAACCACAATCAATAGTTTATCATTTTCAACCTTTATGTATAAGTTGCTATCAACAGACCCCTTTGAAAATTCTTGTTGATGAAGATATTTGTCAAGATGATAATACCATGCCCTTGGAGCTTGTTTGAGACCATATAGAGCCTTTTTAAGTCTACAAGCAAGATTTTCATCATTTCCCAAAATGAATCCTTCCGGTTGTTCTATATAAACTTCTTCTTCTGGGTCATACCGTAGAAAGGCGATTTAACATCCATTTGATAAAATTTGATTTGTTGAAAACTTGAAAAAGCAAGAAACATTCTTATGGCTTCAAGTCTAGCTACACGAGCAAAAGTTTCTTCAAAGTCTATACCTTCTTGTTGAGTATACCCCTTGCAAACCAGTCTAGCTTTGTTTCTTATAATATCCCCATTCTCATTTAACTTCTTGAATATCCATTTAGTTCCACTGACATTTTTATCATGTGGTCTTGGCACCAATTCCCAAGTGTGATTATTTTCAATTTGATCAAGCTCTTCATTCATAGCTTGAATCCAACATTCATCTTCGCAAGCTTGATTGACATTGTGTGGTTCAATTGTGGATATAAATGCCAGATAGCTAGAAGATCCCACAAGAGTCCTCCTTGTTTGTACACCTGATTCCTTGTCTCCCAAAATTTGAGATTTAGGATGATTCTTTTGAGCATATATGGATGGAGCCTTTTTAGATAAATCATCTTCGGGTTCTTCATTGGATCCACTGTCTATATCATTTCCATTTGATGTAGAAGGACAAAAATTACCATCATCTTCTTCTGTTGCTTTTTTTTCTTCTTTAGGAGTTGCAGGAGACTCATCAATAACAACATCAATACATTCAACAATCTTTCGAAGCCTTTTATTGTAACATTTGTATACTCTGCTTGTAGATGAGTAACCAAGAACTATCCCTTCATCTCATCTAGGTTCAAACTTGCCAAGCTTTTCATCATTATTTTTGATAAAGCATTTACTTCAAAATTCCTAATGATTCATAGAGGAGAATTACCAAGACGAGTTCATATGGAGTTTGTACTATTTAGGACAATGTGCCTTGTTGAGAATGTTCTTTAGCTGTATGTGTTGCTTCTCCCGAGAAAGTGTGAGGTGTTCCAGAATCATCAATCATAGCTCTAGCCATTTGTTGAATTGTTCTATTCATTCTTTCTGCTACGCCATTTTGTTGTGGAGTGCCAGCTACAGAGAACTGTCTTTTTATGCCATGTTTTTCAAAAAATTCAAGGAATTAATTTGATGTATATTCTCCTCCTCGATAAGATCTAAGACACTTGATTTTTAGATCTAATTCATTTTCCACAAATGCTTTGAAGATCTGAAATTTTTCAAATGCTTCATCTTTGTGTTTAAGCAGTCCAATCCAACACATTCTAGAGAAATCATCAATGAATAAGATATAGTATTCTTCACCACGGGGTGACTTTTTCCTCATAGCTCCACATATGTTAGTATGAATGAGTTCAAGAGGCTTACTTGATGATCCTTCCTTGGCATTAAATTGTACCCTGGTTTGCTTACCGAATTGGCAAGATTTGCATATGATATTTTTAGGTAGAGTAATATTGGGAAAATCACGAATAGCTTTAAGTCTGCTTAATTTGTTGATTTGAGAGAAGCTGGATGCTGACCTTCTATTCCATAGCCAGTTTTCTGAATATTTACTCAAGTAACATTGTTCTTTTCAGTTCTTCAATACATACGGGTTGCTTGGAGTTATTTTTCCTTTTATAATTGTTTTACCTGTATCAAGATCACGTACCACACATTCTTTTGAACTAAAGACAACTTCAGTTCCTTGATCACACATTTGACTTACACTTAACAGGTTATGCTTTAATCCATCCACATACATGACATCATTATCTTTCACCTTTTCTTTTAGAAAAATAGACCCTTTTCCTTTAATTACAGTAGGATTATCATTTCCAAATGTAACTTTCTTTTCCTTTTCTAGAGAATTATATGAAAGAAGTTTGCTTTTGTCACCTTTCATGTGGCTAGAGCACCCACTATCAATGTACCATTGATTTTCTTCACCTTCTGCAAATAACGCAATCCCACAATTTTCAACCTGTAATTCCTTCTTTTTCCATACTTTGGAACTTGAAGGAGAATGTTGTTTTGCCTGGACTTTGCTCCTGCATTCAGATTCTTCATGGCCAAAGTTATTGCAATAAGCACATTAAACTTCATTTTGAAGAGGAGAAAATTTGGTATAGGTGTTCTTCTTTGGTTTAATATCCATCCTTTTCTTTCTTCCTCTCTTGTCATGATGGTTTTATATGCAACACATTGAACAGCTTTATGACCAAAATTGTGACATGAGAAACATTGTCCATTGAAGTAGAAATTTATGTGATCATGAAATCTTCTATTTGAATTTACCTGTTGATTGTTGCTTCTTTGAGAGATATCCCTTGTATTGTGATGATCATGCTTTACCTGTAAAGATTCTTTATTCCCTTGCTGAGTGGCTGAATGAAGTAAACAAGTTGTAGCTACTTTTAGATAATTTGGTGCAGAAGCCTGAGAAGATTCTCCGGTATATCCAAGACCTGACTTAATAAGAGGAGAACGTTGAACCTTGATAATCTCATCTAAGGTTTTAGATCCTTTAGCAAATCTAATATTCCGAGTCTTTACTTTCTCAAGTTCTTTTCTTAGACTTACTACTTCACATTCTAATTTCTCATTGTGATTCTTCGTTTCTTCATTCTGCCTTTTTAGAGTTTCTATGATTATTTTACTTTCTTCCAAGCATATTTTGAGTTGATTGTTTTAATCAAGAAAATCATTGTCATATAGAGCATCCATAAAAGCATCCTTGTCATCTCTAGAATTATTTTCAAATGCCATGAGAAGTCTAAGATCTTGTTCACATTCTTCCTCACTATCAAATAACCCATCACTGTCTTCATTTGTATAGTAACTTTTCTTAGTGCTAGATCAGTTCTTATTCCTTCTTGCTACTTATTTCCCTTTAGCAGATATTTCTTTATAAGGACACTTTGCAGCATAATGACCAACTCTTCTCCAATTGAAACATTTGAAAGGAATCTTACCTTTGAATCTTCCTAGCTCCTAGTTGGAGTCTTCTCACAAAGTTTGCTTCATCTTCTTTTCCGAGATATATCTTGATCCTTCCTATTTTTGAACTTTTCCTTTTGTAGAAGCTTTTAAAAACAAATTTTCTCTTTGATGTCGCATGGTCCTCCTCTCCTCATTTCATATGCAGTCAGTATGCCATGAAGTTGCACCATGGAAAGATTTTGAATATCCTGTTTTTCTTCAAGGGCAGAAACTTTTGATTCAAATTTTTCCGTTAGCAATCGTAAAATTTTCTCAACCAAAGTAGTGTCGGATATTGTTTCACCCAGATTTCTCATGCGATTTACAACATCATCAATATGTAGAAAGAAACTGGCAATACTCTCATCACCATGCATCTTTAAATTTTCATATTCAATTCTGAGAGTTTGGAGTTTTGCACTTTTTACCTTTGCGTCGCCTTCATAACTTAGACTGATTTTTTCCCATATTTCCTTTGCTGTATTCAGCTGCATGACTTTGAAAAATTATGATTCAGTTAGACTTCCTGTTATAGCATTGACCGCTTTTGCGTTTGATTCATAATTCTTCCTTTCAGTTGGATCTGTTGGTGTAGTGGCTAGATATTGATATCCTTGTTCAATAATGGCCCATACATCACCTCCCATAGACTGAAGATAGGATCTCATCCTCACTTTCCAGAAGATTAAATTGCTTTCGTTGAAGAGTGGGGGCTTGATAGATGTTGTTCCCTCATGATTGCTCATCTTGCTTGATCTTCCTTCTAGCGGCTAAGCTTTTTCAGAAGGACCTGCTCCGATTCCAATTGTTGGGAAAAATACTGAGAGGGGGGGGGGGGGGGGGTGAATCAGTATTTTAATGCAGACAATAAAATTTTTACTTTTCCTTTCTAAAACCCATACGCTACTTTGCTGAAGCCAACTAGCGTATATACGCTGATATCCTTTACAGAACTCGCGTATGCTCAGAGATTAAATTATGCATTCAATTCTTAACTCAGATCATTGCATTATTCGTTCATCAGATATTTCAGAAAAGAGTAAATAGGTGCAAAAAGATCAGAACAATCATCACACATAGTCAACACACATGACCACCAAGATTTTTAGGTGGAAACCCAATTCGGGAGAAAACCACCGTTGCCGTCATCTCAGTCTTCAATATTTATTATAAAGAAAAACTTCTTACAATCATGTACTGGCGCAGACTCATACCAGCACGCATGCACCCACCTGCAGAAGGCTATAACCTTCTCTCGTTTACCAGCCACACCTGGAAGGGAGAAACAACCCCCTGCTCTCGTTTACCAGCCTCACCTGGAAGGGAGCTACTACCCCCTGATCTTAGCACCAGCCTCTGCTGGCAGAAAGCTTCTTCTTTCAGACCGAAGGCTTCAACCCTCAGATCCACTGCAGACCACGTTTCATCAATTTTCAAACTGGATCAAGCAGCTCCAATACAAACCTTTACTTATCAACAATCATACCTTGCTCATTGCTTCAAACAGAACAGTGAGACCACTGTAACCAGAATATCAGATATAACCCAAACTTCAGAATAGATATGCAGAAACACATTCAACCTTCAGCAACCATTAGATCAGAAATCATACGCAATTTTATTTAATCAGACCCACATATATACGTGCTTTCCAGAAGACGAGCCTGTGTATACTTCAGTACATTTTCCAAAGAAAACCCTAACTGCGCATACGCGCTTTTCTTTCCACAGACCCGCATATACACACGCTTTTCATGAAACGAACCTGCGTATAGATCTATAAAAGATAAATTTTGCAGTACAGACCAGATCTATAATCTTACCCAGATTTCTTCAATCTCTTCAACAAGATTGTGCCAGATCTTCTTCACTTCTTTTCAGATCATCCTTGACATTCACCAATTCTAGATCTAGAGATCTTGAGCCTTCATCATGTTCATAGGAGCATCATAGATTCAGATCTATCAATTAGGAACAGGGTTCACCCATACAGATATACTTCAGAGTGAAGTATTCATCAAAGCCCAGACTCATACCTCCACCCTGCACAATGATTTTCTTCTCCTTATATAGGTTTACCCTTTTTCAATACCATGAGCCAAAACCACATCGCATCAGATGGTATTCCTCGATGGGATCAAATAGATAACCCAACGCTCAATACAATGGGTCAATACCATGGTAGTAACCATTGGTTTTACAAATTTAGAGCGCAATTGAGCATACGCGACTTGGCACGTACTTTTCCGCGTGCATACGCTACTTCTCCTAGACAAAACTGCGTATGCCTTAAGACACACACTTTTCATCATTATTCTTTCACATGCTGATATTTATTTTTCTGGTACTTCTGCGCTTCTTGTAGAACATCAGATTTACATCATTAATGCATTAAGAAAAACTTCATTAAGTAGGTTGCCATTATCTTCATCAAGTGGGTTGCCATCAAGGACAACACTCTGCATCATATTGCCAACATCTTGTAGGCTGTTAGTCACCCATTCTGCTTGATTTTCATAATGCTCAATTGCAGGCCTATGCATGTGGACATAGGGTGTGGACCTATTTTCCACCTTTTTCTTGGAGATAATACCTCTAGGGTCATAATACCAAGTGAAACTGTGGCTGAAACCCATTTCCTTCAATATCTTATTTTCCTCCTCCCCTGCTGCTCTACTATTGTAGATGGGAGGCCCAGTTTGTGCCTTGATTTTGAACTGGGACTTCTTCTTTGCAGAGACAAAGTGAAGCTCATATGCATGTATCATTTGCCTTATATACTCTAGTGAAAAGATCATAATGTAGAGGAACTTTGAAAATTTTTAGGGGCTAGCTCGCACCCACAGACTCTGATTTCTGTGTAATTTTAGTACATGTACCAATCTGTTATCTTTACTTGATCTGTCAATTGCATGGTTTTCCTGATTTCTTCATTTATCCTTGGCTCTACTACACTGCTGAGCGTGCTGATGGTTGGGTGCAAAAATAAATCCACAAAATATTTGTATGTATAATTATTTTGATCCTTTAATAGCAGAGTGGTCTAGAAGATGACAGATTGATTCTCAACATATTTATTTACCTTGGTCATCTAAAATTGAAACCTGCTAGACTAGAAATAAAAAAAACATATACACAAATACAGAGGTGTATTTGAAAACCTCTTTTGTCTGAACATTTATGAATTGGTCATGAACAGTATCAACAAGAAACTGGTCATACTTAAACATGATTGTGGGTTTAGCATTTGAGGAAATAATGGAAAAAAATCATATCATGGATTCATCTACCCACTGATCAATGTGATACCCCAATAAATAAGATAAAATAATGACAATGCGCTAGGTCCTATCAGGAAAGATAGATGAAGGATAGGGTGGATTCTTGGTAGGCATTAGGGCATCAGTTGCCATGAAAAGCTAAAAAGTTTTGGCTCTGCTAGAAAATTCAAGCTTCTGATAAAGTTCCCTAAGGGCTTCATAAGGGAAGAGAACTATTTGTTCAGGAGTGGGGGCCTACATCATTTGCTGGATGGATTGGGCATTGATAGTGAATATGATTTCTCTTGTTGGGGTGACTATGGGTCTCTGATTAATGTCATAATAGGCATGGAAATTCCTGATGTACTCTGGACAACTATGGGTTTTTGGAAAGATGTAAAGAGGTAATTCAGTCTCCCATAGACCTATATCATCAACTTCTTCAAGGAATTTATCCTTGACTCGATAGTAGACATCGGATATATCAAAGTCTGACTCTGTCTCATGGATTTTATAGTCTCTATCTGCTAGGGCCAAGTAATCCAGGTCCACTTGTGGTTATACCATAGGATTAAATGGCAGTTGATCTAGCTTTAGAGGAATTTTGTCTTCTACAGCTTATTTCTCTCTGTGCAATGAAGAATGAGATGAAAGAATAAGTGAATAGAGAGAGGGATTTTTTATAAGAATAGGATTGGGGAAGGGACAAATTAAAAGGGACTATAAGCAGAATTGAAAGAGAACCATACTGTTGAACTACATAGAACTGATAATTTCTCTTTGATCAATAAATTCTCTTCTTCAATTGTGTTTCTCTATAATTTTCCTGTGAATTCGAAACCAACAAAAAATTGGGAGTAATAACAAATCAAAATATGTTATTGTGTTGGATTTGAGCTTTAAACTTTTATTAGGCGATCGTTTGATTAGGCATGGGACCATTGGATAATGGTCTTTCCATTTATGGCACATCGAATTCTTTGCGGGAGGTGATGTAATTGGGTGAAGTGGATAGGTAGGAGTGGACATATCGCAAACAATGAAGATAACAGTTCAACAACTTATCCATCTCACTCTCCATTTGATTGATTTGGGTAGACTGTTCCATGACTAATTACATCAACTCAACCTCTGTGACTCATCTTCCTCAATGCCTTTAGCCAAGGGGTCTTATGTTGTTGACATATTGAGTTTTTTCCTCAGGGCTTCTATGTCAACATTTTTTTCTTCAAAAGCTCCTCCATAGCTTGAAAATTGGTTGGGTAATACCCAAGCCTCACTATTAAATCTTCTAAATAATTGATCCTTGAGTCTTTAGCCATAGCAAAGACTTTCCCCATCTTGAGCTGTGATTGGGTATTGGATAAAGATACTTGAAGTTTTGACAAGCTCACAACAATACTTTTCAAAGTGGAGGCCACCATCTCTTCAGTCTTCTTGTGTAATTAAATTGTGTCAATAGGATGGATTTCCTTGGTACTGAAATCGAATGATGCCTTCTTATAATCTCCTGCTCCTTGAGACTGTGGGTCCAAGGCTCCTAGAAATGCCATCTGCATTCTCCCTTTTTTAGTGTCAAAGGAAGACAATAGCCCGCTTTGTGAACTTGAGGTCTGCTTCCAGAATTGGTTGTAGGTGTTGGTATTCAGCACCTCATTCCTCAACTTTATCCCCTTGAATGTATCATAAACTGATTTTTCTTGGCCTTCTATGGATGACGTGGAAGTAGATGTTTGCAAACCCTATTGCTACAGAGACATTGTGGTTGAAGATGTAGGGGAGGCCATTGTTTGACCACCCACTAGAAATGATCTAGGGGTGTCCATGATGTGAATTACTTTTTGTTTCTATGATTCACCTCCTTGGTCGATATCCATGTGAATTTTGGCCCTCTTCCTATATTTTAGTTTAAACTCTTTAGTAGAGGTACTCTTTCTCTTGCTCTTTCCCCTTATCTTATTTTTCTTCTGCACTCTTATTTTCTTGTGGTGTTGGGGTATGGATGCTTGAGGTGGAAATAACTTTCTCTTCATCCTCTTCTAGGGTGTTGGTCACCCATTTTGCTTGATTTTTATACTGATCAATTGCAGGCCTGTGCGTGTGGACATAGGGCATGGACCTATTTTCCACCCTTTTCTTGGAGATAATTCCTGCAGGGTCATAAGACCATGTGAAACTGTGGCTGAAGCCCATTTCATTCAATATCTTATTTTCCTCCTCCCCTGTTGCTCTGTTGATGTAGATGAAATGCGGAATTTGTGCCTTGATGTTAAACTGGGACTTATTCTTTGCAATGACAAAGTGATGCTCATCTGCATGTATCATTTTCCTTACATATTCCAGTGCAAAGACCCTCATGGAAAGGAACTTTGGAAATTTGTAGGGTGCTAGCTCACACCCATAGACTCAGATTTATGTGTAATTTTGGTAAAAGTACCAATCTGTTGTGTTTACTTGATCTGTCAACTACATGGCTTTCCTGATTTCTTCATTTATCCTTGGCTCTGCTACACTGTTGATTGTGCTGATGGATGGGTGCACAAATAAATAAAAAAAATATTATTATGTATAATTCTTCTGATCCTTTAATAGTAGAGTGATATAGAAGATGATAGATTGAGGCTCAACAACTTCATTTACCTTAGTCATCTGAAATCGAATCCTACTGGACTGGAAGTAAACAAAAATATACACCAATATAGAGGTGTATTTGAAAACCTCTTCTGTCTTAAACTTTAGGAGCTGGTCATGAATAATATCAACAAGAAACTAGGAATAGTTAAACATCACTGTGACTTTATCATCTGAGGAAAGAATGGACAAAAATCATACCATGGATTCACCTACCCACTGATCAGTGTGATATCCCAATAAATAAGATAAAACAATGACAATGTTTTGGGTCATATTAGGAAAGATAGATGAAGGAAAGGGTGGATTCTTGGTAGGAATTAGGGCATTAGATGCCATCAAAAGCTGCAAAGTTTTGGTTCTGGTGGAAAGTCAAGCTTCTGATAAATTTCCCTAAGGTTTTCATAAGAGAAGGGAACTATTTGTTCAGGAGTGGGGGCCTGCATCATTTGCTGGATGGATTGGGCATTGATAGTGAACATGATTTCTCCTGTTGGGGTGACTATGGTTCTCTGATTAATTTCATAACAGGCTTGGCACTTCCCGATGAACTCTAGGCAACTATGGGTTTTTTGAAATATGTAAAGAGTTAAATGGGTTTCCCATAGACCTATATCATCAACTTCTTCAAGGAATTTATCCTCGAGCTAGTATTAGACATCGAATAAATTGAAGTCTGACTCTATCTCATGGATTTTATAGTCTCTATATACTAGGGCCAAGTGATCTAGGTACACTTGTGAGTAGGCCATGGGATTAAATGGAATTCGATCTAGCTTCGGAGGCATTTTGTCTTCTATAGCTTATTTCTCTCTGTGCAGTGAATAATGGGATGAAAGAATAAGGGAACAAGGAGGGGGATTTTTTATAGAATGAGATTGGGCAAGGGAAAAATTAAAAGGGACTATGAGCAAAGTTGAAAGAGAACCCTCCTATTGAACTGCAGAGAACTAATAATTTCTCTTTGATGAATAAAGTCTCTTCTTCAACTGTTTTTCTCTATAATTTTCCTGCGAATTCGAAACCTGTAACAAATTGACAGTAATAAGAAAGTAAACTCCACTATTATGCCAGATTTTAGCTTTAGACTGTGATTTCTTAGTTGTTTGATTAGGCGTGGGCCCGTTGGATAACGGTCTGGCCATTTATGTAACAACGTCTTCTGGGCAGTAGGTGATGTGACTAGCTAAAGTGGATAGGTGGGAGTGGACATGGCGCCAATGGTGCAGATTATGGCCAAAAGGCACGACAGTTTAGTGAATAGTGGAAATTACTTTTCGAAGGGGGGTGAGACTACTGAGTCACTATCAGAGGGGTGGGGGGGGGGGTGTGAAGGATCATGGACACGACAAGTAGCAGAATCGGTGGTCATAGATACTACCCATTTTGGACCCCCCCTCTCCCCATTGTTAAATTTCGGAGGTTGGGGGGGGAGGGGGGCTAAAAACATTACAGGCCGTTGGATGTGGGGAGATGTGTAGAGATGAGGGATAAAGAGAGGGAAATTTAGTGTGGATGGGACATGCAACGTGATGGTGGGGTTGAGGAATGAATGAGTGTCAGGGGTAGTATAGGACTTAGGGTAAAATGGAAATGAGTGTTTAAGGATTTTTAAGAATAAAGGGAATTAATATCTTTAGGACTTAGGATAAAAGCTAAGGCATAGAGTATGCCTTAATAATTTTGAATATAGTTTTAATCCCAAAACTTTGGAACACAACCCTGCTCCAACACTTAGAGCATAAACACTCTTTTCTTTAGATTTTCTTCTTTGACCATAGGAAACAAAAGTGTAATTTTTAGGCTATTGTAGAATAAAATCTACATTTTCCTTTCATTCTTTCTCCTTATCCTCTCTACTTACCCAAACTACAAATCTAGCATTTTTCTTCTTTTGTAGGGTGCATTTGGACTTTCATACCCTAAAACATTTTTATTTTTAAAGTTATAACCTACCATCTATCCTTATACTAGCAATTGACTCAATTTAAATTGTTGAGGCAATTTCATTTTCTACCTATCTACTGATATGCCAAGATTAGGCAGTTTGGAAAATCTTCATTTTCTAACCTATCAACATAAATTGAGAATTGTAAAAACATGGTTAAATTGTATGATTAAACAAACTTTTGTAGAGAGTAGTGGCACTTTGATTTTCAACACTTTTAGAGCTATTCATTTTTGTGGAGTTTTCTTTTCCTTTTTTTACACCCAACTTTTTCTTCTTCCTTTTTATTTATTTTTTCTATTATTTTGGAAATTATTTGAATATTGAAATATATATATATATATATATGCAATTTGAAAATATGCAAGGAAGAAATATTCAGTTACCTTGTGATACTGTAAATTACAGGACTCTAACAATAACAATATAGAGTAATTTTCATAAGTGTAAACAAAAGCCATGATTTGTTTAACACTTCTGTATGTAGAATACCCCATTTCCTATTAGAATTCATAGCCCCAATGGGTTTTCATAGTGGTATCATAAGTTAGTACATATTTCCAGCAAGCATCTATAGCCTCAATAGGCTAACCTCTTAAACCCATTTTACATTGAAGGGTCTAGTCCCATATTTCCTACCATTTTAGGTATATATTATAGACATTTATTTTGCAATTGTTAGATGGGGGAAAAACTTAAAAAATCCCCATAAAGGCTTAGGATGATATCTTTCAGAGTCAATTTTGATTACCTGCATAATGTCTTGGATGCATAAGGTAGTTACAGGTACCAAAAGGACATATCATGAACAAGCCATTTTGAATGTGAGATGGATAAGGCTAACCAAAGAATAACCAAAATATACCCGGGGTCCTACTAATCATTGATTGCAAGTATGATTTCACTTTTAAAGTAGCATTCCACCATGAGAAGAGAATTCATTAACTCTTCTTCAAGTCTTGATAAAGATGCTCATATATCATGCTTTAGTGTTCTAGTTACGATATTCAAGTTTTTTCTTTAAATTCATTGTATAGATCTTTTAAAAAAAAATAATCCCCATAGTATGTTTTGGTAGCTATATATTAAGAAATTTTTTTGTATTGATAATCAAAAATCTATATGAATAATAAAAATGAAATCACAAAACAAAAAAGGAATAATCACATCTAAAAATTTATCAACTATGAATAAAATAGTTTGGAATTAACATTCAATTCAATTTCCATGAAAAATATCACTTAACCAATTTTACTTTTGAAATATTAGTCCTAAAATTCATAAGTAATGGTAAATAAATAATGCATAATTTTTTCTTTAAGAACTTAAGGAAAATTTTTTGAGGAAGGATTTTATCAAATAAACCCCAAAATGTTCCATTTTGTTGGAAAAGATGCCTTCTCTACTCTTGAAACTATCCTTCTTGTATTATGCATGTATGCAAAGGATATTATTGAACATATGACCTTTTCATAAGATTCCGAGCAAAATTTTCATAGCTTACTTTATTAAAAGGAACTATTAAAAACAATAAAACTAGAATAAAATCTAACTATTAGAAAGAAATAATAAGTGGAAACGAATTGTAGTGGTTGAACCATGCTACTTTTTGAAACAATACTTAATGTAAATACTTATTGAAACGATATGTAGTTGAAATATATCTCAATAGAAATATACTATAGGAACAAAAATCTCCCTTTTTCAACTAGTTTGCTTGTTACCATTGATATTATGACTTATTAACCATGTAAAAAAATGTGTTGTACTATATTTTGAAGCTAACTAACAATTATATGTAACATTCATTTATTTATTTACTACCTTACTATACTTGATAAATGAGACCTTTCAATTTTAAGTCTAGGAGTATTTCCATTGAATCCATGTGCGTAACATGATTAATAATATACTCACAATCAATTTTGAAATATATTCTTTGATAAATATGAAAACATGAGGAAGCAAATGTGTCAAGTGATAAGGTGTAAAGGAATGTTGAAAGGTAGACTATTGATGCCTCATGATAATATGGAAACAAGATTTATTGTAACTTTGATTGACTTGGATCCCTTCTTCAAGTTATATGTTTTCAATTTATAACATGCCATGCAGGTATTCTGAGATGTGTTCCTTGTAAATAGAATATTGTAATAAACGTGCAAGGAAATAGTCAATCACATGTTCCAATATATTCTCTTTATTGGTTGGTGTCCATTATTGTTAGGATTATACCACATATTTCCAAGGATAACTTGGAAGACCTTTTAGATCTTCTTCCTAGGCTTTTACATGGATTTTTTTTCTCTTATTCAAAAGTAGATCTATTTCTACTTATACCTCTGACATTGGAACAAGGATTTAGTAAATTACTTGTAGTGATGATCCCTCTTCGCTCAACAAATTATCTAACATATTATTTTTTATGGTCGATAATTCCTATCTTACACATGGATTAGTACATGGGGATTGTATGACAACAAAAATTTTTAATTCGGGCCCCACAAGGAGAGCTGGTCTCTACGGTAGCTCTGTCAGCATTTCTCTTGAATTAATTCTGTTCATTTCTCAACCCTTTTGTAATTTTATTTACCAATTTCAAATAAATACATTAAACACACTTTGGGTTATAATCCGTCGGCTTATGTTAATAAACCGATTTCAGTAAAACACTTTAATAAGCCCTAGGTTCTAGACCCACACACACACAATCGACAGGATCAATTATATACACACGCCAATACCTTATGTTAACCTTCGAGCATCTCTGCGGGTGATCATCGTTCGATGGCCAACCTCCATATCGGACAACGTATGCGGATATCACGCTGACTTAACCGTCGATCGTTAGTGCGTGATGAGAGTGGTTTTCCAGACCGCTTAAGGCCACGTGTCAGCTAGTCTATGGGATCGCTCCAAATTCTCAAATACAGCTTACCCCGCAAAGACAGTGCGATCAAACCCTCTTCAGTTTTTGAACAGTGATTGACCAAAGGCTAAACTAGGGTTACGCCATTCCTTTCTATTCACTCTGGTTCACTAACCCACGGTCTGACCTCAGTTCATAATTTTCAATTAACAACAAACAGTCTATTTCTCTTATAAGAGGGTTCTTCCACTACAACCAGAAGTCCACAGTTCTATGGAAACCACACTATAGGTGCACTCTTTCAAAGACTCGAGGCATGCACACGACTCGACACCTACCGCAAGATCTAATACATCCTTCAAGGTTTCTTACAGGGTCTATCTCAACAGAACTGATTGCAACCATTCAAGAGAAATCTACAATCGACAATGGATAGAGGGGCATGCGGGGATTATACACCAACTCAATTCAAAAATTATACACAGAACAATGTTCAATCGCCTCACAATTAAACAAATTCCTTCACAAATATCAATTAAAGACAATTTGATAATCAACGAGCACTGAAATTTATTCAACCAGAAGCAATTGCTTAACACACAAGTTCACTGCAGAAATCTCTTCCCCTCAATACATCCAGGGGATACAATTTATATGCATTACAACGTGTCTCTTCGTTTCCTCGGTGAGGACCGTTTATATTCTAACAAAGGCCTAATTACATTATTCGAATAACTGAACAGGACAGATGGACTGAACTAAACTATTCAACTTCTATTGAATCTAACTGATCTAAATGCAACAGACAGCTAAGGTATTGACACCTTGCTATTAAAAATTCAAATGATTTTGATCCCTCCTAGCCACAACATGTGGACAAAACCTCCTACATTTCTGGCTAGTGTCTAATTCCCCTACATCAGACTCCCGAGGGCAATTTTCTTCATGGACTCCTGTCCATGAGCTCCTCCACTGATCTGACTATCTTCTGCAGCATTCCTTTAGTCATCCAGGTGGTGTCTTCCTCTGGCTGGTCATTCCATTTGATTAAGTACTGAAAGTACTCTTGTCCTCTGGTCTTCCTGAACACTCTTTTGTCCAATATCTTCTCTGGCTGCAATGGTTGTGCTGGAGGTAGTTGCTTTTCCCACTCAATCTATTCATTTTCTACTGGTCCCTCTTCTACACCATCATCTTCATACTTGTACAAATCTGCAACATTAAAAACGGGGATATTCCAACATCAGGAGGCAATTCAATCTCATAAGCATTAGCAGAAAAATTTCTCAGTATCTTGCATGGCCCAATCTTTTTGAACTTCAGTTTATTATACTGCATCTTTGGGAATCTCTCCTTCTTCAAGTGTGCCAAAACCAGATCTCCTACTTTAGAATGGACTTATTTTCTGCTCAGGTCTACTCTTCCCTTGTATTTGATGCTGCTGACTTGCAGTTGTTGTTTCACTTGTTCATGTATGGCGTGGATCTCTGAAGAAAATTCTTCACCATCAACACTTCTCATCTCTGCCCTTCCCAGATTTCTTAACTATGATATTCCCCTGGGGTGCATTCCATAGATAATATGGAATGGGCTCTGCCCCGTGCTCCTATTTGGTGAGTCATTATATGCATATTCTGGCTGGGGAAAAATATGATCCCACTGCTTGGGATGCTCTCATAAGACTTATCTTCAAATTTCCCGTAATTCCTATTCATCACCTCATACTCCTATTCACTACCTCAGTTTGTCCATCAGTCTGAGGATGATAAGCTGAGCTGAAACTCAGTTTGGTACCAAGTTTCTTCCATAATGTCCTCCAAAAATGGCCCACAAATCTGGTGTCTCTGTCTGAAACAATACTCTTGGGCAACCCATGCAACCTAACAACTTCTTTGAAAAACAAGTTAGCAACATGGGTGGCATCACTAGTTTTATAACATGGAATAAAATGTGCCATTTTGGAAAAATTGTCCACTACAACAAAGACTGCATCATTCCCTCTCTGAGTCTTGGGCAATCCTAGAACAAAATCCATACTCGGCATGTTTGAAGGCCTGTCTGGAATAGGCAAGGGAGTGTACAATCCTACATTCTGGCTCCTTCCTTTGGCATATTGATAGATTTTGCATTTTTTCACAAAATTTTCCACTGCTGCTCTCATCTTGGGCCAGTAATAGAAGTGAATCAGCTGCTCATAAGTTTTTTCATTACCAAAGTGTCCAGCAAGTCCACCACTATGCTTCTCCTTGATCAAATTTTCTCTCATGGAACATTTTGGTACACACAGTTGGTTTCTTCTGAATAGTAAGTCCTCCTGTAAAAAATAATCCAACCACTGGCTTCTATCTGTTAGAACAGGGTTACAACATGGCTCAAATGCTTCCTTAAAATCTGAATCTTTTTTATACAGTTCTTTGAGAAAATCAAATCCTACAACTTCAAAATTGGTCTCTTGAACAAGCATGTGCCTCCTACTCAAAGCATCAACTACTTTATTTTCTTGGCCACTTATATGTTTCAAAACAAATATAAAACCTTGGAGATACTCAACCCATTTGGAATTCTTATGATTTAACTTGGGTTGCTATACAATGTACTGCAAAGCATGATTATCAGAGTATAATACAAATTCTTTGGACATCAAATAATGCCTCCACTTTTTCAGTGCCTGAACAACCGCATAGAATTCCTTCTCATAAGAGGAATACTTCCTTCTGGTTCCATTCATATTTTCACTGAAATAGGCTACAGGCCTATCATCCTGACTCATCACAGCTCCAATGGCTTCTCCACTGGCATCACACTTCACTTGAAATTGTTTAGTAAAATCAGGGAGAATCAACATAGGCCTTTCAGTTATCTTTTGCTTCAAAATTTTAAAGCTTCTTTCTGCTTTAGCAGTCCATTTAAATGGATGTTTGCTCTTTTTTATTGTCTCAATGATGAGTGCATTAATCTTAGTGAATTTTCTTATAAATTTCCTGTAAAAACTGGCAAGTCCATGGAAACTTCTTACCTCAAAAACATTTCTGGGTGAAGGCCACTCTACAATTGCCTTAACCTTTTCTGGGTCCATCTTCAATCCTTCTACAAAAACAACAATGCCAAAATACACCAACTCTTCCTTCATGAATGAGTATTTCTTTAAGTTTCTCAACAGTTTCTCTTGGTGTAGCTTCTTTAAGACATAATTAAGACGCCTTAAATGTTCTTCTTTAGTTTTATTGAAAACCAATATATCATCCAGATACACTATCACAAATTTACCAATGAATTCTTTCAATACTTCATTCATAAGTCTCATGAAAGTGATAGGTGCATTTGACAACCCAAAAGGCATAACCATCCATTCATACAGTCCTTCATTCGTTTTAAAGGTATTTTTCCACTCATCACCCTCTCTTATTCTAATATGATGATATCCACTTTTTAAATCTATCTTTGAAAAATATTTAGCACCTCTCAAACAATCCATTAAATCTTCAACTCTGGGCAAAGGGAATCTGTACCTGATTGTTATCTTATTTATTGCTTTGGAATCAGTACACATCCTCCAACCTCCATCTGTCTTTGGGCTCAATACTGCTGGTACTGCACATGGACTCAAACTTTCTCTGATTAGTCCTTTGTCCACCAATTCCTGTACTTGTCTCCTGATTTCCTCATTTTCTGTGGGAGTCATTATGTAGGCTGCCTTATTTGGCAGATTTGAATCGGGGATAAAATATGTCTGATGGCTGATCTTCCTCACAGGTGGCAGCTCATCAGGTAAATCATCCAAAACAATGTCACAATAATTGTCTAACATCTCTTGGATTTCTATTGGAAAATCATAAATCTTTGTAGAAGTAAGAACTACCTTAGGTTTGCAAACTAAAGCAAAGCTTACCTCTTCTTCTTCAATCTGCTGTAGATATTCCTTCCCGCTCAACAACAAGGTCTTTGGATCAACCACTCTGCTTGATTGTTCTCCTTCTTCCATGGGTATCAATGTATGATGTACCCCATCTTTGAAGAACTTGTAAGTGTTTTTCTTGCCATCATGCACTGCTGCTCTGTCAAACTGCCAAGGTCTACCTAGCAGTATCTGACGCACATCCATGGGCATCACATCACACAGGACTTTGTATTTATAGTTTCCCATTTGTAGCTCTGTCTCACACTGTTCTTTTACAATCCGCTGGTTCCCTTTATGTAGCCATGACACCTTGTAGGGAGTTGGATGCTCCCTCGTCTTCAGCTTCAACTTCTCTATCACCTCAGTGGAAACCAGATTGTTTGTGCTGCCACTATCAATGACTAGCTGGCAGCATTTCCCCTGGACTTTGCATATGCTCCTAAACAAAGTCTTCCTTTGTGCAGGCTCAGTGACCTCTTTGGCTTGTTTCAACAGGACCTTATTAACCACCAAGGACTCTCCCCTCTCTGGTATAATTTCTTCGTCAATTTATGCCTCTTCTCCAGCCTGGGAAACAACAACATTTCTTGGACCAGCTCCCACATTCTCTGGGCACTCATAGTGCTTGTGTCCCACTTTCTGACATCTATAACACCTCAATTCTCTACCTCTGCCTCTGCCTCCTCTTCCTCTGTAAGAACTCCTTCTGCCTCTTGCATCACCCTCTGTAGATGCATTCTGAGGTGAGATACTGTTAGCTCCATATCTGGGTGTAGTAGGCTTTCCTCTACCACCCTGACTTCCCCTTCCATGGAAAGTACCTCTCTCTTTGGCAAGCTGCTTCCTCAGGAGTTTCTCCTCTGCTTTCAAGGCCATCTGATATGCCTCTTCAGCTGTCTTAGGAGACAGAAGACCAATCTCATCTTGGATCTCCAGCTTGCGACCATTCACGTATCTGACAGTCTTCTCTGGTGTGTCTTGAAATTGCCCAGCTCTTATGCTTACTCTATAGAGTTCTTTTGTGTATTCCTTCACTGTCAGCAACCTTTGTCTTAGGTTCTTCATTTGCATAAACAAGGTTAGATGATAATCACTAGGCAAGAATTTACCTTTTAACTTAGTCATCATCCTGGTCCAACTCTTGAGAGGCTACTTGCCATCTCTCCTCCTTTCTGCCTATACTCCATCCCACCAAAGTGCAGCATGTCCGTTCAGTTTTTTTACTGCAAACTTTACCTTCTTATCCTCGCTCATTTCTTCATAGTCAAAGCACTTGTTCATTTCATTAATCCAGTCCGCCAACTCTTCTGGATTCATTCCTCCTGCAAAACTTGATACTTCAATCTTGGGCTTAACTGCAAACCCCAGAACAGTTCTAAGGAGCCTCATGTCAGGAGGAATCTCAACATTTTCTTCGGCTTCTTCTAATTCAGGTTCACTGATGTCTTCAGGATCTCTGGGCTGTCTTCGCTCTATGGCATCCATTCTGGCTTGGACCCTCTGCAAGGTCTCCAACACTTCTGCATTGGCAACGGGTCTCCTTCTGCCAGCACCTCTACCAACTCGGACTGCCATGTTAATTCTCTGCAAAAAAAACTAAAAAACAGCTCTGATACGACAATTGATAGCAACAAATTTAAATTCGGGCCCCACAAGGAGAGTTGGTCTCTACGGTAGCTCTGCCAGCATTTCTCTTGAATTAACTCTGTTCATTTCTCAACCCTTTTGTAATTTTATTTACCAATTTCAAATAAATACATTAAACACACTTTGGTTTATAATCCGTCGGCTTATGTTAATAAACCGATTTCAATAAAACACTTTAATAAGCACTAGGGTCCGGACCCACACACACACAATCGACAGGATCAATTATATACACACGCCAATACCTTAAGTTAACCTTCGAGCATCTCTGCGGACGATCATCATTCGATGGCTAGCCTCCATATCGGACGGCGTACGCGGATATCGCGTTGAATTAATTGTCAATCGTTAGTGCGCTATGAGAGTGGTTTTCCGGACTGCTTAAGGCCACATGATAGCTAGTCTATGGGATCGCTCCAAATTCTCAAATACAACTTATCCCGAAAAGATGGTGTGATCAAACTCGCTTCGGTTTTTGAACAGTGACTGACCAAGGGCTAAACCAGGGTTATGCCATTCCTTTCTATTCACTTCGGTTCACTAACTCAGGGTCTGACCGCGATTCAAAATTTTCAATTAACAAAAAACAGTCTATTTCTCTTATAAGCAGGTTCTTCCACTACGACCAAAAGTCCACAGTTCTATGGAAACCACACTATAGGTGTGCTCTTTGAAATACTTGAGGCATGCACACGGCTCGACACCTACCTCAAGATCCAATACATCCTTCAAGGTTTCTTACAGGCTCTATCTCAACAGAACTGATTGCAACCATTCAAGAGAAATCTACAATCGACAATGGATAGAGGGGCATGTGGGGATTATACAGCAACTCAATTCAATAATTATACATAGAACAGTGTTCAATCGCCTCACAATTAAACAAATTCCTTCACAAATATCAATTCAAGACAATTTGATAATCAATGAGCACTGAAATCTATTCAACCGGAAGCAATTGCTTAACACACAAGTTCACTGTGGAAATCTCTTCCCCTCAATACATCTGGGGGATCCAATTTATATGCATTACTATGTGTCTCTTTGGTTCCTTGGTGAGGACCGTTTTTATTCTAACAAAGGCCTAATTACATTATTCAAATAACTGAACAGGACAGATGGACTGAACTAAACTATTCGACTTCTATTGACTCTACCTGATCTAAATGCAATAGACAGCTAAGGTATTGACACCTTGATGTTACAAATTCAAATGATTTTGATCCCTCCTAGCCACAACATGTGGAAAAAACCTCCTACATTCCTAGCTAGTGTCTAATGCCCCTGTATCACTGTATCAACATGACCTATTGGAATTCTTCCTCAAACTTTGCGTGTTCAAATGAATCCACATGTGTTATCTCTTAACCTCTACATACATTTCTTAACATATTTTGGCTTTGTAGGAGAGACTATGGTGGCCACACAGGTTCTTGCCTTCTGTCTTATATTCCTACTCCCCTGTGAAAAATCCTAGATTCAGAATCTTACTACAAAAAATCTGAATTACTTCTTTTATTATGTTTCATAATTATTTCATTAAAATATCAAAGTAATTTTTGAAGTTGTCTACACAAATAATGTTGCCGAATAAATATAAGTGCTGAAAAAATCTAAACAAAATATAATGAAAAACATCCACATTTGACACAGTTATTTTTGGACTAAGTCATCGGAAAAACCCAACTTGGGAAAACAGGTGCAGCAGATCTGAGGGTTTGTATTATTAAGAAGTAGAATCTTGAATACAACTAGGGTGCCAACATCCAAAAAACCCTCCAGAGAAATATTGACAACAAATATAATTGTGAGCTTTACCTCACTCTGCAAGTCTCTGATTGATATAAACAGCATTGGTGAAGTCCTCACTGCCTCAGCATGATTTCCTACGTTGGAACTACGTGCGTGGGAAAGCTTGAGGAACTGTGTCACCCCTTTCTGCCACTGATCTGGCTGATATGAGACTGGATTTTGGCCCTCCTGGCTCATAAACCCAACCTCTAGCTATCTTTGGGCTGACTCCAAGAGACACTAGGCTGCTTCTGCATGATTTCCTACAGGGACTGCGTCACCCCTTCAAAAAATTTCATTGTCTCTCTTCTGCGTAAATGCTTCCTCTCTCTGAAATGCACTCTTGGTCCTCCTGACCAGTCTCTACTTTTTCCGCTCTCTAGATCTGATCATTGAATCACAATCACTTAGCAAACCCTGCCCTAGTGGTTGGATTCTGATCAAAAGTTGTGTCTCCTCACACAAACTCGAAAATGCCAAATGCTCAATGTGCTCAACGTATTTTCCATAGGCCCCTCCTTCTTATAATATTTCGTTGACCCTTTAATGGTCAATATTCAAACATAATCAAGGGCTAATATTAACTAGGAGGTGATCCATGAATTTTCTAGAAGATTCACACTTAGTTTAATTAATACCCTCTAATTAATCAGTTTCCCTAAGTTTAGATTTAGGAAAACATTAAAAAATGATTAATTAATTTAATTAAACCATCTCTAAGTAGAATTTTCCAAAACCATTTTTGGGTTTTATGGAATACATGTGTACTAGCCTATATACAAAATTACAAGGCTATAACACATCCGATGCTACCATAAATCAACACTCCCTCGTAGTGAGGGAAGTGCTCTAGCAAAACAACTCAATGTGCTGTTGTTCTGACTTCTGGAACATCTGCTATTGTGATATTGATGTTGCTCACCAACACTACAAAAAATGTTGCAACTGTATTGCTGCTGGCTTTGCATGCTACTGCCAACTGCCATTGTACTACAACTCCCTCTGAATTCTACAACCATGTTGCTGCACTACGTGAGCACTGATCTGTGCTCTGTGAGCACTACTCTGCACTGTGCTGCATCACTGTGCACTACGCTGCTACTGCTCATCTACTGTTGCTGTTGCACTGTTGCTAATTGCAACATAAAAACATCAAAAAATTGACAAGTAAATCTACAACTGAAAAATAAGATTGACTGCTGCTAGTTTTTGCATTAGCTTTCTGAAAATACTGCGTTGTTGCTGCTCTGCACTGCGTGAGCATTGCACTGCACTGCGTTGCACCAATGTGCACTACACTGATACTGCTCAACTATTGATGCTATTGCTCCCTCTCTGTGCTGATCAGGCTCTAGTATTGCTAGCCACTGCACTGTCTTCTCATCTTCTGCTGCAACTGTCCATCCTGCTACTGTCTTTAGGCTGTCGTAGCTCACATGTGATCCAAGAGTTAGGAATTACTCAAGGATCCTGCCTACTTGTAGATTCTAGAACAAGAACTCCAAGTCAGCCCAATTTTCTCCTTTCAGAATGTGAGCTAAAATATCACAATCTTTTTCTGCCTCAATCTTGGCAGCTCCTGCTTGTGGATCTTCCTTCTCCTCTTTATCATTTTTCTTAAGAGGATACTATGTGTCATAATGTCCCATTTCCCCACACCGGAAGCACTTGATCTTGGACAAATATTTCTTCTTCTACTTCTGTTGCCCCTTTGATGTGAGGGAAGTGTTATCTTCTTCCTCCTCCTTAACCTTTGAGCTGTTGCTTCCATCCTCCAAATGGATTTTGAGGAGATCTCTCCTCAACTCTTCCTGCTGTAAGGTGTCCCACATCGATTTCCATCCTGGAAGTCTATCTCTACCCAGTATACTTTGGAAAAAGACTTGATAGTCCTCTGAAACAGAGTTCGGAGTGAGCCTTACTAGCTCTGAGTCTCTAGGAGTAGATCCCACTGCTGACAGTTGATCTCATTTTCTTGAATACGAGACAAGGAGGAGTCAAAAAACTCTCCCTTCTTCTTCCTGATATTACACATATTCTCTTCAAGGTACATCTTCTGCTTCTCAGAATATCCTTCATATAGCTTTTCCAGCCCTACCCACATCTCTCTAGTCGTGGTCTTTGCTGCTATGTGGGGTACGATATGATCCTTCATTCCATATAGGATCAATCGCTTGCCTCTTGCCATATTCTTCTTAAATTGTCTCAGATGTGCTGCATCCAAGGGTTTTTCACATGTAATCTCTATGAGGGCCTTCAGATCATGCTCATCAAGGAGAAACTCTATCCTTGATTTCCAAATAACATAGTTGGAGGCACCCTCCAATCTATCTTGGCCACGTAGTCCATTGCTGGCCATCTCCTCAACTTGTCGAAATATTCCTATAACCCTCTGCTCATCTATACTTACACACTCCTTGAGGAGTAAGTCACTGCTTCTGTTGTTGCATGGGAAAAGTTGAGTTTCTTTGAGTAAGAAACCCTCTTAGGTCAAGAAATCCCCAACTATGTTTTTCAGAAATTTTCTGATGCTTATGCACCAGCTCTTACTGTTGTGCAGTAATTGTGTCCTTCAGGTACGCTGATCTGCTACATTGTCTCTTCTGCAACTGAAAAAGCTTACCCCTCTGTCAACTCTCTCAGAGGGAGCCTTTTCTGTGCTAGAATGCCCTCAGGCCTGGACAACGTAATTTCTGGTAGGGTATGTTGTTTCTTACATAGATCCCAGATTCTTCAGCGCTGATCTACTGATTCACTTGTGTTTCACTTGCATTTCAGCTTGAATAAGCTTTGATATCATGTGAAAAATCCTAGATCCAGATTCTTACTGCAACAAATTTGAATTACTTCTTCTATTATGTTTCATAATTATTTCATTACAGTGAAATATCAAAGTAATTTTTGAAGCAGTTTACACAAATAATGTTGTGGAATAAATCTAAGTGTTGAAAGAATGTGAAAAAAATACAATGAAATACATCCACCTTTGACACAGTTATTTTTGGACTAAGTCCCCATAAAAACTCAACTTGGGAAAACCGTTGCAGCAGATCTGAGGGTTTGTATTATTAAGAAGCAAAATCTTGAATACAAATAGGGTGCTAACATCCAACAAACCTTTCAGAGAAATATAGACAACAAATATAATTGTGAGCTATACCTCACTCTGTAAGTCTCCGGCTGATCTAAACAGCATTGGTGAAGCTCTCACTGCCTCTACGTAATTTCCTACGTTGGAACTATGTAAGCCTGCATGGGAAAGCTTGAGGAACTGCTTCATCCCTTTTTGCAACTGATATGGCTGATCTGAGACTTGATTTTGGCCCTCCTGAATCAGAAACCCTAACCTCTATCTATCTCCGGGCTGACTCCAAGAGAGACTGCGTTGCTTCTGCATGATTTCCTGCAGGGACTCCATCACCCCTTCATAAAACTGCGATATCTCTTTTCTGCATAAATGTTTCCTCTCTCTAAAATGCACTCCTGGTCCTCCTAAATAGCCTCTCCTTCTGACCCTCTCTGGATCTGATCACTGAATCAAAATCACTTAGCAAACCCTACCCTAGTGATTCGATTCTGATCAAAAGTTGTGTGTCCTCACACAAAATCGAAAATTCCAAATTCTCAATGTGCTCAACATATTTTCCATAGGTCCCTCACCCTCCTTCTTATAATCTTCTTTTGACCCTTCAACGACCAAGATTAAAACATAATCAAGGGCTAAGATTAACTTGGTGGTGATCCATGACTTTATCTAAAAGATTCACACTTAGTTTAATTAATACCTTTTAATTAATCAATTTCCCTAAGTTTAGACTTTGGAAAACATTAAAAAACGATTAATTAATTTAATCAAACTATCTCAAAGTGGAATTTTCCAAAACCATTTCTAGGTTTTATGGAATACATGTGTCCTAGCCTATATACAATATTACAAGGCTATAACACATATGATGCTACCATAAATCAACATCCCCTAGGTTTAATTTTTTTTATACTATAAGTAGAATAAAAGAGAATTCCTAATATTTTTAAGGCAAAACTAAATCTCTTCAAATAGTACTTTTCACCTCCCTGGAAACGACACCAAAATGTCAGGTCATCTAGTAAGCTAAATGTCAAAACATTTATTTTTCAACCCAGGTTAGGTAAACTTATGAAGTGAAAGACCTATATATATATATATATATATATATATATATATATATATAGAGAGAGAGAGAGAGAGAGAGAGAGAGAGAGAGAGAGAAATAATGGTTGAGGGTTTCTATGGAAAAGAAAATGCTGGTTAAGACAAGTAATATCCAAAATAGATCTATGCTAAAAGCTATTTTCAATGACTTTATAGATAGAAATGACACACCACCCAATGAATCTAGGTGATTCTTTGTAAAAATACTCAATTTATTCAACTAAATTTATAAACTTTAATGAATAATATTAAGTTATAAATTAACGTTCTGAATTTAAAAGGAAAATACACTTGAAATAATTACAAATAACTTAAAAACTTGTAATAAAAAATAATCTATGTTAAACTTCAATTCAATATTCTAATTATGAATTAAAATAAAATAAATTGAGATAAACAATTACTAAATACCTCTTTAACCCAATATCACCAAAAAAAAACAATCCTAATATGATCGCATTCATTAACTAATGCTCTATTTTCAAAACACTTCCAAAAAGCTTGTGCAGTAACAGTAGCGATATGAGTAAATTATTGAGAAGTAAATGGATTCACGTAATGTTAGAGAAGTTTATGGTTTCAGTCTATAGTTATTTAGACTGTATAATGGATTCTCATATGACCTTACTACAGTGTAACAAGCACTCAACCACAAATTTACTCACATAAAAAATAAATTATAAATTCATCGTTTGATATTTCTAACCTTAGTTTTCTGACACTATTATCATTTACTGCAGGTCCTGTAAGTACCAGTGTTTCACCCATACAAAACAACTGTCATGCTATTTAATTCATTCACACATAAATATATCACAATCATTTAACACTTTGTAATAATACCTATCCGGAATTCATTATGGTTGGCACTTTATATTATAGTTGACATTATTACCGATGTAACCCTAAGTACCTTCTGTCACCCCCATGGTTTAACGTTAACACAATTGTCATTACACATTTGGTCTCGGTGATCCATTTAACCATGGTGCCCCGTATGGTTTTAATCAGCAGACACGTGGCCCACTACACAGCGTTGATTGGTTTTACAATCCGACGGTGGTAATAATCTCAGGATCGATAATGTCCTTTGGTAATAACTGATTTTTCGCTCATTATGTTCTTCCGCCGGAAGGCTCCAAAGCTCTCTGTTAGGGTTTACACGGACCTCGTCGAAAACATGGCGGTCAGTGGCAAAATGTCTCCCAACAGCCATATTCTTCAACGTTTCCCAGGTATTCACTGGTGGTTTCACCAATTGCTTCCACTCTTCCACGTTTTCTCCATTTAATTTAAGAGTTATACTCATGCTCTGTAGGGTATTAAGACTGTCTCCAGTTTCTTCTAACTGTTGCATAACTTGTTTAAAATTGTCGAACCATTCCGGTTTATCTCGGTTAATCACCTGTTCTTTTCTTGTTGATTTGCCAATATGTGTCAGTTTTCTTAATTCAATGCATAATTTGTTTTATGGCCGACAGGAACTTCTCTAACCCTGGGTTCTACTCTGTTCAGAAATCTACAGGTGAGGTTTCTCTTCGTTTGTCATTGTTTATTGTAACCACAAAGGTGATGCAAACCCTATCACTTCCATAACATGTTCTTGGTTTCGCTCAGGTAATAATTCCAGCCCCTTTCTCGTCAAGGGTTTCTCATGGTTCTAGTTACGATGGAGTTCTTACACTCGCCTCGATCACAGGTACCCAACCGTTGATGTACTTGGGGTTCCATGGCTCTCTGCCAAAACTGGAACATCTGTTTTGTCTTTGCAATGGTAGATGGAATCAGCTAGGTTTAAGGACCTGTAGTTTAGTTAACATGTTTTCAGGAAGTTGAGTCATTTTAAAGGAGAAATGTTAAATGTAAACATGGCATGGCTATCTGCCGGTTAATCTTTCTTATGCTAGCCTTTGGCCGCAAGAATTTTCTACATGTTTAGACAGAGTCCTGTTGTTAAACAAATGTATATTTTTAAGACAGTTTGGCCATGGTTTTCAACCCCTATGCCCTCTTGAATGAATGACCAGGAATTTAATTTGGGGTTTATAAATATTCCTCTATCTTGTTTTTATTACAGCTATGGTTTAACTGGTGTTTTGCTATAAAATAAAGTTCTGCGTTAAACTGTGACTATTTCTACCTGTTAGTTGCTACGTGTTCGGTATCCATGATTGACATGCGAGTTCAAATTATAATTCTTCTTTATGGAAATAGAATCTTGGGTGCATGCACTGTGTTATGAAAAGGGAAATGTCTATTTTTCATTGTATGCTACGATTGCACAATTATTGCAGCTTGTTCATTGTTAATGGAAATGTGATGCT
The DNA here is from genome assembly GCA_034641835.2 of Pinus albicaulis. Taxonomy (NCBI): domain Eukaryota; kingdom Viridiplantae; phylum Streptophyta; class Pinopsida; order Pinales; family Pinaceae; genus Pinus; species Pinus albicaulis. Next base: position 1,337,253,375 of record CM076575.1, read on the forward strand.
CGACGCCAAAAGGATTTACATCTAGTCTTCGGTAACTGAATCTGCTCACAAGGTTTCCTTCAAACTGTAAATTTAGGGGTTCTCGTTTTCAGCTTTTACTTGTGAAAAGAACTAGGTTAATTATTCTCTGACTTCCCATTTTTCTTGTTTTTGCCTTTCCTAAAGAAGAGAGTTCTTACAAGTGACTGGACCACCATTTGTCCGAGTTTATCATAGGTAGGGGGTGATTTATCCAGAAGACTGATTTATTCAGGCATTTGGATTAACGGCCCACCTGTAATTATGTTTTCCTTCTCTGTTTAAATTAGATGAACTTCTGCAGCACTAACTCTGGAAAGTAGTTACTCAGACCTAGCTACCAACCCAACAGGTCGACACTTACAGTCCCTTTGTCTTGTTACCTACTGTTTCAGGTTGGTTAAAAAAAGCTATGTCCTTATCATATACATACTGTTGCCTTTCGACTACTCTCCACAGAACAGGGCCTTCTAGAATACCTCTGGTATGTTTCACCAGAATGCCGAGTTCAAAAAGAATTTAAAACTACAGTTACATACTGCTGCGTTAAACAAAGATAAACTTAATTAAATACAGATAATCTTAACTGTAACAGGAAAAATTATTCTTTCTAAAGAAACAAGAGAATCTGTTTGCATTTACTCATCTGAATCCATATCCAACTGATGGTACTCGTTACCTCCCGTCCACGAACTGGGTGATTACGTCCACAGTTCTCCCCCGAGCTTCTAGCCTGGGTCTTGTTGAACACGAAACTCTGGAAGAGAGTTCTCAGGACAGTCCGGTCCAACTCTCCGACTCCAGTGAAAAACAGAACTTCTGGGGAGAACTCGGGATAGTCCGGTTCAATTCTCCAACCCAGAGGTTAAACTGTTCTGGAATATCCTTCCAGTTTTAACAGAGTCCCTTCCTTTCTTTTCTCACAGAACCCCCAACTCTCTTTGGAATTCCCTCTTTATTCCAGAGTTTCCTTAGGTAACTGTAGAAACTGTTTTTCTGTTCAACTGACTCCAGATTTACTTTTACCATCAACTTTTACTCATAAGTAAATTTCACAAGTTAAATCTTTTATTCAAAAATCAAAAATAGTTTTGTTCAGATATTTTAATTAATTCATCCTTAATCAATAAAGCGTAACCATTAGTCAGCGGCTAATATGGTGGTTACATACAGATTTCTATGCATCCACGCAAACAACACAGGATGCCAAATCCAGTCTGTAGGAAATAAAAAATGTGCTAAAATTGAAATGTCAGTACAATGAAATCCTATCTATCATGTAACTTAAAGATTCAAATTGAAAATAAACTAGAATTTCACACACCTTCACGCATATAGTTTCCTACAGCCAAGATAAACACTTAAGCAACTGAATGACACTCACAGTGCAATAATTGGGAGATCCACAAAATAGTTAGATACTAATATTGCAGTGACGAAGGGTTCAAGGGTCCTCCTGTCCATGTGCTATAGGTTTAAATATGGAAAATTCAACACGATGAACAATGAAACTACATCCAAATAAATTCAATCTTTATTCAACTTGCAAATAAAAATGAAGTAAAATAATATCAAGAAATATGCAACCCTACTCAAGCAGATAATATACTCGTACACTTATACAACGAGAGATGAGGGTGGATTGGGATCAATTCCCCATCATGTCAACAACCAAGCGATGAATGGTTTCTTGTTTTATTTCTTTATATTTTATTTTTGTGTGTCGAGGAATATAAGCTTCAAATAACTAGCTAGTTTCCCTAACGATGCATATTTTGAGAAAATCGGGTACAGGAACAAAATTGGGATGTACTGGACAAAATCCATGTTGTGGAATTTCAATATTCGCCCTCATCTTCTTTGTATTCATGTCGAAAGTTCATTGGTTGGGGGTTACCATAATTATAGGACATAAACAGTTTGTTTTATAAATCAAGGGCTACGATTAACTTGGAGGTGATCCATGACTTTATCTAAAAGATTCACACTTAGTTTAATTAATACCTTTTAATTAATCAGTTTCCCTAAGTTTAAACTTTGGAAAACATTAAAAAATGATTAATTATTTTTATCAAACTATCTCTAAGTGGAATTTTCCAAAACCATTTCTAGGTTTTATGGAATACATGTGTCCAAGCCTATATACAATATTAAAAGGCTATAGCACATATGATGCTACCATAAATCAACATCCCCTAGGTTTTATTTTTTTATACTATAAGTAGAATAAAAGAGAATTCCTATTATTTTTAAGGCAAAACTAAATCTCTTCAAATAGTACTTTTCACCTCCCTGGAAACGACACCAAAATGTTAGGTCATCTAGTAGGCTAAATGTCAAAACATTTATTTTTCAACCAAGGTTAGGTAAACTTATGAAGTGAAAGACTTATATATATATATATATATATATATATATATATAGAAATAGTTGTTGAGAGTTTCTATGGAAAAGAAAATACAAATCAAGACAAGTAATATCCAAAATAGATTTATGCTAAAAGCTATTTTCAATGACTTTACAGATAGAAATGACACACCACACAATGAATCTAGATGATTCTTTGTAAAAATACTCAATTTATTCAACTAAATTTATAAACTCTAATGAATAATAATAAATTATAAATTAACGTTCTGAATTTAAAAGGAAAATACACTTGAAATAATTACAAATAACTTAAAAACTTGTAATAAAAATAAATCTATATTAAACTTCAATTCAATATTCTAATTATGAATTAAAATAAAATAAACTAAGATAAACAATTACTAAATACCGCTTTAACCCAATATCACCTTAAAAAAAAACAATCCTAATATGATCGCATTCATTAACTAATGCTCTATTTTCAAAACACTTCCAAAAAGCTTGTGCAGTAACACTAGCGATATGAGTAAATTATTGAGAAGTAAATGGATTCACATAATGTTAGAGAAGTTTATGGTTTCAGTCTATAGTTATTTAGACTGTATAATGGATTCTCATATGACCTTACTCACTACAGATTTCTATGCATGCACGCAAAAAACACAGGATGCCAAATCCAATCTGTAGGAAATAAAAAAATGTGCTAAAATTGAAATGTCAGTACAATGAAATCCTATCTATCATGTAACTTAAAGATTCAAATTGAAAATAAACTAGAATTTCACACACACCTTCACGCATATAGTTTCCTACAGATTCGAATTGAAAATAAACACTTAAGCAACTGAAAGACACTCACAGTGCAATAATTGGGAGATCCACAAAATAGTTAGATACTAATATTGCAGTGACGATGGGTTCAAGGGCCCTCCTGTCCATGTGCTATAGGTTTAAATATGGAAAATTCAACACGATGAACAATGAAACTACATCCAAATAAATTCAATCTTTATTCAACTTGCAAATAAAAATGAAGTAAAATAATATCAAGAAATATGCAACCCTACTCAAGCAGATAATATACTCCTACACTTATACAACGAGAGATGAGGGTGGATTGGGATCAATTCCCCATCATGTCAACAACCAAGCGATGAATGATTTCTTGTTTTATTTCTTTATATTTTATTTTTTTGTGTCGAGGAAGATAAGCTTCAAATAACCAGCCAGGTTCCCTAACGATGCATATTTTGAGAAAATCGGGTACAGGAACAAAATTGGGATGTACTGAACAAAATCCATGTTGTGGAATTTCAATATTCGCCCTCATCTCCTTTGTATTCATGTCGAAAGTTCATTGGTTGGAGGTTACCATAATTATAGGGCATAAACAGTTTGTTTTATAAATCTTAGCTAAACACTAATGGTTTTGCGATTTTTGGGGGTTTTCCTCAAAAGTTAGATAAATGACATCCTTGTACTAGAAACTCATGTCTTGAAATCTCGAAACTCATCCTTATCTGGTTGCAAATGAAGTTGCAAGTTGACCTTTGAAATTGTCACCTACACGAATTCTAGTAGCAAGGCAAGATGATCCTTTGGATGCATAACCCATCTTTAGTAAACCAAGAAATATCCTAATTAATTCGTTAAAAAAATGGAAATAATGATAATAGAATACGTAATGAAGAATTTCGGTGCAGTTTTAAGGAAAGATGGTTTAAGAATGATGACAATGGGTGAGTGACATAACACAAAAACAAAAATGATTTAAATAGCAAAATCATGAAAAATTAGAGGCACATGAGGCCCAATAGAAGATTGTGTTTAGTTATGTATATGAATTTTTGTTTTTATCATATATATCAAATTAAAATATTTTTTTCTCTATTGTATTTTAGAATTCCATCGATGTAATTGTTTATTCTCCATGGTCCTTTGAAGGTTTATATACATATAACCCCTATAATTTTTTTCTTATACCATAGGTCTTATTGATTTCACCAACCCATCAAAATTTAGCATGGACTTTTATATTTGGTAATATGGATAACATTATTCTTGGCATATTATATGAAATTAGTATGTTTTGACCCAAGATTAATCACGTGACCCTACCACATGGTCTCTAATGCACTGATTAACTTGGTCTCCGTCACATGGACTTAGTTTTCTCTGATTGAGATCACATAAGGAAGTCCAACGATGAAATGGGGTTTAGGGTTGCGTTTTGGGTAGTGTAGTCTACCCTTGTTCAATTTCATTTCTCTATTTTTATCGTATGTTAGTGTTGTACTAGATACAAAATATCCTCTATCCATGGATCCTCTTAGTCATTGTTATTACTATATCCTTCCCATTCTCCTAACAATTTATCATGTTCAATACCGTGAGGCTTGAATTCTATCCATAGAAAATTTACCATAGAAGCCATGATTCCCACTTGTTTTTTTCCTTCCTCTCCTTAAAGCTTCATCCATTTATGGTGTGGTTTCCTGGACTAGTTTTTTTTGTAGTGTTTCTTTGTAGGTTTGGAGTCTTAGAGCTACTATATTAATATTAGTTATAACTCTATGGTTTCACTATATTATAAATTTGTTGTTCTTGTCCCTTTCTCATCCATTTACTACCCGAGAGTCTATTTTACTCTAGGACCATTATTTTGTGGAAAACCACCTCATGCTTCCTCCCAAGTAATCGATTTGATTATATTCATATTCTTTTCCTTTGACTTATAGTTATTTTACCTTTTTGTTTCTCTCTATGAATAACCCTTTGTTTAATTTTAAATTTTGGGTGCATAATGGTTGAAATGGTTGAACCTTAGTGAGGTTTGCTACATGTTCCATCTAATTTGCATTACTATTACCTCATGCATTTTACAAAGTTCCTGATAAGCATTTTGCATTGTTTCTTCCACTTTTTGGCTTCTATGAAGCCTTCTATTCAAATTTTCTTTCAAAGGGGTTGTTGTTGAATAATTTCTTGTGTCCTTTTAGTGAGATGGTGCTAGAAAACCTTCACATTAAATCTCAGCCTTATCAGTCCAGCCATACGTTTTCAGATGACACGTAAGAGTACACAGGTTTTAATGGTTTTCTTAGCATTCACACATTTTCACTATAATTATAGTTATCTCTCAAGGTTAATCAATTTAATTCCCCTCTCTGCCTTCTCTCATAGGTTTATGGCTAACTCCTATAACCTTGTTTGCTTTCAAGGCGAGGCATGATCCTGTTCTTAGACCACTATGTAGGTAATTATGTCCTTTTCCTTTGTGGGTTGATTAAATCCAATAATAATGGTTTTGAATAATTAAAATTTCTATCTCTTATGTTAACAATTTTTTTGTCTTTTTTCTTCTGTAAGTACATCATGTCTCTCAAGTCTCATTTCATTTACACTCTTTTGCAATTTCTCCTCTCTTTCTATGTAAGAGGTCGTGACTATTACTCAGAAACTTTTCTTATCTATAGTTTAGACATGTAGAGAATACATTTATGGATTATATGTGACCAACATAACCGCTCTCCGTTTCCTTGGTTAGGGGTTATAGTTTCCTAAATCATGGGTAATCTTATGAATACTTTATTATAATTTTGATTTATGTTAATTTACAAACTATGGTAATTTTTTATATTTATCAAGCATGTAGTTGCTACTCACTCAAATACCTATGTACAAACTTTCGTTGTTTATTTAAATGGAAATGTAATATTAAACAATCTTTTATGGTTAAAACCATTTGCTATCAAATACATACTATGTTTTCATTTTATAAATGATCACTACAATTATAATTTTGTAGCTGCTCTTATGGTTTTCCTTCGGGTTAAAATGTTAGTCTTAGTTTTAATTTATTCTAGGTTCTCCTTCTTTACCATAGTTTCCCTTTAACATGTATGTACATGGAATCATTATCCTTTAGTGGTTCTCAGTGATATACTTAGTATCCCTCTATCGTGGGGCTCAAGAAGAACTAATTTGTCAATTAAATTACCTTTGGTATGTTCTGGCATACTTCCTTTGTCTTAGAAACCTTTATTAATACAAGTTAGAAAAATCGAACATACAATTTAGGGATTTTTCCCATAGTTACAGTGACACTATAAAATGACTATTTCTATTCCTTTATTGCTTGAAAGATTCACTTTCTCTACTTAAAGATATAATTAATATGAGTGTAAAATTCATCTTTTGGACCTCTCCTATCATCCTTAACACAATTTTTTTTAAACTATTTATAACCTTTGATTTATTGGAAGAGTTAAATATAGGGACGAATTTGAGTCTTGCACTTGTCTTACCAAATTAGTATAAACCTAGTCATTACCTCAAAGTTGTTTTCACATGGAACCTTGCATTTTTTAATTTTCTTTAATAAATTAATATTATTCGTTTCTTGAGATGCATGATAAAAAATATGTAAATATGAAGAGTTAGTTGGCTATCTTTCTATTCACTATTTCCTTGCATTATTAAATTTTTTTCTTACCGTATTCAAACGATTTTATTTTAATTTCATGCATACGTATTTTATAAATATTTTTACTTATTTTTCCTACTACTACGATCACGGAATAATCCCTGTATACCTATCCAACCATTCTATACTATGTCTCAAAGATAATCCTATAGGCCATGCGTTGGTTTACCCCATAATTATCCTGCATACCATACATGGGTTAGATTTTACATCATGACTCTTATTATATATATATATATATATATATATATATATATATATAGTGTAGCCTTATATACAATATCCTTAACGAATTGAATTCCCTCAAAACTAATAAAAGAAAGCCAATGTTTAGCATATAAGTATTTTCACAGTTAACTCACTATTACTTTCACAGATAAGTGAGATAAATAATATTATCGGACAAAGTGTTAATATTATGATAATACCATCATGATAGTGGTTTATTTAACCCTAAATCCCTCATCATATTTGTCTAATTAACTTTTGGCCTCATTCACTACAAGAATTCCATAAGTTGTCATCAATAGATATTAACAATCGAATCACGCCAATTCAGTAATAATTAGCTCCATAACTAGGCATGAATATATTGTAACCAAACAATTTTAGGCTAAATAGGAGATAATATACACAACTTGAAAAAACAAATAATTATCTTTTTTACTAAAAAATTATTTCTTTGGAAAATAATACAAGATATGGAAGGTTCCTCCCAACCAACGGGTTACACTACTAATAACTCCCACATAGCTCGAACGTGTTACTCCCTGATTCCTCTTGTCCACAGAAATCTCTCCAATTATGAAATCTCCTTAGTGGGAATATTTCTCGTAGGAATTTTGGGAGAATTTGAGAAGGCCCACCATTTAAGCTTAACCACTGAACAATTCCTTGGAAAACAAGAATTCAACATTACTCATGCACTATTTCCCACAAAATTTCCAAAATAAAAACATTTATTCATATAATTTGTTTACATAAACAATCCACTTAAGTCATGGCACCACAACCATCATATCCAAATAGTATTTACAAGTAAATATAAAGTAATTATGTTTGTAAAATAAATTTCACTAGGGGTGTCAAAAAAATCACAAACTGTTTCCTTCATTGACATCCTTTAGATGATGTTGTTAAATATCTAAAATTCTAAATTGGAATCCTATTGATTGACTATGAGATCCAAACCAAGAAAATATTATAATGAACATATTTTTATAGGCCATTTTGTTGCATCTATTCAATCAACCTTAAAATAGGATCATTCACATCCTTTGGACACTTTTTCATCCTCCCTATATAAATCCATAAGCATGACTCTCTCAAATCCATGAGTTTCTACTTGAAACCTCTTCATTTTAGTGATTTTTAGGTCCAACACACCCTATCCCTTAATTGGATAGCGTTCACTAGAATATTGGCTCTCTATGGACCTACGTTGATCACCAACAGGTTGCCCCTTGCTGGGGATGCATTGATTCTAGAAATGCGAGAAAAATAAAAAGAATATCCAAGATTCCTCTTTCAAAAGCTACAAGGAGTTGTTAGAACTATTTACCTTGGATGAAAGTGTTTAATCCTGTCCTATCCTACCTTAGACATCTGACCCCTTATCCCTTGAGGTCATCCTCCCATTAAGAGTAGATCTCAAACCTATATGGGTAAATGGATAAGAACTCTAAACTTATCATCCTTTTCTATATATTTGTGGCCATCCAAAATATAGGGGTTTCCTTTTTAGATAAATATACTACCCTCATGTTGCTACTATGAGACTCATTATTGCATGAATTAGGGTGACCTAGAGGCACACTTTATGGAAAGGAAGAAACAAGTCATCTTGGAGGATCTAAGTCTACAAGATCAAGTCCTTTATTTGGCTGTAACTCACTCCATCTATATTAATGCAAAGATTTCATTGTTTTCCTATATGTGATTTTATGATTTCATGTATTTTGATGCCATGTTGATCCATTGAATAAAGTGATTAGATGATGCTACATAGATGACGTAGATCATTGGATTGTGTTATTTGATTGTGCAGGTTCTAATTATAGTGATCAGAGCTAGGATTGGAGCATACAAGCTAAGAGAGGAGTCAATCATATGATGAATTCCAAGTAGGCTTCATCCCATTATCCATTTAATTTAAGTAAAACATTAGCTTCTTTTTCCTTCTATTTTTCTAGGCTAGGCAATCAAGTCTAGCGTAAGATACTTTTGTTCGCAGTTATATATTATGCATGAAAAATTGGTGACCATATTGGGGAAAGGTGTATTCCCTTGGTGGTTTGCTTGTCCTTATTTTTTTTTTACCCCTTCTTTTGACCTACATTCTTATTCAGTCAAGAGGAGATGTAAGAAGACATTTCATTGAGTTTCAAGTAAACATTTTGTGTCAAAACCTTGCATCCCATGATCAATGCCCCCTCTGGTCTAGAGATAGATCATTGCAACGAACCTGATCCTTCTTTGTGCTTTCATTGCATAGCACTAGTGCCCCCTCAGCAACTGCGTTGGCCCCTATTCATGCACAAATTTTCTTTGGTCCTGGTTTTTTCTCTGTCCAACTTTTTTCCAACTTCTCTTCCTTGAGTGTTTAAGTGTATTTTGCTCTCTCTAAAGCCTCAATTGGTTTTATTTTATTTTTTGTGTGCCTTTGATAAGGATTTGTTTATATTTTCCTTTTCTCTTATCATTAGATCATTAACGAACACATTTTTTTTTATCATTGACTTGACTGAATGAATTGGTGTTTTAGTCATCATTTTGAAAAGTTTCATTTAATCAGTGTTTAGACATGCATCTTAGTTTCCATCGTATTTTAAAATTAATTGGGACTGAAAAGAAAAATATCTTTGCATTGGAATATAGGGTTTTGTGTGCATTAATCTTAGAACAGTTGCATCAAAAGGGAATTACACTTAGCATCTTGTTTGCTTCATTTTGTATGCTACATATTATTTCTCTCTTCCCTCCTTTAGATAGAGTTTCATTGAAAGTGAAAGATTTCATTTCTTCATGCTAGCTTGCATTTTATGGCATTCAGGTGAAATTAGTGGTGATCCCTAAACCTGAAACGTAATTGAATATAAAAGTTAAAATTTATTGAATCAACCTATGGAGAATTTGTAACATTAACACAAACATTTAGAGCTATAGGCTAGAGACATGTTCTAGTGTCGTTACACGTAGGAGTTTTTGTTGTGTGCCAACGTTGTATCCTGAGGGTGATATCTCGTTCCACATATGTAAGTGTATCATATCGTTCTCCACATACCTTTGGGTATATTGGATGATGCTCCATGCATGATAAGTATATAGGAACACTCTCATCAAACGGTTACACATTAGAAAACACTACTATGAACTGCACTTCCATGTACTGTCGAGTGTATTTTGAAAGTCCACCATAGTTTATTATATTCACCATAGGTAATCGAGTTGGTCACCTTCTATAGTTTGACACCCCGAACAAAGCATTCAGGAATGATTCCTGCACATACGTTAAGTACTTGGTTCACCAAGGTGTATATTGCAGTTGACAGTTACTTGGTAAAAAATTATGCCTAGTTTTACCCTTTTTTGTTTTTTTCGTTAATTAAAATTTATTAGTCGAACATGGAATAAAAAATGCCTACACTCTACCATTTGTTTTGAATGAAAAACAAGCCTCCTCTTCCACTACAAGCAACTCTTGTTTGTCTTCAGAAGCAGAATAAAACACAAACTACTGAATGAGGAACTTCATCAACTACTTCTATTCCTCCTGAAATTGATCCACCAGAATAATCATTCCCTTTGAGTACTGAGCCTAAGATTACATCTCCTCTTGCCATTGAATATGACACAATTGAAACAGAAGTACCTGAACCCTTTTTTCCTGAGGTTACTGAACCTGATTTCACTTAATCAGATACCTTATTACCTGAGGTTATACAACCTGAGGTACCTCAACCATCATTACCTGTTACTTCAGGACCTTCCTCTTCTCTTCCTTTGTCTCAGACATAACCACAAACTATATATCTTGGACCCGATGGTAAACCCATTCCATATGGTATTGTGATTATTGAAGATATCCCACAAGAAGAAGCTCATCCCTCTTCTCATGTTCATTTGAAAGGGCTTAATTTTTATCACGATCATCCTCATCCTCCTATTTAGACTTCACCACAATTTCCTTTATTTTATTCTCTTCCTTTAAGTTCACCCATGAGTTTCTTATGGAAATCATCTTTGAGATTGTCAACCATGAATGAATTCTCTACGATTTCCCAACCCCTAGTTGCTACTATGGCTGAGACTTCAAATGTTTCATCCTCATTTATGTTTGCAACATTGACAAAGGAACATCTATATGGTAGCCCATATATCCCACTTGGTTATCAGTCACTATCTGGTATCTTCTCTGATGCAAAATCCAGTCCATGGACCTCTCCTATGACATCTGTTTTTGGAATTCCATCTAGCACTTCTCTAATGAGCACTATACAGTCTTCTCCTTCTCCTACACCTACACCTACAGTCTTGGTCCTTACATTAGTGGACATATTCAACAACTAAACTCTCCTTATCTTGGGTACCCTTCATCTGGTGCCAAGTTTCCTCCATCATCCCCTTCCCCTTTCGCATGGGTGAAAAGTTTCATTGGTATACCACAAGTTAGTGGTCAACCTTCATTGAATCCCCCTAATCCTGGTTTGACTGCTAATGTTTAAAAACCTACTTTTCCCATATAACCTGGTTTGGTTATGAGTACATATGTATATTCTCAAACTATACCATCTGCATCAAACATTCCTACTTATCAATCTATACCTCAATAAGCTCAAATCAATGTAAGCCAACCTTTATAGTCTGCTGCTATGATTCAATCTATTCCAATGGCATCTGGTACCTCCTAAGTCCCACTTACTAAGCCTTTACTAGTTACCTTATAGTCTCAACAGCTTGGACATGGTATCCCTAAAATTCTATTAGGAAAAAGTGCATATGGTATGGCATGACCCCTGTCGAATTCACCTTATGTGGGAATGATACAAAATCCCATAGGGAAACAGTATTGAACTTTTCAAGGTATCCATCAAGCACCTTATTTAGCCCAGCAAATCCAAACTCCACCATTCCACTATTTGAAATGTTATCTTGGATCTAGATAATAAGTATATGCATATATTAGTTATCAGAATCCTCCCTATCTTGGTACCCAGGTTCTCATAACCCTCCTTATTGTGGAACGAAAATACCTATTTCTCATGCTGTCCCATCTTATCTAGGTTATCCTCCAAATTTTGAAAAGAATTTTCCATTTTTGGCCACTCTTGAACTACTAGATTTGACTCAGCTCATGAATGAACCCATTTCTCATTCTCCTTAGTGGAAAATAATTCCTACCAAATTTCCTTCTGATATCCAAAAATTCAATGAGAATCCTAGAGAATACCCTTCCACACATGTGATGAATTATCATCCATGGTGTTCCTCAAAATAACTTAATGCAGATTCCATTCAATTGTGTATTTTCCAACATATGATTACATGTACCATATATAAATTGCATATTGAGTTACCTAGAGCTTCATTTCACGACTTAAGTTCCTTAGCCACTACATTCCTCACACATTTCTAGTTACCCATCTGATATTAAGTTTGAATGGGACTTTTGACAAAATTCAAACAATCTGATTCCACTCATATCTCAAATCATATTCATGAGTGGAAATGTCATTTTCGGTTGGTTAAAACATATGTTCCTGATAATTTTTGACAGAATGGTTTACTAAGTCTTTGTTGCCACCTATAATAGAATATGTGGCTAAAGATGGAGTTGTGACCAAAGAGCAAGTGATTTCTCATGTGTAGTATTTGGATCTAGTTTATACCTAATTAGGAACACTTTAAGATAAGATACCAAACACTATGAGACCTTAAAACATTGTTCCTCAACCTCCTCATAAATAATATCATGCTTCTAATGGTGTGATTGGTTTTGCCAATTTCCATTTGGTGAGTCAACCATATATTGTCGATCTAACCACATATTCCGAAAACCATCCATCCAATCCTCCTGCGGCTTCTACTTCCGAGATAAATGTATTTCGGTCCAATAAAGGAAAATCTCAACAACAAAAAAGAAGTAAGAAGAAAGGTAAAGGAAAGAAGAAGAAATATTCAGATTCTCCTCTGTAAGACAAACAAACTAGTCAGTCCTTTTATGAGAAACAAAATCCTTTCTATCCATGATTGATCTGTAATGAGGATAAATTCCCTGGTGACTATCCTCACCAGGCAGAAGTGAAAAAAATTAAGGAAATATTCTACTTCACCCAATCTGTTTACCGGCCTGTTTCCCAATCTGGAGACTCACATGGTTTCTTGCGACCATAATTCCTCTAACTTGATTATTATGGGGGATTTATGATTGTGGAAAAAATTATATGCCCTATGTTCGATGGCCAACTTAGAAAAATAAAGAAACAATGAACCCAATTCTTTCCTTAAAGTAAATATATGATGGAATGAAGGATACCTAGAATCAGTTGCATGCTTCCTTATATATGCCAAGAAAATACAAGATATATGCCTTATCATCTAAATGCTCTATTCAATATATCAACATGGTATTGAAATAAGATATATAATGAAATCACATATAGGAAAATAGATAATTCTTTGCATTAATATAAATGGAAGGACATTACAACCAAAACTAGGTGTTGATCTTGTAGAAGAGCTCCTCCAAGCTATTAACTTGTCCTTTCCTTGTCACGACATGCACCTACAATCACCCTAAATGCATGGAATTATAACCTCTCACCTTAGTAGCATCACGATAGAATCCACAATCCAACCATTAACCTCTTGCATATGCAAGATGGTAAGTATATAGTGGAGTGGGGTAAGCTAGGAGTTCTTATCAAATTACCAACGTAAGGTTTTAGATCCACCTTTGATGTGACGATGGGATCAAAGGATAAGGGATGGAAAATCCAAAGAAGGATGAGATAAAATTTGAATGTTTAATCCAAGGTAAATGGTTGTAAAAAATTCAGGAAGCTTTTGGAAGAGGAAGCTTCTAGAAATTCTCTATTTTCTTGAATTTCTAGAACTAACGCAGTTGCAAAGGGGAGAAACCTATAGGTGATCAATGCTGGAAACAGTGATGAAAATTGTAGGTGAATGATGTCTAGAGGAAGTCGAAGGAGAACTGGTGTTAAGAATGGCTCTGATGAGGTAGTTTCAGATGAAACTTCTGGAAAATGGAGGTTCACTTAGGGCTTTGTGCATTGATGTTGACAAGGGGTAATAGGATGTTGATTGATATCATTAGGAGGCCTAATGACCGGATGTGAAAAAATGACCTACAATGGAATCCCCCCTAAAGAAAAATGTCAAAAATGATGACTAATGACTGAAGTGCTTTACCTTTAGACAAGTCAGGATCAATAACAACCGGTGAGCTTCATCTGTTACAATACATTTAAATCATGACATCTTTTGTTGATTTAGGCATACCCGAACTTAGCACAAAAGAAAACATAACATGTATAGTGATAAAAATATGCGTCCACATAAAAACTTGGTGGACCCATCACTGAATGACTAACAAAATGATCATAACCATTATACATCGTGATCTCTTTATAACCCTCGAAATTGCAGTCTAGATGGACGAAAAAATATCTGACATTTGAGAAATTTTGAGGTCTAAAATGGGCCTCATAAGAAAAATGTACAACCAAAATAAAATTTATAAGAACCAATAGGATTCAAGATGATGATGTCAACCATGGCGGTTATTTTTGGAGTAAAATAGTAAAAAGATTAAAAAATAATAAAATAATAAAACTATTTTTCCAACTTGTATTTTCAACTTATATGCCTAAGATTTTACTCAAATTTCGAGAAAGAGTACTCGTTGGATGCAAAATTTAATTCCTCATCCAAGGAGTACCCATGATGCATACTTTCGATAGACCCTGCTACATGAAAATGAGAAATACATGAAAAACGTAATTGCAATAATATTTTTTTATGTATATGTCATTTTTCATGTACCAAGGTCCATCAAAAGTATGCAACATGGTACTCCTTGGATAATGAATCAAATTATTCATTCAACGAGTTCTCCTACTTGAAATTTGAGTAAACCCCATAGCGAGATAAGTTGAAAATATGAGTTGAAAAATAATTTTTTTCTTTTTTCCCTCTAAAATTTGATGATGTAATCTAATATTATTTTATTATTTCCACTATTATTTTATAATATCCTTATGAGGCCCATTTTATACCTCAAAATTCCCTAATGGAGTCTTTTATCTCATTCACACAACCAACCATTGTACGCGTCTAACCATGTGAATCAATAAGCTAAGGTCGAACATGGTAGACACTATCTGATTACCGACCAATGATGTAAGTAGTTAACATACGTGAGAGAAATCACAAATGATCTTAATGTCTCTCAAGCTACTTCAAGCTACTATAGTAAAATCCATATGGTGCGCGTAAATGATTTTATTTCGAACAACACACAAAATATTTCAATCGAAGACCATTAATGTAAACCTGTCATGGAGAGCGAGGAAACTTGACATTGATGTATGCAAGCACCAAGGTACCAAAGGGGTGTTTCCAAGTCAAGTTCTTGGATGATGTTCAAATTTCAACAGGAAGTGACCCATCATAGGAGGGCCTTGATTTATCCCTCACAAATGAAACAAAACAGGTATCATGAGTGAGACAGAATGATGATGATACAGACCTGGATCAAGAAAAGGAAAACATGGAATAAAGCATTAAGAGTATTTCTATAGATATCAATTGAAATGGCTTCTCTTGAACAAATAACGATGCTAAATAGAGTTGGGAGGATTGACCCAAAAAGGAGATGGAGGCTTTGAAAAGGTATGATGAACTGAATGAAAAGAAAATTATCCAACCTAATAGCCACAAATATCAAGTGGAGGAGTGTCGTGTTCAAGAGCGACTCGATGCCATTAGAAAAATGGAGTACCTTTTTTTCCTAATTTCCCCAGCTATACTGGTCAGTACCTCTTTATTTTTTAACATGCTTGAGGAGGAAAACATATGCTTTATCTTTAAGTTCATCCTTCAGATGAATCCCTCCGAGTATTTTTAACAAACCCTGAGAAGGAGTGGTTCATACTTGTCATATTCGACAAGCCCATAACTCTTTGATGTTTTAAAGAGTCCAAAGAAGGTAAAACTCAACATATTTTCCATTTTTAGAGAGTTTGAAAAAGAGGCGCAAAACAAAACTTCAGATGTCCCTTTTCATAGATAATCACTCAAATATGAAAAGATAGAAAACAAGACTCAAGGGAACCTATTAGCCATGTTCAACTAAGGTATTCCTTTTTCATAATTAGTCCATATCAACCTGGAAAAGGTTAAACTTATACTAAGCAGACTTCTTTCCATTTGATTTAATGAGTTCGAAAATATAACTACTTGGAAATATTTTCATGTTTTCAGATTCTGAAAAGAGTTGAAAGAGAACTCCAAAGAGGTTCCTTTTTTCATATGTTTATAGCACCCAAAAAAGAGATAAAAATATGCTACCTGGTCAAAATAACATGTTTAAAACATGTCAAAACACCATTAAAAACTGTCGACCCACTCAAAAAGAAAAAAAAGGATTAAACATACCTATTTTATAGTAAAAATGATGCATATCTAGGCCAAACGATTAAATCTGAATAAAATAATTCAAGAAATGACCGTAAATACTCAAATTGACTATTTATTGTACCATTTGACAAGTACCTTCAACAATGAGAGTTTTGGCGCACTTTTTCCCTCGATCTTCTACAAGTGATTGTGACCAATCTAGTGGATCATTTTGAGTACCATCGCTTCTAGGTAGGAACTAAAACCCTTCTCTTTCATTTGATGGTCCATTTTTTAGTTTTCATGTAAATGGTTTTGAGATTTTTAAGTCCCCGGTGTTACTAAAACTTGCCCTAGGACCAACACACCCCCCCAAGTGTCAAAAAATGCATTGCACCTAGGCAGACTGTGACTGCTAGGGGACATGAAATGCTTTGATTTGCACTGTATGGGTGCAAAGGGCACAAAGAACTCAATAATCGGTCAGTTTTCCCTCAAATTTTTGTTAATTTTTTTGCATGAAAAGGAGCCTAACAAATTCCTAGTTGATGTTTTAGGTACCCATTAGCACAAAATGGAATCAATTGGTGAGAAAGCACAAAATGAAATCAATTGGTGAGAAAGAGAACATGAATATAAAGGTTTGACTGCAGCAAATGTTCCTGCCACTACCTAGGCGCTGAAAAATTGTGGATTTTTGAAATGATTCTGCCTACTTGGTATGAGGCAAAAGTGAAGTTATTGAAATACCTCGTCTGTTCATGGGATGTTCAGGTACATGCCTTCATGTTTGGGGAAAATCTACTTGAGATCAAGGTGGATGATGTCTACTTTCTTACAAAGGTATCCAAGAGGGATGTCCCCATCTCACTTATAGGTGGGAGAAGTGGTGGGGATACCACGGAAGATTATATCAACACCTATTGTTCAACTCGATCCCAACCTACTAGGGACCAGAACATTAATATCAAATATGCGACCAAGTTACAATTGAGGATGATCCTATTTATTATTGCTATACTGGTAGGTACCTCGACACTCCATTTAGTTAGTTTTTCATACATGATGTATAGGATAAAGTGTCTCGTGCCCACAGTGTTCAACTGGAGTGAGGGTGTCTTGGTAAATATGAAAGAACAACTAACCAAAGTGAAAGAGAAGAAGTTGAAAAAATTTGGTTATGGTTTGGTTTTAGTCTCTTTTACTTTGGATTAGGTGTCGTTGCTTCAGCCTCATCAGGTTATACTAGAGTCGATCGATCTAAGCGTACCACACATGAGGCGGTGGATAAATCATATGGCCCAACATGCAGGTACGTCATTGATCAAAATTTCACTAAGCTTCTTTGGATGGCTACATAGATGGTTCATCATGATTGATGGCTATCATTATGCAGGGATGGATTTCCGTAATGATCCTGAGCTCATGCTTCTTGAGGGTGAGAAATGGGATGTTTTAGGTAAAAATATTTTGATGATTAATTTTTTGAAATTTTTACAATTTTTTTTTGTGTTTTTTATGTTTCCGAGACTAAACTATTCTATGTTTCATGCAAATTTTAGACTATTTCGATTAGTGGGTGAATAATATCTCCATCATGCAGGAGGAAAACCACATGAGGAGGAAGTGGTACCAGTACAAGCCACTATGGTAGGACAGGATTCGCTACAAGATCTCTAAGTAGTGTTGTCAAGATAAATCCCCTCTGTGGACAGAGGCGATCTCTCTAGCCCTAGAGTGGGTCTAGCAACACACGATTCTTTATAATGCAAAGATATATTAACTAACATTTACAATGTGACAAGAAAAAATATAGGAGTACCTTTTTCCCAATGCTACACTTGAATCCCTTGATGATGACCTTGATCTATGATCCTTTTAGGCTCGCTATTTGCTACTCATGGCACAAAAATACTTGTCGGTGATCAAGAGGTATAAAAAAATGTAATACAATACATAATAATAATAAACATTAGCTATCTATCATATCAAGGAGTACTAGAATATTTTCATAAAGAATTAGAAAAATATAGAAAGAAAACATCATATGTTATTATTGATAAATATAAAAAAAAGAGCTGATAACCAAGGCCTTGATGTTGAAGGCCTCCTTTGGTGAAAATCTAAGTCCTTCACTGAATCTATAAAGCATTCCTTCTCCTAAACACTTATGCATTATCAGAATGCTAGGATGCAAGGGAGCGAGAGTTCAAAAGAGTCTCACAATGACCAGCCAAGCTCTAAAATTGTGGGAATGAGGGGTATGAATTTATAAGAAGGGAGAATAGGTTGGGAGCGCATGAAAGGAGGAGGAAGGACCACTTTCTAAAGGATAAACCCCCATGAATGAGATAAAATCTCTAAAATCATAGATCTCCACCCTATCACCATCGTTTAACAACTAACTTGTCGCTATAGAGCTTGTAGAGGTCAAAGCTTCTCCTCCATTTTAGGAAACACATCCAGAAAGGGATCAATGCGGTTTTCCAGGAAATAAGGGCGCTGGCAGCATTAAGCCAGAACTATGAATATGACATCACACTACAAGGAAAATACCCTCTAGAAAAGGTTATAAAGGAGGTTTTTAGTGTTATAAATTTGGCAAAAAATTTCAAAAAAACATTTGTTGCAACATCCGTTTATGGTTACGGAAGTTTTGGTAGAGCTTTTAACGGAAATTCAACACAACTAAAAAAACTGGGTGGCCGGAGGTTATTACGAATGCTTTTTTCATTGGTGCACTAGTAAGGTTTCAATGCACCAGTGTGTGTCATCTAGATGGTGGCCCCAGGGCAGTCGAAGATTCCTACACCGGGTCGCCAAGGTATAAAACCGCACCGGGCATAGTGTTGGTGATGCAACACAAGGGGTTGTACCAATTGGTATTGGGATTTGTGCGGTGCCCATAGGTCGTCTCAATGCAGCGGTACGTAGACTTATATAAATGCATCAGTGTGCCATATCAGACAAATGCACTGATATTTAGAATTGGTATTGGTATTTGTGCGGTGCTCATATGTCGTACAAATGCACCGATGCATAATTTCACATAAAAGCACCGATGCACAGTATCACACAAACACACTGAGATTTTTAATTGGTTTTGGTATTTGTATGGTGCCCATAGGTTTTAGAAACACACTGGTGCATTACAACATACAAACACACCGGTGTACAGTAACTGACACGCACAAGTGTTCATTTTGAATTTTTTAGAAAAATCGACCTGTGACAGTGCAATTATTGTGATTTTTCTAAATTCATTATTCCTTAAAAGTTGACACATCTTATAACAATATTCATATTAATTAAATTTTTACTGATGCATTTGAATGTGATGTTTGGATTAATTTGTTATATCATATCATAATTATTGTGATTTTTTAAAATTCATTATTCATCAAAAGTCGACACATATATATCTTATAACAATATTCATATGAATTAAAATTTTATTACTGCATTTGAGAATGATAATGGAGAACGCAATAGAACATATTTTGTTATATCTGTACATACATACATACATACATACATACATATATATATGTGAATAAGACAACCTTTGTCATACAAAATGGGACAATTATTGGTATCCCTTTGTCTTTCAATTGGGACACTATGTCCATCACATTAAATAAAATGTCTGATTTCACAGTCAAATATGTCAAAAAATACAATGCCTTGCTTTGATATCCAAACATAGTGATCATTATTCTTCGCTTGAACTGATGTCGCTGCTAGAGCTACTTCCATGACTTGGGTTATTTTCAGGAATGTTTTGTTCACGGTGATGATTGTTTTCCTCTTCTTCACCTTCCATCTACAAACATAAAAATAAACTGAAATGAGTGTATATACATTGGTGAGAATAATGAAAACTACAATATTAAATAATGTACATCAATGTAAATCGAATATAAAAATGACGTACCATAGCAACAATTGACTCATAAACTATACACATTATTTCAAAACCATGTACCATGCCATCTTTCAAAATCTCATCTATTGGCGCAGTTCCATACCTTTTTTCCTGCAAGTTTTATACCCAATAACAAATCATATATTTAATGAAAAAGATTTTTTGTTCTATTAATAATAGACAGAGCTAAGTAAAACAATATTGATAGATGCTTAAAAATTCCACAATTAATTTATGATATGCCAACATATATTCACAACCCATATTTAACCCAATTTAAATCAATTCGTCTGATGGTTCTTCTTTGTATGTTATCACTTGTTTGAAGACATTCAATGATGATTTTTGTAAAACAACTTAAAAAATACAAAAATGAAATCTAGTTAATTTGTTATAAGGAAGTAAAAATTACTCACAAGCTTAGATATCAACCCTTTTATTCCTTCTTGCCCTGTTTTATGTGTTGAATGGGTTCCATTTCCTTTTCTTTTCTGCAAGAAAATACTTGAAATTAATATTTAATGCTAAATTGTTTATTTATTGTACATAATGATCTAAAAATTCAATGATTACATATTACATTTGAAGCATGTTTTTGTTGAGATGGCTCCTCCTGCGATGCAATTTTGTCCATTTCTTTGACCATATCCTTGTACACCTTTTTGGACATTCCTATTGGCATATTTCTGATATCAGCTCGTTCATCTTTTGAGATTTTCATAATCTTCCTGAAAATTTAACATCACAATAAACTATTTAATTTTATATTGATATATGAAAATTAAATATAACAAAAGTGATATTTATAAATAATTCTAGACAAACATTTAAAGGAATAATAATTTTTCATTTCTTTTTTTTTTTTTTTGTACGTTTTTTCTATTAAAAGTCTAACATGTCTCATTGACCAATTCTCTGGAAACTCTTCCTGTAGTTTAGATAAAATTTGGTTCTTGGAATCATTGGATTGGTTTTTGTATTGTAAGTGGAAAGAATGTCTATACATTCGTTCCACTAGATCCCTCAAACTTTTTTAAAAGTTTTTCCCCCTTTCGTTAACCTCCAGTACCACTGTAGATGAGTTAAGGAGCAATTCATTTTCATTTGCATGTTCTAGTTTTTTTCTTTTCTTAGAACAACATTCTTCTTCTGAGTTGTTGGTCCCTGTAGAACATTAAATAGATGTAAATTAATAGATTTTTTTACACATGTTATCTAATAATTTTAAGTATATTATTAATGAAAATTAAAAAAAGAAACTCATATTGGATCGAAAGTATTTTTTCATTCACCCGATTCATCCTTTTGAAAATTTTCCATCAAGATTTTACGCTCTTCTGGTCCTAGATCAAAAATAATCTTATTGAGCTTCATCATTTTGTGGTTCTGCATAATACAAAATAAACAATACATATTATTTAAACTTACATATAGTTCAAAAATAATATTTTTTGTAAAGAATTTATAAAGAACTTGCCTTTTTTGCTTTTGTTGATGTGTTATCAGTATTTGTGTTAATTGATCTCTTGTCAGACATTTCTTTATCAATTTTAAACTTGTACCATATCATTCATTAATATATTTATAAATAAATTGTCAAATTTTCAGGTAAAAAATAAATCTCAAGAAACTGGTGTGCCTTTCATGATGTACGCATTGATGTCAGTGTGTGGGGGTATTATAAACGCACCGCACAAGTAGTATAATAGACCGTACGGTGCTATCCTCATGACATAGTGCACTGGTGCCCTATTTTAGATATGGCGAACTGATTTAAAAAAAAATCTTTTTAAATATTTTATTACACAGTACTTGCGCAGTGCGATGTATAATACAATGCACCGATAAAAAAAATCAAATTTTTTCAAAAATTCATGCAAGGGACGATATGGATTGGGATCTGACTATGCAAGTTGTCCTGTGGGTTAGATGTCAATATAAAAAAAAGGCCCTAATTGTGAAATAGCAGAAACAGGGAGAAGAAAGGGTAGAAACAAAAAAATGAAGGGTTTAGGGTAAAAATGGGTAAAACTGCAGAAAAAGTAAAAGAAATAATAAAATTTAATCACGATATCGTTTTAAATTATATGCTACAGGGTTTGAATCACTAGAGGTTTGGATTCTTATTTTCTGAATACTTCTGTTCGAACATATTTGGCTACTCCACAGTGCTCTCGTGCTATTTTTCTCCAGGTACGTCTCCTACAAATCTCTAGCTAAAAATTATAGCAAAAATAGTGAAATAATGAAAAGTGTTTAGTATTTAAAGAATTTTTTTATGAAATTGGATTTTCAAAAATATTTTGCTGCCCATTTTTCAATTTTATAATTTTTTTTCACTTAAAGAAAATAGAGTTGCGCTATTTTTATTTGCGGTCATTCATCATCGGTGCGTCACTTAATAGCACCGCACTGGTGCGTCCATTGGTAACATGACACCAGCGCGTAGTAACTGAAATGCACCGGTGTGGAGTAACTAGAACGCACTATTTTGGTTATCTGTACATTAGCACCGATTTGCGGTTGAGGCACCGAAATTACTTTACGTGTGTACACCAAAATTAGACATGTTGGAAATGTATATTTTGCTGTGAAAATCTTTGGGCCATTTCTTTTCAAAACTACACCTCTTCTTCTTTCAGAAAAAGAAAATTGAACCTTTCCATAACCTGCAACAAGAAAAGGTGCCCCATGATCTACTTGCTGACCCATGATCTGCTTGCTCATTTGTAAGTTCCTCCTCCATCTTGACATCCAATGTCCTCTTTTCTCCTTTGTGCTTTCTATATTGATCTTAACAAAATTTATACAATCTCTTTTTTATGAGAAACTGACCTTGAATGTTCTGGGAGCAATAAAAACAAGTCCTTCATTCTGCATTTGTTAGCAGAAGAAGACCGATTTTCGACTGGACGATGCTGTTATTACATGTGGAGGCAATGGTTTCCCGTAGAAAATGAGTATAAGGTTGAGCAGAGGAAATGCATTGAAAAATGGGCTATTACATTATATTTGCCAATGGGAAACCGATTTGCAGGTGGAAATATGGTAGTTGCAGGTATCTATGCTTTTCTTCCCATAGAAATGATCACTGGATTTCCATTTATAATACAAGTAGAATTTTTACTGGTTTCATCCAAAGAGAGCATCATTTTCAATATCAAATGGAACCAGGGAATCCTTAAGTGTATCCTGTTCGCATTTTGTTCGACATTTCGTTCTTTGATAAGTGCTAATTCACCTATACTTTCAAAAATTTGGATTTTTGGGTACCTTCCATATGATATTGCTCGTTATCCACAGTACCACAACTCAAACAAGTTATAAATGCCATTTAGGTTCAATTGAAAGCTGAAGATGTGATTTTGTGTGGCGTCAGCTTTGCCGGTAAAATTTTATGTAAGCCAACCGAAGCTCAGACAATACTCCCAGCTGATTTTAAACGCATTCTGGAGAATCTTTCCCTTCATGGGACCTACCAATCTGATCAATAACATCAATTGATCTTTCTCTACTATCCTTAAGGGAATGAGAATCCTTCCCTTGATGGTGCCTCTTAACTTTATTGACTGCATCGATTGATCTTTCTATATTGTCCAATATTTCCCTACCATCCTTGTAAGAATGAGAATCATTACCTTCATGTGATCTCTTAGCCCATTCAAGAGCCTCAATTGATCTCTCTCTGAAATCCCTTAGTGAATAAGACTCCTTGCTTTCGAAGGACCATTTCACCTTGCTAGTTTCTAGAGCATCGACGGGTATTTCTCTACCATCAAATCTGCCCTCCCTTTCCCCATCATGGGACCTCTTAACCCTATCATCAACCTCAACCGAATTCTCTCTGCCATGATCAAGAAAACACTTACCCTCGTGACTAGTCCTCTTAACCCTATCGCCGGTCTCAATCGAGCTTTCTCGACCGCCTTTCTCAGATTTTTCATAAATATTTTCTCCTTTTGTACTCTGTCGAGCTCTGTAGCCATCTGCATCCCTGTAAGAATATTTTTCCATCTTTCTGTTTGAATCACTCATTTTATCTGTTATAAAATTCTCAGCCGAAATTCGAACTCTCGTCTCTTGAAGCCCTCATCTCCTCAGCAAAATTATTGCCCACGATTCGAACCCTCCACTACTCCAATACTGCAATTTACAGAATAATTTTTCCTTGGAAAAATATATTTCAATGAAATACTTGGTTCGCGCGCGGTTTTATTTAACCCTGTTCTGGTGCGCAGGGCTTTATAGGAGCACCAGTGCGATTTCGTAAGATCACGGTTTATGTTTTGGCGTGGTGTTTTATGACGCACCGGTGCAGAAGAGTTGTGAAGCACCGGTGTGCTACAGTACTAAGATGCATCGTTGCGGGTTACGATAATAAGCACAGTGGATGAAAAACCAAGAAGCTCCGCTAGAAATGGTGTATTGTATAAAGTTATTTTTTTTAGTATGTAAGATCATAATAAAATAATGATAATTCTAAAGTACATGAATTTATTTGCATTATTTTCTTAACTTTATTATGTTACAAAAATTCATATTATTCTAGATTTATTATTTTACAATTATTTACAAATATACAAATTTAAAAATTTTAATAAAATCATTTCACATTAATACAATTAAAATTTTCACATTAATACAATTAAAATTTTACAAATATTTTACATACAATTAAAATTAAAATTAGAATTAGAATTAGAATTAGAATTAGAATTACAATTACAATTTTACAATTTCACATACAATTACAATTAGAATTACAATTACAATCTTAGAATTTTACATACAATTATAATTACAATTAAAATTTTATAATTACAATCATTTCACACTAATACACTGAAATTTTACAAATATTTTACATACAATTAGAATTAGAATTAGAATTACAATTACAATTTTACAAATATTTTACCAATTACAATTAAAAATACAATTACAATTTTACAATTTGTCATATATACAATTACAATTAAAATTACAATTACAATCATTTCAAAATAAATTAAATATTACAATTACAATTAAAATTTTACAAATATTTTACATACAATTACAGTTAAAATTAGAATTACAAATGCAAATACAATTTTACAAGTTTACATACAATTAAAATTAAAATTAAAATTACAATCACGACATAATATTTAATAAATATCATGGTCATTTAATATTAAATTAATTAATAAACATCACGATCGTGATAACCATCGTACAAACATCATATTCGAGTAAAAAACACATTCAAAATCGCTAACATCATCGTGATCATGGTCATCCAACAAAACACAATTAACATTGTTTAACATCATCACAACACAAACATCAAACATACATCTCATGTCAAATAACTCATGCTATCACATACACATATATCTGCAAGCTGCACATTAAATGAACATATCTCACATGACCTAGCAATATACACATCATGATGATCACCAACATGCAAATTAAGTACAATTGCAACATGAACATAAAATACATGGAACATATATATATATATATATATATGAATAATGTTCAAAATATACAATTGTAATATAAATGTCATGGATCAACTTGTGGTACAACATCAATATCAGTTCTCGTCGAGGCCTGCTTAGTCAATGGTGCAGCCTCGACGGTCGATGGTACAGCTTGCTCATGATTATGAGTATTGTTGGATGCTGCAGGCTGCTGACTGGACGTGGCCGATGGTCCAGCCTCATCTCCATGATGACTGCTGCTAGATGCTAGTGGAGGTTGCTCATCTGGCGCGGCACGAGGTGAACGATCCTGAGATGATGAGTTGCTACTCGCAGACTGTCGATCACGTGTTGCATCTCGACCTCACCTATAATGTGCAGTGGTCCTCCTCAGCCACGTATCTAAGGTCGTAGCTCCTACGACATGCCACATTAGGCTGTACATGTCACGTGGCATGCCTCTCCACATCTGTAATAGCCTACCATTGGCTTGTATGTCTCTCATATGAGCGGGCCTAATGCTCGTCTCAATAATAAATGCAGTGAGTTAGTCACCCAACTCCATCTTGTATCTAGTATCAAGTTTATCGTGCCTAGCAAAAGGCAGTACCGACGCACCAGTAGGAGTAGGTCTCTCTGCACCGGCCTCCTAATGATCCTTGGCATCGGACATGCCCTGATTGTCATTAAGATCCACACCTAGATCATGTGGTGGTGTCAGCATGTCCTCGCCATCAAAAGACCCAATGTCTACAAAATATATACAACTACACAACAATAATTAGACAACTTCATTACAAAATTTAATAAAAACAAGTTAAAGAACATGTTAGAATCAATTTAAATAAAATAGTAATATTACCTCTATCATCTAGTGGCTCATCATCTGCACACCCTTTCCAATCCAATCCAGCATAAGGACAGGGGTCCATAATGAAGAGATGCAACTCATCAACACTGGTTATCAACTCCAGTGCATAATGCGATATCCCCACTGGAAACACTGTCTCTCCCCTCTTGGGCATCATTTGCCCCCACACGTGCATCCGTGCCTCGAACATCGGCCTACGAGGCTACCGAAAAAAAGTAGGCCTCGTCTTTGGAAACCTCTAAAAAAATAAACAAAAAATCTCTGAAGAAAAAGGGAAGTTGACCCTCCCTTGTGCATGAGAATGACATCTATCTAAGGCTATATAGAACTACCACAAAAAAATTGCAGACCACCTGAAAATTCATGGCTCATATACTAAAGAATCAACATAATATAGAAGCGAGAAACTAATGTGTTGCTCGTCATTGGTGTTGTGTGAAATGGTCGAAATCAGAAGTGAGAGGCTCCTTGCCTCCTCACTACCAAATGCACCAATACCTAGCTAACCTCTGGCAACCTGAAAATCTGAAGGAGACAATACATCTACTCCAATGTATCTTTGGGAGTAAACTAACTCAATCCCTGCTACATAGCCAGCTGGAACCTCTAGGAATGAGGGAAAATCCACCCCTCTCCTCACTAGCCTTGTAATGAAATATATGTCCTCCTTAGTGAGTGTGTACCACTGGTTAGGACCAACCTGGAAATCCTGTCGGTGGGCATTCCACCTGTGGATAAGATGTCTCAAAAACACACCATGGCCCTTTAGGGAAGTATCCTGCTCATAGAAATTGAGGAGGCCTACCTTCCTTAGAGCCCCTGGGTAACTGTTGTAATAGGTTGAGGGTATGCATCTCTCTCCCTCTCTTGTGCCTCACATAGGTGAACCATGTCATACTGCTCCGCCTGTTGTTGCTGTTGTTCCCCCTCTTCTCTCTGAATGATTGAAATATTAAATAATTTTTTTTTTATTAAATGAGACATGTATTTAGGAATATATATATATATATATATATATATATATATATATATATATATATATATATATATATTGGAAAAAAAAATAGTCGATGCGCCACAAAAAACAGTCATGCACTGGTACTAGTGTGTCTTTTGTTTTTTGTCGCGCACTGGTGGCAATGCCCCATATGACATTAAATGCACCATAGGCAGTGCACCTAAAAATTTTCAGAGCATTGTTGACTATGTACGGTGTAAGGAGTGTGGTGCATTGACTAAAATCTACGCCCCAGCACGTATAGTTGGGTCTGCGCACCGACCTCCTGACTTCATTACATAGTCAATAGTATGGTATTTTACCAGGTCACATCGTTGAACCTGTTGAAAGGCTGAATGCGATGAGCTAACAAAAATACCCACCCTGGGGCAGATATTTCTGTTAATGCACTGCGTTGCCAATATTCCACATGGTCAACGGTGTGGCTAGCTAAATGACCGCACCGCACTTTTTTTTTTAAATTTTAAAATAATGCGGTGTGCCTTTCGATACCACCTCGAAAATGGTGAAGATAATGTTAGCACTGGTTTCAGTGCGACCTACAAATTTTACAGGAAGAACCACTTACCAGTGTGAACCGAATGGCTTGAGCGCACCGCACGATAATTTTTTTTTTCTTTTAAATGGTTAATTTTAAGGTTGTTTGAAATTATAATCTGCTAAAAATATTAATTACAGAAAAATAACAAAAATACCTATACATTTGGCCATCGGGGAGGCATATTGGTTGTATAATTGCAAATGAAAATTTTCCCACTGTTTTGCAAAATTCAAGTCAGAGATTGGTGGGAAATGCACAACAACAGTGCATGCAATGGGTGCAATGGGAGCATCGATGTCAGGGCAGCTCAGACAAGGTTAAATTGCATCGGTGCTTGAGAGCTCTGGAGCACTGAGAAAAGTGAAAAATATGGTTTTTTGGCCGTAATTTGTTTTTATTTAACCCTATTCTAGGGCGCAGGGTTTTATTGGCGCACCGGTGCAGTTTCTTGATACTGCGCGGGGCAGTTTCTGTTTTGGCGCGGGGTTTTATGACGCGCCAACTGGAAGAGTTGTAAAGCACCGATGCTCTATCGTAACATGACGCATCGGGCAGGTGTGTACAGAGTGCAGGGTGTCCTGTGTGCCAATGTTTTGTGCACACTGGTGCTTTCTCTTGTTGAGCACACTGGTGCAGTTTTGGATGATAAGCACACCGAATGAAAAACATATGCAAAAACCTCTACCCTCCAACCACCTCTAGTAACCTCTACTAGAGACAGATTTCTGGGGTATTTTTATAAGGGGTTTCTCAAAAACATCTGCTAGAGGGTCTTTTCCTTGTAGTGTCATTGCAGTCATAACACAAGGAAGGGCGTTGACCTGAGAAACTAGGAATTTGACCAAGTTTCTTCAGTAATATTCTAAGGCAGTTTTATTTGGATCTTCAAGGGATGTATTAACATATTTCTTGATGGTGGAAATATTTCACAAGATCTGTCAGAGGGAATTTCAGGATCAGGGACGAGAAAATGAGCATGTTGACAAATTAAAGTGTAACAAACTCCCCCTGAAGCATGAAGGAAAAAAAGGGAGTGATGGCTCAAAATTCTTTATGAACTAAGGCAAAGAATGTAGACCACCTCCAGAAAACCTTCCAAATAAAACATAGTAAAATATATGACATCTATGGTATGAATATGCCTAACCACATAACTTTTCACTAGGCATCAAATAGCACATGAACCCATGACATGGTTGCAACGATGTGTCTAAAGAGATGATAGAAATGAATCTGCGGTATGGAAACATCCATATATATACATAGGATCATGTGTACAATCATGAAAACTCAATAAATCCTTGCAGCCTCAATAAAAAATTAGATATGAACTAGGGTCTTCACCGCAATCTCAATCAACCCAATGTATGAATCTAGCCATGCGAATAAATGTGTTGGCATCGAAGATGGTAGAAGTCACCTGATTACTAGTGAATGATGGAAACCATTAATAGGCATGATATAGATCACCAATAGTGACGATGGACCTCAAGGTACAACAACGCAATATAAAAGCGTGAATGGATGTGTTGAAATCGAACACTTGCAAAATCATTCGATCAAAGTCCAATGATGTGAACCTGTCGTTGAACATGAAGAAATTTCCATTGAGGCATGGAAGATCCAAGGTAATAAAGTGGAGCTGAAGTGACTTTCCAAAATAATGAGCTCAAGTCAACCGTAAGTGATTCGTCAAATGAGGGCCATGATGATTCCCACATCATCGACACGAAATAACTAATAGCTTAATATGATAGGAGTGATTCAGGATTGTAACAAAGGTGGTCAAATAAGCGAAGGATGTTTGAAAAAAAGTACTTCTCTTGAACATATTGGCGACACGACTCCAGAGTGTCACAGTATTTGACTCAAATAGGATCAGAGGTCATGTTGACAAAATTTGGTAATCAAACGAGAGGTGAATGGATTTCCCAAACCCATGGAGGAAAAGTGATGAATGTATGATGTCCCCAACCTAACACGAAATGTAGATGAGTTTCATGTTCAAGAGAGATAAGTTTCCAAAAATATACATAGGATGTTCACTTTCAATTTTTCCTTGTTATTGTTAATGAGTACCTCTTTATTTTTTATAGCCAGCGTGAAGAGGATAGCATGTGCTGAATGTGTAAGTTCTTCTTTGAATGAATACATCCTAGTAAGTTTAATGAGCCCTAGGAAGGATGAGCCTAGTCTTGTCATGGTGACAAGCCTTTTGTCATTTAATCTCTAACGAGTCCAACGAAAGGGTAATTCGGTGACTTTTCATGTTTAAGGAGTTTGAAAATAAACAAAAAGGAAACTCCATCATGTCCCTTTTTTTAAATCATCCTTCGAATCCGAAAATTTAGAAAAAAATATTCAAGATAACCTCTTGACCATGTTCGATCAAGGTATTCCTTTTTCATAAAAAGTAAACCTCAGCCCAAAAAATGGGTAAACGTATACTAAGAGTACGCTAATTCATTCACTTTAACGAGTTCGAAATGACATGTACTCATAAATATTTTCATTTTTCGAGAGTCAGAAAAGAGCTAAAAGTTGACTCCAAGGGGGTTCATTTTTTGTAAATATTTACTGAGCCCAAAAAAGAGATAAAATACAAATAATTTTCATAAGAAATAATCATCAATAGTGTGAAATTGCTGTTACTGCATGAAAAGAACAAACTTTACTGGTATCGAGGAAAAATAATAAAATATTGGAATTTTTTTTCAAAAATATATAAATAGAAAAAAAAACAAATTCATTTTCACCTTTCTATTTTGAGAAGAGAATTTTTTCCATTTTCCCTCGAAATTTCAAATCAATGGTGTGGCCGATCTAGGACACTATTCGTCAATCCGTCAACGTTATGTAAGAGATCTAAGCCTCCTCTTCATTTTAATTCCATTCATTTATCATTTTGGTTTAGAAATAGGGATATTGGGGGGAGGATTTCAATCTTCAAAATCATTTGTGACCAATGTGATTTCAAGCTGTCGAGGTCACGATGGTTGTGTCTAGCCCGTTAGGAAAGCGCGCCACCAATGCCGAATTAATTCGGATATTCGTGCTGGCCGCGGGAAGGATTTTGAAACAAGTAATCCATACATATTTATGGATAATTTCCAAAATTACTCTGGTGAAAGATCGTAAAATTCCATTTAAACATGTTCTGCATGAATTTTCCTTATATGTGTCAATCAAATAGAAATAATGAGTCCACGAGGTGGGAGACCACCAAGAATTGAAGGAACAACATTGTGTCAATGCATTGCGCAATTGCAGTTTTTTGAAATTCTTTCAAACATCCAGGATTAGAGCTCAGCTAGAGCTGCTCCAATAGTTGATTAACATATGGGATGTGGATCGATATATATATATATATGTGTGTGTGTGTGTGTGTGTGTGTGTGTGTGTGTGTGTATGTATGTATGTATGTTTCTATAGCTACTTGTGTATCATGATTATGTCTTGGTTTTTTACATATTGCACAAATGTATATCTAATACATGATTTGCTAATGTATCTATTCATGTGTTTAAACATCTTGGAATATGTAGATATGTGATAAGATCAAATTTTCCTTCCAATAATATAACATAGAAATACATATGCAAAATTTGAGGATTTCACACATAATAATGACCATTTAATTTTAACCCAATGAGTTGTGAGTCTCACTTAACAACCAAATCTCTAATCCCAAGATCAATGGCATCCGATAATATTTTGATCACTGCACTATATTTAGAAATATTGTTACTTGTTTGACTCAAACAAATACCTTGTAAATTAATCAACTCGCCATCAGGGGAAAAGAGTGCCCATGGTGCGAAATATAGGTTCTGTGTGCTCCAGAAAGCACCATCAACAAAACCAACGTAATGATTCAAGGAAATCTACAAAAAAAGTGGAACATAAGGTGATCAGAGGAAACATGTCTGCAAAGAAAAAAATCACACCAAAAATCAAATCAAAGCACATTAATGAATAAAACACTAAGGTACAAAGTAACACACTTATGATTAAGCGTAATATGTTTTCAAATAGAGCCCATCGCGGGGATCAACCAATGGATTTCATTCATAATTTGTTAGTTCATAGGCTCCTCATTCCAATAATTGTTGAATTATATAGGGCCCATGCCACATTGGCTCGATTTATCCTACTCTCAACTTATCATGATCTTGGTCATAAATCAGAACCAAGTCACCTTCGGAGAAAATGTGGGGGTTGATGGATTTTTCATATTGAACTTAAACTAGCCATTTTTGTGCTTCAAGAACTAAATAAGCAAGCCTACTGGTCTCATCGAGATGCTCGAGGTACAGTATACATTCCTATTCTGGCGAAGTACTGGGAAATAGTTCGACAACTACCTTCAGAGAAGGAATATCACACTCGATCAGGAGTGTGGCCTCTATACTATACACCAATTGGAATTGTGTGAATCCAATGGTAGTCTTAGGAGAGGTTTGGTATGCCCACATAGCTGAGAAAATCATGAGGGGCCAATCTTGTTTGTGCCTCCCAATGGTTCGATGAAGCATAGTCACTAGGAATTTGTTGACAACCTCAACTTGGCCATTGGCCTGTGGATAATAAGGGTTGGAGCTATCGTGACATAACCCCAAATGAGCAGTGAGCTTTGTCATCATATGATTACAAAAATGAGAGCGATGATCATTGACAATCACTTTCGAGACACCAAATCGAGCTATTACATGATTGAACAGGAATTTCACTACAGTTAGACCTTCATTTTTGTATGTAGGAATTTCTTTGACCCATTTAGTAAAATTATCGATGGAAATGATGATATAACCATGCCCCCCCGACTGAGCAAGGGTTATAGGTTGTGAAATCTATGCCCCATTTCGCAAAATTTCTGATGGTCACAATTAGGTGCAAGGGTGAGGGTGGGGCGTATTCTTTCCGAGAGTCGATCTGGGAGTCATGGAATTTTCATACTGCAACAATGCAGTCTTTAAAAATAAACTGCCAAAAATAGCCTGCATGAAGGATAATTTTGGTAGTAGCATAACCAGACATGTGACACATAAGCCCCTGAGTAGCAATTATTGAGAGCTTTCTCAGCTTCCTCGAGAGTCAAACATCGATGAAGGACAGAGTCAATACTAGTTCGATATTGTGTGTCTCCAATGATACGATAAGGTTGGGAGTAGTAATGAATCCGTCATCGCTTAGAGTGCGATAGCTTTGGTTGAAAATTTTGGGTCTAGAGATAGACAATGATTTCTCCATACCATGGATCAAGAGTACTAATGAGAAAGAGAGTCTCAACGGGAATGCACTCATCAAAATTAGTGGGATCATTTGCAGTGGGAAGATCACAAATCAACTCAAAAAAGACCAGGGATTTCTTATACTTAGCAACAGTGAATTCTAAGTCAAACTCTTGAAGGATGAAAATCCATTTCGAGTACTTGCCACCAAGAAACTAACATGTGAGAATGTAATTCATGGGGTTGATATCCGAAATCACCAAATTTTTTGCAGGATAATGTAGAGACGAAAACGTTGAACAACATGGACAATAGCCAACTTGATTTTCTCTACATGAGCGTAATGGGTCTCAGCATCGAAGAGATTGAAGCTCAAGTATTACACTACATGCTCTTAACCATCGTCATTGTCCTGCACCAGCACCATAACAATATTGATGTCAGTGGTGGCCAAATACAGGTAGTAATTACAGTGATAATTGGGAGGATGTAGTAGCGGAGCACTGATGAGGGCTTGTTTCAATGCATCGAAAGAGATTTGGGAAATTTCATCCCATAAGAATGGGATTCCATTTTTAAATAAGCGATTAAAGCCTATGGAAATGTCAACATAATTTTATACTAAGCGACAGAGGAAATTGGATTTCCCCTGCAAACTTTGCAATTGATGAAGAGAAGAGGGAGGAGGAAAAGTTATGATTTCCTCGACTTTAAGAGGATTAATGTGGATGTCTTCTTTGGACACCATGAAACCCAGAGCCGATTATATTTGATGCTGAAGACATACTTCTGAGGATTCAACCTGATATTATAGTGTCAACGATGAATTAATATATCTCTAAGATATTCGGTGTGATCTCGACATTTCATAGAATGAGCAGGAAGGTCATCGAGATATGACTGAACTATGCAATTTATATCATGAAAATCATATGACATAGCTAGTTGGAAGGTGGCCCTGACCTTCTTTAAGCAAAAAGGAAACTTTTATAGGCAAATTTCCCCTATGGACAGATAAACGTGGCTTTGTGTTGATCAGCTGGAGCAATTTTAGTCTAGTTATAGCCAAAGAAACATTACATAAAAGAAAAAATATCACTCCTGATGCATTCATTAATGATCTGGTCAATAAAAGGAGTGGGGTAATTGTCCTTAGGACATGCTCAATTGATATCACGGTAATTAATGCAAACCTAAATGGTCCCTTGTTTCTTATTAATGGGAACAATATTCGAGACCCAATCTGTCAATGGTGTAGGATAAATAAAACTGCCTTTTGATAAGTTTTTCAACTTCACCCTTTATTGCAGCAACCATTTTCAGGTGCATAGGATGAAGCAGTTGACGAACAGGCTTCGAATCTGGATAGGTGGTTATTTTGTGCACAACGATACTTGGATCAATGGCAGGAATATCTTCGTATGACCCCACAAAGAAATCACGAAATTCCTGAAAAATCTTAGTATAGATCTTAATCTCATCAGGAGAACATGATGCACTGATATGAACATTCTCAACAATCCCTAGTTTGACAGAGATTTCAATCATAATGATTGGAGTAATATTTCCCATGTTCCGTTAGGACAACACTTCATGAATCAAGGTTAGATTCTGAAGTGGTTCAGTCGGTGCAGATGAAGCATGGGATTCCAGATAGGAAAAGATGTCACCTGGAATTGGGAGAAAAGAGGAACAATGATGTCCATCATCCCACAGAGTTTCTTCAAGAGACATTACCTCCATGATACTTTCGTTGGTGGGGAAAGAATTATTCAAGGGATCATCATATTCCCAAGAACCAAACAAGGAATACTGTGAATAAGTGTCCAGAGAGGAAACCAAATTATCTTTGGTTCTGGATGCTACCTTAGTAGCCATGAGAATAATTTCATACATTTTCTCGACCAGGCTTAGAGGCATAATGTCACGAAAACTCTTGAGCAAGTTGGGATTGGGAAAAATCCATGGATCGTGACCTAATGAAATAATATTGATGGAGGTGACATTCGGTGATGGTAGTGGAAACATTTCCATAAGGGATGAGTCTTTGAAGAGACCCGAGCTGATGTTCTCGTAGGGAGTAGCGGTCTTCCAACATATGAACTATTGCCCGTTGAAGAATCAGAGGAGAAGAAATCGAAATGATCGACAGTCACAATTTTTCCTTGATGACGGAAACGAAGGAAATGGGGTGGAGAACACACACACTATGGTGTTTTTCCAACTGCTTCCAAGAATTATATTATAGTTCAATTTGGCGTCTACCACTTCAACTTCCATGGTTACCATTTCCCCCTCCAATAGGATGGGCAATGCCTTGAGAATACCGTACGACCGAGAACCTCTACCGTCGAAAGCTTCTAAGGTGTTCAAGGACTTATTAAGTGGGTAAGACACAATGGCTTTCCAACATGCGACAGAAATGATGCAGGTCAAGGCGCCTTCATCAACAACATCCTGATGAATATTCTTTCCCATGATGGTAACTTGAATCAGAAAAGCTACCTGAGATGGGAGGCATAGAATGAAATTCTCGAGTTTGAAAGTAATAATATTAGAATCAACGGGAACACTCCATCCAATAGAGGAGAGTAGTGCCTTCTGTTGTGATGGGAATGACTAAAGGACCTCCAAATATGACATCGTTGAAGGCGCTTGAGCTAGATCATATACAATATTTTAGTGTTGTGCAGCTCTCGCATTCAGATTATAGGACAATTTCTGAAGAACACCTTTTGGGGGTGGTCGAATGATGGAGTCACTACTCGGTCTCTCAAGGTGGACAGGACCAGAGGTAGGGGTCATGGAAGAGGATGGGTGATCTATAACTTTTGATTCCATAGGAGACTTATATGGATTGGGGTAGTCTTTCATTCTCATAGTCATGGTGATAGGTTCTATTCCAGCCATGAAAACCTGAGAGCTTCCATGCGATCAATCTTGATATACCATTTTCATCTCCTAAGAAGGGAAATTTTATTTCAAAACATTCGAAGTCTTGGGTGCACCCTTCAGAAGACAGAAAAATTTGGCACGCCGAGGAAAATCCTTGGTGTAATTATATTCATCATCAGACAAGGACATTTAGGCTTACGTGTTGAAGAATCATCAGCAGATGACTCCTTTGAATCTTGTTCAGGATTTTAGAATTTGGACTTGCCTTTAACCTTTTTATTACCTTTCAAGGATTTATCTACCGTGGTAGACTGATCATCATTGACCTTAGAGGTTTTACTAGGATTCTTCTAGTTTTTGGGCGTGGAGGGAGAAACAACAGTAGTGGATTTAGACTTCGAAGAATTTTTAGGCACACTACTATAAGTATGAGACATTGTCCCAATAACACCATCCACCAGAGGCATAATAGGAGACTGAGACGATATGGGATCAATTGAAGGTTGCGACCCATCAAGAAATAACTCATATAGAGTCCCAGACTGAGAATAAACCAAATCGCAGTATTGAACTCTTACAATGACCTCTTGTTCCATGACACACCCACACATGGCAAGATATTTAGCAATCCTGGGAACAAATGATTTTGATAACCATTCATTCAATAGCTATTCAAGGATCTCAAATTTGATGAGGTGACAGGGATTCTTCCATTCATGAATGTGATGTAAGATATGTGTAACAGTTTACTACTTCAACGAAGTGAGAATATGGGTGTTGGTTTCATACCAAATAGGTAACTGGAAGTGAGTAAGGAAAGCCATAGCCAAGGAATGAAAATCAAAGAAAATTCCTCGAGGGATCTTAGTATACCACTTTGTCGTGGTACCTATCAAACTATGCTGGAAAATATGAAGACAAATAGAATTTTTGACCCAAGAATTATAGGAGCACCACAAGTAATACGTCATAACATGGGTTTGGGGGTGTTCCCCAGATTCTACTTCGAAATTTGGAAAATATCTTGGGATTTTAGTTGGAATCAGTGGCCAATGCAACTGATGTTGGATTGGGTCATTTGTAAGCTTTGACACATTCAAAAATTCCAACGTAGACAAGAATGACAAGGGCGGATGATGAGGTTAAAAAGGTCGGGTGTTCCAACCTAGTTGATATGGATTCTACCCTCAATAGGGAAGATTTGTCCTAGATACATATACTTCCCGCATGGATGGTAAGGACCTTGTTGCAGGTATTGCTAAAAATAGGGACCTTGCTAGGGCTTTTGATAAGACCCCTCCGGGATTTGAGGTTGCGGAGATTGTTGGATGTAGGCTCTAGGGTGAGGAACTTGCTGAACACGAGGTCCAGTTTTTGGTCCCTGTTGAGCATAAGGTCTGGCCTGTGGTCCCTACTGAACATAGGGTCTAGCATAAGGTCCTTGTTGAACATAAGGTCCAAGCTAAGGTCATAATTGGGCTACTGATACTAAATGATCTGCTGATACTGAGCACCATACTGAGGCGCAGACTAGGGTTTCTAGTACTAACCTTGAGGAAATGGTTGGTATTGAGTACCAGGATAATTGGGGAGAGGACTAGATTGAACCAGATGGAGATTCAAACCAGCTTGGGTGTAAGAACCAAATTGAGGTTTAGTCGCAACAACGCTCACAGAAGGTTGGGGCTGTTGGACATACTATTGAGACGTGTTCGATTGAGGAACATAGTGATATTGTACGATCGGTTGTTGAACGTAAGGGATGTTAGTTTGTTGAACATACAAATACAATATGTTTGGTTGATAAAGGGGCTACTAAACCTAATAATAATGAATGTGAGGTTGTCTTTCCCCAGGGATAGACCTAGAATTTGGCTTCCCCTCAACCAAAAGGGGAGGTACGTAAAGAGGGTGAGACTGCCCCCCAGGCACCAACGAAACTATGGATTTTCCACTCAGTGGTTGAACTACAGTAATCGTAGATGGAGAGTGGGGGATAAAGGATTCGATCGAAACAACATTTTACCGATAGAGAATATAGGTCGAATAACAGGTTGAGAGACAGCACCCATTTTCGAAATGAATGGGCCAGAAGATGGAGGAATACCCATTGATCAAATGGGATCTGGGAATAAAGGTGTACCATAGGAAGCTCTAGAAATAAAGTTTCCCAAAGAGGTGTAACCTTGCAGAAGCATAGATGCAACCTGACTGGAAGGTATTTTGGTCCCACCTCCTGAATCATGAGGTGTAGAACCAAAAAAATCATTTTTATAAGGAAACACATATCATAGTAGCTTCCTAGATGTAAGTGCCAATGGTTTCCTAAAGTGTGCCCTGATGAGTGCTCATAAATGGACATCAGCAGCATTGGATGCCATTTCTTCAGGAAATGACTGATGGAAAGTATAGTGAGATGCTACTAGAGAAGTGAAAAAAGGCATTCCGGGCTGATCAAAAGCGTTATAAGTCTCTTGAGGCGAGACCACAACCAGATCCAAGAGCGGATTTTTTCAGGAAAGACCATGAACTGTGTAGATGGTTTAGGGCTTTCTAGCTCAGAGTCTTCTGATGTCATCCAAGGAGAATCATCAAGCAGTGGTCGAGATGAGATGAATTGAATAGTAATGATAATCCCAAGTTCATCACCTTGCACTTAAAGGGGCCCAAATATAAACTTAGGGACCTCAAGAGGAGTTTCTTTAGATCTATTAGAGGAGGGAAGAGGTGAATTCGACGATTCAGCCACGATGACCTTTCAAAGGAAGATTAAAGAAGGAAGAGGTGAAAACAATTCACAATTTACAAAGAAATAATGATGCTAGAGAAATGCATGGGTAAGATGTTTTCGTGGGCAGTTACTTTTAGAATTAACAAAAAATAAATAAAAAAAGGGTCTGCTAGGCATAAAGGTTTACCAAGTATTCATGAACTACAATATACACCTTGGTGATAAATGATAGAAAAAATGACCAAGGACTTAACATACTAAAGCCAATCTCCCTGAATGATGTGTTTAGTGTATCATGTTTAAAAGGAAACCGAATCGGTTACCTATGGTAGGCTTCAAACCTACTGGTGTCTCCACAAATATGCACAATGGTACGTGGGAGTCTAGTCTGTAGTAGTGTTGTCTAATGTGTAAACATTCAATGAGATTGCCCCAAATATACTTATCATACATCAATATACTTCCATACGTGGGACTAGATATCACCCCTAGGTTGTAATGAAGACCGTTAACGACAGCTCCTATGTTTTACT
This sequence comes from Pinus albicaulis, assembly GCA_034641835.2. Lineage (NCBI taxonomy): Eukaryota > Viridiplantae > Streptophyta > Pinopsida > Pinales > Pinaceae > Pinus > Pinus albicaulis. The sequence goes on from CM076575.1 coordinate 1,337,293,104, forward strand.
GTTGAGATTCAACAAGATGATGAGCTTAGTGAAAAGAGTGGCCTTCACTAAGTGGGCCCGTAGGCTATTTTTGGTGCAAAGTCTATTTTTAGACTATGTCTATTCTTAGACATGTCGATCATATTCTATGAGTTGCAAGATGATATTTGTGGATGGTTGGTCAAGTTGGAAAAATATATGGACTTCTATTTTTAGACATATTGGGCGGAGTCTATTTTTAGACTGGCAGTCTAAAAATAGATATGTCAAATATTATTAGCTCTTAATAATATTTGGACTCTAAAAATTATCTTATTCTCTTAGAGCACTTCAGTTAAGTGCACAGACGTGGCATAGTAGCTTACAGAAGGAATTACGCTATTCCTGAGGGTTTACTAGAGCTATTGCATGGAGGACTTCAGTTAGAACTCATGTGATAGAGTTTGGTGGAGTTAGAAGAGTAGTTGGTGGAGTTGTATTTAGTTTAACTCAGTTAGACTCAGTTCAGCTAGTTGTATCTAGTCTAACTGAATGATACACTAGTGAGAGTGGAGTGAATTAATTCAAAAATAATAACTCATTAATCAACTAAAGAATACATCAGTTAACTACAGTGCATGGCAGTTTCAGTGGAGACCAGTGGAGAGATAGGTGAAAGGGTATGTGTGACTATTAGTTGTGACTATAGTGATGCATTGATTGCATCCAACACTTAGTGGAGATGCCAATGAGGATTTAATGAGAAAGGCTGGAGAAATGCGAGTTCATTCAGAGCCATTCTTCAGCAGGGATTGTGCAGTAGAGGTAGGCTAGCAGGTGGCAAAGATCGGTGCATGGATATGTAAGATCAGGCCTGATTAGTGTGTAGCGATTGTATTGTATTGAGAGCTTGATATGATTAGCTTTGTATGAGGATTGTAACATGATCTCTATGACATATATATTATATATATATATAGTTGGGGTTTTCAGCTTCAGGCTTTCCCGTTAAACAACTGTGTTAATGTGTGTGAATTTTTATTGTTTCATGTGTGCATTGCAATCTTGATTTAATTTCCGCAGATGATCAATGGTGGAATAGATTTTGTATTTTGCATGAAGTTAAAATAGTGTGACATCAGGAGAATATTGGACATATAACACATAATTTATATAATTTCTACATGGTATCAGAGCAGTTGATCATTGGAGAAGATTGTAATTATTGAAGCGGTTGAGATTTGTGCTGGTGGAATTCGAATTTGTTGCAGTGTTTTCTTGGTGTCGAAGTTGACCATTCATTGAAATGTCTTTCAACAGATTGTGATTGGAGTATTCCCTTGATGGGAGCTCGAATTACATAGCATGGAAGGACAGGATGGAGGTGGTGTTGGATGATAATGGGCTGAAGGAGTTCATTGATAGTGATGTTCCTAAGCCGGCTTCTAGCGATACAACCGCACTTGACGCATGGCAAAAGAAGGTAGCAAAGTGTCGAAGGATTCTATTGGAAGGTGTGAAGGACCACATTGTGTCTAGCCTTCATGGGAAAGCCACTCCATTCTTAATGTGGAAGGCTTTGACAGACTTTTTCCAAAGTAGACGTGACTAGAGGAAGTTGGTTCTTAAAGAAAAGCTCAGAAAAATAAAAATGGACAAAGGCGACAGTATACCAAAATACCTCACAAAGTTTGTCCACTGCAAGGATGAGATGGGAAGTGTGGGGGTTATTGTTGATGAAGAAGACTTGGTGAGCTTGTCTCTCCTTGGGCTTTCGAAGAGTTGGCATAGCTACGAAGACTCTGTCAATGGACGAGAGAAACTACCAGGATTGGAGCGAATTTGGTCGGATCTTGTGCAGGAGTAGATAAGGCGGGGTACCAGGGATGGATATTCATCGAAGAATGAAGATGAAGAAAATTGTGCTTTGGCTACCAAAGGTAGGAAAGGAAAAGGGAAGAAATCTTCCAAATCCGAAGCTAAAGGCAAGAAGCAGTTTTTGTCCAAGGTGAAGTGTTTTCACTGTCACCAGCATGGGCATTTTGCCACCAATTGTCCACAAAAGAAGAATAATAAGTAGGTTGCTGGATTTGTAGCTAAAGAGGCCTTAGCCTCACAGTTTGAGCTGGATTTTTCTTTGATTTCATGCTTGGCTTCAATTATGATGGGATCGGTGTGGTTTCTTGACAGTGGTGCTTCTTTCAATATGATCGGAGACAAATATTTGTTTAGCGATCTGGAGGAAAAGAATCTTGGAGTGCACATAGAGATGGGTGATGATGGTAGATACAGTGTGACTGGTATTGGGACCATTTTCTTTGACAGGGAGTTCAAAAAACCTTTCATCTTGAAGGATGTCATGCATGTTCCAGGATTGAAGAATAATCTGATCTCCGTGGCGATGTTGGAAGACAAGGGTTATGATGTTGTTTTCAGTGAGGGAAAATATTTCCTTCGGCATAAAACAACTAGTAAAACCAGAAGGATAGGGATTCGAGTTAAGAATCTTTATCAATTGCAGGTAGATGGTTGTGTAGCAATGGCAGGAAAAGCAGAAGGAGCGTTGAGCCGGGATGAGGGCGAATTGTGGCATAGGATATTTGGCCATCTTCACCATGGCGCTTTGAAAATTTTGCAGCAGATTTCTACCGGGCTTCCCAAAGGTACACTTGCGCAGTCACATTAGTGCAAGGGATGTACTTTGGGAAATTTTTTGAAGACCACTTTTCATGAGAAGGATAGTTGCGCCTCGGCGATCCTTGAGAGAATTCACACAGACGTGTGTGGACCTTTCTCAGTTGCTTCAACAAAAAAGCATAGGTATTATGTGATATTTGTTGATGAATTTTCTCATAAGTGCTGGATCTTCTTCAGGCAGAAGAAGAGCAAGAAATACTCAAATTTCTGTGAGTTCAAGGTGCTGGTTGAGAAAGAGTTGGGGAAGTAGGTGAAATATCTAAAGAGCGATAATGGTGGTGAATACATCTCTGGTGAATTCAAAGACTTCTATAGCAAAGAAGTAATTCGAAGAAAACTCATAGCTCCTCATAACCCACAGAAGAATGGGGTCGTGGAGAGAAAGAGCAGAACGATCGTGGGTGTTGCACGGGCGATGTTGCATGATCAGGGCCTTCCCATACACTTGTGGGATGAGGAATGCAACACTATGGTTTATGTGCAAAATCGTTGTCCTTATAGATTACTTGGTATGAGTACACCCGAAGAGGCGTTTTCTGGTAAGAGGCCTGATATTTCTCATTTGAAGATTTTTGGCTCACCAGTTTACATTCATGTGACAAAGGATGCTAGGAAGAAGCTGGGGCTGACCACAGAGGTTGGGATATTTGTGGGGTACACAGAAACACCCCACAATTATCATTTTTATTTTCCAGACAGTCGGATGACTGTCATGCGATGGGATATTAAATTTCATGAGGAGAAAGCCATGAAGTTGTTGCTTGAGAGGGAGCTACACTTTCATGCAGAGGAGGAGCTACTTGTTCCTAAAGATGAGCCTCAAGATGTGGATCATCCACAAGAGGAGGTTCATGGAGTGGAAGAAACCACTCATGCAGTGCCAAACATCAGAGGGCGGAAGCGCACTACAGAAGCTGAGCGACTGAATCTTGATGCAGTGTAGAATGTAGGAGTTGGTTTGTTCGGTTCTCATTTAGATCCTATAGTGATATATTGTGATAATTAGAGTTGCATTAAACTCTCGGTTAATCTATTATTTCATGATAGATCTAAACATATTGACATCCGATACCATCATATCATAGATTGTGTGTATCAGAAGATCATGTTGCTTTCTTACATTCCTATGGAGGATCAGGATGCAGATATTCTGATGAAGGCACTCACCAGGAGAAAATTTGATTACCATAGAGACCAGATCAGGGTGGCAGATAATACCTATCTTGTTGAGAGGGAGTGTTGAGATTCAACAAGATAATGAGCTTAGTGAAAAGAGTCGCCTTCACTAAGTGGGCCCGCAGGCTATTTTTTGTGCAAAGTTTATTTTTAGACTATGTCTATTTTTAGACATGTCGATTAGATTGTATGAGTTGCAGGATGCTATTTGTGGATGGTTGGTAAAGTTGGAAAAATAGATGGACTTCTATTTTTAGACATATTGGGCGGAGTCTATTTTTAGACCGCTAGTCTAAAAATAGATATGTCAAATATTATTAGCTCTTAATAATATTTGGACTCTAAACATTATCTTATTCTCTTGGAGCACTTCAGTTAAGTGCACAGATGTGGCACAATAGCTGACAGAAGGAATTACGCTATTCCCGAGGGTTTACTAGAGTATTGCATGGAGGACTTCAGTTAGAACTCATGTGATATATTTTGGTGGAGTTAGAAGAGCAGTTGGTGGAGTTGTATTTAGTTTAACTCAGTTAGACTCAGTTCAGCTAGTTGTATCTAGTCTAACTGAATGATACACTAGTGAGAGTGGAGTGATTTATTCAGTTAATTAACTAAAAAATAATAACTCATTAATCAACTTAAGAATACATCGGTTAACTACAGTGCATGGCAGTTTCAGTGGAGACTAGTGGAGAGATAGGTGAAAGGGTAAGTGTGACTATCAGTTGTGACTATAGTGATGCATTGATTGCATCCAACACTCTGTGGAGATGCCAATGACGATTGCGTGAGAAATTCTGGAGAAATTCGAGTTCATTCAGAGCCATTCTTCAATAGGGATTGCATAGTAGAGGCAGGCTAGCAGGTGGCAAATATCGGTGCATGGATTTGCCAGATCGGGCATGATTAGTGTGTAGCGATTGTATTGTACTGAGAGCTTGATATGATTAGATTTGCATGAGGATTGTCACATGATATCTATGAAATATATTATATATAGATAGTTTGGGTTTTCAGCTTCAGGCTTTCCCAATAAACAACTATGTTAATGTGTGTGAATTTTTATTGTTTCATGTGTGCTTTGCAATCTTGATTTAATTTCCGCCAATGATCAATGGTGGAATAGATTTTGTATTTTTCATGAAGTTAAAATAGTGTGAGATCAGGAGAATCTTGTACATATAACACATAAGTTATATAATTTCTACATGGTATCAGAGTAGTTGATCATTGGAGGAGATTTCAATTATTGAAGCGGTTGAGTTTTGTGCTGGTGGAATTCGAAGTTGCTGTAGTGTTTTCTTGGTGTCGAAGTTGACCATTCATTGAAATTTCTTTCAACAGATTGCGAACGGAGTATGCCCTTGATGGGAGTTTGAATTACATAGCATGGAAGGACAGTATGGAGGCCGTGCTGGATGATAATGGGCTGAAGGATTTCATTGATAGCGGTTTTCCTAAGATGGCTTCTAGCGATGTAGCCGCACTTGATGCATGGCAAAAGAAGGTAGCAAAGTGTCGAAGGATTCTGTTGGAAGGTGTGAAGGACCACATTGTGTCTAGCCTTCATGGGAAAGCCACTCCATTCTTAATGTGGAAGGCTTTGACACACTTTTTCCAAAGCAGAAGTTACCAGAGGAAGTTGGCGCTTAAAGACAAGCTCAGAAAAATAAAAATGGAGAAAGGCGACAGTATACCAAAATACCTCACGAAGTTTTTCCACTGCAAGGATGAGCTGGGAAGTGTGGGGGTTACTATTTATGAAGAATACTTGGTGATTTTGGCTCTCCTTGGGCTTCCAAAGAGTTGGCATAGCTACAAAGTCTCTGTCAATTGATGGGAGAAACTGCCAGGATGGGAGTGACTTTGGTCGGATCTTGTGCAAGAGAAGATAAGGTGGGGTGCCAGGGATGGATATTCATCGAAGAATGAATATGAAGAAAATTTCACTTTGGTTGCCAAAGCTCAGAAAGGAAAAGCGAATAAATCTTCCAAATTTGAAGCTAAAGGCAAGAAGCAGGATTTGTCTGAGGTGAAGTGTTTTCACTGTCACCAGCACAGGATTTCACCACTAACTGTCCACAGAAGAAGAAGAATAAGCAGGCTAATGGATCTACAGCTGGAGAGGCCTTAGCCTCACAGTTTGAGCTGGATTTTCTTTTATCGCATGCTTGGTTTCAAGTGTGATGGGATCGATGTGGTTTCTTGACAGTGATGCATCTTTCCATATGACTGGAGACAAAGATTTTTTTAGTGATCTAGAGGAAAAGGATCTTGGAGTGCACATCGAGATGGGTGATGATGGTATATACAGTGCGATTAGTATCAGGACCATTTCCTTTGAGAGGGAGTTCGGAAAACCTTTCATCTTGAAGGATGTCATGCATGTTCCAGGATTGAAGAATAATCTGATCTGCGTGGCGATGTTGGAAGACAAGGGTTATGATGTTGTTTTCAGTGAGGGAAAATATTTCCTTCGGCATAAAACAGCTGGTCAAACCAGGAGGATAGGGATTCGATTTAAGAATATTTATCAATTGTAGGTAGATGTCTACGTACAAATGGTAGGCAAAGAAAAAGGATTGGTGAGCCGGGATGAGGGTGAATTGTGGCACAGCAAATTGGGCCATCTTCACCATGGTGCTTTGAAAATTTTGCAGCAGATTTCTACTGGGCTTTCCAAAGGTACACTTGCGCAGTCAGATCAGTGCAAGGGATGTACTTTGGGAAAATTTGTGAAGACCACTTTTCATGAGAAGGACCTTTCTCGATGATCCTTGAGAGAATTCACACAGACGTGTGTGGACCTTTCTCGGTTGCTTCAACAACAAAGCACAGGTATTATGTGATATTTTTTGATGACTTTTCTCGTAAGTGCTAGATCTTCTTCATGTAGAAGAAGAGCGAGACATACTCAAAGTTATGTGAGTTCAAGGTGCTGGTTGAGAAAGAGTCGGGGAAGCAGGTGAAAGATCTAAGGAGCAATAATAGTGGTGAATACATCTCTGGTGAATTCAAATACTTCTGTAGAAAAGAAGGAATTTAAAGAGAACTCATTGCTCCTCATAACCCACAGCAGAATGGGGTCGCGAAGAGAAAGAACAGAACGATCGTGGGTGTTGCATGGGCCATGTTGCATGATCAGGGCCTTCCCATACACTTGTGGGCTGAGGCATGCAACACTACAGTTTATGTGCAAAACCATTGTCCTCATAGAGTACTTGGCATGAGTACACCCGAAGAGGCGTTTTCTGGTAAGAAGCCTGATATTTCTCATTTGAAGATTTTTGGCTCACCTATTTACATTCATGTGATGAAGGATGCTAGGAAGAAGCTGTAGCTAACCATAGAGGTTGGGATATTTGTGGGGTACACAAAAACACCCCACAATTATCGTGTGTATTTTCTAGACAATCGGATGACTGTCATGCGACGGGATATTAAATTTCATGAGGAGAAAGCCATGAAGTTGTCACTTGAGAGGGAGCTACACTTGCATGTAGAGGAGGAGATACTTGTTCCTAAAGATGAGCCTCAAGATGTGGATCAGCCACAAGAGGAGGTTCATGAAGTGGAAGAAACCACTCATGCAGCGCCAAACATTAGAGGGCGGAAGTGCACTACAGAAGCTGAGTGACTGAATCTTGATGTAGTGCAGAATGTAGGAGTTCGTTTGTTCAGTTCTCACTTAGATCCTACGGTGATATATTGTGATAATAAAAGTTGCATTAAACTCTCGGTTAACCCAGTATTTCATGATAGATCTAAAAATATTGGCATCCGTACCATCATATTAGATATTGTGTGTAGCAGAAGATCATGTTGCTTTCTTACATTCCTATGGACGATCAGGATGCAGATATTCTGACGAAGGCGCTCACTAGGAGAAAATTCGAGTACCATAGAGACCAGGTCGGGGTGGCAGATAATTCCTATCTTGTTGGGGGGGAGTGCTGAGATTCAACAAGGATGATGAGCTTAGTGAAAAGAGTCGCCTTCACTAAGTGGGCCCACAGGCTATTTTTGGCGCAAAGTCTATTTTTAGACCATGTCTGTTTTTAGAGATGTCGATCATATTCTATGAGTTGCAGGATGTTATTTGTGGATGGTCGGTCAAGTTGGAAAAATAGATGGACTTCTATTTTTAGACATATTGGGTAGAGTATATTTTTAGATTACTAGTCTACAAATAGATATGTCAAATATTATTAGCTCTTAATAATATTTGGACTCTAAACATTATCTTATTCTCTTGGAGCACTTCAATTAAGTGCATAGATTTGGCACATTAGCTGATAGAAGGAATTATGCTATTCCTGAGGGTTTACTAGAGCTATTACATGGAGGACTTCAGTTAGAACTCATGTGACAGAGTTTGGTGGAGTTGTATTTAGTTTAACTCAGTTAGACTTAGTTGAGCTAGTTGTATATAGTCTAACTCAATGATACACTAGTGAGAGTGGAGTGAATTAATTAGTTAATTAATTCACAAATAATAACTCATTAATCAACTGAAGAATACATCAGTTAACTATAGTGCATGGCAGTTTCAGTGGAGACCAGTGGAGCGATAGGTGAAAGGGTAAGTGTGACTATCAGTTGTGACTATAGTGATGCATTGATTACATCCAACACTCAGTGGAGATTCCAATGACGATTGCGTGAGAAAGGTTGGAGTAATGCGAGTTCATTTAGATTCGTTCTTTAGTAGGGATTGCGCAGTAGAGGTAAGCTAATAGGTGGCAAAGATCAATGCATGGATTTGCAAGATTGGGCCTGATTAGTGTGTAGCGATTTTATTATACTGAGAGCTTGATATGATAAGATTTGTATGAGGATTGTTACATGATATCTATGACATATATTATATATAGATAATTGGGGTTTTCAGCTTCAGGCTTTTCTGTTAAAAAGCTATGTTGATGTGTGTGAATTTTTATTGTTTCATGTGTGCATTGCAATCTTGATTTAATTTCCACAGATGATCAATGGTGGAATAGATTCTGTATTTTGGATGAAGTTAAAATAGTGTGAGATGAGGAGAATCTTGGACATATAACACATAAGTTATATAATTTCTACATTTACAACGTCAGTACACGTATCTAGCCTAGACCACTAAATTTTCTCGTTATTTCCAATGATCCTTAAGGTAAATTGAGTTAATTTTAATGTTGATATTGATTTAAGTTTCATTTTATGCTCAAAATCAATGTCACATGAATCTTTATAGTGTAGAATAAATGCAAAAGAAAAAAGTTCCATTTCAATGAAGCCTAAACTATTTGGGGAAGAGATACAAGCAAAATCACAATCAATGAAATAACAAAAATGCCCCCAAGCTAGCTTAAAGCTACAAAAATCCATTCTTTTCCAAATAATTCACTTTTCCCAAAAAAATGCAACTTATTGAAAAATAAAAATACTTATCTTTTCCACTAAGATGTACAAATTTTTTTTTTTAAACTTTGAAATGAAATAAAAATAAAAACAAATGAACGAAAGAAGAAATTCAAATCCTTTCACTTTTCTTTCAATCGAACAAAAATAAAAAGTTCTTTAAAAATTGCATGAATGAAATGCTTTTCACTCTTTTTAGAACGATAAAGATAAGTTAAATAAAGATTGAAATGAAAATTGCTTTCAATTCCTTTTGAATTTAGACAAAGGACACAATCTTCTAGACTTGTGAGTCAAACAATTTTTGATCCTATGTTTGACACTAAACTGAAGGTCAAATCAGAGATGCAATGATGGCCAGTGCATACGTCAAATCACTTCAAAAAAAGTCAAGAACAATGTGAAAAAAGGTGTTTTAAATGGGGAAAAATATCCCAACTTACAAAGAGACAAAAGAGATGAAAATACTTTCTCAAAGAAAACAAGTAATTTAAACATACACCAAGGAGGTCATTGAGATCCCACAAACTTCCTTCAGGGTCTAGGATACATTGGAAAATCAAGAGGAAACCCTAATTTTTCCTAGTTCTGAGATCAACGCTTCTATGATAAGCAGAAGAGTGTTGAAAGGCAAAGCAGTGCAGTTGTACTATATAGAGCAGTGATGCCAGTGCTACTATGCAAACAGAAGGCGTGTAGGTCACTAAAAACAAGGAAAAACAAAAAGGAGTTTCACAAAAACACCATACCTAACACAGTGAAGTGACTATAAAACCTTGCATAAACTAACAGAGACCTAGGCAAGCTTAGATTCCATAAATCAGTAAAATTGATCCAAGATCAATCCGAGGAAGGAACACTAAGAGGCTAAGCTCCCTAGCAGAGTCACCACTTCTGTTGTCAAGATAAACTCTCTATATGGAGAGAGGCGATCTCTCTATCCCTAGAGTGGATCTAGAAACACGAGATTCTTTCTAATGCAATGCTCTCTTAACTATCATTTATAATGCGACAAGAAAAAAGATAAGAGTACATTTTTTCCAACGCTACACTTAAATCCATTGATGATGACCTTGATACACGATCCTTTTAGGCTTGCTCCTTGCTACTAATGGGACACAAATACCTGTGGATGATCAAGAGGCAAAAAGAAACCTAATACAATACATAATAATCATAAACATTAGATATCTAACAGATTAGGGAGTACCAAAATATTTTCATAAATAATTGGACAAATATATAAAGAAAACATCAGACGTTATTATTAATAAATATAAAAAGGAGAGCTTACATCTCAGGACTTGATGTTGGAGGCCTCCTTTGGTGAAAATTTGAGTCCTTCATTGAAGCTCTAAATAATTCCTTCTCTTGAACACTTAGTCATTATCATAATGTTGGGATGAAAGGGAACACGATTTCACACGAGCCTCACAACGATCAACCAAGATCTAAAATTGTGGGAATGAGGGATATGAATTTATAGGAAGGGAGAAGAGGTTGGGAGCCCATGAAAGGAGGAGGAGGGCCCACTTTCTAAGGGATAAACCCCCATGGATGAGATCAAAGATCTAAAATTAGAGAGTTCGACCCTATCAACACAGTTTAACAATTAACTCATCGCATTGGAGCTTCTTGAGGTCAAAGATTCTCCTCCATTTGAGGAAACACTACCACAAAGGGATCAATGTAGTTTTCCAGAAAATAAGGGTGTTTGCGGTGCTAAGCCATGACTATGAATATGACATCAGTGTGGTCATGACACCAGGAAGGGCGGTGACCCAGGAAACTAGGAATTTGACCAAGTTTCTTCAGTAATCTTCCAAGGTAGTTTTCTTTGGATCTTCAGGGGATGTCTTAACATATTTATCGATGGTGGAAACATTTGACAGGCTATGTCATGGGGCATTTCAGAATCAAGGGCGGGAAAATGAGCATGGCGAAAAATTAATATGTAAGAGGTAGCCAATATCCTATCAGAGGTAGAGCACGACATTGAGGGATTGACCCACGTGGTTGAGGAGATCGTAGTCGATTAGGCTCCCATGCAACTTTAGCAACTCACCATTGAGGTTCTAAGCCATATTTGTCATTTGCTACGCAAGATGGTTCGTATAGTGTCTTTTTATTATGAGCACCATTAATATGCTTAGATGTTTTCATGTAGTTTTTCATATGGACGATGTATCCATATGTGTCTCGGGGCACAAGTTCCTGTAAAACCAAGCTTATATATGTGCATTATTTCAGTGTTTCCTAGTTTCTATTATGTTTTCAATATGATATGATGTGAATTGAATTTTTTAACATTCATTGCAAATATCTATCTAAGAGGAGATTAGATAGGGCATATGGTAAAGTGTTTTGATTTCCAGAAATGTGTTCATCTTATATGAAATATGAATGTATTTCTAGAAGACATACTCTCAAAACCATGCGAAGGATGGTGGGATTTCTATCTGAATAGAGATTTTCAAGTTGTAGTACTATGAGTTGGGAATCGAATCTGATGACTAAATGACGGATACCATGTGAAATAGCATGAGATAGTAGCTCAAACACTGTGCTATACTTAACGATGTTGTTAGTCAAGCGACCAATGCAAATATCTTGCATACTCATGAGCTCACCATTTGGATAAAAGATAGCACATGCTACAGAAGATAGGTTCTGAGTAATACAACTAGCACTATCAGTATAACCAATGTACCGTTTGAGAGATGTCGATATTTTCATACCAAACATAAACGAGATGAACTGAAACCATGGGAATCTCTGAAAAAGACACACTACAAACACACTAAAAAAAACCTATAGACAATATGTACATAATGTACTATGCCTGAGATCAAGCATAGTATTTTCTTAGGTACAACCCATTTATGGGCTGTGTCAGTGGAACTCCATCTAAATTTACCAACTCGTAGGCCCATTTTTTAGGGACTTGCTTGAAAATGTGTGGGCCTAACCACATAGGTTGGAAATTTCTGGGACCTAACTTATTGACCTATTGGTCATATAAGAGAACTAGGTCTCCTTCTGAGAAGACTTGAGGCTTCACACTTTTATCATATTATTCCTTAACATGTCTCTTACTGGCTTCATTGGCTAAAGCAACATCACATTGGATTTCATGGAAATGAGTCCATTGTAATGGATGCTTTGTAGGTTTTAACCCTGTACAGAAATTATCTACGAACGAATCTTTAAAACAGAAAATAAACAATAGCAAGAGCATAAAACATAAAATAGATAAACACAGAGATTTTCCCGTGGATCCCAAATCAGGATGACCAGCTTTATTTTTCATTATATTACTTTGAGTGTTACAACACATATATATACGTGTCAAAGCATACATAAACCCCAATCCATTAACCCTGGATTAGAACATAACCGTAGTTCCCTTGACTGGATCTAAAAAATACCAGGGTCCGAAAACCATCATTCCCCAAAACCATGTGCAAACCAATGCACAAAACCATGGGCGAGTCCGCCCACCAAAAAATAAGGAGAAATATTTTTTTCCTGGGCCGCTACATCAGACCCCAAATAGGGGGGGCTGTCTCCCCCCTGTGACCCCCCTACTGCGCCCAGCGCAATGTACAGGAAGGTTTTCGCCCCCCCTATAACCCTCAGTGCGTGACTAGTTGTGGAAAGAATATAACAAATACCCAACATTCCCCCACTTGTTTTTTTATTTCCACAGGGGGCCACAGGAGAGCTTAGTCATTAGCCCAACTCTGCAACACCCATTGTTTCTCTACACCAAGAGAATTTTTGAGTGCTCATAGACTTCTTCAATGTATCTGCAACATTCTTTGAAGTGTCCACCTTTACCAACAACACCCTTTTAGCCTCAACCATATATCTCACAAAGTGATATTGAACATCAATGTTCTTTGTCCTTCAGTGATAAGCAGGGTTCTTAGCCAATAAAATTTCACTTTGTCTATCACAGTCTATCCTTATAGCTTACTGCACCAACCCCATACTTGAACATAATCTATACAACCAAAATTCCTCCTTTCTTGCATGAGTGGCTGTCATGTATTCTGCCTCTGTAGTTGAGAGAGCCACTACAGACTGTCTTTTACTCATCCAACTGACTGCACCTCCAAATAGGCTAAACACATACCCACTTGTAGATCTTCTTTGGTCTAGATCTCCAGCCCAGTCTGCATCAACAAAACCACGAATGTCGAACACTCTTTCCAATCCTGGTCTTCCCTGGTAGCACAAGCCATAATCACTAGTGTCGCGCAAATATCTGAAAACCCACTTCACTATTGTCCATTGCTCCTTCCCTGGGTTTGACATAAACCTTCTCAATACTCCCACTGAATGTGCAATGTTTGGTCTAGTACATACCATTGCATACATCAGGCTACCCACTGCTCTTGCATATGGAACACATGACATATCCTCCTCTTCTTCTTGTGTCTTGGGACACTGTTCAGTAGACGGCTTTGTACCTACAAGAATCAGAACATTCACTGGTTTACTATCCTGCATATTGAACCTCCACAATATGGTATTGTACATACTTCCTCTGGTTTAACAAGAGCTTCCTCTTTGCTTGATTTCTCTTAATTTCCATGCCCAAAATATATTTTGTAGCACCAAGATCCTTTATGTCGAATTTGGAGAACAGTTGGGTCTTCAAATCTTGGATAATTTATTTATCATTTCCAATCAACAACATATCATCCACATATAGGAAAAAATAAATAACACGGTCACTAATTAATTTAAAATAAACATAGTGAACCCCCTTGCTTCTGGTGAAGCCAAGTCCCCATATATAGGTATCAAATTTCTGATACCACATCCTTGGTGACTATTTTAACACATACAAAGACTTCTTTAACCTACATACTATTTCTTTCTTCCCCTTCATCATAAATCCTTTAGGTTGTTTCATGTATATCTCCTCTTCCAGATCCTCGTGAAGAAATTTTCTATTCACATCCATCTATTCTACCTCAAAATCAAATGCAAAAGCAATAGATAAACGTAATCTAATAGAAGTAACTTTGGAAATAGGAGAAAAAATATCACCAAAATCAACTCCCGGCACCTGGGAATAACATTTTTCTACCAACCTAGCTTTGTATTTCTCCACCTTGCCTTCTAAATTCATCTTCTTCTTAAACACCCATTTGCTCCTAATGGGCTTCCTTCCAGCCGGCAACTCCACCAGATCCCATGCCTCATTTTTATGCAAGGATGCCATTTCATCAACCATGGCCTCTTTCCAGAGTTTTCCATACTCTGAATCTATGGCCTCCCTAATGGTTCTAGGATCATCATCAGCTATATTTAAAGAAAAATTTGAACAGAAAGCAGATGGACTATACCTTTCTGGTTGTATTTTTTCCCGAACTGATCTTCTCATAGCTGGAGTTTGTGGCTCTTCCTCTTCCGAGTCTTCTTCTGTTGTAGAGTCTGGTTCATCCTCCTTTAGCTCAAAATCTATCTTCTAAGGTTCCTTTGGTAGGAATTCATGTTTAACAACATATTTCACCTCTCTAAACACCACATCTCGGTTGTAAAAAACCTTCCTTTTTTCCGGGTTCCAAAGCTTGTAACCCTTTAAACCATCCTTATACCCAATAAAGATGCACCTTTCAGATTTATTATCCAACTTGCTTCTTTTCTCCTTTGGAACATGTACATATGCATCACATCCAAATACCCTCAGATGTGAAAGAGAGGGCCTCTTACTAGTCCATACCTTATGTGGAGTCTTATCCTCCAACGCTGATGAAGGTGATCTGTTAACCAAGTAACATGCAGTCTCCACTGCCTCTCCCCATAATTCTTGTCCTAACCCGGTACCACTAAGCATGCTTCTTGCCTTTTCCATCAGTGTTCTATTCATTATTTCTGCAACTCCATTTTGCTGAGGTGTGTATGGAGTAGTATTCTACCGTGCTATACCACACTTCTTACAGAACTCTTCAAATTCCTTCTTGCAGAACTCCCCACCATTATCTATCCTCAACACCTTTATCTTATTCTCTGTCTAGTTTTCCACTAGAGCCTTAAATTCTTTAAATCTATCAAAGACTTCAGATTTCTTCCTCAAGAAATATATCCATGTATTCCTTGAGAAGTCATATATGAATGAAACATAGTGCATAGACTTACCCAATGATGGAACCGACACAGGTCCAAACACATCACTGTGCACAAGCTCTAATATATTATTCGCCCTCTTCGCACCAGAAGGAAAACTCACCCGATTCTGCTTCCCATATACACAATTTTCACATAAATCGAAATCCAGAGATCTATTATACATACCTTCTACCATACCATTTCCATGTAGTATCTGAAGGCCATTCTCTCCAATATTTCCAAGCATTTGATGCCATAGCATGGTATTTTCTCTAGATATTGCTAGGCTTTCCACTCCACTTTTGAGAACCACAGAACTATTGTACCCATCAATAACAGTGTTGCCCTAAAGATTGTACAGATTTCCAATCCGAACTCCTCGCATTAATACCAATGCTCCCCAAACCATCTCACAAGTATCTTTCTTGAACACTTTTTTTACACCTGCATTGTCCATATTGCTTACAGAAATGAGATTTCTGACCAATGCAGGAATGTGCAGAACACCAGGAAGTGTTCTAATCCTTCCACCTTGCAGCTCCAGCTTGAAATTTCCACGTATGACGATTATTTCCTTCCTATCATCACCTAAAAATACATCACCACCATAATATTTCTCATACTCGTAGAACCACCCCCTATGGGCAGTGAAGTGAAAGGATGCACCCAAGTCAATCAACCATGACTCATGATCTACATGTGTATTTGAAGAAGAAGCTAGATACACATCCCCACCTTCATCTGAGGTGGTTTTTTCCTTTACAGAAGGAGCATCATCATATCCCTTTCCTTTCTTAGGAGATTTAAATCTACAGTCCATTTTGTATTGTCCTTCCTTTCCGCATTTCCAACACACCTTTACAAACTTTCAAGGAGATTTAGATCTCCCTCTAGATTTTGATCTCCCACTCAAAACCTTATTCTTGTTTCTGTTCTAGGACCTTCTTAGTACAAATAAGGCATCTCCATTCTGACCCTCCATATTTCTTCGTCTCATTTCCTCTGATAGCAAGGCTGAGACAATGTCATCAAAATTCAAGGTAGTTGTGTTGATACCTATTGCAATAACCAGACTGTCCCACGAGTCTGGTAGAGAACACAAAAAACTGATGCACTTATATTCATCTGAGATTTTAATATCAACAGATGAAAACTGACTTACCATAGTATTGAAGGCATTTAGATGCTCTGTCACTAAGTCTCCATCCTTCATCCTTAGGTTATATAGCTTTTTCCATAGGAACAATTTATTCACCAGAGACTTAGATTGGTACAAAGTCCCAAGTTTGTCCCACAAGGTATTCGTCGTAGCTTCCCCAGATACATTCAACAATACTAAGTTTGAGACACACAACCATATTGTGCTCTTAGCCTTTCGACCCAGCTTCTTCCAGTCTTCATCTCACACTGTCGTTGGTTTAGTACTTGGATCTACCGCGATCCACTGGTTTTTATCCACCAACAGATCCTCCATCTTGAGCTTCCACAAATCAAAACTGTGACCATTAAATTTCTCGATCTCTATCTTCCCACTGCTTGCCATATTCTTTCACCACAAGAATCGATCCCATAGATCTCCCACTGAACAGGGTCTACCACAGGCCCGAGGAAAAAACCCTCAGTAGAAAAGGTGTCCCCTTGAAGCCGAAACAACTCTGATACCAAATGTAGGTTTTAACCCTATAAATAAATTATCTACGAACGAATCTTTAAAACAGAAAAAAAAAAAATAGCAAGAGCATAAAACATAAAATAGATAAACATAGAGATTTTCCGCTGATTCCCAAATCAGGAAGACCAGCTTGATTTTTCATTATATTCCTTTTATTGTTACAACACATATATATACATGTGGAAGCATACGTAAACCCCAATCCATTAACCCTGGATTAGAACATAACTGTAGTTCCCTTGACCAGATCTACAAAATACCAGGGGCCAAAAACCATCATGTCCCAAAACCATGTGCAAACCCATGCACAAAACCATGGGCGGGTCCACCCATCGAAAAATAAGGAGCAAATTTTTTTTCCCTGGGAACTGCCCTCAACCCCATACAGGGGGGGCTGTCACCCCCATTGTGACCCCCCTACTATGCCCAGCGTAATGTACAGGGGGGCTATCGCCCCCCCTGTAACCCCCCCACGCGTGACTAGTCATGGAAAGAATATAACACATACCCAACATGCTCTTCATCTACAGAAGTGGCAGGAAGAATTTCGATGGCTAGTTTCAATGATAGAATTTCACACTCAATGGGGAGGATCTCTTCCAGACCATAAACCAACTCAAAGGGCGTGAATTCGGTCGCAGTCCTAACTAATTTTTGGTATGCCCACAAGGCTGCATAAATAAGCATGTGTTTGTCTGATTTATGGACCCCTACCATACGTTGAAGCATAGTTTTAAGAACTTTGTTGCCAACCTCAACTTTTCAGTTATCCCGTGGATAGTATGGAGTGGAATTATAATGTGAAAGTCCCAAATTGGAAGCTATTTTGGTCATCATATGATTTCATAAATTTTTTATTTGATCCGTAAGTATCACTTTTGGCATGCAAAATCATCAATAACATGGGTGAATAAAAATTATGCATTCGTCTCGTCGATGTTGTTGAATATAGGCATGGCCTTAACCCACTTAGTAAAGTATTCAACAACGAAAATAATATAACGATGCCCCCTAAATGAGTAATGGTTACATGTCATAAAGTAAATGCCCCATATTGCAAAAGTACTAACAATGATGACACGATGCAAAGGAGCAGGGGGATCACGCATCTTGCAATCATAGACCTGGCCTACATGACACTTATGGATAATGGCGATGTAGTCGTGAAAGATAGTGGGCCAAAATTAACCAATGCATAGGATCTTTTATGTAGTAGCATAACCAGATAGATGTCCACCACATTCCCTCGAATGGTATTCGTTGAGAACTTTCTTAGCTTCCTCGAGAGTGAGGCACATCTGTAAGATCATATCAATGATAATGGCAAAGGGTGTCACCGATAATGATGTAATTTTGGGATTGGTATTGAATACGTCACTGCTCAAAGTGAGATTTATTAAGACAAAAAGTCTGGGTCTGGAGATAAATGAGGAAGTATCCATACCATGAGTCAGATGAAAAATTCAGAAACATTAACTCGTTAGGGATCAAATCTTCAGATGTAGATTCAGAATCAGGGGAAGGGGGTTCACACATAAGCTCAGAAAAAACTATGGATTTATTCGACTTGGATTTGATGAATTCTAGGTAGAACCCTTGGATAATAAAGATCCATTTAGAGTACTTTCCCCCCTAGCAATTGACGTGACAGTGTATATGTCATAGGGTTGCAATCTGAAACAACTGTAGTTTTCCTAAGCATGATATAATGGTGAAACCTTTGGACGAATTGAATGGCTACCAAAGGAAAATTTTCTATGTGAGTATATCTAATATTAGTATAATTCAAGTGCTGGCTCATATAATAAATAGCATTTTCAGTCCCAATATCATCCTCTTGGACCAATACCATTTCTATAGTAGAAATGAAAACAACTAAGTACAATAAATAGTCGTTCTGATAATTAGAGCAGTATAAAATAGATGCTCGAACCAATACATACTTCAAGATATCAAAATATTTTTGAGCAGTGTCATCCCAATGGAAGGGTACCCCTTTCTTTAGTAAGTGAGTGAATCCTTTGGTCAACTCAACGTAATTTGGGATGAACCTCCATAGGAAGTTAGCTTTCCCTTATATTCTTTGTAACTGAGCAAGAGAAGATGTTGTAGTCAATTCAATGATTATTTGCACCTTTAGAGTATCAATATGAATTTCTTGTTTTGAAATAAAAAAACTTAGGAGATGAACAAAAATAGCACATAACACACATTTTTGTGTGTTAATTCGAATGATATAGTGTCTATAATGGAGAAAGATAGCCTGGAGATGCACCAGGTGATCAACCCCATGTTTGGAATGAGCAGGGAGATCGCCCAAATATGGTTGTATGATGTGTTTTATACCATGAAAAGCATAATCCATCACACATTGAAATTTGGCACCCGCATTCTTCAAGATAAATGGGAGCTTTTGATAAGTGAAAGTACCCCAGGGACATATAAATGTAGACTTAGGTTGGTCTTTTGTGAGAATTTTGATTTTATTGTAGCCCAAGAACCCATCCATGAATGAGTAAATCTCATAGCCAATGCAATGATCGAAAATATGGTCGATGAAAGGGGTTAGATATTTTTCCTTGGGAAAAGCACAATTCACATCACCATAATTGACACATACTTGAATTGTGCCATGTTTCTTTATGATAGGGACGACAGTTGATACCCAATCAGTTAAAGGGACGGGGTATATGAAACCATCCTAAAGAAGCTTTTCAACTTCAGACTTGATCATGGTAGCCTTCTTTGGATGTACCAGACAGGGGCCTTTTTAGACAATTTTGGCATTAGGATATGTCTTAATCTTGTATAAAACTATATTTGTGTCAATTCCTAAAATTTCTTGATAATTCCACGCAAATAAATCTCGAAACTCATGGAAAATTGCCCTATAAATCTTGATCTCAAATGGAGAACAAGATGCTCCAATATAGATATTTTTGACAATATCTGGTTTGATAGAAATGTCAAGAGGTATCATCTCTTTGATATTTGAGAGGTTCTTTTCAAAGTTGATCTCGTGAATAGAGACAAAATTTATAAGAGGTTCGATTGAAAGGGGTAAATAGACAACACTGATATTATCGTTAATGGAACCTGGTAAGGGCGAACGATGATTATGTTCATCCCATGACCTGTCATCTGGCATCATGATCTCCATGATGATTTCATTGATATATAATACACGAGACAAAGGATCATAAGGTTTTCCATAATCCAGTGATTGATCTACACAATTGATCAAAGTGAAACTATAAGCTACATAAGATGAATGAATATCTTCGTAATCTAGCCCAATAGGGTTCAACGACATTTGGTTGCCAAAACCTTAGATCTTTGTTTCATCAGCTACAATCCATATATCAGAGGGGACTATAGATTATTATATCATGTTGATATAGGCAACTGAAAAAGAGTTGTTGGGAAGGGTAGGAGGTGGGAGTGAAAATGTTCCCATCAGCGAGGAATCCTTCTATAATCCAACCCTGACATGCTTATAGGATTGTGGGGATTCCCCCACAATAGGGAAACTTTCAGTAACATGAGAATCATAGGAGAAGAAGATGCGTTTATCTATGGATATAATCAGACCCTTATGAGGAAAGGAAATCATGTGAAAATAGGTCAAAATGATGCTAGCCATAGTGTAAACCCATGTACGTCCTAGTATATATTGTAATCAAGAAGCCATTCAATAAATTCTAGTTCTATAAAGATGATTTTTCCCCCAAATTCTATTTGAAGGGAATTCAAGGTCTCACAAGGTTTGTAAGTTATTCTATGAAATTTTTTCAATGTGGTGGTCTATTGACTCAGTTGAGGTGAACCAATCGCCTTTAAGAAAGACATGGACATAATGCAGGTCGAGGTTCCTTCATCCATGATAGAATGATGAATGTTCTTACTGTTAGCCACCTATAATATTTGTTATAGCAAAAGGTGGCTAAGACTTTTTGAGCCTTCAAGGAACAAATTTCATTGCTAAAATTTTTTGCCTCTTGAAGACTCTGGAAGGCCTCATGCCTCTTTTCAAAATCTTCATTTCTGTTCCCATTTTATACTCAAAAATTCTGCTAATTTCATGAGAAAAGATTGCTGAAAAACCATCATTTTTCCCCTTCTCCCACTCAAATATAACCTTCATTTTCTCCCCTTTTCTCTCCGTAAAACTCCTTTGTTTTCATGATTTCTCTTCTTCCCTTCATGAAAATCACTTTTACAAAGTTAAAGACTCACTCTTTAACCTTGCCGAAACCCCCAAATCCATTGAAAACCTTGAAAATTTTCATAAAAAATACATGTTTCTGCATAAAGGCCTAAGCCCCCTTGGGCTAAGTCCTAAACCATTTCCCCCACACGCCCAGACCCTGGAACCAAGCGCTAACCCTGATTGGAGCTTATCGCATCAGAAAGATTCAAGTGCGCAAGTCTTTGCCATATTCCAAAGTTCCGATGCGATTAGCTGTGTATTGTAAAAACCCTGATCATATTATTTTTTTATATATAAATATCTCGTGGGCCCTCCTCCGGCGCTGAAAACCTTATGAAAATCCATTCCCGATCCGTTTTTTCCTTTGTAAATACAAAAAAACCCATTTATCCAAAGTTTGGTCTAAAGAGAGAAAGTCACGTGTTTAATATAAATGGGTAGATTAAAAAGACTGATCGTGCAATCACATCGGAGAAATCCAATGGGTAGATTAAAAGGACCGGGCCCGAAGCTCCGACTGCGATTGGCCTTTGTTTTATCGCACAATCACATCAGAGAAATACAATGGGTTGATTAAAAAGACCCGCATCAAACTTCCGATGCGATTAGGGCTTATATATATAAACTCTGCCCCCCGCCTTTTTATTTCATATAGCCTGTGCCTGGGACGAAGAGTTAAAGTCCCAAGGCGTTTATCGCATTGGGAAATTTCAATGGGTTTATTGAAAGACCGGGCCCGATGGCTCCAATTGCGATTAGCCCTTTGTTTTATATACGCCTCGGGCATATTACATTACATAAATTCCAAAGGCCCCGTAGTCGGGCGCCTATGCACCTTATACATATATTCTGCCTCCGTAGCATAAAAACTTTGTTTATTTCAATTTTTGGGTTTTATATTTTATAAGGGTTTTTTCCGCCAGTTCGTTTCAAAACTAATCCCTCACGTTGATCTAAGACTGATCCAATGGCCCACGTGACATCGCATCGCAAGTTTTAATCGCATATATTTGATTTGTCCCCCCAATCGGTCATCCCTCGATTCGCTCCCCACCATTGATCTGATCCTTAGATCAACGACCATGGCTTAAACGCCTCTGCCCTCCCGATCGCGTAATCGCATCGGAGATTTTCATCACACCCCTTTTCTCCTCTCACCGATTGCGATCCTCCGATTTGATCTGGGCCGTCCACGTGTCCAGATTGGACGGTCCCAGATCATTCCCGTGTTGTTTTATCGCCCTCCGCCTTTCGCCAAAAGGTTTTCGAATCAATTTCCACTGTTGATCATTGCTCTATCAACGGTTCTGTTTTATTCCTCCCCTGCTCTCATGTTTAACCTCTTCTACGCAGATCTCGACCGTTGGATGCTTTCATCCAATGACTATACTCCTTCCCCACCTTCTGAAGCAGTAAAAACCCGAAAAAAGCAGGATTTCTTGATTAATTGTTTGTGTTTTGTAGTTACTAAACAGTCTTCCGTTATAACAAAGGAAAGGTTAGAGGCCGGGAAAGACATTTCCTGTGCCTTTGATTCATCAAAAGAAGTCATCCGCAGGGTCTAAGATTTATGTTTCATCAATGCTCTATGAGCATTGATGCCGTGAAGGGACCTGCGCGGCCTGCACATCGACAAGACATTATGATTTAAATCACATTTAAAAGAGTATTAGTTCTTGAAGACAGAGCACAACAGAATAAATATTGAAGACAGAATTGTGGGGATCACGGCTAAGAATGATTATCAAAAGCCTAATCCCCCCAAATTAAACACAATTAAAGGGAAATCACAAATGTTTAAAAGACAGAAAGGCCTCCACCACCACTTTTGAGGAAAATTGATTCCTCTCAGCTACCACAGAGCCACCTGTTGCCTCAAACCATTTAAACAGAGGCCGAAGTTGTTGATTAAGAAAATATCTGCCTCACAACGTAGCCAAGAAATTAATTCCGGTAAAGAAACTAATGCAAAAAAATATCAGCGGAGTTATTTCGTCCTGGATAGAGCCTAAAATTCAATAAAGCTCCCACCGAGCTTTGATATTAATTATAAAACAGTTAGTACAGTGAAACACCTGTAAAATTCGTCATTGAGCCCTTCAAAGGACGAGAAGTCATCACTCTGTATTAATTTTCCTTAATATCTTTTGTTAGATCTCACCTCCTCATCCTTCTATAAATACTTCTGTAGAAGATGAGAAACTGTTGGTTGCAGAACTTTGAAATACATCTAAGCTTAAACTTCTGACTATCAATAGTGCTCACTAGCTCTTGGAGCTCTGCTTGTAACAGATAAGTTAGGCTGAGATGAGTAGATGATTGCTGATCTAAAGCGTTGGAATTAAAGCTGTAACTGGTTTGGAGCATCAATACAAGCTGATTTATGGGATCCTACTCTACGTTGACGGTGATGTTTCTCTAATTGTAACTTGTTATTTGTTTCTATTTTCACTGTGTTTCAAATTCTCTTATAAATAATAGCATGCATAGAGTTAGGACCTACTGTATATCAGTAACCTTCTCTGACTGAAAATATTTATTTATATGTTTTCTTCCAATCTGTGTTATTTAAGAATGATTTAGTTCAGTTTAAGCATAGGAATGCTGGCGTTCCCTCGTCTTATTGCCTTAGCTGAATATTATTCTTGAATGTTGTGTTCAGTATTAGTTAAGTAGATATGAACTATGGAAGATATGGTGTGCCCTAGTCCTAGTTTTATCCCCAAAGGTTGTCTGAATATTTCCCTTGGAATATGTTGAAAGCTGGCTAGTTTAGAAGTACTTACCAGATCTTAGGCCATTATGTGTTACCTTTGTGTTGGTCTTGAAAGTAACCAAGTAAAGCAGAGCTAGGAGAGGATTTGTGGTGAGCCCAGCCCGCTAGTTTCTACTCCAACAATTGCCTTCAATTTTCCCTTTGTTTTAAAATGTTTTCTATTGAAAGTGTATCAAAGGCTGGCTAGTTTAAAAGCACTTACCAGAGCCTAGTTTTCTTTTATGTTCTTCTTAAGTGTTTGTCAAAGGCTGGCTAGTTTAAAAGTACTTATCAGATCCTGGGCTGCTCTTTATTCTGCATCTGTTTAATTTTCCTTCTAGTTGTATCATTTCATTCCATAAATCAATCTTCAAAGAGATCCTTAGACATAGATGACTTTCCCCATGGAACACTCTTGCCTCTTGCTGTTCCAATTAAACCCTATTATGACTCCATAGCCCAATGGACTAAAACCTGCAATTATCTATATTTTTGGCTGAAGCTTACTCTGATTGCTTGCAACTTCTCACCTTTGAAACTCTTTTCATTCAGGAATTTCCACCTCAAACAGTAATCATGCTCAACCATCCAAAAACAAACAAAACCCTTGGCCTTCATAACTAGCCTAATATCATTACCCCAAACTTCAAAGACAAATCCATCTTTGCACTTATTGGAGAGATCCCTCTGCACGGATTCCGGGAGGGCTAGATCCTAGAATCCCAAAGTTGGTTGAAACGATGTTGTTTCTGGGTTTACTCTCACCCAATACGCTAAAATCATGTATTCCTAACATTTACGGCGACTCCGCTGGGATTGAGTGCATTTTTATCTTACACCCTTAGGCACTCAAAATACCCAAAATCGTTGGTTAGATTGGTATTCAATAAACATGGTGGTGGACCATAAAACCTATTACCTGCGAAAAGGCTAAACTTCCACTTTGCAACTCCCACAATCCTGAGCAGACTTTAAGACTCCACTGGGAAGAACCCTTATCATTGTAATATCATTCAAACTCAGTTAGAGGACTGTAGGATTAAAATTTGTGTAAACAGACTAGTTAACCTCTCAAATATTGTCATATCTGGTTGAAATTTTCTTGTTTATTTGGGTCTAAAAAACACATCATAGTGGATCCTAGAAAGATTCACACTAGAGCCTATCCTGACCCTGATCCAGCTGAAGTAGTTGATAACCTAGAAGGTATTCTTAGGAAGTCTCTTAAGATAAAATTATCAATTGTTTTCATATCACCCTTGAGAGCTAATTCATTTCCTAAAAACCTTGTAGCTCTACAAGAAACACATGGTGGTGGAACCATTAAAACATTTTACCTCCCTAGGAGCTAAAAATCTTCCACCTGGCGACTCCACACTCTAAAACTCCCAGAAGACCAAATGAATCCACTGGTAGAAGACCCTGAACTGATTGACTAGACACAGTGACCTCTTTCTTGATTTACAAACATGATTCCAAGAATACAACGAAGATATGCCCCAATGAGTAGAAATCATATCCCTGGGTTTCCACATAAGATGCCCCAGGTGAATTGGGATGACAACCTGCCTATTTTTCAAGGTGAAAAATTTGATGACCCTTTATTACATCTTATCAAATTTCACATACATGTATGGAGGTTGAAAGTTGAATGGCATGAAGACTGCCTAATGAAGATTTTCATATTAACATTAGAAGGAAAAGCTAGGGATTGGTATGAATTCTTAGGATCTAGTAGTTTGTTTTCTTTAAGAGACCTTGAATATGTGTTCTATGAGAACTATAAAGAAAACAGTACATCATTATCATTGGGTGCAATATATTATGATCCATCACAAAACATCACCCAACACATTATAGATAATGAGGAAGCTTTGGAAGAGATGCATCCTGAAGATCTTTTAACAGCCATTCATGAGTTTAATATCCTATTGAAAAATTTTAAGAAAACAGATGAATCAGTTGAGGAAGAGATGATCCAAGAAATAAAGAAAATTCCTCAAGATATCCCTGGAAACTCAAATATTGATTCATCATCCCTTATATTTGAGGCTCAAGAAGACATCCAGCCTCAAAATCAGTCTTCACAAGAGACAGAGAACTGTTGTACTTTTGTTCAAAGGGACATGGAAACATCTTCCCCTTTGACAGAGAAGGAAATATATTAGACTATTTATAATTATTCAACCTCTGAAACTTTCTACAAAACAAACACTCTTGCCCATTTACATAGAGAACTTTGTTGTACAGATTTAGAAATTTATTTTGTAGATCAGAATGAAGAAGGACCTGCTGATAACCCAGTATGTTTGATTGGTAGTATTACTTATATTCTTGATTCTCATAACTTTGATCTACCTAGTGATGATGCTTCCCAAACAAAGATTAATTTTTCAGGATCATCATTAGCATATTTATGCAAGGAAGATCAGCTCCTTCAAAAGAGTAATGAGCCAGTGCAAACTATTTATGATATTGATGATGAAAGTGTTCAAAGTCTAGAAGCGAGTGAATATTCATTGGATCTTTTCTCTTTTTCATTTCAGATCATCAGTAATAGTTTCCATGTGATTTGGATTCAGCAGAATTTCAGCTCAAAGGATGAGGAGGAAAGAAACGAAGAAATTTTTGGGCAGGAGGAAATCAAGGAGCTTTCTCTTGAAAAATAGGAAGCAATTAAAAATACCCTTGCTCAAGAATATAATAACCTCCTCATAGAGTACAATCCACTAAACCAGAGCATACTAGGGCTACAGGAGGACAACACTGCCAAATATGATGAGTCCTCCAGTTCAGATGATGATAAAGAAGAGGGAGAGAAACAAATACCAGACTATCCTGTTGTGGATATACCATCTTCCCAAGAAGAGACTTCTCCCTTCATTAATGTCAAAATGTCATCCAAAGAACCGGAATGTATATTAGAAGCAAGCATATGTTTAGAGAAAGAAAATATTTCACGGTTTGCTATTGTGCAGGTTAAAGATGACGATACTTCCAAGCTACATACTGAAGAGATAGTCCTCAAAGCTGATGTCTTGGAAGTAGATAACCTACCAATTGTGGAGGACCATAAAGAAGAGAATCTTCATCTTTTCTTTGTTGATCCTATGGAAGAGTGTGTGGAAATCCCAACTGGCTCAAATTATCAAGCAGTGATCCTTTGCAAGAGCCAGAGACATGAAAAGTTGTCACCTTCTGTGATAGCCTTGATATTCAAGGTTAATCTTCAATATGTTCTATGGATACCTTTGACAAGCAGCCAAAGTTTCTACTTCTTCTTGACATTACTCAGTTGGCTGCATTGGATTTTTTGTATCATATGATAAATGTAAATACCCCATGTTTAGAATAGGTTAGATATGAATGTCAATAAAGCTCAGTTCTGAGCATGTATTTAGTTTTTATTTTCTGCTTTGAAGAAGAATCAAAGATTCAAAAATACAAAAACAATGGAAAGAAAGAAAAGAGGGCAAATTATGAAAACAAGAAAGGTATAGCCCCATACCAAAAAAGAGAAACAAATTCTGAAAGTGTGCAAGATTAAATGCCACTCTTGAAAAAATACACTTCTAATTAGTCAAACAACCTAATCTTGACTAATTAGTTTTAAATTTTCTGCTGATAGGATAGTGAATTTGATTTTCCAAATTGTTTAATCTTGGCTTATCAGTAGATAGTTTAGGATAGAAATTAAAGGTTCAAACAAGAGCAAAATCTAAACCTAAGGTTTCAAAAAGAAAGTGACTCACATCTGCTTCAAATTATGAGTCAAGAGATGTAAAAATCTGGGTCTAATCAGCTAAAAATATGAACCAGAGAACACGGAAGAAACAACTCAAACAAGAGCCAAAACAGAGTTGTAAGAGGATGAAGGAAGTGCTTTCAATTTTCAGATCTTAAGCCTTCCATTTTGTTTTAAATTTTCTAAAAAATAAATATCTATGTGCAGCTTGTTTTTGTGCCATAGACCAGCATCAAGTTAGACTGTTTAATCCTGACTTGAATGCTTTAAATTTTCTATTGTATAATTTAGAGAATAAAATCTGTTGGACAGTTTAATCCCAACAGATGGTAGATTAGGTAGAGAATGATATGGACTCAAATGTTTAATCTGAGTCCATGGAGAAATAAGGAGTAGAAATAGATTAAATTTCCTGCTTTCAAAAGAATAAAATGTGGTGAAAAGAGTTTGCCAATCCAAGTGCACTCTGATAAAGAAAAAATGCTAGATCAGTAGGATTGGGTAGGTAGAAAGTTTGTATTGATGAACGTCCATTGTTTTCATGGCTGCTAATATGTTTTCAGAGAATATCATCCCAACAAAGGAAGGGCAGCCCAATGGATCAGGCACAGGTCAGCCTCTCAGAGAACATAATGGATGTGGCACATGTCAACCTCCCAGAGAATGCAAGTCTGAAGTTCTTGATGCCTTCAAGAAGGCATCATCCCCAAGTGGAGCCACTGTTAGCCACCTATAATATTTGTTATAGAAAAAGGTGGCTAAGACTTTTTGAGCCTTCAAGGAACAAATTTCATTGCTAAAAATTGTTGGCTCTTGAAGACTCTGGAAGGCCTCATGCCTCTGTTCAAAATCTTCATTTCTGTTCCCATTTTATACTCAGAAATTCTACTAATTTCATGAGAAAAGACTATTGAAAAACCATCATTCTTCCCCTTCTCCCACTCAAATATAACCTTCATTTGCTCCCCTTTTCTCTCCATAAAAATCCTTTGTTTTCATGATTTCTCTTCTTCCCTTCATGAAAATCACTTTTACAAAGTTAAAGACTCACTCTTTAACCTTACCGAAACCCCCAAATCCATTGAAAACCTTGAAAAATTTCATAAAAAATACATGTTTCTGCATAAAGGCTTAAGCCCCCTTGGGCTAAGTCCTAAACCACTTCCCCCACACGCCCACACCCTGGAACCAAGCGCTAACCCTGATTGGCACTTATCGCATCGGAAAGATTCAACTGCGCAAGTCTTCGCCATATTCCAAAGTTCTGATGCGATTAGTTATGTATTCTAAAAACCCCGATCATATTATTTTTTTATATATAAATATCTCGTGGGCCCTGTTGGTCGCTTTAATTGTTTTAAAAATTCAAGCACCACATAAATTGTCAACCCGGGAAGGTCTGTTTATTCCAAAGGCAATCACGCACTGGATATGCTCAATTCCAAAAGCAAGGAAATGTTGTAGTAGAAATCACACCATTATCAATCATACAGATCTAGCTATTCACGCCCTGTTTTAACAAATTTGAAGCCTACTTGTGTTACAGAAGATGCAATTCCTCTATTGCAGTCTTTCATTAAAAGGATTCTAAGAAAAGATAATGAAAGGAAATCACCCTGCAGAAAATGAAATCAATCAACCATAACAGGGAACAGGACCCTGTTCCTCCAAACAGGAATCTTCAGTACCTGTTGCCTGATACTAAGCACACTGTAGAAAAAGATCAAATCAAGGAAAACAGGACCCTATTCCCATGAACAAGAACCTTTAGCACTTGTTTCCTGATATCAATAACACTGCGGAAAAAGAGAATCAAGCTACGGGGAACAGGACCCTATTCCTGCGAACAGGAATCTTCAGCACCTGTTTCCTGGTATCAATCACACATTCAAAAAAATAACAGAAAAATATCTCTTGACTTCTTTAAGAATGAATGATACAGAACTGATGCAGTGTTAAAGAAAACAGAGTGCTTAAAGAGCTACAGAACTATGTAAATGATTCTTCAGTAAACAGAGTTGAATTAAGGTGCAAATAACATAAAGAAGTTTAACAAACTACATGAGCGATCGGGTGAATCTTGTGATGAAGGCGGGCCCTTTCCTTCTCACAAGATTCCCTAGAGGAAAGAATTAAATTGGAACGCTTAAAAGAAACCTTTATTCATCTGTCAAAAAGGAATGATACATTACAATGGAGTCTTGCTCTTTTCCGCTCAAAAATAATGTCTCTCCTACAGTCTCTAACCCCCCTTCTAATGAAGATGTCTCCTCTTTTTAAAGAGGCGACATCTATTACAGTTACATCAGAGAAATCCTATATTTATCCAAATCTATTCTTCTATCTTAAAACAGGGTCTTTCTATTCTTCCATAGAAAAATATTGTTACAACAGATACAAAAAGGTACTAGCTTCAAAACAATCTGTGTAACAACTTTCTTGCTTGTCTTCGTCTTGTTGCCATTTTTCCTAAAATACTCTTTCAAAATCGCAAATCATGAATAGTGACGGAATTTACGTGCCCGCTGACTGTTTCAGCAACGGAGTCGACTATTTCAGCAACGACCGATTGTTTCAGCACAGCACGTTCCTTATCATAAATTATCTGCGATATTTTAGACTTGTGTTAGCAACGATCTACTTTCGATTAATGATGAAATACAAGAGTAATGTGGAATTATATGTAACATATTAAATATATAGTAAGGAGAAGGACTTCATATACCTTTGGATAAAATGGACGAAAATGATAATGTAACCTTTTTAAATATAGCTATAAAGGGTAAGGTGGTGTCAAAATGTATGGTAAAAATGGTACATTGTGAGGTCCTAACATCCCCCCCAGCTAAAAGGGTTGCATGTCCTCAGGAAAATTTTAGTCCGAGTCAGAGTCTAAGTACTGACTCTTTGCATGCAAGTTACTCAAGCAATAACTATGGAAGGTGGCTTCTGTCGAAGATCTGAATCCCTGGTTACTCTGCAGTTTCTGCCATGCTACTGCCTCGTCCCTATTAGTCAATTTGTAGTGAGGCTGATATTGTTCTACCGGCATCCATAAGACAGGGAAGTGAAAATGATAACCAATCCAATTCTCGGCACATTGCTAAATGCATCTGATATAGTTTGGTACCCTGGATAGTGCAGTTTGAAGATTATCAGGGCTAAAAGGATTATATTCTTGTCTTTCCTTACATGACTGTTGCCAGAACATGGTGTTGGCCTTCAAGGCAGCAGTCTCTTTGACTCTGATTAACTGATGGCACTTTAGGAGTATTGAGGCTTGCAATTGTTGTATGTACCTGCGCATTCCTGGATTTTGCAAAAATCGATGATATTTCGCTACAAAAATGGCCGGATTTGAAGGTTCCGGTCTTATCCAAAGGATGCGATTATCCTCATTATGCCTACTTGCAATAAAATCAGTTTTCCATGTGATTTGATTGGCAAGAAATGAAACAAATGCCCTAATTTGTATATCACCAAAAATTGGATTTAGGTTGACCTCTCTATTGTCAGGCATAGCCTCATTATGAAGATAAAATTCACATAACAAATGTTGGTCACTAGTGGGGGCCTTAGCAAATGTTTTGAAAAATTGTTCAGCTGTGAGAAACTCATGAGGTCTCCCATCCTTAATTGCTTTCAATTGAAAATAAACAAGGCGTTCAGAAAGGAACAGAGAATAATTCAAAGAAGGTTTCCTAGTGGCTAACAATTTTTGTACTAATGAAAACATCAGGACCAGTTTGTCTTTTAACTCCTTGATTTATTTCTTGGAATCCTTGAGCTGTTGAAGTGTTTGCTTCCAATTATCCCAGTTGGCATACATCTGATTCTGCCAGGCCAACTTATGTTGTTGTAACATTTTATCTTGATGAACAACATACTGCTTCTTCCACTTATTGATTATCTCCAATTCTTTCCATGGTGGAGTCTGTGTCCCAGCATTATAAGTACTGGGTTGGGGCATCGTCTGAGTAGCTGAGCTGACTAACAAAGGGAAGGATATCTGTGGCTTGGTTTCTTTTTCTAGACTTTTTAAGGGCCCTACTGGTTCTTGTGTGGAAGTAGGGCGTTCTTCTTTGACTGCAACTAATGTGGATGCCTCAGGCACTAGGACTTTGACTATTTTGTATCCGGCCTGTTGATAAATGTTTCCACATTCATGGCACATGTATTCTTTACATGGGTCATTCTTTTGTACTAATGCTATATGTGCCAACATGTAGAGATTTAATTCTTTATCAAAGGCTTCCCTTGCCATTACCAACTCTTTTTTATAGGCCTCTAATTCTGGCTTCAAAAATTCATTTTCCTCCAATAAAGATGCCATGGTGGGTGAACCCTGTGTGTTGGTTGCTTTTGCTGGAGTGGATTGCTGATCTGCAGCTGTAGCTAGTTCTTGTGTTTCAGCTACAGCTGGTTTCCTTATATTATCATGCTTGGTGTTTGGTTTCTACACTTCAACGGCTGGTTCTTGTGTTTCAGCTGCTGAGTGAGTAACTGGTTCTTGTGGAACAGTTACTGTTTGAGTAGTAAACAATGTCATATTACCCTGGGCATCTGGTTCTTGTGGAGCAGTGCCACAGGACGAGACAGGTAATGATTCGGGAATTTGGAATGGTGATGAGGATTGAAGTTTTAATAAAATAGCTACGGGGTCAGGGGAAATGGGAGTGACTTCATATTCAACAGTCGTTTTCATTTTTCTCCTAGGTAGGAAAGCAGAAAAGGTGGCTTCCCTTTTTTTATGAGAAGGTTCTTTCCTAGGGGAAGGGCTATCGGAAGAGGTAGCAGCTTGGGATGTGGCCCTTTTTTTCCTTTTTGAGACAGAGACTGTTGCAGTTCGTCTCTTCCTTTTATGAATAGGGGGAGATGGAAGTGTTTCAGCTTGAGAGTCATCGCTAGAGATGTGGACAGTGGGATGGGGTGACTCTGCTAAATGGGATGAACTTGGGGGCGGAGAAACTAGTTCCGAAGATGAAATCAATGGGGGATCAGGGATATCTTCCAGTTGTCATTCATAAGAGCTTTCGGGGGTTTCTTGGGGAATTTCGGCTTCTTGGGGAATTTCGGCTTCTTGGGGAATTTCAGGGGCTTGTTGGAGGAGTAGGGGTGGATTATTCAGAGGGGGGTTTTTATGAGAAAAACCCATCTGAATTAATAATTGACATAAGCGATGATGGGTAAGGGAAAATGATGGGAATTTTACCCGTCTATAGTAATATGACATGTTTTTAATACATCCAAGCAGATAATAAGGAATGTTGACTAATCGACCATGCCGCAAATGACTCATTAAAACAAATTCGTGTTGATAAACTACCTGGTAATGCCATCGCAAGTCAAACAGTGCTTGATGAATTCAGCTACTATTGGCCATGGGCGAGGTAATGAATGCAGACTTATGCCGCGGCCTTTAATCTCAACCTGTTCCTCTGGAAGAAGGAAGTCCTGTTGTGCGTTTAAAATGACTTGTTTCCTGCCAAACCAACGAGCACCTATGACTGGAAACCCTGAAACTTGTGTTATATCTTCCTCTGTGACCGAAATTCAGACCCCTTGGACTACGGAGTAATCTTCCTGAAAATTCTGTGCAAACTCTAAAACTTGCTGAGGATCAAATTATCCTAGCCTTTCGAAGTATATAATCCAACCTGCCTACTGAAAAATTTGGTAAGCCTCCGGAAATAATTCGAGAAGAGTTATCGAGCCAGGCTCATGTCTGATAGCCGAGCCTCCCATAGCTACTCACTTGAGTTAAATGCAGAGGCGCAGAGAACAAAAACACAAGCTTGATCAAGCTAATCATTGCGATTGAGGATATGGAGTATCAATGACGGCGGAAATAATGGATATGAAGAGTGACAGTGGATTGGATGGTGTGGAATGATGATTCAATTTTAGAAATCCCCCCCTTACGTGTGGTGAAATGATTTTTAAGTGTGCGAGGATTGTAATCATTATGGGAAAGATCCTCTCTTTAAACTGTTATTTAAATGAATTACATAAAAAATCCGCATACCTTATATTTTTACCTTTGTTTTTATAATTCGAAGTATAGAGTGCTTCATAATGGCTTGATACTGATGGAAGAATCTTTAAATTTCTCTGGAATGTAGAAATAGGAGCATATCAGGATCTTCTCAATACTGGATAATATTCACCCAAGGGATCTGAAGAATAAAAGTGGAGTACTGAAAAACTTGTGTAGCAGAGGAAAGGAATGGTGTTTTAATAATGGAAAGATGAATGACAGGTTGCTGAAAGTGGTGTTTCAGCAATGGAAAAATGAATTACATGTTGCTGAAAGTGGTGTTTCAGCAATGGAAAAATAAGGAAAATGGAATGTAATGATTTGGATTTAAGAAAACTGGGAGAAATACTTGCTGAGGGATAATTTCAGCAGTAAGGAACGGGAAATACTAGCTGAAAGATGGTGTTTCAGGAATAGGTAGAAATGGGGAAGAATGGAAAAAGGGAAAGATGGAGTAATGGGATAAGTGATAAAAGGGATATTGTTGGGAAATGGGTTGAAATGAAGGGAACAAAGCTTCTATGATTGAAGCTTCAGATCTTCTTGTTATGAAACTATCCTCCTTAATCTGCAAAATTCAATTGTAACATGCCAACCCTTGACAGGGATTATTAGTTTTAAATCTAATCTAATGCTGGAAATATAGTGTAGAAAATTAAATGTTGTGAGGAGCAGAGGACTCCCCTAGAAAAAGATAATATGTATTAGTCATGCAAGCAGCCTTGAAATCTTCTTTAGAAACAGGGCACTGGTACAAACGAAGCCTATGACCATTTACTAGTAGAGGTGTTTTAGAATCATCAATTGTTAAAAGTCTTACAGTTCCATTAGGAAAAACAACATCTACTTCATATAGTCCAAGCCATCGTGTACGTAGCTTACCCTGAAAGTTTTCAAACCGAGAGTCATACAATAAGGCCTAATTACATTTTTGGAACTGCTTGTGTTTGATGATTTTATCATGCCACTTCATTATTTGTTGTTGAATCATGGTTGTTTGGTGAATGGCATCTAATCTCTTTTCATCCAATTCAAGAAGCTGCTGCAACCTAGCTGTCTGCACATCAGTCAAATCAAGGTTAATAGCTAAAGCAGTTCTTAAAGTTTTAATTTCAAATTCCACAGGAAAAACAACATTTTTACCATAAACCAATTCATAGGGAGAAAATCCTGTAGTGTTTCTCCAGGTAGTTCTGTAAGCCCATAGTGCTTCAGGGAGCCTTTGAGACCAATCCTTCTGGTTATCCTTCACTATTTTAGTTAGAATGGCTTCTAATACTTTACTTGTGCTTTCCACCTGCCCATTGGCCTGGGGGTGGTATGGTGTAGTCATTCTATGATGAATATGATATTTCTGAAGGGTAAAAACCATGAGAATTGAATGGAGGTCCTCCATCTATAACTAGCTCTCTAGGAATTCCAAATCTAGTGAAGATCTCTTCAAATAAGAAAGCTAGGACAGCTTCTTCATTGGCTCTAATAAGTTCTTTGGCCTCCACCCATTTAGTCATATAGTCTATAGAAACTAATATATAAGTTCTTTGATTGGATGGAGGATTAATGGGTCCTATGAAATCCAAGGCCCATATTTCAAATGGTTCGGATACTACTTGGGGGTTTAATGGCATTTGATCTATATGATTGGGTTGACCCATTCGCTGACAGATGTCACAAGCCCTCACATATTTCTTTGCATCCTTAAACAATGAGGGCCAATAGTAACCCATCCTCAAAATTTTGTGTGTTGTTCTTTTATCAGAAAAATGCCCTCCGCAAGGGCCATCATGACAAGCTTTTAGTATGTCATACACTTCATCCTCCCTAATGCATCTTCAGATTTCTTGATCAAGCCCTCTATAGAAAAGACACCCACTTATCCAGCTATACCTGGCACTTTGTTGAACAATTCTTCTCTTTTCCCTGTATGACAGGTGTGATGGCAATTTTCCTGCAACCAAATAATTGGCAATATCTGCATACCACGGAGAGTGAGCAGAGACTGCAAATAAATACTCATCAGGAAAGGAATCATCTACTGGAATATTATTATCAGTTTTTAACCGTGAAAGGAAATCAGCCACAACATTTTCTTTACCAGGCCGATCTACAATTGTAATATCAAAATCCTGCAGTAACAATAACCATTTGGTAACTCGAGCATTTGTGACAGATTTTTTCATTAAATACTTAATAGTCGAGTGATCAGTGTGGAAAAAAGTAGAATAACCAGTGATGTAATGTCGAAATTTATTAATGGCATAAATTACTGCAAGAAACTCCTTTTCAGTAACTGTATAATTAAGCTCAGCAGGGGTCATGTTCTTACTGATAAAATATATAGCATAAGGAAGATGATTTTCCTCTTGTCCCAGGACAGCTCCAATTGCAGTGTCTGAAGCATCAGAAGATATATGAAAGGGGAGGGCCCAATCAGGTCCCCTCAAAATAGGAGCGATAGATAACTGATGCTTGAGTTCTACAAAGGCTTTCTGACAAATATTAGTCCACTTAAATTCAGAATTTTTCATAAGCAACACAAATAATGGAGAAGCTATCTTAGAAAAATCTTTAATAAATCTTCTGTAGTATCCAGCATGTCCTAGAAAACTTCTCACGTGAGTTTGTGTTTTAGGAACAGGAAGATTTTGAATGACCAGTATTTTATATGGGTCTACCTGAATACCTTGAGATGAAATAAAATGTCCAAGAACTACTCCTTCACTCATCATCATATGACATTTGTCAGTACTTAAGGAGTGGTGAGCTTGTATACAACGTTTAAGTACCTTTTCAAGATTTTGTAATGCATCTTCAAAAGACACACCATAAGGAGTAAAATCATCCATAAATATTTCCATAGATTCATCTAGCATATCAGAAAAGATTCCTATAATAGCCCTCTGAAAAGTTGCTGGTGCATTAGATAGTCCAAATGGAAGAACTCTATATGCAAAAGTTCCCCAAAGACTAGTAAAAGCGGTCTTGTCTTGGTCTTAGGGTGCAATTCTAATTTGGTTATACCCGCTGAATCCATCTAGAAAAGAAAAGAATTTCTTTCCTGACAGACTATCCAACACCTGATCAATGAAAGGTAAAGGAAAGTGATCTTTTTGAGTAGCTTTGTTTAAGGCTCTGTAATCAACACACACTCTCCATTTCCCATTTTTCTTAGGGACTATTACCAATGGGGAAACCCATTCACTGTCAGATATGGGGTATATAAATCCTGCATTAAGCAATTTCTGAAGTTCTTCTTTAACAATCTCTCTTAAATTAGGGTTCATTCGACTTTGGGGTTGACAGACTGGTCGACATCCTTCTTTAATATAAATTCGGTGAGTACATAATTCAGAAGAGATTCCCTTCATATCCATGTAATCCCATGCAAATTCTTCCTTATTTTCAAGTAATAACTTCATTAACTTCTGTGTTTCAGCAATTGTTAGATCAAGATTTATATTTAATGTCTTTCCAGGTTCGATTTCGACTGTTATGCTTTTAGATGAGATGGTGGTTAATGTCTGAGCTAAATCTTTAGATTCAATCTTTTCCTGGGTATCCGTTTCAAAAATTGCAGTTAATTGATTGTGTGTTTCAGCAATTACAGAGGAAGGTTCGCAAATAAAATTATTAATTATTTCATCCTCTGTATTGTCTTTAAGAGTTAAAGCTTGTCCGATAGTTAAAATGGGATGAATAGCATTATCATCATAATCCATCCACACAAAATCTTCATTATTAATTATGGGTGTAGCATGAGGATAAAGAGTAAGCTGTTTAGTTTCATAACCATTAGAAATTGTCATTGAACCAGATCTGCAGTTGATAAAGGCATCGGCTGTGGCCAGCCATGGCCTCCCTAGAATTAAAGGGTGTCCCCCCAGCTTTGTTTTAGTTTTTAATACGACAAAATCAGCTGGGTAATTCCAGGATTCAACTGAGATAACTAGATCTTCCACAACTCCTTCTGGTTTAATTGTAGAATGGTCAGCTAACTCAAGGATGGTTGGTGTATCTCTAATTGTGTTATTTAGCTGTAACAACTGTGAAGTTTCAAGAGTCATAATGTTTATTGCAGCACCTAGATCTACCAGAACTTGAGGAATTATTGTTTTACCAATTTGAACTGTCACAGTAGGATGGCCGGGGTCACCATATTTTACAAGAGGGGTTTTTCCGGACATTAATGCAGATAAATCACCCATCACATGAAATGTAAGGGGGTCTTTAGTCTTCCTACCTGTTTTCTTAACACAAATGTCCCTTATGGTTCTGGCATAAATTGGTACATCTCTCAGTGCTTGTAAAAGTGGAATCTTAACATACAAGTTTTGCAGTTCCCCTAATAGATTAAAAGCAGGTGTTTCAGGCATTTTAGTTAAAACTAAACGCTCAGGGAATGGTGGCTCTATTATTTCAATACCCTTGTTAGAGGGTGGTTGTGCTTTCTTATGTTTCTCAGTTTCCTCTTTATCAGAATCAGAAGAGGTTATATCATCGATGATAGGTTCTACTATTTTTCCGGATCTCAAATGAATATCATTACATTGCATAGTAGAAAATGTAGGCTGATTATGAATATCAATGACTTGCACAACCTTATTATTGGGGTTAGGATTTGGTTGCACAGGTAGCTGGGGTCTCATTTGATTATTTGGTGGAGCATTTGATGGTAGAGGAAGTGGTTGTTGAAATTGAGGAAATTGATTTGGATACGGGAATTGTTGGCTTCTCCAATTTGAATTCCAAGGATTACAAGAAGATGGCTGTTGTGGGGGCCAAGGAGTCCACATTGCAGGATCAACAAGGAGAGGGTTTGTTTGTTGCATGGGTGGGAATTTCTTCTGATTAAAGGGTGGGTATTGCATTTGATTAAAGGGAGGGTAATTTTTCTGACTGAAAGCAGAATAATTATTCCAATGATTAAATTGCATACTAGAATTCATACCTTGTCCTTTTGGTTGCCATTGTCTTCTTTGTGTTAGCAGGTAAAATGCTTCAGCTTATTCTTTCGTTGGTTGCAATGTTGCCTTTATTCCCGGTAGAGAGGGACATTGTTGTGTTTCATGATCTTTCTCACAAAGGGTGCAGATTGGTATTTTTTCTAATGGGCATTCCCTTAGTGGATGTTTGTCTCTGCATTTAGGGCAAAAGACAGCCAGAGCTGCTTCTGCTTCAGCCTGCTTCTTTTTAACCTACAAGGTGTCAATTTGTGAAGCAAAAGAACTTAACATCTCAGTTTTAAATTCTTCAAGTAAATTACCTATTTCAGCTCTTGTTGCTCCCCCACTGGCTGATTTCTGCACTCTTGAATAGGTGGGATCTCTGTTACTTACTCTGTTCTTTGCAGCTCCTCTTGAACATCTTTTACAAAGTTCAACAATCTCATCATATGATTATTTAGATATATCTCCCTTGCCAAGCATGTTTAACATGTCTAAACAATCATCCCTTAATCCTCTAAGTAATATTGTTTTACGAATTTCTTTACTTACATTCAGATGATCAGATCTCTGCAGATTATATTGCAGCCTTTCCACATAGTCCTCCAGATTCTCGTCTAGCTTTTGTGCCATGTTGAATAATTCCTCCCTCTTTTCTCTCGTCCGACAATAGTCTTGATATTTAAGCAGAAATTTCTGTTTCATTTGTTCCCATGTTGTGATTACCTGACTTCCAAAGCTCATGAACCATCTTAAAGAATTTCCTTTTAATGTTGCTGGAAACAGTTTCAACTTCTGAGCATTAGTAACATAATCATAACTTCTGCATAATATATCAAATTCAAAAAGAAATTCATCGAGGATCGAGCCTTCAGACCATGAAGTTGGGTAAAGCTGACAATGGAATATTCTTCATAGGAGTTGTTCCTCTAGGGAGATCACTGATAGGAAATCCCAAGGTAGAGAGAGAATTTTCATCCCTTCCTTCTCCTTCAGGATCTACACGTCCTCCACCAAATAATTCTTCATTGTTTCCTTCCATTGGCTGTTCTCCTACTGCACTTGCTCGATCCTCAAGATCTTCTACTGGCTCCTCAATGTTTTCCACTAGTCATCCAATACTCTCTATTAGTTCCTCAACATGCTCTGTTGATTTGCTAGCACTTTCTTCTGATTCTCCAACACTGGTTGCTGGTTCTTTAATATCCATTATTGGTTCCTCTATGTTTTCAGGGCCCACAACTTCTTCTGTTTTGTAGTCTGATTGAGGGGAGCGCTGAAGTTTTGGTCTTCGAGAACTTAATATCTGTGATGATTCAGCCTTTGATACAATCTCGTCAATAAAAGTCTTTCTTCCTCCCCTTCCTTTTCCCTTGCCACCTGTAGGATTAGTTTTCTTCTAGGTTCCACATCCTCTCATACAATCTGCACATCTAGAAAGAAAATATCAATGCTTTTGAAATCTATAATTGCCTTCCCCGGCAACGGCGCCAAAATGTTGGTCGCTTTAATTGTTTTAACAATTCAAGCACCACATAAATTGTCAACCCGGGAAGGTCTGTTTATTCCAAAGGCAATCACGCACTGGATATGCTCAATTCCAAAAGCAAGGAAATGTTGTAGTAGAAATCACACCATTATCAATCATACAGATCTAGATATTCATACCCTGTTTTAACAAAGCTGAAGCCTACTTGTGTTACAACAGATGCAATTCCTCTATTGCAGTCTTTCATTAAAAGGATTCTAAGAAAAGATAATGAAAGGAAATCACCCTGCAGAAAAGGAAATCAATCAACCATAACAGGGAACAGGACCCTATTCCTCCAAACAGGAATCTTCAACACCTATTGCCTGATACTAAGCACACTGTAGAAAAAGATCAAATCAAGGAAAACAGGACCCTATTCCCATGAACAGGAACCTTCAGCACCTGTTTCCTGATATCAATAACACTGCGGAAAAAGAGAATCAAGCTACGGGGAACAGGACCCTATTCCTCCGAACAAGAATCTTCAGCACCTGTTTCCCGTTATCAATCACACATTCAAACAAATAACGGAAAAATATCTCTTGACTTCTTTAAGAATGAATGATATAGAACTGATGCAGTGTTAAAGAAAACAGAGTGCTTAAAGAGCTACAGAACTATGTAAATGATTCTTCAGTAAACAGAGTTGAATTAAGGTGCAAATAACATAAATAAGTTTAACAAACTACAGGAGCGATCAAGTGAATCTTGTGATGAAGGCGGGCCCTTTCCTTCTCACAAGATTCCCTAGAGGAAAGAATTAAATTGGAACGCTTAAAAGAAACCTTTATTCATCTGTCAAAAAGGAATGATACATTACAATGGAGTCTTGCTCCTTTCTGCTAAAAAATAATGTCTCTCCTGTAGTCTCTAACCCCCCTTCTAATGATGATGTCTCCTCTTTTTAAAGAGGAGACATCTATTACAGTTACATCAGAGAAATCCTATATTTATCCAAATCTGTTCTTCTATCTTAAAACAGGGTCTTTCTATTCTTCCATAGAAAAATATTGTTACAATAGATACAAAAATGTACTAGCTTCAGAACAATCCGTGTAACAAATTTCTTGCTTGCCTTCGTCTTGTTGCCATTGTTCCTAAAATACTCTTTCGAAATCGCAAATCACGAATAGTGACGGAATTTACGTGCCCGATGACTGTTTCACCAACAGAGTCGACTGTTTCAGCAATGGCCGATTGTTTCAGCACAGCACGTTCCTTATCATAAATTATCTGCGATCTTTTAGACTTGTGTTAGCAACGATCTACCTTCGATTAATGATGAAATACAAGAGTAATGTGGAATTATATGTAAACAGATTAAATATATAGTAAGGAGAAGGATTTAATATACCTTTGGATAAAATGGACGAAAATGATAATGTAACCTTTTTAAATATAGCTATAAAGGGTAAGGTGGTGTCAAAATGTATGGTAAAAAATGGTACATTGTGAGGTCCTAACAGGCCCGCCTCGGGCGCTGAAAAACTTATGAAAATCCATTCCCGATCTGTTTCTTTCTTTGTAAATACAAAAAAACCAATTTCTCCAAAGTTTGGTCTAAAGAGAGAAAGTCACGTGTTTAATATAAATGGGTAGATTAAAAAGACCGATCGCGCAATCGCATCGGAGAAATCCAATGGGTAGATTAAAAGGACCAGGCTCGAAGCTCCGATTTTGATTGGCCTTTGTTTTATCGCGCAATCGCATCGGAGAAATCCAATGGGTTGATTAAAAAGACCCACATCAAACTTCCGATACGATTAGGGCTTATATATATAAACTCTGCCCCCCACCTTTTTATTTCATATAGCCTCTGCCCGGGACCGAGAGTTTAAGTCCCAAGGCACTTATCGCATCGAGAAATTTCAATGGGTTGATTGAAAGACCGGGCCTGACGGCTCTGATTGCAATTGGCCCTTTGTTTTATATACGCCCTGGGCATATTACATTACATAAAGTCCAAAGGCCCCGCAGTTGGGCGCCTATCAACCTTATACATATATTCCACCCCCGTAGCATAAAACCTTTGTTTATTTCAATTTTTGGGTTTTATATTTTATAAGGGTTTTTTCCGCCGATTCGTTTCAAAACTAATCCCCACCGTTGATCTAAGACCGATCCAACATCCCGCGCGACATCGCATCGTAAGTTTTAATCACATATATTTGATTTGTCCCCCGATCGTTCATCCCTCTGATTCACTCCCTGTCATTGATCTGATCCTTAGATCAACGGCCATCGCTTAAACGCCTCTGCCCTCCCGATCGCGCAATCACATCAGAGATTTTCATCACACCCCTTTTCTCCTCCCGCTGATTTCGATCCTCCGATTTTATTTGGGCCGTCCACATGTCCAAATCGGACGGTCCCAGATCATTCCCATGTTGTTTTATCACCCTCCGCCTTTCGCCAAAAGGTTTTCGAATCAATTTCCACCGTTGATCATTGCTCGATCAATGGTTCCGTTTTATTCCTCCCATGCTCTCTTGTTTAACCTCTTCTATGTAGATCTCCACCATTGGATGCTTTCATCCAACGGCTACGCTCCTTCCCCACCTTCTGAAGCAGTAAAAACCCGAAAAATGCAGGATTTCTTGATTAATTGTTTGTGTTTTGCAGGTACTAAACAGTCTTCTGTTATAACAAAGGAAAGGTTAGAGGCCGGGAAAGACATTTCTTGTGCCTTTGATTCATCAAAAGAAGCTGTCCGCAGGGTCCAAGATTTATGTTTCGTCAATGCTCTATGAGCATTGATGCCGTGAAGGGACCTGCGCGGCCTGCACATCGACAAGACACTGTGATTTAAATCACATTTAAAGAGTATCAGTTCTTGAAGACAGAGCACAACAGAATAAAAATTGAAGACATAATTGTGGGGATCACGGCTAAGAATGATTATCAAAAGCCTAATCCCCCAAAATTAAACACAGTTAAAGGGAAATCACAAATGTTTAACAGGCAGAAAGGCCTCCACCGCCACTTTTGAGGCAAATTGATTCCTCTCGGCTACCACAGAGCCACTTGTTGCCTCAAACCATTCAAACAGAGGCCGAAGTTATTGATTAAGAAAATATATATCTCACAGCGCAGCCAAGCAATTAATTCCGCTAAAGAAACTTGTGAAAACAAATATCAACGAAGTTATTTCGTCCTGGATAGAGCCTAAAATATTAATTGTAAAATATTTAATACAGTGAAACACCTTTAAAATTCGTCATCGAGCCCTTCAAAGGCCGAGAAGTCATAATTTTGTATTAATTGTCCTTAAGATCTTTTGTTAGATCTCACCTCCTCATCCTTCTATAGATACTTCTGTAGAAGATGAGAAACTGTTGGTTGCAGAACTTTGAAATACATCTGAGCTTAAACTTCTGACTGTAAATAGTGTTCACTGGCTCTTGGAGCTCTACTTGTAATAGATAAGTTAGGCTGAGATGAGTAGTTGATTGCTGATCTAAAGCGTTGGACTTAAAGCTATAACTGGTTTGGAGCATCAATACAAGCTGATTTATGGGATCCTCGTCTATGTTGATGGTGATGTTTCTCTAATTGTAACTTGTTATTTTTTTTTTTCTGTTTTCACTGTGTTTCAAATTCTCTTATAAATAACAGCATGCATAGAGTTAGGACCTAATGTATATCAGTAACCTTCTCTGACTAAAAATCTTTATTTATATGTTTTCTGCCAATTTGTGTTATTTAGGAATGATTTAGTTCAGTTTAAGCATAGGAATGCTGGCGTTCCCTCGTCTTATTTCCCTAGCTGAATATTATTCTTGAATGTTGTGTTTAGTATTAGTTAAGTAGAGATGAACTATGGAAGATATGGTGTGCCCTGGTCCTAGTTTTATCCCCAAAGGCTGTCTGAATATTTCCCTTGGAATGTGTTAAAAGTTGGCAAGTTTAGAAGTACTTACCAGATCTTAGGCCATTATGTGTTACCTTTGTGTTGGTCTTGAAAGTAACCAAGTAAAGCAGAGCTAGGAGAGGATTTGTGGTGAGCCCGACCCACTAGTTTCTACTCCAACAGTTGCCTTCAATTTTCCCTTTGTTTTAAAATGTTTTCTATTGAAAGTGTATCAAAGGATGGCTAGTTTAAAAGAACTTACCAGATCCTCATTTGATTTTATGTTATTCTTAAGTGTTTGTCGAAGTTTGGCTAGTCTAAAAGTACTTATCAGACCCTGGGCTGCTCTTTGTTCTACTTCTGTTTAATTTTCCTTCTAGTTGTATCATTTCATTCCATAAATCAATCTTCAAAGAGATCCTTAGACATAGATGACTTGCCCCATGAACCACTCTTGCCTCTTTCTATTCCAAT
Organism: Pinus albicaulis; assembly: GCA_034641835.2. Classification (NCBI taxonomy): domain Eukaryota; kingdom Viridiplantae; phylum Streptophyta; class Pinopsida; order Pinales; family Pinaceae; genus Pinus; species Pinus albicaulis. The sequence goes on from CM076575.1 coordinate 1,337,337,678, forward strand.
TAAACCCTATTATGACTCCATAGCCCAATGGACTAAAACCTGCAATTATATATATTTTTGGCTGAAGCTTACTCTGATTGCTTGCAACTTCTCACCTTTGAAACTCTTTGCATTCAGGACTTTCCACCTCAAACAATAATCATGCTCAACCATCCAAAAACAAACAAAACCCTTGGCCTTCATAACTAGCCTAATATCGTTACCCCAAACTTTAAAGACAAATCCATATTTGCACTTATTGGAGAGATCCCTCTCCGGATTCAGGAGGGCTAGATCCTAGAATCCCAAAGTTGGTTGAAACGATGTTGTTTCTGCATTTTTAGTCTCACTAATCTGCTAAAATTAGAGATTCCTAACACTTACCATAGATGACAACTTAAATTATAAAATCTAATTGAGATGGAATCCGAGGGGTATAGGTTTCATAATAGAAAACCAATAGGTTGGAATCCGACAGATCCACACATATGATAGCTGAAAACAATGCCTTCTTTTGTGTGGGGCAGTTTTGCAACACCTCAAGAGTTGACATAGATGATGGATATTGAGCCAATTCTTCAAAAACATTATAATTTTGAGAATATTTAAAAAAATGGTTGAAATTAGCCTTATGAATAACGCCCTTTGGAGGTTTGATAGTCAATTCTTTCATAATTAGAGGTGGAGTAGAATCATTTGAAGGTGATTCCAAACTGACAATTTGATCATTATTCTAATCATTCAGTGGGTTCACATTACCATAGTCCTTATTCCGAGTGGCCACCATAACATCGGATCCTAGCTTTGAAGATGAAAGCATCAACACTGAGTTAGATGAGGAAGGATCCCAGGAAACCATATGGGTCTCTTGATTGGGAAATGGGTCGGTCAACACGACATGAGAAGAAGAATATTTAAGAAATTGATTCACTTCAAAGAGGTGCGAAAATTTAGCTGTAAATTTATCCTCATTTCAAATCAAGCATCGGTAACAAGGCTTTATCTTCTCATCGAAAGTTTGATTTGTTTGTTTATCCTTTGGAAAGTAATATTTCTTATTTTTACATTTTCCTTTTTCTTGCTTCCACGTTGCTCTAGAGATTTTCCTTTATTAGATGAAATAGAATTTATCTCCGAAGAAGAATCCGCAACATGATGGGATTGAGGGTTTTGAGCAGATGTAGTAACATCAGTACCAGATGGTTTACTCACCGAGTGTGAACAGACCGAACCAATCACGCCATTAGCAACATGATATTCTTTATGAGATGGAGGAGGAAAAATATCTGAAGGCCTTAGAGCATTCAGTATCTTAGCATAGAGTGTGCACAATTGGGTATAAACAAGGTCCAAATATTATGCATGAGAAAGAAATTTCTCTTCGGTCATGAGTCCACCTTTAACCACATCTTTTGTTATGGGAGACAAAAGAGATTTGGTAAACCATTACACTAAAAATTAATCGGGAACATAAGCCTTCACTAATAAATGAAAATGCCTCCATTTATTTTTTGGGTAGCACAGAATGTGCTCTAAGTCTCAAAATTTGCAGAGAGGCTTAGAAATATGTATTCCAAATAACCCATAAATCGTTTAGTGAAATTCCTCTCAAATTGTACTCTATTAAAATAATTAATTAATTTTAAAGGGACCCTAAGTCTAAAATTAGGAAAATAAAATAATTAAAGTGAATTAATAGAATATGGGTGTGAATGATTTATAAATGCAGATCAAGTCAAAATTTATTATTATCCATTGATTAGAGATCTAATTTGGGTCGTTGAGGTTTCAACAAAAAGACTATGAGAATGGATTGAACGGTAATTTGGAAAACAAATTTGGAAAAGTAAAGATCAAGAGAACGATTTCTAAAGTGAGGAGTGCTCAGAGGAAATATTGATTAAGAGATATTTTGCGGAGAGGGGTAGTAATTCTGGTTCAATGGATTCCTGAGCTAGAGAGTGCATATCAACAGAGACAGTGACAACCACAAAGGAAGCACAAAGCTAGTGACACAATTCTTACGCAGTCATTGCACAGAGCCTGAAGGGAAATTGTATTTTTGCTGAGGAGATAATGTGGGGCTAGTGCTACATCCCAGAGATATTTTCTTGAGGTAAAAAGACATTCATTTCCAGCCAGTATATAGACCAATGTGGAGACAAAGGGTAGCCATAGCTATGATGCAGATACTACGCAGAGTGACATAGTCACTGTGTAGAGGTAGCACAACACAATCCAGTTTGGGCGCTCGTTAGTGTCGAATTCCTGTGGAGGAGAGAGGTTTTTCTCATAAGATCTCTTCTGTCGATTTCTCTACATGATTTGATAGATGTTTCAATCATATAATTGTACTAAGAAATATTTACTGCATAGTATACGAACCCTTAACTACTGCACCAATTTTCCCTCTTTGGGTTTTTCTAGGGACATTGGTCATAAAATAACTGTGTGAAATGTGTGTTTTATCTATTCTTGTTCAGTTTTATTTCCAAACGTGTATTTCTTCCACAATTTATTTGTGTAGGTTACAGTGTGATGTATTTAGTGTTTTTCATAGTAAACCGCAAATAGATTGTTAAGTTATAATTAAAAATTAGCTGAATATCTTCTTATTGCTGCAATAGGATTCCAAATATTTACAAAATTTTCACATGGTACCAGAGGTTGTTTAAGCTGAGTGTAGGAGGAGAAAAGAACAAATCAACCAGATTCAACATTGACGAAGCTAGGATCAAAGAGCTGCATAAGTAGCACAGGGATCTGCCATTTTATTGTGTATTCCAAGATAGGAAGGCTAGACTAGTAAGGAAAATATCTCTCTAAGTGAGCTGATAGAGAGGTAGGATTGTTCCAGGTTGTTCTTTATCTGAGGAATAGGGAGAAGTACAATATATCAACGTATATCAGTAGCAAGAGGGACACATTTTGTTGCGCAGTAGTGATTGTTGGTGCATAAGAGCCAGGAAGAGTAATTGATAGACATTTTGGGGATTTATGACCTCAGTGAGTTTATTTCACAATAAAATCATATTTCCCATGCACTAGCAGTATATTTCATTGCTTGCTACAACAAGAAGTGCATAAATCTAGCTGCGCAGAGGGTGAGATGCAACATATCAACTGTAGTTTGGTGAGATGGCCACCAGTGGATTACATGACCAAGTTTGGTTGGAGGGTGCCTAAAACCACGTAATCTGGAAGGTAAGGATCTCCTTCCTTCTAGATGAGCATGACCTCAAGCACTTTATCAACAGTGCTCATAATGAACCAATGGATGTATCATCATTAAGGGCCTTCTAGAAGAATATGGAAAAGGAAAAATGACTGATCCTCTATGAGGTGAAGAATCACATTGTGTCTCATGTTTCCATTAAAGGGACAACCAGAGAGATGTGGGAAGTGTTGAATCCACTTTATGAGGGTTCTTCTAAGTAGAAAAAATATTTTTTTGGAGGAGAAAATGTCGATCATCAGGATGCATAAGGGAGAGCGCATTGATCCATTCCACTCTATACCTTAGGAAAACTGAGATCAACTAGAAGTTGTTGGATCAACTCCTAAGGCCATGGAGGTGGTCAATTTGGCCCTCAACTTAGTGTTTTATGAATATCAAGTCATTTTTTATAGCATCCTAGGCAGAGAGAATTTTCCAGGCTAGGATTCGATGTGGAAAAATCTTCAGCAAGAAGAGATGAGGAGGGACTTACTCAAGTTTAGCCTTGAGGGAAGAAGCAACAATGGTTCAAAGGTTAAGAAGGAAGAGGAGGAGAATTCAACCCTTGCATAAAAGGGGAAACCAGAGAAGCACAAGAGGAATAAGGATCTTTCAAAGATCAAATTATTTTATTGTGGCAATATGGGAAATTATGCCACCCAATGTCCTCTTAGAAATAAGGACAAGGATGATAAGCATGAACCTCAGGCCGTAGCAACGAATATAGATGAGGAATTTTATATGATTTCCCATATACCTCTAGGATGGAGGTGGGGTGATTTGGAGTTGTAAACCTAGAGATCTACAAGTTGGGAAATATCCTTGAGGAGTTCACCTCTCAGATCATCACCTTGCTATAGGAGACCAAATCAGAAGTAGCAGGATGGACGGGTGTCAGTTGGTGTAGAGGAGTGCAAGAGTGAAAATGCAGGAGTTAACAACGCCAGATTATTAGCAGCACAAAGAAGAGTTAAAAGCAGTGATAGAAGGAATGGTACAACAGCCAGTAGAAGCAGAACAAATTTATAGGGACAATGTAGAGGATAGCAGTAGTTGGATATTCATCACTAAGATTCATAATACTTGTCTAGTTTCAGGATATTTTTCAATTGCAATAATAAACTCTGATGTAGTGTAGTAGCAGTTGGTAGTGGCAGAGTCTGCAGCAACGCAGATGTAGAATTCAGAGGGAGTTGTAGTATATATGAAATGTTGACAGTGGTAGTGTCAGGAATAGTATGGATGCAACATTTGCAGAGATTTGATGGCCAATAATGTTAGACATCAGTAGCGTAGAGGGAGATGTTACACAGTCAAATTAGTACTCACTAGGTGTATTGCTAGAGCACATTCATCGCTAAGAGGGAGTGTTGATTTTTGGAGTGGCATCGGATGTGCTCTAAGTCTAAAAATTTGGAGAGAGGCTTAAACACATGTTTTCCAAATAACTCAGAAATTGTTTGGTGAAATTCCACCAAGATTGTACTCTATTAAATAATTAATTATTTTTAAAGGGACCCTAATTCTAAACTTAGGAAAAGAAAATAATTAAGGCAAATTAATAAAATATGGGTATGAATAATCTAGAAAAGGCAGATAAATTCAAAATATAATATTATCCATTTATTAGAGATCTAATCTGGTCCATTGAAGTTTCAACAAGAAGACTATAAGAATCACTTGAAGGTTGATTTGGAAAACACATTTGGCAGAGTAAAGATCAAGAGATTGATTTCTGAAGTGAGCAGTGCTCAGAAGAAATATCGATCAAGAGATATTTTATAGAGAGGGGATGTAATTCCAGTTGGAAGGATTCCTGAGCCAAAGAGTGCATAGAAGTAGATATATAGAGAGCCATAGAGGAAACAAAGATCCAATGACGTAGTACTTATGTGGTCACTATGCAGAGCCTAAAGGGAAGTTGTATTTTTGTTGAGGAGACAATGTTGGGCCAGTGCCAGATCCTAGAGAGATTTTCCAGAGGCTAGAAAGCATCAGTTTCTAGCCAAAAGACATAATGATGTAGAAACAGAGGGAAGTTGTAGTTGTGATGCAGATATTCTGAAAAGTGACATAGTCATTGCGTAGAGGAAGCATAATGCAATCTAGTTTGGGTGTTGATCACTGTCGGGTTCCCGTGGAGGAGTGAGTTTTTTCTCACAATATCTCTTCTGTCAGTTTCACTTCATGATTTTAAGGATGTGTCAATCATAGAATTTGACTCAAAAATATTCACTGCATAATATACGAACCCTCAATCGTCGCGCTGGTTTTCCCGCATTGGGTTTTTCCAGTGACATTGGTCCAAAAATAATTGTGTCAAATGTGTGTGTGGTCTACTCTTGCTCAATTTTGTTTTCGCACTTGTATTTCTTCCGCAATATATTTCTATAGGTTGCACTGTGATGTATTTAGTGTTTATCGTAGTAAACATCAAATAGATTGTTACGTTAAAATTAACAATTAGGTGAATATCTTACAGTTGCTGCAATAGGATTCCAAATATTTACGAAATTTTCACCTGGTATCAGAGGTTGTTTAAGATGAGTGTAGGAGGAGCAAGGAATAGATCCAACATATTCAACATTGGTGAAGTTGGGATAAAATATATTTGTAAGCAACAAATCGATCCCCCAGTTGGTTGTGTAGTCCAAGCAAAGAGGGCTAGACCAGCAAGGAAAATCCATCTCTGAGAGAGCCGACAAAGAGGTAGGATTATTCCAGATTATTGTTTTTTTGAGGAAGAGGGAGAAATACAATAGATCAATAGATAAAGAGACCCAGTTTTCTGTGCAATAATGATTTTTGGTGCAGAAGTGTTAGGTAGAGTAGCTAAGACACATTTTTGGGATTTTTTACCTTAGTGAGATTCTTTCGCAAGAAACTCATATTTCTTGTGCAGTAGTAGTAGTTTTCATGGGTTTCTCCAATAGGGAGTGCACAAAGCTAGCTGCACAGAGGGTGAGAGGAAGCATATCATCTGTATTTGGGTGAGATTTCCACCATTGGATTGCGTGACCAAGACCGATTGGAGGGTGCCTCCAACTATGTAATCTAGAAGGCAAGGATCTCCTTCCTTCTAGATGAGCATGACCTCAAGAACTTTATCGACAACTCTCGGGATAAACCATTGGATGCAAAATCATTAAGGGCCTTCAAGAAGAATATGGAAAAGGCCCAAATATTGATCCTGGATGGGGTGACATATCACATTGTGTGTCACATTTCTAGCAAAGTGACAACCAGGGAGATGTGGGAAGCATTGGCTATGCTGTATGAGGGTTATTACGAGTGGCATAAGATTTTTCTGGAGGAGAAAATGTATACCACCAGGATGTAGAAGGAAGAGCACATTGATCCATTCTTATCTATATTTCAGGAAAACCAAGATCAGCTAGTAGCTGTGTGCTCAACTCCTAAGGGCACAGATATGGTCAGATTGGCCCTCAACTTAGTTTATGATGACTATCAAGTCTTTGTCCAGAGAATCCTAGGCAGAGATGATTTTCTAGATTGGGAGTCAATGTGGAAACTCTTTAGCAAGAAGAGATGAAAAGGGAATTACTCAAGTGTCAACCTGAGGGAAAAAATAACAGTGGTTCAAAGTTGAAGAAGGAATTTTCTATGATTTCCCATATACCTCTAGGAGGGAGTTGTGGTGATTTGGAATTGTAGACCCACAAATCTCAAATTTGTGCAGGATCCTTGAGGAGTCCACCTCGCGAATCATCACCTTAATATAGGAGCCCAAATCAGAAGTAGCAGGATGGAAAGGTGCCAGTTGATGCAGAGGAGGGAAGAAGTGACAATGCAGGAGTTAGCAACTCCAGAGTCTGAGCAGGGCAGAGAAAATATGGAAGTGAGCAGGGTAGAGAAAATATGGAAGCAATGAAGCAAGGAACAATGCAGAAGCTAGTAGAAGCACAAAAAGTTCAAAAGGACAATGTAGAGTCTATAAGTAGTTAGATCTTCATCACCGATGTGAATCATACCATTCCAATTTATGGATGTTTTTCAGTTGCAGTAAGAAACTATGATGCAATGGAGTAGTAGTTGGTAGTGGTAGAGTTAGCAGTAGCACGGATGTAGAGTGCAGAGGGAGTTGCAGTACAAATACAAAGTTGACGTGGAAGTGTTAACAACAGTATAGATGCAATGTTTGCATAGATTTTATGGGTAGTAGTGTCATACATCAACAACGCAGAGGGAGATGTTATAGAGTTAGAGAAGTACTCAGTGGGTGTATTGTTAGAGCACATTTCTCGCTAAGAGGGAATATTTAATTTTGGGGTAGCATTGGATGTGATCTAAGTCTCAAAATTTTCAAAGAGGCTTAGACACATTTATTCTAGATAACCCAGAAAAATTTGGTGAAATTCCACCCGGATTATACTCTATCAAAATAATTAATTACTTTTGAAGGGACCCTAAGTCTAAACTTAGGAAAATAAAATAGTTAAAGTGAATTAATAAAATATGGGTGTGAATGATCCAGAAAAGGCAGATCAAGTTAGAATTTAATCTTATCCACTAATTAGAGATCTAACCTGAGCCGTTGAAGTTTCAACGAGAAGACTATAAGAATGGCTTGACGGTTCATTTGGAAAAGACATTTGACATATTAAAGATCAAGAGATGGATTTCAAAAGTGAGTAATGCTCACAGAAAATATCAATCAAGAGATATTTTGTAGAGAGGGGCATTAATTCCAGTTGAAAGGATTCCTAAGCTAGAGAGTGCATAGAAATAGAGATAGAGAGAGCCACAGAGGAAGTACAAAGCCTTTGACGTGGTGCTTACGCAGTCACTGCGCAATACCTGAAGGAAAGTTGTATTTTTTCGAAGGAGATAGTGTTGGGGTAGTGCCATATCCCGAAGATATTTTCTAGAGGCGTGAAGGCGTCAGATTCCAGCCAGAAGATATACAAGTGTAGAGAGAGAGGGAAGTTGTAGTTTTGATGCATATACCGCATAGAGTGATGCAGTCTTTGCATAGAGGCGACACAACACAATCCATTTTTGGTGTTGATCAGTGCTAAGTTCTTATGGAGGAATTAGGGGAATTTTGAGGTCTAAAATGGGCCTCCTAAGGAAATTATAAAATAATAGTGGAAATAATAAAATAATATTTGATTAAATCATCAAATTTTAGAGGGAAAAAACAAAAAACTACATTTTCAACTTGTATTTTGAACTTATCTCCCTAAGGTTTTACTCAAATTTCGAGCAGACATACTCGTTGGATGAAAAATTTAATTCTTCATCCAAGGACTACCCATGTTTCATACTTTTGAAGGAATCTTCTACATGAAAAATTACAATACATGTAAAATGTGGTTCCAATCACGTTTTTTCATGTATTTCTCATTTTTCGTGTATCAAGGTTCATCAAAAGTATGGAAAATGGGTACTCCTTGGATGAGGAATTAAATTTTTCATCCAACAAGTACTCTCGCTTGAAATTTGAGTAAAACCTTAGGGAGAAAACTTGAAAATATGAGTTGAAAAAGTAGTTTTATTATTTTATTATTTTTTATTATTTTTACCTTTTTACTCCAAAAAAGGTGAATCATCCCCCATGGTTGACATCATCATCTTTAATCCTATTCGTTCTTATAAAGTTTATTTTGGCTATACATTTTTCTTAGGAGGCCCATTTTAGACCTCCAAATTCCCCTAATGAGTGAGGTTTGTCTCACAAGATCTATTTTGTTGGTTTCTATGCATGATTTGATGGATGTGTCAATCATAGACTTGCAATCATAAATATGTATTGCATAATATATAAACCCTCAGCTGTTGCACCATTTTTCCCACATTGGTTTTTTTGGGGACATTGGTCCAACAATAACTGTGTCAAATATTTGCGTGATCTGTTCTTGCTCATTTTTGTTTTCGCACTTGTATTTCATCCGCATTTTATTTGTGTATGTTGTAGTGTGATGTATTCAGTGTTTCACATACAAAACTGCAAATAGATTGTTAAGTTAAAATTAACAATTAGATGAATATCTTCCAGTTGTTGTAATAGGATTTTAGAGATTTACACAGTTTTCATAGCCTCCACTCATGAATGTGATCTAATATGTGAGTTGAATATGATTGATTTAAATTAGTCAACATTTCCATTCCAGTTTCATATCCAATGGGTAACAAGAAATGTGTGAGGAAGGTGGTGGATAAAGTTATGAAATAATGAAATGAAGCTCTACGTAACTTGAAATACCATTTTGCAATACATGTAAGTGTTCGTTGGAAAATACAAAGTTGAATGGAATAATCATTAAGGAATTTCAAAGAACAACATAGATGATAGGTCATGGTGTGCGTCGACAGGTATTCTCCTAGATTCCCATTAAGTTTTAGGATATCCAAAGGTAATTTAGTGGGAATAATTGGTCACGATAGAGAATGAGCGAGGGGGTCATTAGTGAGTCTAGTTAAGTTTGGAAATTCGGGATCGATTAATGTCTGGAGGAGCATGACCTGGATATGAAAAAATAGCTTGAGCACTAGGCACTTGCATTCCCTCATAATGCAGATTCTGATAGTAAGCAACCTGGGTACTAGGACTGTTACAGAGTAATTTGTCACCATGCTCACTTCCAGTCCCTGATCCTGAAGTGCCCCGTGAAAAAACCTGTGCAATGTTTCCATCATGGAATATATGTAAAGACATCCCCTGAAGACTCAAAGAAAGATTCCTTGAAAGGTTACTAAAGGAAATTTGTCAAAACCCTAGTTTTTCGGGCCATCATGTTTTCTAGTTTCATGCTTGGGTTGATGTCAGGTTAATATTTTTGGCTTAGTGCTGGCATTGCCCTTTTTTCTTGGAAGACCATGTTGATCCCTTTTTGGCAGTGTTTCCTCAAATGTAGGAGAAGCTTCAACTTCTAGAAGTTCTAGGGTGGCGAGTTGGTTGTTAAATGATGGTGATAGAGTCGAGATCTCTAATTTTATAGCTTTGATCTTGTCCATGGGGGGTTTATCCCTTAGAAATTGGACCTCCCTCCTCCTTTCATGGGCTCCTAACCTCTTCTCTCTTCCTATAAATTGATTCCCATTCTTGCACTACTGGTTGGTCATTATTGGGTTGGTTTGAACTCTCATTCCCTTTACATTCTTGCATTGTGATAATGCCTAAGTTGTTTAGGAGAAGGAATGCTTTAGAGCTTCGGTGAAGGACTCAGATTTTCACCAAAGGGAGGCCTACAACATCAAGGCTTGGGTTCTAAGCTCTCTCTTTTACACTCATTAATAAAACATCTGATGTTTTCTTTCTATATTTTTCTAATCCATTATGGGAATTTTGAGGTCTAAAATGGGCCTCCTAAGGAAATTTTAAAATAATAGTGGAAATAATAAAATAAGATTTGATTACATCATCAAATTTTAGAGGGAAAAAAGAAAAAAATACTTTTTCAACTCCTATTTTCAACTTATCTCCCTGTGGGCTTACTCAAAGTTCGAGCGGGAATACTCGTTGGATGCATAATTTGATTCCTCATCCATGGAGTACCCATGTTGCATACTTTCGATGAACCTTGCTACACGAAAAATGAGAAATACATGAAAAATGTGATTGCAATCACGTTTTTTAATGTATTTCTCATTGTTTTTTGTAGAAGGGTCCATCGAAAGTATGAAACATAGGTACTCCTTGGATGGGGAATTAAATTTTTCATCCAACTAGTACTCCCACTCGAAATTTGAGTAAAAACTTAGGGAGATAAGTTGAAAATACAAGTTGAAAAAGTAGTTTTATTATTTTATTATTTTTTAATCTTTTTACTTTTTTACCCCAAAAATGGTGAATCATCCCCCATGGTTGACGTCATCATCTTGAATCCTATTGGTTCTTATAAAGTTTATTTTTGTTGTACATTTTTCTTAGGAGGCCCATTTTAGACCTCAAAAGTTCTCTAATGAATTTATGAAAATGTTCTCGTACTCCTTGATCTGCTAAATAGTTAATATTTAATGATTATTATGTATTGTATTATGTTTGCTGTTGCCTCTTGATCATATGCAGGTATTCATTTCCCACCTGTAGCAAGAAGCGAGCTTAAAATTATTGTGGATCAAGGTCATCATCAACGAGTTCGAATATAGCATCAAGAAAAGGTACCTCTATCTCCTTTCTTGTCTCATTTTGAATATTAGCTAAGAAAGCTTTGAATTATAAAGTATCTCAAGTTGCTATACCCACTCTAAGGCTAAATAGACCTCCTCTGTCCACAAAGGGGATTTATCTTCACAATAGAATTGGTGACTCCACTTGGGAGATTTAGCCTCTTAGCCTTCCTTTCCCGAGCTGATCTTCGATCAGTTTGACTGATCACTGAAATATAAGTTTGCTTAGGTATATATTAGTTTTCATAGGGTTTGATAGTCATTTTAGTGTACTAGGTCTTGTTTTGGTGTGAAATTCTTTTTTTCCTTGTTTTAGGGCTCAACGCGTTTTCTGATTTCACAGTAGCACTGCCACGCTATTCTATATAGCATAGTCGTGCTGATTTGTCTTTTAGAACCCTTATGCTCATCACATAAGCATTGATCTCAGACCTAGGAAAATTTGGGTTTCCCCTTGTTTTTCTAGTGTCTCCTAGCCCCTAAAGAGTGTCTGGGAAGTCTAAATGACCTCATGCTTATGTGTTTGACTTGTTTATCTTGTTTGAATGAGTATTTTCACTTCTTTGACTTGCTTGTAAAATTGGAAGATTTTTGACCATTTCAAACACATTTTTCCATATTTATTCTGACTTGGTTTGAAGTTTTTTGTCACATGCACTGGTCATCACTGCATTCTGATCTCACCTTCAATTTAGCGTCAAACATAACATCACAAATTGTTTGATTTACGATTTTAGAAGAGTGTGTATTTTTCCAAACTATCAATTTGAAAAGTGAGTGAAAGTATTTCACTCATGTATTTTTGAAGCAATTTGATTTCCGTTCGATTGAAAGAAAAGTGAAAAGTGTTTTTTTTTTTTTCATTTCTTCATTCGTTTCATTCATTTTACTTTTTATTGAATTTCAAAGTAAAAAGTAAAAAAAAAGGTTTCATTTTTTTATCTTACTGGAAAAGAGAAATGTTTTCATTTTTTCAATAAGTTGTGTTTTGGGGAAAGTAAATTCGATTTGAAAGAATTGCATTTCATAGTTTTGAACTAGTTTGGGGGCATCATTGTTTGCTACACTAATTTCACTTTTGTTTGCGTCCCTTCCCTCAATAGTTTAGACTTAATTGAAATGGAAAGATTTTGATTTTGCATTTAGCCTACGTTGTAGGATTTAGGTGACATTGATTTTGAGCCAAAAAACTGAAACTTAACTCAAGATAAACATTAAAATTTACCCAATTTACCTTAAGGAGAATTTGGAACTAAAGAGAAAATTTAGAGGTCTAGACTAGAGACGTGTTCTGATGTCGTTGAATGTAGGAGTTGTCGCTAATTGTCTGCATTATAATCTGAGGGTGATATCCCGTCCCACGTATGGAATTTTATTGATGTATGATAATTATATTTGGAGTGATCTCATCAAATGGTTATGTATTAGACAACACTACTACAAGTTCGACTCCCACATACTGTCGCGTATATTTTTGGAGACACCATTAGGTTGCAAGCCTACCATAGGTAGGCGAGTCGGCCGCCTTGTAAATGTGATACACAGAACACAACATTCGAGGAAATTGGTTGTATTACGTTAAATCTTTAGTCGTTTTTTATATCATTTATCACCAAGGTGTATATTACAGTTGACGAATACTTGGAAAACCTTTATGCCCAATACACCCTTTTTGATTTATTTTTTGTTTAATTCTAAAAATAGCTGCCCATGAAAACATCTTATCTGTGCAGTTATCCAGCCTCATCATCACTTGGTAAATTGTGGATTTTAATATTTTCACCTCTTCCTTCCTTGATCATGTCTTGAAAGGTCATCATGGTTGAATCGTTGGATTCACCTTGTCCCTCCTCTGAAGGATCTCAATAGCCTCCTCCTGAGGTCCCCCAGTTTCCAGTTGGACCCCTTGAAGCTCAAGGTGCTGAACTTAGGATTGTCATAAATGTACAACCCATTTCATCATGACCACCGCCTGACGATTCTCCTTGGACAACATTGAAAGATTCTGACCTAGAAAGCCCTGAACCGTCTCCATAGTTTATAGTCTTTCCTAAAAATACGCTCTTTGATTCAGTTGTGGTCTTGCCTCAATAGGCTTATAGTCCTTTCGATAAACCCAACATTCCCCTTTCTTCTTCTCCAACAACATATCGCTCTAGTACCCATCAGTTATTTCTCAACGAAATGGCATACAATGTTGATGATGTTCCATTCGTGAGTGCTCCTCAGAGTACTCTACAGGAAACCATTGGCACCTACATTACGGAAGCCGCGTCATCTATGTTTCCCCCTGAAGGCAATTTTTTTGGCCCCTCACCTCAATATTCAGGCAGTAAAACCGAAATACCCTTTAGGAATGTTGCATCTCCACTTCCACAGGGGTATACCTCTTTGGGAAAATTCATTTCAGGAGCTTCCAGAGCCACATCTCTATTTATGCATCCCGTTTGGTCAACGGGAATCCCCCCATATTCCTACCCATTCATCTCAGATGTGGCTACCACATCTAAAACTATTGTTCGACCTACAATCACTATTGGTCAGATGATTATTTCGATATGATCCTCTACCCCCTCCCTCTCGCCATCTACGATTACTGCGGTTCCACCATTGAGTGGGAAATATATGGCTTCATTTGTACTTGGGAGGAAGTATAATCCTCTTTACATACCTCCCCTCTTGGGTGGGGGGCAACTGAAATCTGGACCCATTCTAGGGGTGGGCCAACCTAATGCTAGTATAAGTGGAACATTTTTTTCACAATCGATGAAAACTATCGTAGTAACCATTCCTTTGAGTGTTCAACATACTTCAGCCACATTTATCTATCAACAGCCCCCCGTTCAGTATTCTTAGGTTCAACAACCTCTCCAACAACTGAACGTACCATATTCATATGTTCAACAACCCAACATCCCTCATCAATATGTTCAGCATCCGAATGTATGGTATCAATATGTTCCTCGATGAAACATTTCTCATTACTATGTCTAACAACCCCAGCTTCCCGTAGGTGTTTTTGCGACCAACCCTTAATTTGGTACTTACGCCAAAACTCATTTGAATCTCTCTCTAGGTCAATTTGGTCCTCACCCCAATCAACCTAGTACTAAGTACCAATGGCTTCCTCAAGGTCAGTACCAACAACCCGTCCCAAGCCTCAGTTTGGTGCTCAATATCAGCAGCTTCCTCAGTACCAGTAGGCCCAACAGGGACCTCAGGCTAGATCGTACTTTCAAGAAGAACCACAGGCTAGACCCCATGTTGAGTAGGGACCACATAATGGATCTCATGTTCAGTAAGGACCTCACCCTAGACCCTATATCCAACAAGCTCCACAACCTGAAATATAGCAGGGGCCTTATCAACAGCCCCAACAAGGTCCCTACATTTAGCAAGAGCTCCAACAAGGTTCTTACCAACAATGGTGGTCATATATGTATCCAGGACAAAATCCACCCTATTGGTGGCAGAATTCGTATCAACCAGGTTGGAACCCTCAAACGTTTTCTCCTCATCATCATTCCCTGCCATTTTTGGCTACGTTGGAACTACCAGATGTGTTAAAGCTTAAAAATAATCCCATCCAACATTAGCGGCATTGGTCGCCAGTTCCGACCAAAATCTCGGGAGATTGTCCTAAATTTAAAGGCAAGTCTAGGGAATAATCTAAAACCCATGTCATGGCGTACCACTTATGGTTCTATTCTAACTCTTGGTTTGACGATTCAATTTGTATCTGTCTTTTCCAGTGCACTCTCACCCAAGGAAAATTTCAAGGATGGAATTTTATCTTAAAGTTTAGAAATATTGGAGAATATTACTAGTCACCAATATGTAAATTATAAAATTTTTCATGATATTTTTATAAACATATTTAGGTTTCTAATTATCTTATACTAGTATATATAAAATTTTGGCGATTTTTAGGGTAAAATAATTTTATACTATAAAATTTGGGCGAATCAATTTTCAAAAAAATGGAAATTGGCGAATCATTGTTTTGGAAAAAGCATGGAAAATTAGCCCACCTACGAATATTGGCCCCTAAAATTTTCCCTGCGAGTCTCACTAGTACAGCAGCCTAATGGTATATTAGGATATTTTCCTAAATTTAGAGGCAAGTATGGGAAGATACCCAAACCCATTTTATGACGTTCCACTTATGGTACTATTCTAACTCTTGGTTCGACGATTTAATTAGTCTTTGTATTTTCGAGTGCACTCTAACCTGTACTGTGGAAAAATGGTATATTGAACTCCCTCGAGGTGGTTTCCTTGATGTTATCCCCTTGGATATGACTTTACTTACTCACTTCCAGTTACCTCTCTGGTATGACACTGACACCCACCTCCTCATGTCATTACAACAGTCAGATGTTACTCACATTTCAGATCACATTCACGAATGGCAGCGTCGACATCACCTCATAAAATTTGAGATCCTCGATCAGTTATTGATTGACTGGCTTACGAAATCATTCGTTCCAAATATTGCTAAAGATATTTCCATGGGTGGGTGTCTCATAGAAGAGGAAGTCATTTCCAGAGCTCAATACCTAGATTTGGTTTATTCCCCATTTTGAACTCCATACGAGCTCCTGCCTAATGCGTCACAACCTTCAACTGATCCTACATCATCTCAGTCTCCTACTACAACTCTCATTGATGGTATTATTGGGGTAGTGGCCCATGCTGCTAGTAGTGCACCCAAAGCTTCCTCAAATTCTAAGTTCACTACTGCTGCTACACCCTCCAATCCTTCCAATAACCAAAAGGATCCTGGTAAAACCTCTGAGGTAAATGTTTTCCAATCTATCGCAGCAGAAAAATCCTTGAAAGGTAAGAAAAAAGGTAAAGGAAAATCCAAATCCGATAACCGTAAACAAGATTTGAAAAGGTCATCTGCTAACGATTATTTAAGGTGCAAGCCCAAATATCTTGTCTAATATGTGATTATGATCATTACACCAAGGATTTTCCTTGGTGTGACAAAGTTTCTCGTCTTCTGAAGGGAACACTCAAGACTCTAGCTGTCTTGAAAGAGAATTTCTTTTCTCAGCAGACACAAATGGTATATCAACCCCAATCCTCTGTAAGCTCTCAAGCTTTCATGGCTGGCACGAAATCTATCTCTATTACTAGGAGATCGAAAGACTACCCCAATACATCCAAAGCTCCTATGGAACTGGAAGTCACATATCACCCTTCCTCTTCCAAAACTCCTAGTTCTAGTTCTCTCTAGATTGAGAGACCTAGTAGTGATTCCATCACCTGACCACCCCCTAAAGTTGTTCTTCAAAAATCATCTTACAATCTGAATGTGAGAGCTATGCAAAACTATAATATTGTAGAGGTTATAGCTCAAGCACCTTCGGCAATGTTGGCTTTGGAAGTCCTTTAGTCATGTCCATCATAATGGAATATGATACTATCCGCTATTGGATGGATTGATCTAATAAATTACAATTTCATTACTTTCGACCTTGAGAATTTCATTGCTTGCCTCCCATATCAGGTAGATTTTATGATTCGAGTCACCGTGATGGGGAAAACCATTCATAGGATTGTTTTTGATGAAGGCGCTTCGACCTACATCATGTCTATCACTTGTTGGAAAGCCATCGAATCTCCTCCATTGGGCAAGTCCCCCAACACTTTGGAAGCTTTTGATGGTAGAGGATCTCAGCCATGTGGTATTCTCAAATATTTTCCCATCCTATTTGAGGGAAAGATGGTAAATTTAGAAGCTGAGGTGGTAGATGCCAACTTGAATTATAACCTCCTTCTTGGATGTAGTTGGACTCATGTCATGGTTGCGAGGTCTCTACCCTTTTCCATGTCCTCTGATTTTTGCATCAAGGAAAAGTTGTGAATGTAGATCAGTTATATTTCTTTTCCTCTAATTATTCAACATGAAGCATTCCATATGTTGGGAATACTACTACCCCCTAAGAGAACATCAGGCCGATTCTATTCAAATACTCATCTCTTATGGGAATTTTTCCACTCCCGCCTTCGAATGTCTCAACTATAAATGTGATATCATATGATCATGATCCATGGATTGTTACTAGTCCCGACCATCTTGAAATATTTGGTGAAGTTATGCCTTCGAGCCCTACTAAAAAAATGTATCAAAGTATTCTTATGAGTTCTTAGGCTGCATCCAAAACCAACAACCTATTGGTTTCTTCTGTAGACACTTATGTGCAATCTACCTAGTTTGGTTCTTGGGAATCCAATGATCCCTTGAATAAGACTTTACCCACCGAAAAAAGTATTGTGGAGGTAATGTCTCTTGAACAAACCCCATGGGATGAGGGAAATCATTTTTCCTTGTTCCTTCTAAAACCTAGGTGAAATATTCGCCTGTCTAGAATCCCATGCTTCATCTATACTGACTGGCCCATTTCAAAATCCCATCTTGATTCATGAAGTGTTGTCTAAAGAGAACATGGGAAATATTACTCCAACCATTCCAATCGACATCTCTGTCAAACCAGAGATTGTCGAGAATTCTCAGATTGGTGCATCTTGTTCTCTAGACGAGATCAAGATCTAAACCGAGATTTTCTAGGAATTTCATGATGTCTTTGCGTGGTCATACAAAGAGACGTCTAGCATTGATTTGAGTATTGTCGTGTACGAAATCGCTACCTATCTGGACTTGAAGCCCGTTCGCCAATGGCTTCATCCCGTGCATCCAAGAAAGGTTGCTGCCATAAAGGGTGAAGTTGAAAAACTTCTTAAAGCTGGGTTTATTTAATCCATACCACTGACATATTGGGTATCCAATATTGTTCCCGTTATTAAGAAACAAGGGACCATACAAGTTTTTGTTGATTACCATGATATCATTTGAGCCTGTCCTAAGGATAATTACACCACTCCATTTATCGATCACATCATTAACAAGTGCACCTGGAGTGAGATTTATTCCTTTATGGATGATTTTTCTGGCTATAACCATATCAACATTGCTCCAGATGATCAGCACAAAGCCATGTTTATCTATCCATGGGGAACTTTTACCTACAAAAATCTCCCTTTTTGCTTAAATAATGCCAGGGCAACCTTCCAATGAGCTATGTCATATGTTTCTCATGACATCAAGCACATAGTTCAACCATACCTCGACGACCTTCCTCCTCATTTTTCAAAACATCAAGATTTCTCGGAATACCTTAGATCCTTATTTCTTTGTGGTCGGCACTATAATATCAGGTTGAACCCTCATAAGTGTGTCTTTTGTGTTGAATCTAGTTGAATATTTGGTTTCGTGGTGTCCAAAGAAGGCATTTTAATCAATCCTCTTAAACTAGAGGCAATCATTAATTTTCCTCCTCCATCTTCTAATACTTAACTGAAAATATTGTAGGGGAAAGAAAATTTCCTCCGTCGCTTCATACAGAATTATGCTCAACTTGCCAAATGTTTTAATCTCTTATTGAAAAATGGAATCCCGTTCATTTGAGACCAAATTCCCTAAATCTCTTTCGATGATTTGAAATGAGCCCTCATCAATGATCCTCTATTTCATCCTCCAAATTATCACCACGATTACTTCCTGTATTTTCTGCCATAGACAACAATATTGTTATGGTGTTAGTTCAGGATGATGATGATGGGCAAGAGCATGTAGTGTACTAATTGAGGCACAATCTCTTTGATGCTAAGACCCGCTATGCTCATATAGAGAATCTCACACAGGATGTTGTCCATGTTTTTAAACATTTTAATCATTATATTCTCCTACGCAAAAATTTGGTGATTTCTGATTTTTTCCCCATGAATTCCATTCTCATGCATCAGTTGCTTGGGGGAAAGTACTCGAAATGGATTTTCATCCTTCAAGAGTTAAACTTAGAGGTCACTACCGCTAAGTCTAAGAAATCCCTTGTCTTTTCTAAGTTTATTTGAAATCTTTCCACTATGATTGATCCCACTCCTTTCAAAGAGTGTATTCTAGATGAATCACTCTTTCTCATTAGTAATCTTGATCCATGGTAAGGAGACATCATCATTTATCTCCAGAACCAAAATTTTCGTCCATAGCTATCACACTCTGAGCGACGACGAATTCGTTACCAGTCCCAACCCTACCATATCATTGGAGACACTTTGTACTACACTGTTGTTGACTCCATCCTCTATCGATTTTTGATTCTCAAGGAAGCTGAGAAAGTTATCAATGATTTTCACTCCAAGGCCTATAGTGGTCACATTTTTGGCTATGCTACTGCCCAAAAAATACTTCGCACATGATATTTTTGGTCGCATATCTTTATATATTACATTGTTGCAGTCTAGAAATTCCATGACTACCAAATCTACTCTTGGAAGGAGCATGCCCCACCGTCACCCTTGCACCCAGTTGTGACTATTGGGTAATTTGCGAAATGAGACATAGATTTCATGACCTATAACCCTCGCTCAGTCGTAGGGAATGTTAATATTATCGTTGCTATCAATTATTTCACTAAATGAGACAAAGAGATTCCTACATACGGTAATGAAGGTCTAACTGCAACATAATTTCTATTTAATCATGTCATAGCTAGGTTCGGTGTCTCGAAAGCGATTTTCACTAATCATGGCTCTCATTTTTGAAATAATATGATGATGGATCTCGCTTCTCAGTTGGGGTTACATCAAAATAGCTCGACTTATTATTATCCATAGGCTAATTGCTAGGTTGAATTTGTTAACAAAGTTTTGGTGACCATGCTTCAGTGAACCATTGGGAAACACAAACAATGTTTTTATCTCATGCTCTTCTTAGATATATGGGCTTACCGAACTTCGGCTAATACTTCCACTGGAATCACACCATTACAATTGGTGTATGGTCTAGAGGCCACACTCTTAATCGAGTGTGAAATTCCTTCTCTGAAGCTAGCCGTTGAACTAATTCCTGGTACTTCACCAGAAGAGGAACGTTTTATTTACCTCTATCATCTCAATGAGACCCAAAGACTTGCTGCTTTAGTCATTCAAGAGAAAAAAATATGAGTTAAGGCTCAATATGACAAATATATCAATCCTCCCATTTTCTCTGAGGGTGACATGGTCCCACTTTACGACCAAGCCCACAACAAATTGGGAGTAAGGAAACTTGAGCCAATGCGGCATGGGCCCTATATCATTCAACGAGTATTGGAAAGAGGATACTATGAGCTGGAAAATTATGAAGGAAATCGATTGGTTGAGCCCCACATTTGTCTCTATCTGAAGAAATATTACACTTGAAAATGAGTGTGATGCTTTATGCATTAGAGTTTTATTCATTAGTGTGCTTTGATAGGATTTCTGGTGTGATTGTTTTCTTTGCAGACATGTTTTCTCTGTCACCTTGTGTTCCACTTGGTTTTCAGATGTCATCGAATCATTACATCTATTATTCTGATGGTGCCTTTTGTAGCACACAGAACTTGTCTTCTGCAGCATGAGCACTCTTTTCCCTTGGTGGCGAGTTGATTAATTTACAAGGTATTTGTTTGGGTCGAACCACTAACAATATTTTATGAATATAGTGCAGTTATTGAGCTTTTATCAGATGAAATTGATCTTGGGATTAGAGATTTGGTTGTTAAATTAGACTCACAACTCATTTTGTTATAGTTAAATGGCCATTATTCTGTGTGAAATCATCAATTTTTGCGTCTGTATTTGAATATTCGGTTATTGGAAATGAATTTTGATTTTATTACATATCAACATATTCGAAGACTTTTAAATACATTAACAAATACATTATCAAATCTTGTATTAGGTAGACATCCACGCAACATGTAAAAGCCAATACATAATTATGATACATAAGTAGCCATAGAAACATGCATATATATATATATATATATATATATATATATATATATATATATATATCTCCAGTTTGTCAAGTGTGTTAGATAAAAATATCAAAAAATATGTGTTATGTGAGAAAAATGGATCTTTGAGCCTACATCAGTACAAAAATGTAAACATAGGGCTGTTATCCAGCCACATGGTTCTCGTGATAGTAGGTGACTACTCGTATGACTCGACATAGTAAGCGACACAACCTTCCTGCAACCCCGACTATATGCCTCTCAAAGTGAAGAGGAATATCATCAAAGGTAGCATACTCTCGGATGCTTCTCATGAGGCCTACCAAGTTCCACTATATCTTGGCTAATGGGTCTTCTCCCTCCTCGTAGGGAACATCCTCCAATCGGCGAGCTAAACTCCTCGCGATCGGTGGCATTCCTGGTGGTTTCTAAGGACCCATATTTGTAAAAAAATCATAATTTTAGATCTCAGAATACATGACAAGGACATTCAAAAAGAAAAAAAATGTTAAAAACAACTTGTATCTGCATCAGCCCACTATGTTCCTAGCAGAATGGGAAAATTTGGATCTCCTCTGAAGTCGATGCCTGCATATGTATAGTCCTCAACCACGATGAGTTTAAAACACAACCAACTGAAAAAAATTGTTGGGAAATGCATCTGCTAGACCCCGCCTTGACGGGGCATGATCTCACACCACATCATCAGCCTAGGGTCCCTTGGGTTTGGATCATGGATCTCCAACCGGTGATACTGAAACAAAGGTACCCTCTCTAGGAAAAAGGTAACCAATATGGACACGTACCCAAACTATTTCAGTCAATGTGTTTTTCACTTGGTCAATTGGCTCTTCATGTTAGCCAATAAACCCTGGCACCAATTGAACATTGTAGGGGCCAGAAAATCCACAACATACTGGAATTGTGATTTCGTTGCCTCGTGAAACGCCTTGGCTCCAGCCACTCGAATAATGAAATGTAAAATTGTATGCAAGGGATGAAATCTGATAGAGGATATCTCTATATTCTCGCTCTCAGCCTTCTTAGCCCTAGGAAAGTGCCTCTAAATAAGCATAATGGTACTCTCACCTCTTATGCGAGCTCCATAGAGTTGGATCCTCTCCCCTATCTTGGATAAGCCTGTAATGAAATAGATTTCCATGAAATCTAATTCCCGTTACTAGTCTCCAATTAGGAATATTTGGTAATCTACGTCCCACATTCCAATCAAATACTGAAGAAACTCCAGTGCATCTCTCAGCCTAGATGTTTGGAAGAACTTCATCAATCCACAATTACACAATGCATTTACACAATTTTGTTCTTGGACCACTTGGTGGTATTCCACCTCGTGGCCTCTTTCTTTCCATTCAATGACCATTTCTGCTGGAATCACCTACAAAACATGTTGAAATGACATTTTAGGAGCTTTCATCAGAGTAGTTTTTGAAATAATCCATTGGAAATGCGTGGATTTCTCATTTCAAAATATTCCCCGTGGTTAGTGTGGCTATCTAAATTAATATGGTGCTGGTGGCATGCTGCGTTAAGAAGTTAAGTGTGACTAGTGCAGGTTCGATAGCTCAAACCCGTGCTGGCTGCGAGCGATTTTGAAATTTGAAATCCTCCCCCCATCTCTAAATTTCTAAGCTAAATACTTAAAAAATGGAATCAAAATGAAGAGAAGAGTTTGAGCTCTTACCTGTAGCTGATAGATCACTGAATAGTGTCCTCAATCAGCTACACCACTATTCATAAGTTCAGAGTAAAAAGGGGTAAAATGCACTTCTCCAATTTACTCAAAATATAAAGGTGAAAATGAATTTACTTTTTGTGTATTTATATGATTTTGAAGATATTTTCACCATTGTTTTATTACTTTTCCTCTATATCAGTGATGGTTGCCATTTTTGTGAAGTAACGGGACCTTTACATTATTGATGATTATTTCTAATGCAAATGAGTTTTATTTTATTTCTTTTTCAGACTTAGTAAAAATAAACGAAAAAGGAACCCATATGGAGTCAACTTTCTCTTTTCTGACTCTCAAAAAATGAAAATATTTTTGAGTACTTGTCGTTTCAAACTCATTAAAGTAAATGAATTGACATATTCCCAGTATACATTTACCCCTTTTTTGGGCTGAGATTCACTATATACGAAAAAGGAATACCTTGATCAAGCACGGTCAAGAGGTTCTCTTGGGTATTGTTTTCTACCTTTTCAGATTTGAGAGAGGATTTATAAAAAGGGACATGATGGAGTTTTATTTTTGTTCCTTTTCAAACTCCTTAAACATGAAAATTTACCGAGTTACCCTTTTGTTGGACTCATTAAATATTAAATGATGAAAGACTTGTCAGCATGACGAGACCGAGTTCCTCCATCCTAGGGCTCATTAAAATTACTATGATGGATTAAATCAAAGAATCAATTTACATGCTCAGCATATGTTATCCTCTTCAGACTAGATATAAAAAATAAATAGCTACTAGTTAGCAATAACGAGGGAAAAATTGAAAGTGAACATCCTATGTGTATTTTTGGTAGCTTGTCTCTCTTGCCTATGACACTCATCTATAGTTTGTGTTAGGTTGGGGATATCGGTCTTTCATATTTTTTCCTCATTGAGTTTGCGAAATCCATTTTCCTCCTATTTTATTACCATTTTTTTCATCATGACCTCCAATCCCATTTGAGCCAAATGCTGCCACACTCCGTAGTTGTGTCGCCAATATGTTCAAGAGAAGTCCTTTTTGTCAAACATCCTTTGCTTATCTGACCTCCTCTGTTACAATCCCAAATCAATCCTATCATATTGAGATATATGTTGTATCGTGTCGAAAATGTGGGAATAACTATGGCCCTCCTTCGAAAAATCACTTCCTGTCAACTTCAGCTCGTTATTTAGGAAGATGGTTTAGAAACTACTTTTCAATACCTTGGAGCTTACATGCCTCAATGGAAATTTCTTTGTGTTCGAGACACGTTCGCATCATTGGCCTTCAATCAAATAATTTTTCAAGTGTTTTACTTTGACACATGTATTCACACTTGGATATTGTGTCATTGCATCTTGAGGGCCATCGTCATTATTGGTGGTTTCTCTCGTGCCTGTTAATAATTTTCATTATAGGCCAGTGACCAGTTGGTTTCTACCATGTTGGACTTCAGAACATATATTTTCATGGCTATATTCGTACATTGAGTTTATTGAGATTGTGGTGAAGACCTTGGATCGCATATGATTTTGAATTGAGTTGCGCGGAGTTATTAGGTATTCATGATTGTATACATGATCCTATCTATATGGATTGTAACTTCCATGCCGCAGATCCATTTCTATTATCTCTTTAGATAGATGGATGCGACCATGTCATGGGTTCATGTATTATTTGGTGCCTAGCATAAAGTTATGTCACTAGGAATATTCATACTAGAAATGTCATATATTGTATTATGTTTCATTTGGCAGTTTTCCTAGCGGTGATCTCAGTTCTTTACCTTGGTTCATAAAGAATTTAAACCATCACTCTTTGTTCTTCCTTCATTCTTTAGGGGGCATCTGTTACACAGTAATTTGTCACCATGTTCACTACCCGTCCCTAATCCTGAAGTGCCCCATGATAGACCCTGTGTAATGTTTCCATCATGGAAAATATGTAAAGACATCCCCTAAAGACTTAAAGAAAACTACCTTGGAAGATTACTGAGGGAACTTGGTCAAAACCCTAGTTTTTTGGGCCAACACATTTTCTGGTTTCATTCCTGCACTAATGTAAGGTTAACAGTTCTGAATTAGTGCTTCCGGCGCCCTTATTTCTTGGAAAACCATGTCGATCCCTTTCTGGTAGTGTTTCCTCAAATGGAGGAGAAGCTTCTACCTCTGCAAGTTCTAGGGAAGTGAGTTTGTTGTTAAAATTTGGTGATAGAGTCGAAATCTCTAATTTTAGAGCTTTTATCTCATCCATGGGAGGTTTATCCCGTAGAAAGTGGACCTTCCTCCTCCTTCCATGGGCTCTCAACATCTTCTCCCTTCCTATAAATTGGTCCCCATCCTTCCACTACTAATTGGTCATTGTTGGGTTGGTCTAAATTCTTGTTCCCTTTACATTCTTGCACTGTGATAATGCCTAAGTTTTTTAGGATAAGGGATGCTTCAGAGCTTCAGTGAAGGAGTTGGATTTTCACCAAAGAGAGGCATCCAACATCAAGACCTAGGTTGTAACCTCTCTCTTTTACATCCATTAATAAAACATTTCATGTTTTCTTTCTATATTTATCAAATCATTTATGCAAATGTTCTGGTACTACTTGATATACTAGATAGTTCATGTTTAATGATTATTATGTAGTGGATATGTTTGTTGTTGCCTCTTGATCATCTGCAGGTATTTGTGTGCCACCAGTATAAAGGAGTGAGCCTAAAAGAATTGTGGATCAAGGTCATCATCAACGAGTTCAAATATAGCATTAGGAAAAGGTACTTCTATCTCGTTTCTTGTCACATTTTTAATATTAACTGAGAAAGTTTTACATTAGAAAGTATCTCAACTTGCTAAACCCACTCTAGGGCTAGATAGATTGCCTCTGCCGTCAGAGGGGATTTATCTTCACAACAAGGATAAGGAGAGTTCTAATAACTAGTATACAAGTGGCCTTGTTGTCTAACACGAGGGCAAGGATAATGTTGCTGGAATGGCTGGGTTTGGTTTTCTTGGCCTTGAAAGACACTTTATATGGGTCATACTGCTTCTCGATGGGATTTTTCATTGTCCCATGCTAAGGTAGTTTTGGTTATGATTGCGCCATGATATGAATAATTTATGCTATCGAGACCTCAGGAGTACCCTGTCGAAGTAGTTGAGAATGTGAGGTACCTTATACTGGTTGGGTAAGTGGAACTTGGAAAGTTCCAGATACCTTTGGAATGGATTGAGATGTAACAACGACCTACAAAGGTTGGCTCATATGTATTTGAGCTTGTTGGGGTGTTGATGGATGGAGAGGAATTTGAGAAGATGGTGCAGGTTGATTATTCAACAATTTATCCCAATATGAACCGGTTTTAATGAGAAAATAAGGCTTCCAAAAATTTGCATCCATTATAGGGTAAGGAGGACTATAATGAGGTTGGTTATAAATTTGAGGTATAGCTATAATGGGTTTCCCCCCTGCCAAAGGAGGAGGGGACGATGGAGGAAACTATGACTTGATAGAGGATACCCAACATAAGGAGAGTTTGGCTATTGAAGGTAACCTTTCCCACTAATGTAAGGGTCAGTATGCTACTCAACCGTAGATGTAAGCAGAGGAGGAGGAGCAAACTGGGTGGCACTCATAAGAAAATTACCAGATGGTATTCATGTATTGGATGACATAGGAGAGGTCCAAGGACTAGAAGCTACACTAGAAAAGGTACTAGAAGAAGACTGATAACCTGATGGGATGGAAATACCACCATACATATGTGTTTCTCGTGATGTTGTAAACATAAGCGTGGAGGAAACATTTGATGTATCAACCATGGTGGCAGATAGAGGTTAAGAATTTTGATCAATTCCAGTCATGGTTAACAACTACGATGAATATTTCTGTGATAAATCCATGGGTGAGTCAAAAGAATAAGGTAAAGTATTTTGTGTAGGATTTTTAAGAGGAATAGGGATGGTTTGATAAAAATGAAGCCCTTCCCAATGTGTAGGAGTATAAGTACAAGGATATTCTTGAAGTATCTCTTTAATGCTCACAAGTCCGAGTGGAAGAGGTTCACCGCTGGGTCCAATATATATAAGTTCCGACTGAGACAAAGGAAGAGAAGAGGAAGGGCCTGAAGTAATAGGTATAGATGGTTGAGGCTCCTCAGGCTCAAAAACCTCAGGAAATCAAAGTGGCTGACTCATAGGAAACTAAGTTTCAGGGAATTTTGTTTTGATTATGTTAGTGTCACCGTCAAGAATAGATGAGATCTTGGGCTCAGAACTAAAAGGGATAGATGATTCTGGTTGAAAAATACCAAGAGGAGGGCCGTAAGTGGTTCTTGATGTTACTGATTCAGTATTTTGCATCTTCTTGTGCTTCTGACAATGTCCAGGAGTATCCTCTGGTAGAAGTGGAGGCTTATTTTTCATTTTGCATGAATGACAGGGTGGGGGTTTTTGTTCTTCCACGTTGGACAATAAATTTTATTAACAAAAAAAGAAATAAATAAAAAATAGGGTAATATAGGTGTAGAGGATGACCAATCAATCGTGAAATACGATATAAACCTTGGAGAACCAAGGACTTAACATAAGACAACCAATATCCCCGAATGTTGTGTTCGGTGTATCATGGTATACAAGGTGGCACACTCAGTTACCTATGGATGGATAGCAAACTATAGGGGAATCCCAAAATATACTCGATGGTACATGGAAGTACAATCCGTAATAGTGTTTTATAATTCATAACCATTCGATGAGGGTGTTACTTTATACTTTACGTGCATGGAGCATCGATGAATATAACTAAACGTACATGGAGAACGATCCTATACACTCACATACATGGAATGGGATATCAGCCACGGGATGCAACAATGGAAATCAACGATAACTCCTGTGTTTAACAATGTTAAAACATATATCTAGCCTAGACCACTATGTCTTTGCGTTAATGTTACAAATGTTTCTTAGGTTAATTCAATAGATTTTACTGTTTATCTTTGATTAAGTTTCAATTTTGGGGCTTACCACGAATGTCACCTGAATATTCCTAAAATGAAAATCCAGCATGAGAAACATAAATATTTCTCTTTCAATGAAAATATAGCTAAGGAAGGGAAGAAACAATAAGGACTAGAAAAATAATTCAAGTGCACTTTTTAGAATGAGGACTAGAACAATAATTCATCCAAGTGATCAATTACTAAACGAAATCAATTTGCAAGCAACCAAATGATAATAAAAAAGAAAAATCAAAACTAATTTTACCAAAAGAAATAAAAATAAAATTAAAACCAAATGGAGGCTTAACGAAGACCACAAGACACTCAAGAATCATGGAAGGTCAACTAGAAGTAGGTTGGTCAAAGAGACACTTAAAAAAAAGGCAAAATTAGTGAAAAAAAATGGATCAATGGTGGTGTAGGGGAGGAAATATTGATATGCAACGCTTGGAAAATGGGCTTGAGTGGGGTGCAACGCTCTTTTAAAGGCACTGGGGGAGTGTTTTTCTTGGGAAAGAGGTTTATGGCACAAAAATTTCAAAAAAGGCTCAATGAAATCACTTCCTAGGTTTTTTCTTGACTGATGAAAGCAACAAAGGTCTATGAAGGAGGTAATGAAACACAAAGTACAACAAAAACCACCTGGGGAATACATCATTCCAAATAGAGTCCCTAATTTTTTTATGCAAGATTTATGATTATGGACAACTGCACCTCCTCTAGGTTTGATGGACAACCTAGAACAATGAAGAAATAAGGAATCCAGTGTTTTCCTTAAAGTAAATATATGATGGAATGAAGGCTACCTAGAATTTGTCACATGTTTCATTCCTTCTTCAACTTGAATGCTCCAATTATAGCTCCAATTACCAAAATTAGAACCTACATAGTCAGATAGCACAAGCCAATAAAATATGATATCTATGATGTATCATCTAAGCACTCTATTCAATAGTTCAACAAGGTATTTAAATAAGTGAAATAACGACTATCACATATAGGAAAAAAGAGAACTCTTTACATTTATATAAATGGAAGGAGATTACAACCAAATAGGCCTTGATCTTATTGAAGACATCCAAATTTTTAACTTGTTCTTTCCTTGTAACAATATGCACCTCAAATCACCCTAAACGCATGGAATGATAACCTCTCACCTCAACATCAAAAGGGTAGAATCCAAAAGCTAGACATTAACCTCTTGCATATGCAAGATGGTAAATATATAGTGGAGTGGGGTAAGTTGGGAGTTATTATCCAATTACCAATCTAAAGTTTTAGATCCACCTTTGATGGGACGATGGGATCAAAGGATAACGGTGGAAACTCCAAATAAGGATGAGATAGGATCTAAATATTTGATCCAAGGTAAATGGTTGTAGAAAATTCTGGAACCTTTTGGAAGAGGAAGATTCCATAATTTCTCTCTTTTTCCTCAATTTATAGAACCAACACATGTGAAAAGGGGAAAAAATTGTAGGTGATCAATTCTAGCCATAGTGATGCAACCTGTAGGTGAAAGTTGTCCAGAGGAAGGCCAAGGAGTGTTGGTGTTAAGATTGGCTCAGAAGAGATGGTTTTAGGCAAAAATTCTGGTAAATGAAGGAGGTTCACTCAGGTATTTGTGCAATAATGTTGACAATGGGTAATAGTATGTTGATTGATCCCATTAGGAGGCCTAATTACTAGATGTGACAAATGGCCCATAACGTCGGTTTTATTTGTTTCATCCACAAAGCCTAAATCTGATGTTATGGTGGATACCTGAAATAAAGACTATGGTAATGTGAATCCTTCAAACAATCAAGCTAATGATAAAGCTACTATCTCGACATCATCTCCGTTAGATCTCACTCCACTTGAGGTTCCTACAGAATTAACTATTAAGCCTCCAAAGGGTATTATTCATCAGTTTTATTTCAACCCTTGTGCAACAACTGCTCTAAATTATAATGTAGTTGAGGAATTGGCTCATTCCCCATAATCTATTTCAACTCTTGAGGTGTTGCAAAATTTTACCGCCTACAAGAAGGCTTTTCTTTCTACTATTGAATGGGTTGATCCTTCAAATTCCAACCTAATCATTTTTAATCATGAGAAATATTCCCTCAACTTTCAGCTCAATTGGATTTTATGATCTAGGTTGCATTCCATGGTAAGAACACTACAAGAAAAAGAGCGTCTAGTGAAGGTTATAAAAGAGGTTTTTAGTGTTATAAAATTGGACAAAATTGTCAAAAAAACATTTTCTACAACATCCATTTTCTGTAACAGAGGTTTTTGCAGAGCTTCTAATGGAATTTCAATACAACTAAAGAAAAATGGGTGGCCGGAGGTTATTATGGATGTTTTCTTCATCGGTGCGCTACTTAGGTGTCAATGCACCAATGTGTGTCATCTAGACGGTCAGCCTGAGGCAGTCGAAGGTGCATGCACCGTGCCATAAAGGTATAAAATTGCACTGGGCGCACTTTAGGTGATACAACACAGCAGGTCGTTCTAATTGGTATTGGGATCTGTGTGGTTCCCATAGGACGTATCAATGCACCCGTTCGTAGTATTATGAAAATGCACTGGTGTGCAGTAACACAAAATGCACTGATTGTTCTAATTTGTATTGGTATTTGTGCGGTGCCCATAGTTTGTACTCACGCACTGGTGAGTAGTCCCACATAGATGAACTGGTGCGTATTATCGCACAAACGTACCGATTGTTCTAATTCGTATTGGTATTTATGCGGTGCCCATAGGTCATAAAAACAAACCAGTGAGTAGTCTCACATAAACGCATCAGTGCGCAGTATCAAAAAAACGCACCGAGAGTTATAATTGGTATTAGTATTTGTGCGGTGCCCATAGGTCGTAGAAACGCACCGATTTACAGTAACTGACACACACCTGTGAGAGTGCAATTATTGTGATTTTTTAAAATTTTGTATTCATCAAAATTCAACACATATCTTATAACAGTATTCATATTAATAAAATTTGTATTAATGCATTTGAATGTGATGTTTGGATTAATTTGTTATATCATATCATAATTATTGTGATTTTTTAAAATTCGTTATTCATCAAAAGATGAAATATATCTTATAACAATATTCATAACAAATAAAATTTTTATAGCTAGTGCATTTGAATGTGATGTTTAGATTAATTTTTTATATCATATCATCATATTTCACATCTCTTCATTATAATATTTAATCATCCATAATTTTAATTAGTGGTGTTACATTTCATAGCGATAATGGAGAACACAATAGAATAAATTAAAACACACACACACACACACACACAGATATATATATATATATATATATATATATATATATATATATATTATATATATATATATAAGACAACCTTTTTCATACAAAATGGGACAATTATTGGTATCCCTTTGTCTTTCAAATGGGACACTATGTCCATTACATTAAACAAAATGTCAGATTTCACAGACAAATATTTCAAAAATTACAACACCTTTCTTTGATATCCAAACATAATGATTATCTTTCTTCGCTTGAACTCCTATTACTGCTCGAGCTACTTCCATGTCTTGGGTTATTTTGAGGAATGTTTTGTTGACGATGTTGATTGTTTTCTTCTTCTTCACATTCCATCTACAAACATAAAAATAAACTGTAATGAGTGTATATACATTGGTGAGAATAATGAAAATTGTAATATTAAATAATATACATCAATGTAAATTGAAAATAAATGATGTACCATAGCAACAATTGACTCATGAACTATACAAATTCTTTCAAAACCTAATTTCATGCCATCTTTCAAGATTTCATTTGTTGGCGCAGTTCCATACTTTGTTTCCTGTAAGTTTTATACCCAATAACAAATCATATATTTAATATAAAATATTTTTTTGTTCTATTAATTATAGATGGAGCTAAGTAAAACAAGATCAATAGATGCTCACAAATTCCACAATTAAATTCTGATATGCCAACATATACTCACAGGCCATATTTAACCCAATGTCAATCAAATCGTCTGATGGTTCTTTGTATGTTAGCATTTGTTTGAAGACATTCAATGATTATTTTTGTAAAACAACTTAAAATATACAAAAATAAAATATATTTAAGTTGTTATAAGAACGTAACAATTACTCACAAACTTAGATATCAACCCTTTTATTCCTTGTTGTCTTGTTTTATGTGTTGAATGGGTTCCATTTTCTTTTCTTTTCTACAAGAAAATACTTGAAAACTAATATTTAATGCTAAATTGCTTATTTATTTTACCTAATGATCGAAAAATTCAATGATTACATATTACATTTGAAGCACGTTGTTGTTGATATGCTTCCTCCTGCGATGCAATTTTGTCCATTTCTTTGACCATCTCCTTATACACCTTTTTGGACATTCCTACTGGCATATTTCTGATATCAGCGTGTTCATCTTTTGAGATTTTCATAATCTTCCTGAAAATTTAACATGACAATAAACTATTTAATTTTTATATTGATATATGAAAAGTAAATATAAGAAATGACATATTTATAAATAATTACAGAAAAAAAATTAAAGGAATATTAATTTTTTTGTTGTACGTTTTTTCTATTAAAATTTTGACATGTCTCATTGAACAATTCTCTGGAAAATATTCCTGTAGTTTAGATAAAATTTGGTTCTTGGAATCATTGGATTTATTTTTTTATTGTAAGTGGAAAGAACATGTATACATTCGTTCCACTAGATCCCTCAAACTTTTGTAAAAGTTTTTCCCCTTTTCGTTAATCGCCAACACCACTCTATATGAGCTGAGCAATTCATTTTCATTTGCATGTTCTATTTTTTTTGTTTTCTGATAACAACATTCATTTTCTCGGTTGTTTTTCCCTGTAGAATATTAAACATATGTGAATTAATAGATTGTTTGAAACATGTTATCTAATAATTTTAAGTATATTATTAATGAAAGTTAAAAAAAGAAACTCATATTGGATCGATAATATTTTTTCATTCATCTGATTCATCATTTTTCAATTTTCCATCAAGATTTTACGCTCTTATGGTCCTAGATCATAAATAATCTTATCGAGCTAAGTCATTTTGTGGCTCTGCATGATACACAATAAACAATACATATTAGTTAAACCTACATATAGTTCAAAAATAATATTTTTGTAAAGAATTTACAAAGAACTTGCCTTTTCTACTTTTCTTGATGCGTTATCAGTATTTTTGTTACTTGATCTCTTGTCAGCTATTTATTTATCAATATGAAACATGTACCATATCATTCATTAATATGTTTTATAAATAAATCATCATATTTTCAGGTAAAAACAAAATATCAAGAAATCGGTGCGCTTTTCATGTTGTACGCACCGACGTCGGTGCCTTGTGTTCTTATAAAAGCACCGCCAAAATAGTATAAATCATCCTACAGTGCTCTATGTCAACAAGGAGAACTGGTGCATTATATGTTAACCACTGCACCGATTAACACAGACAAAATAATAAAAAATCCTCTAGTGTTAATTTTTGTAGCATATGGTGTCGTGGACGGGGTGGTGCGACCTATTCTTATGAACACCCTGTAAAAACAAGTGACCACTGTATGATGCTCTCTATAAAAAATGAGACTCGGTGCATTATATGTTGCATGGTGTACTGAATAACATGAAATATTTATTTTTTTTCCAAACAGTACGTGCATGGTGTGCTATAATGAAAAAGCACATAGGTGCCCTATTTTACATATGGTGCATGGATAAAAAAAATTATTTTAATTTTTTTTTATCAAATAGTACATGCGCAATGCAATGTGATAAGTCAGCGCATCGGTGTGCTAGGTTATGCAGGGTGAACCGATTAAAATATTTTTTTTTTTTAATTCACGCAAGGGCCGACATGGATTGGGATCTGACTATGCAAGTTGTCCTGTGGGTTAGATGTCATAGGCCTATATATAGCAATAAAAACCCTATAAATCTAAAATGAAAAGCCCTAATTCTAAAATCATAGAAATAGGAAGAAGCAAGGGTAGAAACAAAAAGAATGAAGGGTTTAGGGTAAAATGGAATTTTTTGTTTTGTTTTTTTTTTTTTTTTTTTTTGAAAATGAACAACAAATTTAAATTTTTTACTTACTGTGTAAAAAATACTATAGAAAATGTAAAAAAACAATAAAATTTAATCACAAGATCGTTTGAAATTCTAAGCTATAGGGTTTGAATCACCAAATGTTTGGAATTATGATTGTCAGAATAGTTTTGTTCGAAATTATTTCGCTGCTCCACAGTGCTCTCATGCTCTCTTGCTATAGGTATGTCTCTTGAAAATATCTAGCTGTTTTTTTTTGCAAAAGTAGTGAAATAATGAAAATTGTTTAGTATTTAAAGAATTGTTTTATGAAATTAGATTTTCGAAAATATATTTTCGCCCATTTTTCAATTTACTGGTTTTTTTTTTCACTTAAAAAAAATAAAATTGAGTTTTTTTTATTTGCAGCTTTTCTTCACCGGTGCGTCAACTATGAACACTGCACCAATGTGTCAGTTAATAACATGACACTGGTGTGCAGTAACTAAAACACACCGATGCGGTTATCTATAAATAAGCATCGATAACAATAAGTCCATTTTTAAGGCACTGAAATTACTTTTAGGTGTGTGCACTAAATTTTGTTGTTGATTTTGCTCAAATGGAGGGATAAAATACCATAATTATATCGAATGGAAAATTCTTAAAAATCCAGATCGTTCCATAGTATTTCTCAAATTCCATCGTGGAGTTCCCCTATCCATCTCAAGAAGTAATATTTACTTCATATTTTATTTATATTCTCATTATTTAATTGAATTTATGTTTTTTATCCATGTCAATCAGATTAATAAAATTTATAATTTATACATATTTGTAGGTTCATACAGATTCAGAATCGAGTTCAGATGCACAAAATATTCAAGTAGCTCCGAAACTTCAGAAGCTCTTATCAGGAGCAGCATACCGCAAGGCGCATTTGGTAGATGAAAATGGACAGCTGCTTCACCCTGACAATTATAACAATATTGCATCGTCTAGCCACAATATCGGGACAATGATGGTAATAATATTTGTTTGGTATATTAATGTAATTATTTCAATGTCAAACAAATTAATCATGCATTGTCAACGTTTTTACTAATTGATATCATAGATGTTGTACTAGTCATGTTCTTATATTTTTTGAAATTATTAGGACTCTAGTGATGATGAGTGACCTACCTACCATCTTCCTTTGTACCCCATGACAATGTCAAATCGAGAGAAGGTTGAATTAAGAGAAAAAATCTTAGAGGAACGATACCAAGAATGGTTGAATCAACCACCAATTCAATTCTTGCTACATTCAGAATCACCAATTAGGAATGACTAGATCAATAGTAATTCTTCACAAGCTCGAAATTGTTGGGTATGTGTTTTATTCTTTCCATGACTAGTCATGCGCGGGGGGGTCATAGGGGGGGCCATAGCCCCCCCTGTACATTGCGCCAAGTGCAACAGAGGGGTCATAGGGGGGGCAGTAGCCCCCCCTGTTGGGGGTCCCGGGGAGCGCCTCAGGAAAAAAAAATGGTCCTTATTTTTTGATGGGCAGAACTGCCCATGGTTTTGTGCATGGGTTTGCACATGGTTTTGCGGCATGATGGTTTTCGACCCTTGGTATTTTGTAGATCTGGTCAAGGGAACTACGGTTATGTTATAATCCATGGTTAATGGATTGGGGTTTATGTATGCTTCGGCATGTATAGATATGTGTTGTAAAACTAAAAGGAATAATAATGAAAAATCAAGCTGGTTGTCTCGATTTGGGATCTAGGGGAAAATCTCTGTGTATATCTGTTTTATGTTTTATGCTCTTGCTATTGTTTATTTTCTGTTTTTTTTTTAGATTCATTTGCAGATAATTTCTGTACAGGGTTAAAACCTACATTTCATATTAGAGTTGTTTCGGCTTCAAGGGGATGCCTTTGCTGCTGAGGGTTTTTTTGCTTGGGCCTGAGGTAGACCCTGTTCAGTGGGAGATCTGTGGGATCGATTTTTGCAGTGAAAGAATATGGGGAGCAGTAGGAATATAGAGATCGAGAAATTTAATGGTCAGGGTTTTGAGTTTTGGAAGCTCAAGATGGAGGATCTTCTGGTGGATAAAGATTAGTGAATCATGGTAGATCTAGGTACTAAACCAACAACAATGTCAAATGAAGACTGGAAGAAGCTGGATTATAAGGAAAAGAGCACAATATGATTGTGTGTCTCAGATTCAGTATTGTTGAATTTTTCTTGGGAAGCTATGACAAAGACCTTTTGGGACAAGATAGGGACTTTATACCAATCTAAGTCCCTGGTGAGTAAATTGTTCCTGCGAAAAAAGTTGTATAACCTGAGGATGAAGGATTGAGACTCAGTGATAGAGCATCTGAACGCATTCAATACTGTGATAAGTTAGATATCATATGTTGATATTAAAATCCCAGATGAAGATAAGTGCATCATTTTTTTGTGTTCTCTACCAAACTCATGGGACAGTCTACTTATTGCAATAGGTAGCAATACAACTATCTTGAATTTAGATGACATTGTCTCAGCCTTGCTGTCGGAGGAAATGAGACGGAGAAATATGGAGGGTTAGAATGGAGATGCCTTATCTGTACGAGGAAGATCCCAGAACATAAACAAGAATAAGGTTTCAAGTGGGAGATCTAAATCTCCAGGAAAGTTTGTAAAGGTGTGCTGGAAATGCAGAAAGGAAGGGCACTACAAAAAGGAATTCAGATCTAATGCTCCTGAGAAAGGAAAGGGATCTGATGATGCTCTTTCTGTAGAGGCAAAAACCACCTCGGATGAAGGTGGGGATGTGTATTTGGCTTCTTCCTCAAATACACATGTAGATCATGAGTCATGGTTGATTGAGTCAGGTGCATCCTTTCACTTCACTCCCCATAGGGAGTGGTTCTGCGAGTATGATAAATATGATGGCGGTGATGTCTTCCTAGGTGATGATAGGAAGGCCAGAATCGTCGGGCATGGAAAATTCAAGCTGAAGCTGCAATTTGGAAGGATTAGAACACTTCCTGGTGTTCTGCACATTCCTGCATTGGCTAGAAATTTGATTTCTGTAAGCAATATGGATGATGTAGGTGTAAAAACAGTGTTCGAGAAATATACATGTAATATGGTTCGGGGAGCACTAGTATTAATGTGGGGAGTTCGTATTGGAACTCTGTACAAGCTTCAGGGCAACAATGTTATTAATGGGTGCAATAGTTCTGTGGTTCCCGAAAGTGGAGCGGAAAGCCTAGCAGTCTCTGGAGAAAATACCATGCTATGGCATCAAAAGCTTGGAAATATTGGAGAGAAGAGTCTTCAGATACTGCTAGAAATGGTATGGTAGAAGGTATGTCTAATAGCTCTTTGGATTTTGATTTCTGTGAACATTGTGCATATGGGAAGCAGAATCGGGTGAGTTTTCCTTCTGGTGCTAAGAGGGCGAACAAGATATTATAGCTTCTGGACAGTGATGTGTTTGGACTTGTGTTGGTTCCATCACTCGGTAATTCTGTGTACTATGTTTCATTCATAGATGAATTCTCAAGGTATATATGGATATATTTCTTGAGGAATAAATCTGAAGTATTTGATAGATTTAAAGAATTTAAGGATCTAGTGGAAAACCAGACATAGAAGAAGATAAAGGTGTTGAGGAAAGATAATGGTGGGGAGTTCTGCAAGAAGGAATTTGAACAGTTCTGTAAGAAGTGTGGTATAGCATGATAGAAGAATACTCCATACACAACTCAGAAAAATAGAGTTGCAGAAAGAATGAACAGAACACTGATGGAAAAGGAAATAAACATGCTTAGTGGTACAAGGTTAGGACAAGAATTCTGGGTAGAGATAGTGGAGACTGCATGTTACTTGGTTAACAGATCACCTTCATCAGCGTTGGAGGATAAGACTCCACATGAGGTATGGACTGGTAAGAAAATCTCTCTTTCAGATCTAAGGGTATTTGGATGTGATGCATATGTACATGTTCCAAAGAAGAAAAGGAGCAAGTTGGATAATAAATCTGAAAGGTGCATCTTTATTGGGTATAAGGATAGTTTAAAGGGTTATAAGCTTTGGAACCCAGAAACAAGGAAGGTTGTGTATAGCCAAGATGTGGTGTTTAGAGAGGTGAAAAATGTTGTTAAACATGAAGTCATACCAAAGGAACCTGAAAAGATAGAGTTTGAGCTAAAGAAGGATGAATCAGACTCTACAATAGATGAAGACTCAGAAGAGGAAGAGCCACAATCTCCAGCTGTGAGAAGATCGGTTCAGGAAAGAAGACAACCAGAAAGGTATAATCCATTTGCTTTTTGTTCAAATTTTGCTTTAACTATAACTGATGATGATCCTAGAACCTTCAAGGAGGCCATAGATTTAGAGGATGGAAAACTCTGGAAGGAGGCCATGGTTGATGAAATGGTATCCTTGCATAAAAATAAGGCATGGGATCTGGTGGAGTTGCTGGCTGGAAGGAAGCCCATCGGGAGAAAATGGTTGTTTAAGAAGAAGATGAATGTAGAAGGAAAGGTGGAGAAATACAAAGCTAGGTTGGTAGCAAAAGGTTATTCCCAGGGGCCAGGAATTGATTTTGGTCATATTTTTTCTCCTGTTGCCAAAGTTACTTCTATTAGATTACTTTTATTTGTTGCTGTCGCATTTGGTTTTGAGGTAGAACAGATGGATGTGAAGACAACATTTCTTCACAGGGATATGGAAGAGGAGATATACATGAAACAACCTGAAGGCTTTATGGTGAAGGGGAAGAAAGAACTAGTATGCAGGTTAAAGAAGTCTCTGTATGGGTTAAAAAAGTCGCCAAGGATGTGGTATCAAAAATTTGATACCTATATACGAGGACTTGGCTTCACCAGAAGTAAAGAGGATCACTATGTTTATTTTAAAGTAATTAGTGACCATGTTATTTATTTGGTCTTGTATGTGGATGATATGTTGTTGATTGGAAATGACCAAGAAATTATCCAAGATTTGAATACCCAACTGTTCTTCAAATTTGACATGAAGGATCTTGATGATGCAAAATATATTTTGGTCATGGAAATTAAGAGATATCGGGCAAAGAGGAAGCTCTGGTTAAAATAGAGGAAGTATGTCGAGACTATATTGCAGAGGTTCAATATGCAGGATAGCAAACTGGTGAATGTTCCGATTCCTGTAGGTACAAAGCTATCTACTGAATAGTGTCCCAAGACACAAGAAGAAGAGGAGGATATGTCCTGTGTTCCATATGCAAGTGTAGTTGGTAACCTGATGTATGAAATGGTCTGTACTAGACCAAACATTTCACATGCAGTGGGAGTATTGAGCAGGTTTATGTCAAACCCAGGGAAGGAGCATTAGACAGCAGTGAAGTCGGTTTTCAGATATTTGCGTGGGACTAGTGATTATGGCTTGTGCTACCAGGGAAGACCAGGATTGGAAAGAGTGTTGGACATTCGTGGTTTTTTTGATGCAGATTGGGCTTGAGATCTAGACCAAAGAAGATCTACAAGTGGGTATGTGTTTAGCCTATTTGGAGGTGCAGTCAGTTGGATGAGTAAAAGACAGTCTGTAGTGGCTCTTTCAACTACAAAGGCAGAATACATGGCAGCCACTCATGCAAGCAAGGAAGAAGTTTGGCATTGTGTTCAAGTATAGGGTTGGTGCAGTAAGCTATAAGGATAGACTGTGATAGCCAAAGTGCAATTTTCTTGGCTAAGAACCCTGGTTATCATTCAAATACAAAACACATTGATGTTCAATATCACTTTGTGAGATATATGGTTGAGGCTAAAAGGGTGTTGCTGGTAAAGGTGGACACTTTGAAGATTGTTGCAGATGCGCTGATGAAGTCCATGAGCACGCATAATTTCTCTTGGTGTAGAGAAACAATGGGTGTTTCAAAGCTAAATTAATGACTCAGCTCTCATGTGCCCCCCTGCAGAAAGAAAAAAACAAGTGGGAGAATGTTGGGTATGTGTTATATTCTTTCCACTACTAGTCACATGCGAGGGGGGTCATAGGGGGAGAGATAGCCCCCCCTGTATGTTGCGCTGAGTGAAGAAGAGGGGTCAGAAAGGGGGCAAATGCCCCCTTTGTTCAGGGTTTGGGATAGTGCCTCGGGTAAAAAAATAAAAATTTTGTCCTTATTTTTCGGTGGGTGGACCCACCCATGGTTTTGTGCATGGGTTTGCACATGGTTTTGGGGCATGATGGTTTTCAGCCCTTGGTATTTGTAGATCCGGTCAAGGGAACTACGGTTATGTTCTAATCTAGGGTTAATGGATTGCGGTTTATGTATTCTTCGGCATCTATATATATGCGTTGTAATACTAAAAGGAATAATAATGAAAAATCAAGCTGGTCGTCCCGATTTGGGATCCAGGGGAAAATCTCTGTGTATATCTGTTTTATGTTTTATGCTTTCGCTATTGTTTATTTTCTATTTTTTTTTTAAGATTCGTTTGCAGATAATTTCTGTACATGGTTAAACCCTACAGAAATAGAGGTTGGTATAGATGATTACTTAAGGGATACGACTGCCATGGAGACAATGTTGTTAGATACATTCAAAAACTATGATCAGTTAGGGGATGATGCTCATATTGCTGACACCTTTTTCGAAAGCCTTAAATTTGCTTCCACCATCCCTCTCTTTGGACCTGGCGGTCAATCAAAGTCTACCCAGTTGGGGACAACGATGTTACTGTATAACTTGAAAATAAAGTTTTTCTTGTTGAATTCATGTTTCTCGGAAATTTTTAGGTAAGTTACCATAAAGTCCTCCTTTATATAAAATTGAGAAATATAATCACACAATGAACATTACAAATGATCAATTTTATGAACGTTAATAAAAATATCGGCATTAATGTACATTTAATATTTTCTGGTGCTATCAGTAATAGACCGCACCATAATGTTTCAATTTTAAAAAATCATAGTGCACTGTTTCGGTACCGCCCCAGAACTAGTGCAGATACCGTTAGCACCAGTCGCGTTGCGGCGGGTAAATTTACAAGCAGCACCACGAACCAGTGCGAGTCAAACGACTCGAGTGCACCGCGCGGGAATTATTATTTTTAAATAAGGTGAATTTTAAGCTATTTTAGAAAACTAATCCGTTAAAATGTTTAATTATGGAAAAACAAGGAAACAATTGTACGTTTGGCCATCGAGGAGGCATATTGGTTGTAGAATTTGGAAAACTAAATTTTCCCACTATTTTGCAAAATTCAAAATGGAGATGGCGGGCAATGGACATCAGCAGTGCATGCAATGGGAGCACCAATGGCAGGGAGCCTCACACAAGGTAAATTTTCACCAGTGCTTGAGAGCTATGGAGCACTGAAAAGTGAAAAATGCAGAATTTTTGCCGTAATTTTTTTTTTATTCAACCCTATTCTGGTTCACGGCTTTTATAGGCACACTAGTGCAGTTTCTTAAAACTGCACCGGGCTGTTTCAGTTTTGGAATGGGCTTTTAGGATGCACCATTTCGAAATTTTTGTAAAGCATGGGTGTGCTATAGTAATGAGATTCACTGGGCAGGTTTGTATCGAGCGCACGGTGTCCTGGTGTGCCAATGTTTTGTGTGCACCGGTGCTTCCTATAGTTGAACGCACCAGTGCAGTTTAGGATGATAAACACATCGGAAGAAAAAAATTCGCAAAAACCTCCACCCGCCAACCTCCTCTAGTAACCTCCACTAAAAATAGATGTTTGGGCTACTTTTATAAGGGGTTCCTCAAAAACATCTGCTAGAGGGTCTTTTCCTTGTAGTGGAACATCCATCGTTCTATTGTGGGCGAGGGAGCCTTAACATCTATTATGTATTTGTCTTTCTATAAAGTGATTCGTTCTCCTTAATTGAGTCACTCACCAACCCCCTTGAAAGCTTTTGATGGATGAACACATAAAAATTGTGGTATTTTTAACTTCTTACAAGTAAAATTAGGAGGTAAGTTTGTATCCATAGAAGTCAAATTTATTGACGGAACCCTTGATTATAATCTTCTATTCGGTCGCATGTGAGTTTACACCATGTTTCTTTTCGATTCAACTTATTTTTGTATCATTGCCTTTACCCATAAAGGCAAGATTGTAGCCATTGAGAAAATCTCCTTTTTTTCCTCCAGTTCTCAAGTTACATGAAGTGTCCCTCTAGTAGGGGAAACTCTACAATCTTATCAACATGTTGGGGTAAGACTGCTTAAGGATTCCTCTCTCATGGGAACCTTCTCGCTTCCTCCTTCCCTGTTTCCATATAGCTCCACTTCAATTTCTTATATAAACATGATATCATATTCTACTATTCCAATTGGTCCTTAGATTGTACCAGATGAAACTAACATCCATATTTTTGGCGAAATAATGTCTCTTAGCCCATCAAGCTTGATTATGAATCCATCTATTTGTCTTGTGTGGCTTGTTCTGATCTTTCCTCGAAGATTAATTGGGTCAATTATTCATAGGATTATGGCATTCCTTCTGATATTTTATATCTCATGTTTCCTACTGATGAGAGTATCATGGAGATCATGATGCCAGACGATGCATCGTGGGATGATAATCATCATCATTCCTCCTTACTATATAATCTCAGTGACCTATATCTACCAAATATCGTCAAGTTTTCTACGAGTTACATCTCTATTCATGAAGTCTATTATTAAAAAAAAAATTTGAATATCAAAGGGACGATACATCTTGATATCTTAGTTAAACCGGGTATTTCCGAAAATATACACATCGGTGCGTCTTGTTCTTCAGATGAGATTAAGACCTATAAAGCCCTATTCTAGGATTTTGGAGTAATTTTCGCCATGTCTTATGAGGAAATTCTAGGAATCGATCCAAATATAGTGGTGCATGAGATGAGAATTTATCCTGATGCTAAACCAGTTCGACAACGCCTATGTACGATCGATCCGAAGAAATTTTTCACAATCAAAGCCGATGTTGAAAAAATTCTAAGAGCTAGTTTCATCTTCCCCATTCCTTTGACCGATTGGGCGTGAAATGTCATTCCTATCTTGAAGAAACATGGAATAACTCATGTATGTGTCTATTATCGGGACATAAATATCACTTATCCAAAGGAAAATTACTCGACCCCGTTCATCAACAAAATTGTTGATTACTGTGTCGATTGTGAGATATATTTTTTTATGTATGCTTTCTCCGGCTATAACCAAATCAACATTCTCCTGACGGATTAACCTAAAACTGCATTTATCTATCCCTGGTGTATATTTTCTTACCAAAAAATCCCTTTTATCTTAAATAATGTTGGGGATAAATTTCATAGGGCAATGTATTATTTCTTCCACGAAATTAAACATATCATGCAACCCTATTTTGATGATTTCTTTGCTCACACTAAACGTCAGGTTGATCACCTGATGCATCTCAGGGCCATCTTCTTACGGTGTAGACATTATAATATTCAACTTAATCCTCACACATATGTGTTCTATGTTAGTAATGATTGACTTCTTGGTTTATTCATTTCAAAAAATGGAATTCGTATAGATCCCTTGAAAGTTCAGGAAATCATCAATTTTCTTGCTCCTTCTTTCGTTGTTTAGCTTTAAGGACTCCAAGGGAAGGTTAACTTTCTGTGGAGGCTTTTGTCTAATTATTTTGATTTGACCAAAGGATTCTCTCGCCTACATGAGAAAGGGGTTCCCTTCCATTGGGACAATTTTATTCAGCAAGTGTTCGATGCCTTAAAATATATATTGATTCAGGCATATTTGTTATATCCCCATGATTACCAGCGCGACTATTTCCTTTATCTCGTTGTTTCAATTACTACCATAGGAATGGTATTGGTCTGGGAAGATGATTTAGGGACATAACATCCCATCTATTATTTGAGTTAGAATCTCAAT
Source organism: Pinus albicaulis (assembly GCA_034641835.2). NCBI lineage: Eukaryota > Viridiplantae > Streptophyta > Pinopsida > Pinales > Pinaceae > Pinus > Pinus albicaulis. The sequence continues at coordinate 1,337,381,511 of CM076575.1, forward strand.
GATACTGAAATCAAGTATACCCACATACAAAATTTAGCTTTGGAAGTCTTTCAATCCATCCAAATATTTCACCATTATATATTGCTCTAGAAAACTATGGTTGTTTCAAATTTCAATCCTAGGAAATGTATTTTGTCACATCAATATTTTGGGGGAAAATACTCCAAATGGATTTTTATTGTGCAGGAGTTTGATTTGGAATTCATCAAATCTAAGTCAAAGAAATCCTTAGTTTTTGCTGAGCTAATATGCGACATTTCCACTACCGATTCTGAATCAAAATCTGAAGATTCCATCCCAGATCAGTCATTGTTTCCAATCTGGTCATCTAACCCATAGTATGGGGATTTTATTATATATCTCTAGACCTAGACCTTCTAGTTTGATACCTCTCGCTATGAACAATGATGTATTCGATACCAGGCGAAGAATTACATCATCATTCGCGACACCCTTTATCTGCGTGGTATTGATCTGATTTTTAGAAGGTGCCTCACACATGAGGAGGCTGATAAATTCCTCAATGAATTCCACTCAGGGGAATGTGGTGGTAATTTTCCTGGTTATGATACCAAACAGAAGATCCTACATGCTGGTTACTTTTGGACCACCATCTTTCACAATTTTATTCTCTCTATCAAAAAGTTTCATTCATTCCATATTTATTATCGTAAGACCCATGCCCTGCCCACTCATTTGTATCTTGTTATAGTTGTAGGTCCTTTTGCAAAATGGGGTATCGATTTCATGACAAGTAATCGTCACTCGACTGGGGGCATGGCTATATTATTGTAGAGGTATATTATTTTACTAAATGGGTCAGTGTGATTTATACATAAAACAATACTTGAAAAAAAACTGCAAACATTTTCTTTAATCATGTCATCGCATGGTTTGGTGTTCTGCAAGCCATAGTTATAGACTATGGGAGATAGTTTCACAATTGCATGATGTCTAAACTAACTTCCAAGTTGGGACTCCCCAATGAAAGTTCCACTCCCTACTACCCTGAGGCTAATGGGCCTAGTTGAGACTATTAAAAAATTTCTTAAAATGATTCTTCAACGTATGATAGGGGTCCATCAATAGGATTCACACCTGATTCTTTATGTTTCCTTGTAGGTGTACTGAAATTCTGCTAGGACTACTACTAGATCTACTCCTTTGAAATTGATTTATGGTATAGAATCAATCGTTCCAATTGAAGGTGAGATTTCATCGCTTAAACTGGTTGTAGAACTTCTTCCTTCCACTTCTGTAGAAGAGGTTACATCTGACACACTTAGATGCGACTCGAAGAGATGCCGTCATAGCTAATGAATCACATAAGAAACGTGTCAAGGTGCAATATGGAAAAATTTTCAAGCCTCATGTCTTATCATAAGGAGATATTTTCCTTCTATATGATCAAGGTTCTAATAAATTAGGACTGGGAAAGTTCCAACCTATGTGGCTAGGCCCATATACTGTCAAGCGTGTTCCTTGTAAAGGGCACTATGAGCTAGTTGATTTTGATGGAATTCCACTAGCGCAACTTGGAAATGGGTTGTACCTTAATAAATAATATGATTTTTTTTTCTTATTACATTGTGTACATACTATATATAGATGTGTTGAGTGCATTTGTAGTGTGTCTCTTCAAAGTTTCCAAAAATCTCTATCGATCCTGTTTACATTTGATTTGTAGATTCCAGCATCCCTTGAACCATATGTTGGATATGCTAATGGTTCTATTCGTAGTACTAAGAACCTATCCTCCGCAACTTTGGATATATTTTCTCCAAATGGAAAGTTAGTGAGTATACAAAGGATTTGTATCGGTCACTCTACCAACAACATCGTTGAGTATAGTGCAGTGGTTGAGATGTCTCATGTTATTTCACATGGTATCTATCGTTTAATTGTCATACTTGAATCAAAAATTGTAGTATTACAATTGACTAATGTCTATTTGGTTATAAGTCCTACCATCCTTCACATGTTCTTAAGGGTTCACCTTCTAGAAAGATAGTTTGATTTCATCCCATATCAACACATTTATAGAAATCTAAATAAATTCATATATGCACTAGAGAATCATGTTTTAGATATACATTTGCAACATATGTAAATGAATTTCAATAAAAATCACATCCATTGAAAGTGATAATAGAAAAACTTAATATAGTTATATATATGAAGTTTTGGTTTTACAAAATTTGTGCCCGAGACACATATGGCCACATGACCTATGTCAAAAAACTACATCCAAACATGGCTATAAGCCTCCCACTAGACTAATCATAGTGCTAAAGGTAGCATGCCACTTCATGAGCTATATTGCGTAGTAACTCACCAATATGGCTAGGAAATCCAATAGTGTGTTGTTGAAGTCAGATGAGAATTTAGCTGATTGTGGTATCATATATCCGTTGTGTCAACCCCTCCATGTGGCACTCCACCTCTACTAGGGTATCGGCTACATTCAGACCTCGTAGTGCATCTTGTCCTACTGCAACAAACTGTACTGGTGCTACTACTGATTGTGAACCTCTTGCATGATGAAGATATGAAGCACCTATCATTCGAACGGGCCCAATATCTGCATGAAATATAAATAGTTTAGTCTTGGATACATCAAAACACAAAAAAAAATTGTAAAACTCAAAATAAAAAAAAATGGTTGAATTGTCTTACATGTAGCACCCCATTTCTCAGCTTCTAAAAGTATAAAATCAGGGTCTCCTTGAAATTACATCCATGCATATGGATAATCATCTATCATAATGAATTTATTACAAAACAATATGAATAAGTTTGGTGAGAGATTGATCGCTAAGGGACCTTCATGTCAGGAGATAATATCTATCCACGTCCTCATTCGTGGAAATCTTGAATCAATGGGATCAAGCATGATATGTTAAGGTTGTAGTAATGTAACTTTCTGTAAGGAAAAAGAGATTAAGATTGCACCATAGCCAAAAAATTTCAATTTTCCCTCTCTTGCTTTATTCAAGTTTTCTTTCATGTTGAACAATACAACCTTGCGCGAATTGAAAATTGTCAACTCCATACACTCTAGGGCATACTGCATGTATGAATTTCTAGCTACGTGAAGTGTGAAACTACTCACCAATATAGGAATTATGAATAGGATCATTCTTAGAGGTAGTTAGGTCACATATTTAATGTTGATATTTCCATCCCTAGTCCGCTGGGCACGAGGTCTACAATGAGTGGCAATAGCTTCTTTGACTATTTATGCACCACTTCTGCTCTCTAGAAGAGATATGGGGGAACCTATCATAGATAAGCCACTCACAAAGTATATGTCCTACACTTTTATCTCAAGCATATGTTCTCCTAGCATGAATTATCATGCTTGAACATCCCATGAACATACAAGATATTCCATCATTTCCATCTGTTGCCTCATGCTAGTGACCCAAAAAAATTCCAATAAGCCACCATCTTTTAGTGCATGGATGATAGAAGGATCATTTAAAGAATTAATGTCCTATTATTCATGTTCCCTTCCCCTCCATATCAAATCCATTTTTGTGCTAATGAAGACCTGAAACATCAAAAAGAGAGTGAGTAGGATCAATTCCATGCAAAAAATTGACCAATTTTGAAGGGCAATGGAAAACAAAATTAGATAATTGTGCCCAATTCACCCCTACAAGGAGGGACAGTGCTTTGCACCTCTTCTTGCAGTGTATTTTTACCAAGATCAAGATTCCTTTTAAACTTCGGAGGGTGCGTTGGTCCAGGGGTGAATTATTTAAGCCCTAGGGCCCTAAAAAACTCAAAAAACTTGCATGAAATCACAAAATGACACCATGAAATGAAAGAGAAAGGTTTTAGCTCCTACATGGAAGTGAAAACACTTGCAATTATATACTGAATTGATCATAATCATCTGTAGAATATCAAGGGAAAAAAGTTTCTAGAACTATAAGTACTTAAGGTAAAAGTAAAATGGTAAAAATGAATTGTCATTTTGATTATTTATGGTCATTTCTTCCATTATTTTATTCATATTTAATGTTTTTACCTAGTTATGATTATATTTTATCATGAAAGAAGTATTTTTTAATCCTTATGGTGTTTTGAGAAGGTCGAGAGTTGTTTGATGGATTTGTCGTGTTTTAAATAGATCATTTTGATCGGGGAACATACTTTTATCACTAAAAAGAGACCCCAAAATATGAAGATATTGTTGAGCACTTGTCTTTTTGAACTCGTTAAATTAAATGAAATACATCTACTCAATATAAATTTAACCCTTTTCTGGATTGAGATAGACTATTCATGAAAAAGGAACACCTTAGTCGATCATGGCTAAGAAGTTATCTTGGGTATCATTTTCTTCCTTTTCGTACTCAAGGGACTACCTATGAAAAGTAACCTTTGGAGTTTTATTTTTTCCTCCTTTTCAAAATCTCTAAAAATGAAATTTTTTTCAAGTTTTACCTTCAATGGACTCGTAAAAACATCAAACAATGATGGAATCCTCGAACATGACAATATTGAACCACTCCTTCTTAGGGTTTGTTAAACATACTCAAAGGGATTCATCCGAATGATGAACTTACAGATCGAGAATCTGTTATCCTCCTCATGCATGTTAAAAAATAAAGAGGAACTAACTGGTATGGTTGGCGAAATTTTGAAAATTGGGTACTCCACTTGTTAATGGAAGTGAGTTGCTCTTGGACATGATTCTCTTCTACTTCATCTCCATGGATTTTGGGTTGGGAAATGTACTTGTCTTTTGGTTCATCATAAGGTTTCAAAACCTCCACTTTTTGTTTTGTGACAATGTTTCCTACTCCATTCTATGTTGCTAATATTTTCAAGAGAAGTCATTTGTTCAATATCTACTACAATACTCTTTAGCCTTCATTCCATGTTTTTCATTTCCAATCCGGTTATGTATAATAACAATTTTGTCTCAAATAATGATACATGTTTAATGTCACTGATGGGGGATACATCAAGGCTCTCCTGCGATGGCTTACTTCCTATCGACATCGACTCATTATCTAGGAAGTTGACTTAGAAACAAACCTTCAATACCTTGGTTCTTGCATACATCAATGGCAGGTTTCCTTGCTCTCGGCGATAGGTTTACATAAATCGACTTTGAATGAAAGATTTTTTGTGTTGTTAGACTTCAAATCATTTATTCACACCATATAGATTGTACTGTAGTACCTTGAGAGCCATTAACATCATCGATGGTTTCTCTCACTTCTATTAATTACTTACATTATTGGACGACAATCAGATGGTGTTTACCATGTTAGAAACCAGCTCATTGATTCACATGGTTAGATTCATACGTTGGATGTTCATGTGAATGAGATAGAATACCCCATATCTAGTTTCATCTATTCGGGTTGCGATTTTAGGATTAATAAAATATCACACAGTGTGATGATTATGATCATACAGGCAATCATCTAGTCATGGGTCCACCATTTTTCGTCAACTAAAGTGTCTTTTGATCATTGTACATTTAATGTTAGCTTATGTGTTGAGCATGGGTATACCTCCCTTAGTAGATATGTAATGATGTAAATGTATTGCAACAAAATATGATCTTTTTAGTTGTTCTTGATTCTGAATTGTTGTAAGGTAAATCACTTCAGTCATTAGTTGTCATTCCGACTTTGCGGTTTAGCTGGAAATCTGTTATAGTATATTTTGTCGCATCTTCTCAATCTACCTTTAAACAATATCATTCACATCCTTTGAACACTTTTTCATCCTCCCTATACAAATACCTAAGAATGACTCTCTCAAACCCCTGTGATTCACCCTAAAACTGCTTCATTTTAGTGTTTTTTAAGTCCAACACACCCTATCCCTTCATTGGCCAGCGTTTAATAGCAGGTTGGATCTCTTTGGATCTGTGCTGATCACAAGTTGGTTGACCCTTGCTAAGGGTGCGTTAATTGTAGAAATTCAGGAAAAATAAAAAGAATCTTGAAGCTTCCTCTTCGAGAAGGTTCCAGGAGTTGTTATAATTATCCATGTATGAAAGTATCAAAACCTATCCTATGCTACCTTGGAGATTTCACCCCTTATCCCTTGATTTCATCCTCCCATGAAAGCCTAGATTGGTAAATGGATAAGAAATCTAAACTTACCATCCTATTCTATATATTTGTGGCCATCCACAAGTTAGGGGTTGGATTTTTGGAGATAGATTATACCCTCATTTGTTGTTGTGAGAGTCATTATTCCATTAATTAGGGTGACATAGAGGTACATTTTATGGAAAGGAAGGAACAAGTCAACTTGGAGGAGCTCTTCCACAAGATCAACACCTATATTTGGTTGTAACTTACTCCATTTATATTAATGAAAAGAGTTGATTTGTTCCTATATTCAATGTTATTATTTCATGTATTTTGATGTCGTGTTGATCCATTGAATAAAGTGATTATATGATGCTACATAGATTCTGTATATTGTTGGCTTGTGTTTTTTGATTGTACATGTTCTAATTATAGTGATCAGAGATAGGATTGGAGCTACAAGCTAAGAGAGGAGTGAAGCATACAGAGGATTCCAAGTAGGATTCATCCCATTATCTATTTACTTTAAGTAAAACACTAGCTTCTTTTCTCTTCTGTTGTTCTAGACTAGGCCATCAAGTTGAGGGAAGATAATTATGTCCGCATTCATAGATTCTACATAACACAGATTAACCAACAACCTTACGATTAAAATTAGAAAAGTAAAACAACACCATAGACATGCAAGACAACTTGCAGAGGTTAATTGAATTTTTTCCAATTACATTTTGAGTTAAAAAATTGAAAATTATTTTTTCTTAAACAAAATTACTCAACGTTTCAATGCTAGTGAGTGGAAACCAAAAATCCATCAATGGAAACTAATTAATATATCTATATAAAGGTAATAGGAAAATAAAGAGTGCATAATTAAGAAGTGAGGAAATAAGGTACTTAATATGATCAAATGAAAACAAAAATAAGAGCCAATAAATAATGCTTATTATTCATTGTTGAAATGAATTTCCTATAATCAGTTACAAAAGGTTCCATCTTCACTTGTTGACAAGATTAATTTTAAATATACTATTAAGTATGATAATAAAACATGCACAAAATGAAAGACAAATATGCATTTATTTATTTTAACTATCATTATTATTCCTAATACAAATTCTTCATCTTGTAGGGATTCACACCCACATTCCATATAAGTTGTTCCCTTTTTTGGGAGAATGTGTCCCAACTTTCTCATTAATATATGGGAATCTTTAAATTATGTTCACTAAGATAATTAATTTTCTTAGGTAGGAAATTTTCCTTTGAATCCAACAAGATAAAAGTAGTATTTTTGTCATCTGGTGGATCGAACATGCTTCCCTAATGTTGAATCTTTTGCAAAAGGAAGCTCAAAATATAATAGGGTGTTTGCTAGGTGAAAAACATACTCTTATTTTTCCAGCAAAGGTACATTGTGAAACTTTGAATTATTTGCATTGATCACATCATGAATTCCAAGATAGGAGGGTAGATCAAAATGATAGGAATATGCACAAAATTACTAGTGAATAATATAGAGAGCATAATGGAAAATATTTATCCTATGATGGCAGTAACCATTGAACCACTATTTCTCTATGTGGAGACATATGAAATACTAGAAACTACACCAAGAGGTGACAATGATGATGGAGAGATTTGTAGCATGATTGATAGGATTTAAAATATGTAATGATATAATTTTGAATATTTTTCATCTTCTAAACAAAAGAGGATGTGTTGTTCTACTAATTTTTATTAGGTTTTGTGATAGTGTTTGGTAGAGTGAGGAAACTCAAAAGGATTGATAAGTTGATAGGCACAACATGCCTCAAAATGAGAAAAACCCATAGAAACAATATTTGTAAGTGAAAATATTTAAGGGAAAAATAAAAATGAGACTATATGTAAGAGAAATAAATATTAGTCCTTTGTTGGGTAGAGGTAATTTTAGTAGAAGGAATTAAAAAATCCATCCCTTAGAACCAATATACTACAACCAACTATAATCATGTTCCTGCAACATCATGGGAAAAACACTCATAAAATCCATAGAAAATAGTTTCAAATAGTTGTGAATGAATGGGAAGTGTTGATAAAATCTATATTTATGCATGGTTAGCTTATTAGAGAAACAAAGAGGGAAATTACTATTGAAAGGCATAAGCTAGAACCACATGAATGGATGGAAGAAATTTCATTGTAGATAAAGGATTTTTATCTTACTAAACTAATCAGCATAAGCTGAAACACACACCTCACAAATGAGAATATGATGATTTCGGTGTCTAGGTAACACAAAGGTATATGAGGTGTTATAAAATTCCATATTGAGTAGAGTAATCCATTGAAAAGGGAATGCTTGTATTCTATGGGATGTTGGGTTGCATGTGGAATGCATCTAAAGAATGAACTCATAGCATAAAGAGGTTTCTATTCATCATAGATAATAGAATGTGAATCAATAATAATTAAGAGTAGAGTGTGAAGGTGATTGAGAATCTTAGTTACCTAATTAGAACTATTATTTTTATGCTTTATCAATGCATGAAGTTGTTGGATGTATGAGTCCCATTTAATATGGCATATCTCTTGAATATTAAGTTGTGAATTGATAAATATCAATGGGTGGTGATTAGTATGTATAATTTTCAATAATTTACATAGAATTTGATGATGCCAATGTTTTAAATCTCGAACAAGAGCATAAAATTCATTTCCAATGGTGTAGTTGATCGTGGTCCTTATAAGTGTATCTAGAATTTAAGTATGGCACTATTGGAATATTGTGAAACATAATTATGATTTCAAAGGGGTATTTTAGGTCAAAATATTGAAAAATTAGATCAAAGAATAAGGTTTACCTCAAATTATGAAATATTTCTATGATGATCTTATTCCATGTGAATATTGGTTGATTAAATAATTGATTTCAATGGATTATTTTCCTTGAAAATTGTGATATATATTAATAGTAAAAACTTTGGGCTCCTAAAGATATCTTAAAGGTGGAAATTATCATAGGTACTAACCTAACAACAATAGTGTGGACATTGGTTGGTTTAGTACAATGTAAACTTGATCAATGGTAAAGTTGAGATACTAAATCCAAGTTTTCCCAATGGAGAATTACTTCCCTTTGAACTACAATTTTTGAGTTTGTAGAAATTCTAGAACTTAGAGTCATACATGCTATTTTTTTTGGGTTTGGCTGGTGAGACATGTATAGGGGGATTGAACTTCCAATCACCTAGATGCACAAGCACTTGCCAACACATTTTTTCCAATTGTGTTACCACCCACAAACAATCCATACATGTTATTGGTGTTCATCCAAAGTCTTACTAAAAATGATAATATAATCAAAATTATTCACAATCAAATGGCCAAGGTGTAGGTGAAAATGTTATTAATCAACATTATAAAGTAGTGGTGATGGGGATAGGTCGGGTTTCCCTGGTTTCAAATAACCTAGGATACTCCAACTTAAGCACCCAAAAATCGCATCTAACTCATAAGGGATTACACTCATCAAATGATAAACTGATCAGGTCGAATGGGCTTCAAAAACACAAACTCCCAGTCTTGTTAAAGGAAGCCTGTAGGCGCTGCAAAATATTTTTGTAGTGCTAGAAAATTCCTCTAGGCACTATCAAATATTTTCGTAGCACCCCAAAAAATCTATCTTTTCACATTACAGGAAGCCAAAATGACTTTTTCTAGTTCATAATCACTTCTAAATTGGTTTCCATGGGTCCTTAACACAAGGGATGAGTTTAGACACCTTTCTTCCCTAGGATTGCAAATTTAACACATTTTCCAGTCAAAATTAGTCACAAAAAGGGGGTTTGCAATGTTCACACAATAGGGTTCTCTCGTTTCCTGTAATATATTCTATTTTTGTAAATAATATGCATTCAAACTCCAAAAACACAAAGAAAACTCCCCCATGGGTTTGGAGTCAAAATACAGAAGGGTTATTAATAAGAACACAATGGTTGGGCCACCATTTCCAGACTTCTAATTTGAATTAACTCAACATAAGCTATAAGATACAGGATAGTGTTCTTAAAACTCAAGTACACCACATAATCCTTTACCAACTTTACTAAAGCAATCCAACAAAGGAAAACTAGAAATATCACCCTACAACTTCACGAATTGAAATAATCAAAGCAACATTAACACATGGTACTTTGTTTTTCTCTAACAACACTCAACTTACACATATGATATCTTCAACGAATATGTAATGATACTATGTACCAAAAAATATAACACACATTGATATTTAGACCAACAACATTTCCCAAACACATCAGCAACAACTAAAATATGAAATTACAGTTTCATATGCACAGGGATAAATGTGTTTATCCCATATTGCACTTAAACCAAAGCCTGAAATTGACATAAAGGAATAAAACCATGAAAAATTTAGATTCTCACTATCAATTGACTCAAAAAGTGCAGCCCTTAATGAATCAAGTTAAAATTATACAGACAGAGAAATAAAAATGTACAAAGGCTTAAACAAAATGTTCATTAATCAAATACAAACATACATTAAACTGGCCAAATTTACAATGTGGGCATGTGCACCCCTGCTCTCTCAACCTCCACATCTTCTCCTAGTGCTGGAACTTCTCTTCTTCAATGCTCCAATTTTTTTACACACACTACTCTTCTCAACCATTATTCCTCTTTAAAAATAAAGCTACATGGGATAACCAAGAGTCCCCTTCTCACAAAATAAGGTAAACTGAAACTACATTTACATAAGGAAATATTTCTTCCTTCTTATTCTAACAAAAAAACTCACATCCTAATGCAAATATATAAAAAACACTTAAAATCTCTCCTAACATCACCATGTAACCATCCCATCTCATTGGCAAGCTTCGGTCTAGTCTTCATCAAACTTTGTGCTCCATCTCTGCACCTACATAAAGTGGGATATTAATGAGACTAAGAAAAATCACTAACCACTCTTATAATACATTTCCATCCAAGTGTCATTGGAATTCATGTGAAATTTTTGAGATTAAATTTTGAAGCCAGACAATGGTAAATAACTATGAATCATGGAGGCGGTCTAGAAGATCATCAATAAAGGGTGAAGAATAACATTTTTTTTTATAATTGTATTATTGAGTTCATGATATTTAGTAACTCACCACCATTTGTAAATATAATACTTAGGATCGAATAAATCTGCTTTTGAATTAGCGCGGGCAGGTGTTTTAACCTCTGCTCTGCCTCCCTCTGCGCGCTCTGCTTGCACCTGGGCTGCTAGCAACTCCAGTGCGCCCCAGCTCCCTCTAGCTTGGCTTGCTCTGGGTCACATCCGGCCATGGATGAACGCAGGACTCCTGATCCTCCTTCGCCTCCAGAGGTCTCTGCTCTCAGGGCAATGATTTCTGCTGCCCCCAAGCACCCTCCGTCAATGTCACAGCAGAAATTCGTAAAAAAAATGGATTCTATCCCCACTGTGGCCATTCCCGAAGAAGACACTTGTATATCTACGTTGAATCTGGTGGGGAGAGGACTTATAGGTCAGTTCACGGGCCTCTGGCTCTCTCCCAAATTAGTCAAGGACTGGACTCAAAAGAACTAGAAGCCACTGATCAAGGAGGGAGTCAAAAGCTACTTCGTAGGTAAGGTTTTCTTTGTGTTTGTTTTTGAAAACCCAGAAGAAAAAGGATTAATCTTTAGAAACAGACCATACTTCATGGGCCCCCAGGGCCTTTACCTAAATAAATGGTCGCTAGATTTCGATCCCACCCAGGATGTTCCCTCGGCTGTCCCGGTTTGGGTTAGACTCCCTCACTTGCCTCTCCACTGCTGGAATAAAAAATCCCTCCAGATAATAGGTAATGCTTTGGGAAAATACATAGATCAGGCAGCACGAAAGGATCAGTACTCATGCGCGCACATCTACGTTGAAGTTGACCTCGACGAAGGATTACCGGAAGCAATCAAACTCAACGTAGCTGGGTGGACGCATGTCCAAGAGCTGGACTATGAACAACTGCCATTTAAATGCAGGCATTGTCACGGGCACAATCACTTTGCAAAGCACTGTAAGAAGAAGGCTGAGGAACAAGTAGAAAAACAGAACGGGGAACAATGGACCCTAGTCCAGAAAAACACAAATTCAAAAAAAGGCACAGGAAAAGGAAATATGACTGGAGGTCATTCAAGCTACAAAAGGAACCAAGATGTGGGAGCAACACCAAAAGAACCAGAAAGAGATCAGGTCAATCAAGTCAATCTAAATCAGGAGAATGAGGAACAGGTTGCCCCCTTACCACCAAACAAAGAGGGAAAGGAAGCAATACAGATGGAGGTAAACCAAGGCAGTCCCACCAATCCTTCATATGCAAAAATAGCAAGGAAAAAACCTATGGATAGCTCTAGTTCTTCTGAGGATGAATCCTACGAGCACCCTTCCAAAAAATCAGGAAGGAAATCTCAAAAAGAGAAGAGGGAAGAAGAGGCAGAAAGACTCAAGATTCAAGGAAGTCAGTCCACAATAGAAATGTCTATTGGGCGAAACACCAGACCAAGGCCCTCCAAAGGAGGCCCCAATCCCCCTATTGGTAAATAATGAAACTCGTCTCTTGCAACTGCAGAGGTCTGGGGAACCCCTCTAAAATAGAAGCAGTCAAGGACCTAATAAAAGCAGACCCCTCAGACATTCTCATGCTCCAAGAGACAAAAATTGAAGGGCGGGCCTTCTAGAGCTAGGCAGATCAAAGTGGAACAAAAGAGCAGGAAAAGTAGTCAGTTCAAGGGGAACCTCTGGAGGGTTGGCAACGCTTTGGACGGATGACATCTTCCAGCTGATAAAATCCCATGAAACCCAGCACTGGATATACACGGAGCTGACGCACAAGGTAAGTAAGTTGTCCGTCTCGCTCTTCAATCTTTACGTTCCGGTTACTTATTCTGAAAAATGAGAATGTTGGGATACACTTGTGGCCTTTCTAGAGCAGTCCTCTCCCAGTGACATCATACTTGCTAGAGATCTGAATATTGTTTTGAATGCAAAGGAGAAGAGGGGGGGCTCCAGCTCCAGAGACCCTATGCTGGCCAAAGTTGAGGAGATCTCCCAAATCTGGGACCTTTTAGATTTTAGGCCCATTCATGGCATTTACACTTGGTCAAATAACCGGATTGGAGCGGAGAACATTTCTGCTCGTTTAGACCGTTTCTTGGTGCAAAGTTCCATTTTGATGAACAAGAAAATAAATAGCCAAATTTTGCCCAAGCTCTCCTTAGACCATAAGCCGGTTCAGCTCCATCTGGAGGAGGATGAAGACCTGGGACCGACACCTTTTCGATTCAGCCCTCTCTGGATTGAGAGAGATGGATTCATGGAGATTGTCGAGACAGCATGGGCCAAACCAATCTTGGGACCCTCCAGTTACGTTTGGGAGAAAAATATGAAAGCTACAAAGCAAGCTCTGAAGGATTGGATAAAGAAACCTGACACCAATCCCACCAATCAGAGAAATGAGGCAGTGCAGGCTCTGACGTCCCTGCAAATTGATATGGAGAGTAAAGATATTACATCAGAGTTGCTGGAGGAAGAAATAAAAGCACAAAGAGAAACACATCAATCTTTTCGAAAGGAAGAAGAATATTGGAGGCTTAAATCCAGAAGCCTCTGGCTGAAGGCTGGGGATCGAAACACTCCCTTCTTTCACCGGCAATATAGAGCGATACTGTCAAGTAATTACATAGCAGAAATAAAAACGACGGAGGGGAAAGTTTGTAAAGGATTCAATCAAGTCAAAGAGGCAGCTGAAATCCACTACAGGAATATGTACAACGAAGAATATCAAAGCAATGATGAGGAGGTGGCTGATTTTCTCTCCAGCATTCCACCCCTTATCAGTCCTGAAGACAATACAATCCTCTGCAGACCTATCACTGAGGAGGAAATCATAAAAGTTATTTGGTCAATGGAAGCTGACAAGGCCCCTGGGCCTGATTGATTCACAATCCATTTCTTCAAGTCCTGTTGGCACATTATCAAGGCTGATATACTTAAAATGATAAGAGGATTTATGAAGAAAGCCAAGATTGGAGGTGGAATCAAATCCACTTACCTGGCTTTAATTCCCAAGGATACCAATCCAGAATCCTTTGCTAGATTTAGACCCATCTCACTGTGCAATGCTTCATATAAAATTCTGGAAAAACTTCTAGCAAATCGGATCAAGCCATTGTTAAAAAGACTGATCTCCAGTTCTCAAGGAGGCTTTGTGGAGGGAAGGCACATTCTGGACAACGTGATCCAAGTTCAGGAGACAATACACTCAAGTCAAAAGCGGAAGGAGAAAGGTATGTTGATAAAGCTAGATATGGCAAATGCTTTCGATAGAGTAAATCATAATTTCATTTTCAAGGTTCTGCTCTCCTTTGGTTTCTCGATAAACTTTGTCCAAATAATAAAAGCATGCATTGATAGTCCGTGGATTGCTCCGCTAGTTAATGGCAGACCAACTAACTTCTTCCAAGCCCAGAAAGGTATCAGGCAGGGATGCCCTCTGTCCCCCTTCCTGTATATCTTAATGGAAGATTCCCTTAGTCGAAGGCTTACTACTGAAAGATTAGTTGGTAATATTCCTGGGCTCAAACCTTCCAATGGAGCTGAACCAATGAACCATGCTCTCTTTGCTGATGATTCTCTTTTGCTCGGAGGAGCATCCACCAGAATAGCCAGAGCATTCGACTCTGTCCTCAGAAAGTATTGCAGAGTTTCAGGTGCCTTAGTTAATGAGAATAAGAGCAAAGTATACAACTGGAATATAGACCAGCATGAACTTTCCACAATCACTACCCTCCTTGGATTCAAAGGTCATGCAAACTGGGACTGGTTTAAATATCTTGGTCTCCCCATAACGTCTGGAGTAAGCAAGAGATCTCTATGGGGTGATATAATCTCAAAAATCAATTCCAAAATTGCTGCATGGGGAGGCAATTGGTTGACTAAGGGAGGTAAAGTAATCTTAATCAAATCCTTGCTGTCTGCGCTCCCAATTTTCCAGGCAGCCTTTCTCCTAGCGCCAAGAAATGTGATGGAACAGATATCCAAGTTGCTCAGAGATTTTCTTTGGCAGGGAGGAAAGGGTAATGAGAAGAAAATGCACCTGGTCAATTGGGATGTGGTCAAAAAGCCTCTGACAGAGGGCGGTCTGCAAATCAGAGATCCCACGCTTGTCAATCTAGCGTTGGGAGGAAAGATTTTGTGGAAATTGATCCACGAGCCTTCTCATCCGGTCAGTATAACCCTGCACTCAAAGTATGGTCCCAATACTGCATTCTCCAATCTACAGACTGCAAGCGCTACCAATAGCACGCAGGTTTTGAAGTTATGTTGCAAAAGCAACAAATTTTTCAAAAAATTTGTCTACAAGATACCAGGAAATGGTAAGCGCACACATTTGTGGCTTGACAGAATAATGGGAAGCGATCCATTAGCTGAGAATTATGACATTGTAGACCTTAGGAATTGGCTGGAGTGTGCAGGAGTTAGCAGACTTTATGACATCTCGAGCTGGGACCAACGTGGAGACTGGAATGGTTGGGATTTCCATGAGGTGCCAGCACGTATTTCTCATCAACAAGCACTGCTAGTCGAACTGTTGGAAGACGCTGCTCCTGTTTGTAGATCCAAAAAAGATAGTTGGGGCTGGGGGCAGACTGGAGTATACACCACAGCAGCTGGTTATAAAGCATTACAGGTCTTTAGAAATAGCAGTCAAACAAAGGAGTTCTGGAAAAATGTTTGGGAACCCCTCTCCCTTCCACAAGTAAAATTCTTCTTCTGGACCTTGGTCCATAATAAGCAGCTCACGGGAGATAACCTGGAAAAAAGGAACATAGCAGGGCCTCACAGATGCGCGCTATGCAGCAACAACTTTGAAACAACTGAACATCTTTTCATGGAGTGCAGATTTGCTGAAGAGGTTTGGGTACTCATTCTATAGGACTTTCAGATCTCAGCCCCTACGCAGAACTCAGTTGTTGATCTCTTTGCCTCTTGGAGTCAATACTATCCCCATCGAATCCCTTCCAAATCATTCTGGCGTAGAATCTGGATAGCGCTTCCCAAATATGTATGCTGGCAGATTTGGTTGGCTCGCAACCAGAGGATTTTTAAAGAGCTGCTTTACACCCCTCTGCAGGTAGCTGCAAAAGCTAAGTCCTTCCTCTTGGAAGCGGCCCAATATCAGTATTTTAAAGAGGATCATTTGCTATTTCCCGAAGAAAAGAGGTGGCTAGGAATGTTAGAGACACACCCTCGTAAGTATCTTCAACCCCACCAAAGTGACAATTCAGAATGGCGCGTACGATATGAGGATGAATTTTTTCAAACCTGGTGGAGGTCCCAAAACTTATTCACTATCTTTTTCGACGGGGCGTCCAAGGGAAATCAGGGTGCTGTCGGTGCGGGTGGTGTTATCTACACTCCTGGTGGGTTTTCCAAAGATTGGTTCTGCTGGGGACTAGGCAAAAAATCCAACAATCATGTAGAGTTCCTTGGGCTTCTAAAAGCTTGTCTTATAGCAAGAGATAAAGGAATTAAAGTGCTCCAAGTCTTTGGAGATTCATAAATAATAATAAAAAATATAAACATGGAGACTCTGTTCAGCAATGCCAGCCTCAAAAAAATATTGGACAGATTGAAGAGAGTTCTTCTGGACTTTGACAAGTGCAAATTCCATCATATTCTGAGAAAGTCAAACAGTGAAGCTGATAAGATGGCAAACAAAGGCAGCTTGCTCATGAAAGGGCAGCTCATTATCAACAATGTAAGCACAGTTCAAATGCCCTGAAAGTTGTAATAGATCATTAGAAGCAGTAGAAAGAACTCTGTTTTGTAATTGGGGCTGCCTTGGCAAAGTCCCATAAACTTTACAATATAATAAAATTCCATATCCGTTACAGTTAAAAATTATATATATATAATACTTAGGACCAATGAATATTTGAGGACCACAAGAGAATGGGTTGGGTTGAATATGACCACACGCAGGGAGATATTGTAGTTGGTTTCTGAGTTTATTATCCTCATGATGAGTGTGGTGGTAGGTTAAGGCATTTTGAGAAGACATCCAAGTATTTAAGCCAATTTTATTTCATATAAGGTGCATATAAGGGAGGGCCTAGAGATTGTGAAATACATTTATGAGTTCATAAATTAAAGAATACATATAGGATAGGGGTGGGTGAAAACCATTGTCTAGCATAGTTTTGAGAACCACATAGAGTCAGGACCATTTAAATAAACTGATTTTAATAACCATGATTTTCCTATTAGAAGGGGGCGAAGCTAAATGAAGAAGGTGGATGATCATTAATTTTTTCATATTTAAAATATACATAAGATTTACATGTGGAATCATACAATGCATTGTGCTAGTTGTATTAAGTGATTCCTAGAATTCAATTAGTAAAATCAAGTGGGTAAAGATCACACTTTACAATATCCCACAATGTGCCAATAGAAAACGTAATCTAAGAGCATCAACTAGTATAAATAAAACATGATCCATCATTATATACCAACCCTAAATGATAAGGAGAGGAACATTCAATAATGGTAATATTGAGCTACTTGATTAACTTATGAGATATTAGGTTTTTTTTATTGTCAATATTCATGATTATACTGAAATTTGTTGTTTTAATATAGAAATTGTGTGTGAAAATAATGTATCTAATACACTAAGATGAGATTTTAGTCATAAATATCAATGTAAAATTGATATCTATAGAATTTATTATAGTAAGGAATGAAAATTTGATAGAAAATATAGGTGACAAGGGTTGGTTGATGGGTCAATAATATGTGGTTTAACATATAAAATATTAGTGGAAATTTAGTATTATTGATAGAGGAGTGGAATGGAACCTTATGGGAACAACACCAACACCCAAATGTAGGAGAGGAATGTGAAATAGGAGGATGAAAGCTCATGTCAAGAGGTGAAGAAGTGATAAGTTGTGGAGAATAAATAGCGGGTTTGCCGTGAAATAACGTCTTGAATTTTATGCTTAATAATGAGGGCATGAATGAAGCCTTAGTTGAGGTAAGTGCTCTCAAATAAGGCTATCCCATGTCTAAAAAAATAGCATAGAGTGGAATTAAATTTTGAAATAAATACCTCACTATATTAAGGGACTTGAAATGGAATCTAGATGTCCGTAAAGACGCCATTGTACTACTCAGTGAACTACCATGACATTTGAAAAAGTACAAACATTTTCATATCGGGTACTATAAATAGCCTATGCTAGGCTCATACACAATGAGAAAGGAAAATAATCATAAATCATTTCGCATACCAATCTATGTGTGGGTTGAGAATTTCGATTGGAAAAAAATAGTTTGATGTCTGAACCAGGAACGTCAAATTGGGCTGCCCACGTGTCTAAACAATGAACTTCAAATTGGGCTTCCCACCAAGTTTGTATGATTCCTTATGCATATAAGGAAATAAATCATATGTAAGTGGTATTATAAAAGTATATACATGTACTACATAATATGTAGTGAGACTCAAGGATCCTAGTAATAAAATTTTATTTTCCCTCCATATTTTGGTAGAGAGAAGTGAGTTTCCAACTAGATGAGAAAGAAGGAAAGTTGAGGCTACAACATAAAAATGTCATTAAAATCAAGGATGGTGTCCACCATTGTGATAATGCTTGGATCCTCATATTATTTAGAAGATATATATCTATGTGGAGGCATGCTATATAGAAATGATGAAACTAAGAAACAAACAAGCAAGACTGAGAGGGAAAAGTAACAAGAGCGGGGAAATGAGACTTCATTGAGAGGGAGCATCTCTGAGGAACTAGATTATGGAAATTTTGGGTCATAAGGAATACTTTCAAGAATCCAAATGGCTATATATTAAGTGGGCTTGAGGGGCACTGGGTCAATAAAGTAGAATGGATGTTAAAGAACCCAAGTGGATATCTTGAACTAGAAAACTATATTAAGAGAAAATAAATTCATGAATCCACCACTATTATAAAAATTGGTAGGAAGCCATAGAGAATAGAGCATACAAACGAGGAATGAAAAAAAAAAATCTCAACAATATAAAACATAATGTCAATGGGAGCATAACAACTCTTATTCTATATTGTTAAATTAAATTGCATATGAAAAGTTGTAAAAATATCTTTCCTTATAAGTTCATCTTTAATTATACAACTCATTATTAAAATAGAATATATATAAAACATGAAAAAAGTTGTGTATTTATTTATTTGAAATATCTATTATTAATGAGGTAAATTTCATATGCAATGTTAGAAAAAATATACCCGTTTTCACTTATAAATTAAATTTCAATTATAAAATTAATTATTAGTCTATTATTAATGAGGTAAATTTCATATGAAATGCTAGAAAGAATATACCTTTTTTTACTTATAAATTAAATTTCAATTATAAAATTAATTACTAGTCCCTTATACTTCAAACTATAACAATACATATACCATTCAGGTTGTATTAATTAACATTTTAACTATAGCTTTTTTCATTTATTAATTGTTTTGTATTAGCAAAGTATATTATTTGTTATTTTGAATTCTAAGATTTCATTTATATAATATACTTTTGATGCAAAGATTTGAAGTGTTCTTGTGCAATTGTAAGTAAGACTCTAGTTTCTTTTTGATATTTTTCTAACCTTTTCTTGAGTTATATATATATATATATATATAAGTGGATGATCTACTTTTTAAATCCAAAATGACTCTATTTTTCTTGATTTTTTACTCAGTAGCTAATTTTTAAAGCCAAAAGAAACATAAAACAATTTGGTCTATCACAAACACATTTAATATAGAAGGACCTAATTAAATTATATTGATAAGATATCCTAAAACTAGGAACTGCAAACATGTTTACACAAACCTCTTACATGCATGTGATCAATTTTTATTTCCACGTTAAAGCTCTTATTGGTAGAGTTTTCATTCAGATATCTGCCACATATGAGGATATCCTATTATGTGTGGAAAAAAGGGTGAAGAAAATTGAAAGGGTATAAAGAAAGGCCTTTGTCTTATCCAAGAAGCAAACAAACATCAATTTTACCTCCTTTGATGAAGATAACGAATTTCCTAATGACTATCCTCCACCAATCTAGGCAGACTCCGCCACAACCATAAATTATCAAGAAAGGAATCATATTAGTAAGTATTTTTTATAATGGCATTCATTTGACTATAATAGTTAATCACTAGAAATGAATTTTAGTTATTTATATTTTCAGTTTAATTAATAAATTGGTTGCTTTAATAATAAGTGATGTGAAATTTTTTAATCTCTACAACTCTAAGTTATCAAGTGGATGGAAAAAAACAATGTATCTCTTCTTTTTAAGTTAACAAAAATTTTCTAACCTAAAAAAAAGAAGCTAAAAACTAAATTACATTGATTATATATATATATATATAAAATAAATCATAGTATATTAGTAACTATATATTAACTATTATTATATATATAATTAATATACAATCTTAAATAATAACTAATATTAAGATGCAGAATATAAAATATCATTGTAAGTTACAATATTAATTCTAATATACTTTTTTTGTAAGTTGACATTTTTCTGTTAATTCAAGGAAATAATATATTTTGAGTACAACATGGTGCCATGAAAACAAGGCTTCACTCCTATTGGATTTGTTGGCCATTAATGACATTAAAAAAATAACTGATATTACGTAGGAAAAACTAAAGGACTTCAAATCAAGAACTGAAAACGCACAAAACTTAGCAAAAAAATAGAATATGTTCCACTCGCTTCATTGAATATTGTCTAAATTTAGGGCTTGAGTACCATTACCTTTGTCATCCGAGAGATGGAAGAAAACATGGATTTGTGATTCCATATGGGTCATCCACCCTTCAAAACCATCCATCCAATAATGAAACCAGTATTGATTGCAGTGTAGTGATGCTTGGAGATCCATAATGCATCCTTTATTATGCACAATGTCATAAAAGAAACTGATAATTTCACTGCACTCGGTTTGGTGGTCTTGAGCTAAATGGTACACCAAGGCTTGGAATAGGTGAACCTTGGATTTAATAAAATCAGAAGTGGTGGGGGGGGAGCCAACTCAATTAGGAAAAATTCCATGAGGTAGGTCAATCTCACCTTCATTCATCGGCTAATCTCCTATTCTTCTATATCCCCTACCCTACACGATATTTCCATGATGAGGGAGACCATGCTATAACAACATGGTTACCTCATAGATAACTCAAATAAATCAACATTGGTACAAAGGGACTGAGCCATATAACTGTAAACAAAGTAAGTCACTCATTCAACCCCACCGAGGCCTGTTAAGAGGACTGAACTTCCTTGCTACCAAAAAAATATTACTAGCAAGAGGAGACTACCCCTGAGCTCCTCCTTAAGCACCAAAAGGGTCATGGTGACACTCTCTAGGTGAACCGGGTAAATTTTTGATACCCTTAACCAAGACCTTTTACTTCAGTTGATGTGTTAGGATTATGATTTATCAAAATCGTTAATGAACATAAATGAAAATATGTATGCTGTAAATAACAAGAACATAACAAGCATGAGAAACATAAGACATTGATAACAGAGTTCATCCAAGAGGGACTACATCTTCGGGCCTCAGTGTCAAGATGGTGTAGGTTGCTGCATTAAGTGTTGTAAGGAGTGAAGATGTACATGGATAGTGTTTTCTCTGTCGTACAAGGAAAATTCACTCACGCAGGAGTAGCTAGACCTCTTTAAGATATGTTCCACTACAGAAACTCTCATTCACAAAAGGACTCCTATCAGTATGACAATAACTCACACATCATGACTATGAGTATGCCACCAACATGGAAAACAAAGGGATCTCAAACAAAATACATGCGACAATAAGTATCTCACCAACATGGCATCAAAGGGATCTCAAACATAACACAAATCCATGATAGAAAGCACATCTCACATCAAGGACAAACAAGATCCCACATCAAACATCAGCAGGGATTTGTACAACACAATACATCTTAGAGACAAAGAATTACATGAAATCAACACATAATATACCTCACACTGCACATTACTGAAGAATGAGCTACTCTGCTATTGGATCTGAAATGACCAACACAATCATGGTGTTGAAAGGTGTGAAATCGACTGATCACTCACTGAATGTTGACACCTATAGCTTAACTTCAAAAAGTGGCCAAAAAATATAAAGCTCAGATGGAAAATCTGAATATGCCATTAGATTTGTGACGCTGAATAGTGCGAAATTGACTGTCAAAATTCTAAATTATGAAAAATTGAAAATCTGGGGAAAAAAGGAATTTTTTAGATTCCCCCTAGATTCCTCAAAGATACTGCTCCATGGGTGGACTGGACATCTGAAACTCAAAATGTGAATCTGGCCTCTCCATTGTGTTCCCTGTAAAAAACCCTAAAAAATGACTATACACTTGACTATATTCCGACATGGAGAAAAATTACTTTCCCGAAAAAATTTCAATGATCTAGGTTCTACTCCCTGTTTCTGAGCCTGTTCATGGTTCCACCTACAAATATAAAATCACTACCTTGATCTACGTGCGCACTCCTGATTTGCCTTGGCCTGGGCACACTTATGAAAATGATGGGTTTAAGTATAATTTTGTGGACGGACTTCACAAAAAAGTCATTGTGACACACTGTTTAAGTTAAGCATGTGGATGAGGAGGGGTCGGGTGGTCAAATCCTGCCCCTCCCAACATAGCTTAAAATATTTTTAAAATGGAGCATGGTTTATTTGTGATGTTGATGAGGGCAGCGAGTCCACCGGACTAGTGGCCCACTCCCCAAAATCCGGCGCCATACACCATAAGGTATGGTTGGGGTGGCAAGGTTGACCACCGACCACCCCACCATGTATTCGGTTTAATTGTAACAGTGGTTGTGTTGTGTGGTGGTGCTGCCTGCTCGGGGGTCGGCCATGTGTCAAATCGGGGTCGACCCCCACCGAAACTGGATTTTAAATAACATATATATGATATATATGATATATATGTCGGAACATCAACCGGGGGTGGCGGAATTGGTGGCCTGTCACCCCAAATTTTTTAATATTTTTGGTTTTTAAAACAAAGTGGAGATTTTTTAATTTTTGACTTTTTGACTATAGGAGTCATTTAACGGGACCAAATTTTTTCCCAAAATCTGGCCTGAACTTGCTGGAATTCGGTGGTCAGAAAAGGTCAAATTTTCACCTTCCTTAAGGCTGCACAGTCAACAAGTCAACCCAGAACTTTGACTGCTCCTCACTTTTTCATACGGGCTCTGTTTGACGAACTGTTCACAACATTGTGATCAAGGCAACAAGCACTTCAACCTGAACGTAGTTTGAGAGCAATCCAAACACTTTTATTTTTGAGTCCTATTTGTCCTGTGTGTGTGCTTCTAGAACCGCCTCGATCAATGCTCCCCACTGAGGAGATTTTAGTCCTCCAAAAGCATAAAAAATAATCTACAATTGTTTTGTACTATGTCTGCACCAGAAGCGTCCTAAAAATTCACCCTTTCTTCTCCTTCACCTTTGTCCTTCGGAGCCTTAAGCGATGAACCGACACCTGCATCTTCTGCAAACCTATAGTATAGTCTCCTGCAAATTACATGCTCAAATTATGACCAAATATGACCAAACATTTCCCATGTCACGAATTTATAACATGTACTCGGTGGTCAAGTTTACATCAAGTGGAAATCACACCCTAGCTATCGTTACAAGAAAAAAACATCGTCGTCGCATTTTGAAGTGATGGAAAACACATCATCACTTTTACATAAAAGAAATGTGTCACAAATCTTATAGAACAAGGCCAAAAAATCATTGTTGCTTAAATAAGTGATGGAGAAACACATCATCACTTTTACAATGTAACATGCAACAAATGATTTACAAAAATAAGGCCATGAGAAGCTAACAACTCTAGAAAAAAATCGAGAAAAACCATCTCTCACTTATCAAAGTGAATGGGTCATCCCCTCGTGGGAGATTTTCTTGTCGAACATCTCTTTTGACTGGTTCATGCATGGGTGCTTTGTCTTTAAGGTGTTGCCCTCGATGGAGTCTCCAGCATGTGGCTTTTTGATGGCCACTTTGGTCGCAATGAGTGCAAAAGGTCTTTCTCCTCCAAACCTACTTAACTGATTTATTTCCCTGCTATGGAGAAGGCTTCCCATGCCTCATCCTCCTTTCTGATTCCATCCTTTTCCAACACTTAGAAAACACATGGTTATTCAAACCACAAAAATGACATTTTTTTCGATGCCATGATTTGCGACCATGGTTATCAAAATTCTTATAATCAAAATAAACTATGGAATAATGATACTTATTATACATTCTCTAGTGGTCTTTGGTGAGATCATGGTGATGGGAGATTTCCTCAACTCTGCAACATGCACCACCATGGAATGATGGTGAAATTTTCCCATCAGTCCTCTTCTTTGGAGAGTTCAAAAATGTATGTTTGCCTTTGATGTCCTTCGAAAATCCTTCTTCACTATACCCCAAACCTGCATAGCGAGGTCTATGCACAACCTCCAATGGTTGGGTTATGCCTTGGCCACGAATGCCAAGTCCTCCTCTTTTGTACCCCATCTTGGTGAGGAGTCCCATGTCGGTTCCTATAATGGGTATCTCCACACTTCCAACAGAAATGATATCAGGTGAAGATGAAACTGAAGATAAATCAACACTGTTTACCTCAACTATCGATTTTGAGATAGGCGAAGAAGGATTTTGTAAGCCTTCGTTGCACTTCACTTCATCCAAGGGCTTTGTTATTGGTTGTAGTTGAAGTTGCAACCATTTATTCTCCTCCTTCTCTTCCTGTAGGAGTGCCTTCAATGCATTATCATCTTCTTGAAGAATTTCATTGTTGCGCTTCAATTCTTCCCACGCCTCTTTCATGGCTTGCAACTAAAGCTTCAATTGATGTTTTTCCTCGTTCTCTTCTTGTAGGAGTGTCTTCAATTCGGTGTTCTTTGCTGCTTGCTTTTCATAAGCCTCATATAACATGTCTGCTTTCTCGGACACCCTGAGCATGGTCTCGTACATATCCTTGACCATCTCCATTTCTCAACTCAGCGAATGTTCAATAGTTCACGCATGTAATCCAATCAACAAGAAGACCTGCTCTAATACCACTTGATCCAGGTGAATTTTTGATAGCCTTAACAAAGACCTTTTACTTCGGATGATGTTTTAGGATTATGATTTACCAAAAGATTTAATGAACATAAATGAACATTTGTTTGTAGTAAAGAGGAGGAACATAAAAAGCATGCGAAACATAAGACATTGATAACGGAGTTCGTCTAAGAGGGACTACATCTCCGGGCCTCGGTATCAAGATGGTGTAGGCCACTGCATTAAGTGTTGTAAGGAGTGAATATGTACATGGATAGTGTTTTCTCTGTCGTACAAGGAAAATTCCCTCACGTAGGTGTGGATGGACCTCTCTAAGAGATGTTACACTACCAAAACTGTCATTCAAAAAATGAATCCTATCAGTATGAAAATAACTCACACATAATGACTATGAGTATCCCGCCAACATGGAAAACAAAGGTATTTCAAACAACATACATGTGACAATGAGTATCCCGCCAACATGGCATCAAAGGGATCTCAAACATAATACAAATCCATGATATAAAGTACATCTCACATCAAGCACAAAAAAGATCCCACATCAAACATCAACAGGGATTTGTGCAGCACAATGCATCTTAGAGACAAAGAAGTACATGAGCTGAACACATCATATACCTCACGCTGAATATTACTGAAGAATGAGCTACTCTACTGTTGGATCTAAAATCACCAGCACAATCATGGTGTCTAAAGGTGTGAAATCGACTGTTCACTCACTAAATGTTGACGCCTACAACTTCACTTCAAAAAGTGGCCAAAAAATATAAAGCTTAGATGGAAAATATGAATATGCCATTAGATTTGTGATGTCGAATAGTAAAAAATTGACTGTCAAATTTCTGAATTCTGGCAAAGTAAAAATCTGGGGCAAAAAGGAAATTTTTAGATTCCCCCTAGATTCCTCAAAGATACTGCTCCATGGGTGGGGTGGAAATATGCAATTCAAAATGTGAAGCCGACCTCTGCATTGTGTTCCCTGTGAAAAACAATGAAAAATGACTGTAAACTTGACTATATTTCGACATGGAGAAAAATTACCTCCTCAGAAAAATTTCAAGGATCCTAGTTCCACTCCCTCTATCTAGCCCTGCTCATGGTTCCACCTGCAAATATAAAATCAATGCCTTGATCCACGTGCATGCTCATGCTCTACCTTGGCCTGGGTGTACTTATAAAAAATATGGGTTTAAGTATAATTTTGTGGGCAGACTTCAGAACGAAGTTGGTGTGGCACACTGGTTAAGTTAAGCATGTGGTTGAGGAGGGGTCGAGAGGTCAAATCCAGCCCCTCCCAAAATAGTTTAAAATATTTTTAAAAAGGGGCATGGTTTGTTTGTGATTTGATGAGGGCGACAGGTCCACCGGACCGGTGGCCCCCTACCCAAAATCTGGCATCATACACCGTAAGGTATGGTTGGGGTGGCGAGGTTCACCACTGACCACCCCACCACGTATTTAGTTTAACTGTTACTGTGGTTGCATTGTGTGGTAGTGCCCCCACTTGGGGGCCAGCCATGTGGAAAAGTGGGTTTGATCCCCACTGGAACCAGATTTTAAATAACATATATATGATATATATGCTGAAACATCGACCCCCGCTAGCGCACAAATTTTAATATTTTTGGTTTTTAAAACTAAGTGGACAATTTTGAATTTTTGAATTTTTGGTCGTATGAGTCATTTTAACGAGGCCACAAATTTTCCCATAATTTGGCTGGAGCTTGCTAGAATCTGGTGGTCAGGAAAGGTCAAATTTGCGCCTTCCTTAAGGTTGCCCAGTTAACAAGTCCACCCAGAACTTTGACTGGTCCTAACTTTCGCATATGTGCTCAGTTTGACGAACCATTCACACCGTTGTGATCAAGGTGATAAGCTCTTCAACCTGAACCTAGTTCGAGAGGAATCCAAATGCTTTGATTTTTGAGCCCTCTTTGTCCCATGTGTGTGTGTCTCTGGAGCCACCTTGACCAATCCTCCCCACTGAGGAGATTTTGGTCCTCCAAAAGCATCAAGAAGAATCTACAACTGTTGTGTACAATGTCTGTACCACAAGCGTCCTGAAAAGTCACCCTTTCTTCTTCTTCACCTTTGTCCTTCAGAGCCTTAAGCGATGAGGCAACACCTGTATCTTCTGCAAACCTGTAGTACAGTCTCCTGCAAATTACATGCTGAAATTATGACCAGATATGACCAAAACATTTCCCATACTTGCCATGATTTTATAACATGTACTCGGTGGTCAAGTTTACATCAAGTGGAAATCACACCCCAGTTATCATTACAAGACAAAAAACATCTTCGTCACGTTTTTGAAGTGATAGAAAACACATAATCACTTTTAAATGAAAGAAATGCGTCATGCAACTTATAGAAAAAGGCCAAATATCATTGTTTCTTAAATAAGTGATGGAGAAAAACACCATCACTTTTACAGTGTAACATGCAAAAAATGATTTACAAAAATAAGGCCATGACAAGCTAACACCTCTAGAAAAAAAATCTAGAAAAACCATCTCTCACTTATCAAAGTGAATAGGTCATCCCCCTATGGGAGATTTTCTTGTCTAACACCTCTTTTGACTGGTTCATGCACGAGCGCTTTGTCTTTAAGGTGCTTCTCTCGATGGAGTCTCCAACACATGGCTTTTTTATGGCCACTTTGGTCGCAATGAGTGCAAAAGGTTTTTCTTCTCTAAACCTGCTTAACTGATTTCTTTCCCTGTTGTGGAGAAGGCTTTCCATGCCTCATCCTCCTTTGTGATTCCATCCTTTTCCAACACTTAGAAAACATATGGTTATGCAAACCACAAAAATGACACATTTTTCAATGCCATGATTTACGACCATGGTTATGAAATTTTTTATAATCAAGATGAGCTATGGAATAATGAGGCTTATTATAACTTCTCTGATGGTCTCTAGTGCAATCATGGTGATGGAAGCTTGCCTCAACTCTACAACATGCACCACCATGGAATGATGGTGAAATGTTCTCATCAATCCTCTTCTCTGGAGAGTTCAACAATGTTTTTTTTCTTTGATGTCCTCCGAACATCCTTCTTTAGTGTACCACAAACTTCCGTAGTGAAGTATCTGCATAAACTCCAATGGTTGGGTTATGCCTTGGCCACGAATGTCAAGTCCTCCTCTTTTGTACCCCGTCTTGGTGAGGAGTCTCATGTTGGTTCCTGTAATGGGTATCTCCACACTTCCAACAGAAATGATATCAGGTGAAGATGAAACTGAAGGGAAATCAACACTTTTTACCTCAGCTGTCGATTTTGAGATAGGTGAAGAAGGCTTTTGTAAGCCTTCATTGCACTTCACTTCCTCCAAGGCCTTTATCGCGGCTTGTAGTTGAAGTTGCAACCGTTGCTTCTCCTCCTTCTCTTCCTATAGGAGTGCCTTCAATGCATCATAATCTGCTTGAAGACTTTCATTGTTGCACTTAAACTCTTCCCACGCCTCTATCGTGGCTTGCAACTGAATTTGAAATCGATGTTTGTCCTCCTTCTCTTCCTGTAGGTGTGCCTTCAATTCGGCGTTCTCCGCTACTTGTTTTTCATAAGCCTCTTACAACATGTTTGCTTTGTCGGACACTTTGAGCATGGTCTCGTACATGTCCTTGACCATCCCCATTGCTCAACTTAGTGAACGTTCAATAGATCATGCCCACAATCCAATCAGTAAGAAGACCTGATCTGATACCAGTTGATCCAGGTAAAATTTTTATACCCTTAACCAAGAAATTTTACATCAGCTGATGTGTTAGGATTATGATTTATCAAAAGAGTTAATGAACATAAATGAACATCTGTTTGTGGTAAATAAGAGGAACATAACAAGCATGAGAAACATAAGACATCAATAATGGAGTTCGTCTAGGAGGGACTACATCTCTGCACCTCGGTATCAAGATGGTGTAGGTCACTGAATTAAGTGTTGTAAGGAGTGAATATGTACATGGATAGTGTTTTCTCTTTCGTACAAGGAAAACTTCCTAACGCAGGAGTGGATGGACTTGTCTGCAAGATGTTCCACTACCGGAACTCTCATTCACAAAATGACTCCTATCAGTATGAAAATAACTCACACATAATGAATATGAGTATCCCACCAACATGTCAAACAAAGGGATCTCAAACAAAATACATGTGACAAGGATTATCCTGCCAACATGGAATCAAAGGGATCTCAAACATAATACAAATCCATGATAGAAAGTACATCTCACATCAAGAACAAACAATATCCAACATCAAGCATCAACATGGATCTTTATAGAACAATGCATCTTAGAGGAAAAGATGTACATGGAATCAACACATCATATACCTCATGCTGAAGATGACTGAAGAATGAGATACTCTACTGCTCGATCTGAAATCACCATCACAATCGTGGCGTCGAAAGGTGTTAAATCAACTTCTCACTCACTGAATGCTGACACCTGTAACTTCACTTCAAAAAGTGGCCGAAAATATAAAGCTCAAATGGAAAATCTAAATATGCCATTAGATTCGTGACATCAAATAGTACAAAATCGACTATCAAATTTCTGAATTCTGAAAAAGTGAAAATCTGGGGCAAAAACAAATCTTTTATATTCCCCCCTAGATTCCTCGAAGATGCTGCTCCATGGGTGAACTAGAAATCTACAACTCAAGAGGAGAATCTGACCTTGCCATTCCTTCCCCTACAAAAAACCATGAAAAATGATTGTAAAATTGACTATATTCTGACATGGAGAAAAATTACCTCCCCAGGAAAATTTCAAGGATCATGATTCTGCTCCCTGTTTCTAGACCTGCTCATTGTTCCACCTGAAAATATCAAATCACTGCCTTGATCCACGTGCACGATCCTAATCTACCTTGGCCTGGGCACACTTGTGAAAACGATGGGTTTAATTATAATTTTTTGCGTGGACTTCACAACGAAGTCATTGTGGCACACTGGTTAAGTTGAGCATGTGGTTGAGGAGGGGTCGAGGGGTCAAATCTTGCCCCTCCCAACATAGTTTAAAATATTTTTAAAATGGGGCGTAGTTTTTTTTGTAATGTTGACGTGGGCGATGGGTCAGTTGGAACGGTGGCCTACTCCCCAAACTCCGACGCAATACACTGTAAGGTATGGTTGGGGTGGCGGGGTTGACTGCTGACCACCAGATCACGTATTCAGTTTAATTGTTATGGCACTTGCATTTTGTGGTGGTGCCGCCCGCTCGGGGGCCAACCACATGGCTAGGCGAATTTGACCGTCGCTTGCACCTAATTTTAAATAACATATATATGATATATATGTTGGAACGTCGACTAGTGGTGGCAAGGTTGGTGGCCCGCCACTCCAAAACTTCTAATATTTTTGGTTTTAAAAACTAAGTGGACATTTTTGAATTTTTGAATTTTTGGCAATATGAGTCATTTTAATGGGACTAAAAATTTTCTCGGAATCTTGCCTGAGCTTGCTAGAATTCGACAGTCAGGAAAGGTCGAATTTGTGTCTTCCTTTAGGTTGCCTAGTCACCAAGTCAACCCAGAACTTTGACTCCTCCTAACTTTCGCATACAGGCTTGGTTTGATGAACCATTCACACCGTTGCGATAAGGGCGACGAGATCTTCAACCTAAACCCGGTTCAAGAGAAATCCAAACAATTTGATGTTTGAGCCCCCTTTGTCCTATGTGTGTCTCTGGAGCCACCTAGATCACTAGGATACAAATGAAAAAATGAAAAAGGGGTCTCCTAACCCCAACGGTCCATGAAAACCAACAATATTCCAACAAAAATACATCAAAATTCACCCAAAGCAACATTACATAAGGTTAAATGACCCCTCGAAAAAATTGACACCATGTACAATAGAACAATTCAAAAAACCTTAGGGCAAGGACATCCTACACATCGAAATAAAGCTAGATCATCTCACTGGACAAGGAATATGGGTGGAGGGTTACTTGAGAGAGAGCTGAAGAATTCAAATCAATCGCTCGAACATAAGGCAAGCTTATTTCTGAGTAGAAGCCTGGTAGGGGGATGGAATTATCATATGACTAGTTTCTCTTCATTCAATGGCCCCATAAGATACTCGAACCAATGTACCAAACTTTAAATTCGACGTCACCAAGCTCCTTCACTTTGAGTTTCCCAGGCCTTTTGGTTTCTAAAAGTGCCTCCCACCCACTAGAGAAGTGACTCAGGGCTTTTAGGAATCCAAGCGAAGGGTCAGAGCCAATACCACCTTCAATTGCACCTAATTTTGCTTCCCTACCATTACAACTAAATACCCAAATCAACATCATCAAAATTATACCAAGAATAGCCTCAAGAATGTTTGAGGTAGCTTCCCAATGCCCACTCTGTACCATGTTTATGGATTACTAATTTTGTTGTGGGGGGGGGGGGGGGGGGATTAACATCCCCACCTGCTCCAGTGTGCTCCTCGTTTTTCACCCCCAACAGAGAAATACAAATTCTAATATTACTTATTAACTTATTTATAATTAAATAAAGTAAATTCTTGGTATTATTACTACTACAACCATATAAATTAAATGGTTGGTAAATGTTGATGTGAAACATAAAAAAAACTTACTTCATAATATAGGTTACATTGTTAAGATTAAGAAAACCATAAAAGTTAACCAAATTATAAAAAAAATTTAAATATTTATTTTTTTGTTGATTTTCCCGTCAGGGTATTTGAATTTCAAGTATCATGGTTTACATAATACTTCATAAAAACAGAATGAAAATTGAGTTGTCCCCCATGAGCCTATCTTAATTTTTTTTTTTTATTGATTAAAATATATATATATATATATATATATATATATATGACTTAACCATATAAATATTGGACTCATAAGGTGCAGACTAATTGGTTTTTGTGGGTTTTAGTCCCCATAAGGTTAGAAGTTCAAATATCATGGGGAGGGGTTGAATATGGGAGCCACCTTTGGGGAATTAAACTATTCCAAGGGAGTCCAAGATCAACCAATGACGTAGCCTAGATTGAAAAATAAAATACATAAAAATTTAGAAAAACATGTAACAATTTGAGGAAAACATATAACAAGATTTTTAACCATGGAAATTCACCCGAGTTTACCATGGAGATTAATTTCTTCAATTAAAGTGAAAGTAATAGATGAAATGTGCCTTTAATTAAAAGGATTCACCTCACTTTACCATGGAGATTGATGCCTTTAATTAAAAGAAAACTAATAGATGAAATGATGAGTTTAATTAAAGGAAAAGTAATAAATGAAATTACCATTTTACTAATATTTCTTTTGCTCAAAATGTAGGAGATATTTTTAAAAATCATAAGTTCATATTGTTTTGTTTGCAAAGATAAAGTGTCACAAGGTATTTAAGGGTTATTAATCCATTTATGCATTCAAAAGTGCATTTTGAACAATAATCACAACCTTACTAAAACTTATATGTGAATTTTGGCAAAAATCATTTCTCATACATACATATATATATATAGTTAACATATTAGTATTAATTATATAATATATTATACCACAAATATATAACATTATTCTATTTGATATTAGTTTTTTTATCTATAACGATTTTGAGAATGCCTTTAGGGTTAATCACATCATTAATTGTTGGTTGAGGTTTCAAACAATCTAATGACATTCATTCTATAATATATATATTATAAAATAATTATTAAGAGTTAAATATATTATATTATATAGTTAACACGTTAGTATTAAATATATAATATATCATTGCACAAATATATAACATTCTTTTATTTGATCCATAATGATTTTGCTATTCATAATGATTTTTATAATGTTTTTGTTTAATAAATCATTAGTTGTTGGTCCACGTTTCGAACCATCTAATGTGGTTCATGCTAATATACTAATGTAGTCACCAGCAACAACTAATAATGTCATTAATGTTATTCTCAAAAACATTATTCTAATTATAATATTATATTAATTTATTAGTATTAAATATATAATATATCATAACAAAAATATACAACATTGTTTGAATATTATATTAACTAAATATTATAATAATTAAACTGAAGGTGTTTACTTTTGAATCACTCCACTCTCACCAAGGTGTTTACTTATGAATCATTCCACTCTCACCATAGTCGACCTTTTTATTTTTTACCATTGATTCAAGTAAACAACTGTCACATTGTCCACGATGGATCTTTGTAGCGTTAGAAATGGAAACTAATTGCAAGCCAGCTTGAAACTAATTGCAAGCCAGCTTGAAACTAATTGGAAACTAGTACGTGAAATGGAAATTGCAGCACATGAAATGGAAATTAATTTTGAGTATAGAAATTTTTTAATTTGATTATTAATAGAAATGGAAAATAATTTGTAACATCCCTAAAATAACCACGTAACTAATAATTACATTACTGTCTTTAACTATTTTATAAAGAATCGGTTTGATTTAAAACTGATTCTTGAATGAATGTTTCCTATTTCCGGGAGGCATGCTCTCGAGTCTAGGAAAAAGGTGGTTGAACTGGCCTAGACCACTTCCTCTCCAGAGATTAACAATGCGAATTATTCTAGTAGCATACTTGGTTTCCGATGGAGTTCAGGAGAAGACGTTGGTTTCAAATCTTATTCTAGCTGCAACGCAACACGATGAAGAACAACAACAGGGTTTTGCAGACCCTTACCCTTATATGTGTTTTTCTATTTGTTTCTGTAGCTATTATCTCTACTAGCGGATATGATATAGATACAGCTGATCTACCAACGCCTGTGGATGGGCTCTCATGGACGTTTTACAACGATACTTGCTCAAACATGAGTCCATTGTCAACGCAACACTTCAACAAGTGTTCGATGCCGATATCACCCCAGCTGCAGGTCTGCTGAGACTTCATTTTCATGATTGTTTTGTGCAGAGCCATGAGATAACATTCAACTGCGGAGAGGGTTTGCAGGTTTTTATTTTTCGTGAAGAGTTCTACTACCATAAAGAGGGCATGTGCTTCATTATTAAGGCTCACGTATGTGACGGAGTGGTGATTCAAAATCATCAAATGGACCATTGAGCTTCCTCATTGATCAATAAATCAACTAAGTGGGCCGAACGAAAGGCTGTGGAGTAACCAAATTTACTAGTTTCATTTTAAGCTCTGAAACACATTTTTCTTTGGATAAAATATAGCATCGTGGAAATATGTGAAAGGGAAACGTGAAAGAGAACAAAGGTTATGTTGTTAAAATGGAGGATTTGCAGATAAGTATATTTCTTTATTAAAAGTAATTTCAGAGTTTATTAAGTTATGTTTGTTATCTTTCTAAAAAAATCACTTGTGTGTGAAAAACTATAAGAATCTAGATTGTTAGTTTGGAAAAATTTACTTGATTCTTGTGCATTGAAAGAGAGATTGATCTTCTTTTAATTATGGAAAGATAAGTTATAAAATTAATCTACTTAAAAATTTACACTATTATCTAGATAGTGGGTAATCACTATTACGATGTTTTGGGAAGAGCTAAGTAGTTTAATACTTGAAAATAGAAGATGCATGCTCTTATTTTAAAAGGGATTTTGTACTCATTTAGTTTATGAAATGAGAACAAATCCAAGGTATTTTATTGAATAGATTCAAAGAGGGTAACTCTTGAAATATCTTCATGTCCGATGAAGAAGAAAAGATAAGTTCTCTCAGATTTATATTCATTAACAATGTTGTAAACAGTAATGAATTAATAAATCCATGGATAGTTTCATAAATCCATTGATATTTTACCATGGTATTGGTAGAGAAATGTTGAGCCATAATAATATTTAGGATAATATGTGAGTACCTTTATGACATAAAAACTAATATGTTAGTTTATGTTAATTCCTTTTTGGTGAAGATCATGCATAGGCATGCAAAATATGTATTAACTTTCATTGGAAATAATATACATGTTCGTAGGTGGGAAAGATAGCATGTTGTGTTAAACTACATTGGAAATGATTGTTAGTATAATATTTGAAAAGGAAGAGATGTATTTGTATGCTTAATTTCATAGTTTTACAGAAAAGAAAACATATGTTTACATGCTCACTTGTGTTGGGATTTGCTTTGGGAAGACTCGTGAAGGAAGCTATGTGCTTCGTTGTGTAAGCACTTCTTTGGGGAGACTCTTTGGAATCTATATGCATTTGCATGCATGGAAGCAACATTTATTAATTTAGCTTGCATTTCATGCACTAAAAGAATAAGCTCAAGGGTTAGCTATTTTGACTAAATTATGTAAATTGCATGCATGAATATCGTAACTAATGTATCAATTTATTTTAAATATATGCTGGGGAGATCTTGCTATTTTCTTGTAGGAATGTGTGCTTATGCGACAAAAACATTAGTTAATGTGATGACTTATAACTAGCACATATGAGGTATGTTTTGTTAAAGGGAGAATGTCAAGGTACTTTAGTTGTATGTCATGAATATACATGAGTAGATGGAGAAACTACTATAGTATAGATATATGAAATGATTTATTATACTTTATGAATATTGACATCAATGTACATTGAAGGCAACATTAGCAGGGTATGATGGTGATATGTATAAAGGAAATATTATGCTTAACCTGGTGGCAGGTAAATTTTTATGGTTCATGCAGATTAGTGCGAACTACCGGATGATCCAGTGTACGATGGACCATTGTAGGTACATCCATGCCATAAAGATATGAAGATATGAAGAACATAGGGTAAATGGTATCATATTTATTGTAATGGCTTTAAGCTAGATATTTGTATATTTCCTTGTAAGATTTATAAATTATGGTTAAGGGATGGTCTCCCTTATAAGCCATTGAGTGAGGGCTGATCACCCTCATGAGCGTTTAATAATAAAATTAAACGTTTGTTGGTTTTCACCCTACGGGGTTTCTAGGGTATATTGTTGTTCAATGATGTGATTGATTATTGTGTCAAGATGATGATGTTGTTTCCTTTCTTGTTGTGAAGTTTCATAATGCCAAGTATGTGATGACTACATGAACAATGAAATGAGTGGAAGGTTACATCATACAATATTATGTTAATGTATTGTAATGGAGGTTGTTAATGGTTAAGGAGCTTACTATTCTTATTCTAAAGTTACACTATGAACTGGTAAATGATCTATGTAATGATGAGTAAGGAATATTTAATGGTGAATGGTTAGTTACCCATGAGTAGCTTGTATAATTTTTTTTATCTCCTTACATTCCCATGTGAAGTTAACGATGTATGTTACAAGTGGTATCAGAGCTAAAGGTTGCAGCACTGGCACTTTTTGGATTTGCTAAGAGAAAACAAATTGAGAGATTCGAGATGAAATGTGTGTCTGTGAAGGAAGGCATCACATCTCTGATCCAAGTTGAACAAAGAGTTTCAAGAGATAAGTATTATTATCTTTCTTTTCTTGAAACAATAGTTATTGCATTTATGGAAATTGGAATGCGTACAAAGTAAATAGCAATGAAGTTAGAGTTTCTTTAAAAAGGATATATATTTTCCATGTACGTAAAGACAAACTTACAATGTAAGTTCTTGAAAATATTTTTATTATGTTAATGTTTTAGAAATATATTATTCCTAGAGATATACCATGGTAAAAGACCAAACTACTCTTCTAGTTTTGCTGAGAAGAACCCATGTGAGTTCTTGAAAATATTACTAGTATGTATCTTGAAAGGTGTGAGCAGTAGTAAAACATAAATAAGTAAACTTGCTTGCCTTTATATATATCTTATTTAAGAAAAGATGGGAAGCTTGTTTTTCTTTTAAAAGGGATTACGTACTGGTGTGTTAAATGATAAGGAATCCAAGTTCTTTTCTTGAAAATAAATATAGGCTGAAGAGAATAACCTCTTGAACATACTACATTGCTAGATGTATTATGTCAACTTCTTGATTTAGGTATATTAAAGGTTAAGTTAACCTTGTTAGTGTTAGAGGCTATCTATGGTAAATTCTTGGAAGAAAAGCATGAGCAACTTTCATGTCGAATCATAGAGGAATAAGGTTCTTTGCATGGATAGAAGATCTATTGGGTATGTCAGTACTTTATGCTATCATAACTATTATGTTATATGTCCTCGAAGAGGAATCATGAGTTTCCCTACTCGATTATGTTAAGTACTCTGTTGGGAAATTAAGATTAGACTCTTTATGCATTGTATGCATAGGAACAACAACCAATGTGTTAGCTTTATTATATTTGCATGCTCCAAAGGAAAAGCTGAAGTGGTGGGTCTTTTGTAAAAGTTTAAGTAAAACGAATGCACATTGTGTCATTTTCCATTAAAGGAATTTCTGAACAGATATATTGATTTGCCTTGTACGAATGTGTGCATGTGTGAAAAATTCCATAATAATGTGGGAGTTATTTGACATGAATTGATAATTACTTACTCACACTAATGTAGAGATGTTAGAAGAAAGCATGTTGTGACATTGTATTCACATCTCATATATGCACATGAATAGATGTTGAAGGATCACTCAAAGATTGATTATTTATTGTTTAAGGCTTTAACTAATCATGCTATAAAATCTTGTCGATGTTGCTAAAAGAAAACATTGTTGTAGAGGAGAAATGTGAATTTCCTGATGGGGATCAGTACTGCAGTTGGGAGAGAAGTTCTTCAAATGAAATAAAGATAAGTATTTTAAGAAGTCTATGCATATGCATGTTGATTTCCTTTAAAAATAAATTGTTATATACATGGCATTGCATGAGATTAGCTTCCATTTAAGAGAATTCTTAAAAAAATACATGCTATTATAATATACCTTTTTCTGCAAAGGAATATGCATATGAGATTAATATGTGTATTATGCTTTATTTCTTTAGGAAATAAAGTATAAAAAGCATGAAAGTAGAATGACTAGTGACTGACTATTTTTTGCATGAGTCATCATGAATGCATTAAGATCATAATGGCATGGAATGACTATTTTTAGAGTGACTCGTGTCATGGATGCATTAAAATTATTAATAGCATTGATTAGTTATGAATGAATAACTAATGAAAGTTATATGCATGAATCGATTTTGACTAAAGCTATTTGAAAGTTGTGAACAAGTGATTAGGATAATTACTTCGTGTGTCAGTTTGTTGGAACAGAACATTATGGGAATTGGAAATGTTTGCACTCATATCCTAATTGTTATTGACACATACACATTAATGAATATTTTGTTTATGCATGAAGAAATTGTATGCATGACAACATTTTATGCAAGAACTTAAAATGATTGCATAAGATAATATGTGCTTGAGAAATGCATATTTATGATTAGCATTGTTTCTTATAGTAAGCATGGGTAGCTTAATGGAAACAGAAAATCTGTGAAAATAAAACATTGCAAACATTGAAATGTGAATTGCAACAGTAAATGTTAAAGTATCATTTTTTTTAATGTGCATGATTTTGTTAATTCGGAAATAATAATGTACAACACATGTATGTTACTTCCAGGGGGAAGTTGTGACAGCTTCATTAAAGTTAACTATTATTAACTAGTTAAAGACAATTTGTTTAATTTTCTTTTATCCGGCAAGAAAATCTTAAATCATCACTGTTGATAAAGAAAATGATTTAATTTGCTGAAATTAATTAATGAAAAGAAAATATTTTTAAGTTGATGGTAAAAATGTTTCCAAGAATAGAAGGTGGTTGGGGACAATTGGAAAGACAATTACCTACTCCTCTGAGGATAAAGCTGAATCCCAGAGGAGGAGTAGGCGTTCTGTGAAATTGGTAAAGGGGGAGTATTTTCTAGAGCTGGTTGGGACCAGTTGAAAATAGCTTATAGCAACCCTTGTAAAACCAGAATTTTTGAGTGTGACTGGATTGGCCATCCATAGGTCATAGCAGAAAGATCCACTGCTAACCCATGGCACCGTCAAGATTCTGGAGCTAGGGGCAAGTGGAGGACGTAATAGCCTCCCTTGATGGTTGGAGGACCACAGCTTGAAAGACTAAATTTCCAGATAAGTATAAAGACTTTTTAGTGTGCTGTGCTATTTTGAATTAATATGGAAAGATTGACTGTCTGGATGTGAAAATGACTCGAATTGGCTGTGGAAACCAACTCCTATGGGTTAGGAGGAGCTTTTTGTTTACCATTGTGGTTCTCATAACAGAACAAGTTAAGTAAAAGTTATGTGTTATATTAAAACTAATTTTTATATATCTTATGTAGATATTAAGAGGAAAGGAGCTTAGCGCTCAGAAATGAATTATTGAATGTATAAGTTAATTTATTTACTAATTTTTTTGAATGTCTTAGCAGAGAGTAGGATATGCCATGGTGCATTAATTGACCAATGGTACGATTAGAGAGCTAGGTGCTCTCTGAGTACTTTTTGAAGTGCTATGTGGATGTCTTTAGCAGGAGCTAAGACGGTGTCCATGTGATGCATTGATTAGAGGGTTGGTGTGCTTTGAGTACTTGTGGAAGTAATTTGATTAAAACATCTCTTAATACCACAAGAATTTTTGATAGTTGCAAGTATTTTCCTTTGATTGAAAC
Organism: Pinus albicaulis; assembly: GCA_034641835.2. Taxonomy (NCBI): domain Eukaryota; kingdom Viridiplantae; phylum Streptophyta; class Pinopsida; order Pinales; family Pinaceae; genus Pinus; species Pinus albicaulis. The sequence goes on from CM076575.1 coordinate 1,337,421,365, forward strand.
TATGTGACTAATGTGATTGAAGGATTAGTCATACGTGATAGGCTCTTTCCAGGAAGTGTTGATGGGTGTTCAACGATTCTGTGAGAGCTTGCGTAAAAGCCATCATTTCTTCCAACAGTAATTGGTAAGTAATGGTAAGCTCGTATATAGATTTTTCTATATTTCTATGAATTGAATAGGGGATAAGCAGTTAGAAATGGAAATTAAATATTCTTTGCTTATGACTATGGATAAAAAATTATTGTTTCAATTAATGACATTTATGGAAACGAAAGTGTTTTCATTGTGAAGGGGAAGGACTACCTTTGGGTTGTTTATATTATTATATCATGAGTATAAGTTTAAATTTCAGCAAGAGAAGCACACCGAGGACAGTGTTCTCTTAAGGGGGGGAGTATGTAACATCCCTAAAATAACCACGTAACTAATAATTACGTTACTTTCTTTAAATATTTTATAAAGAATCGGTTTGATTTAAAACTGATTCTTGAATGAATATTTCCTATTTATGGGAGGCATGCTCTCGAGTCTGGGAAAAAGGTGGTTGAAATGGCCCAGACCACTTCCTCTCTAGAGATTAACAATGCGAATTATTCGAGTAGCCTACTTGGTTTCCGATGGAGTTCAGGAGAAGACGTTGGTTTCAAATCTCATTCTAGCTGCAACGCAACACGATGAAGAACAAAAACAAGGTTTTGCAGACCCTTACCCTTATATGTTTTTTTCTCTTTGTTTCTGTAGCTATTATCTCTACTAGTGGATATGATATAGATACAGATGATCCGCCAACGCCTGTGGATGGTCTCTCATGGATGTTTTACAACGAGAATTTCCCAGACATGAGTCGATTATCAAAGCGACACTTCAACAGGTGTTCGATGCCGATATCACCCAAGCTACAGGTTTGCTGAGACTTCATTTTCATGATTGTTTTGTGCAGAGCTGTGAGATAACATTCAGCTGCGGAGAGGGTTTGCAGGTTTTTATTTTTCGTGAGGAGTTCTACTACCATAAAGAGGGCATGTGCTTCATTATTAAGGCTCATGTATGTGACGGAGTGGTGATTCAAAATCATGAAATGGACCATTGAGCTTCCTCATTGATTAATAAATCAACTAAGTGGGCCGAACGAAAGGCTATGGAGTAACCAGATTTACCAGTTTCGTTTTAAGCTCTGAAATGCGTTTTTCTTTCGAGAAAATATAGCATCGTGGAAATATGTGAAAGGAAAACGTGAAAGAGAACAAAGGTTATGTTGTTCAAATGGAGGATTTGTAGATAAGTATGTTTCTTTATTAAAAATAATTTCAGAGTTTATTGAGTTATGTTTGTTATCTTTCTAAAAAAAATCACTTGTGTGTGAAAAACTATAAGAATCTAGATTGTTCTTTTGGAAAAATTTACTTGATTCTTGTGCATTGAAAGAGAGATTAATCTTCTTTTAATTCTAGAAAGATAAGTTATAACATTAATCTACTTAAAAATTTACACTGTTATCTAGATAGTGGGTAATCACTATTACGATGTTTTGGGAAGAGCTAAGTAGTTTAATACTTGAAAATAGAAGATGCATGCTCTTATTTTAAAAGGTATTTTGTACTCATTTAGTTTATGAAATGAGAACAAATCCAAGGTATTTTCTTGAATGGATTCAAAGAGGGTAACTCTTGAAATATCTTCATGTGTGATGAAGAAGAAAAGATAAGTTCTCTCAGATTTATATTCATTAACAATGTTGTAAATAGTAATGAATTAATAAATCCATGGATAGTTTCATAAATCCATGGATAGTTTACCATGGTATTGGTAAAAAAATGTTGAGCCATCTTAATATTTAGGAGAATATGTGAGTACCTTTATGATATCAAAACTAATATGTTAGTTTATGTTAATTCCTTTTTGGTGAAGATCATGCATAGGCATGAAAAATATGTATTAACTTTCATTGGAAAGAATATACATGTTCATAGGTGGGAAAGATAGCATGTTGTGTTAAACTACATTGGAAATTATTGTTAGTATAATCTTTGAAAAATAAGACATGTATTTGTATGCTTAATTTCATAGTTTTACAGAAAAGAAAACATATGTTTACATGCTCACTTGTGTTGAGATTTAGTTTGGGAAGACTCGTGAAGGAAGCTATGTGCTTCGTTGTGTAAGCACTCCCTTGGGGAGACTCTTTGGAATCGATATATATTTGCATGCATGGAAGAAACATTTATTAAGTTAGCTTGCATTTCATACACTAAAAGTAATAAGCTCAAGGGGTAGCTATTTTGACTAAATTATGTAAATTGCATGCACGAATATTGTAACTAATGTATCAGTTTATTTTAAATATATGTTGGGGAGATGTAGCTATTTTCTTGCAGGAATGTGTGCTTATGCGACGGAAACATTAGTTAATGTGATGAATTATAACTAGCACATATGAGGTTTGTGTTGTTAAAGGGAGAATGTCAAGCTACTTTAGTTGCATGTCATGAATATACATGAGTAGATGGAGAAACTAATATAGTATAGATATATGAAATGATTTATTATACTTTATGAATTTTGACATCAATGTACGTTGAAGGTAACATTAGTAGGGTATGATGGTGATATGTATAAAGGAAATATTATGCTTAACCCGGTGGCAGGTAAATGTTTATGGTTCATGCAGATGAGTGCAAACTACTGGATGATCCATTTTACGATGGACCATTGTAGGTACATCCATGCCATCAAGATATGAAGATATGAAGACCAAAGGGTAAATGGTATCATATTTACTGTAATGGCTTTAAGCTAGATATTTGTATATTTCCTTGTAAGATTTATAAATGATGGTTAAGGGATGGTCTCCCTTATAAGCCATTGAGTGAGGGCTGATCACCCTCACGAGTGTTTAATAATAAAATTAAACAGTTGCTGGTTTTCACCGTACGAGGTTTCTAGGGTATATTGGTGTTCAATGATGTGATTGATTATTGTGTCAAGATGATGATGTTGTTTCCTTTCTTGTTGCGAAGTTTCATAATGCCAAGTATGTGATGACTACATGAATAATGAAATGAGTGGAAGGTTACATCATATAGTATTATGTTAATGTATTGTAATGGAGGTTGTGAATGGTTAAGGAGCTTACCATTCTTATTCTAAAGTTACACTATGAACTGGTAAACAATCTATGTAATGATGAGTAAGGAATATTTAATGGTGAATGGTTAGTTATGTATGAGTAACTTGTATAATTTTTTTTTATCTCCTTACATTTCCATGTGAAGTTAACGGTGTATGTTACATAATTGCAAGCCAGCTTGAAAATAATTGGAAACTAGTACGTGAAATGAAAATTGCAGCACAGGAAATAGAAATTGCTTATTTCTGATTTTTTTTTGACAATTTTATAAAATTTCCATTTTTTTTAGCTTTCTATATTAAAAAATAAAATAAAATCAAAATAAAAACATTTCTCTTATGGAGTTCTTCTTGAATCGCTTGAATTTATTAAATGATGCAATCTTTATATTTTATAAAAGTATACTATCAGTATAGCATCAACTAATGATATCGTCTTTATATTTTTATAAATTATAATACGAAACATTTTCTTAACTTATTAGTAAAGTATAATAAATTATAATTAGTTTTCAATAAATGTAATGTGGTTTCATTAAATAAAGTTGTTATGTTATATTTTTCTTAAGTAAGGATGAAGTAGGGAAGAATATTGTATTTGAAGTTTTTTTTTTTTTTAAGAGTAAAAAAAATAGGATATATTATTTTTTCCATGAAATAATACTTGTATGATGTTTTTTTATTTTAAGGGTTTTTATATATTAAGTAAAAGAAAAAAAATTATATTGTTTTGAAATATTTTGATGGTAGTAATAATTTTTATTTTAAATCAATAATTTGTATCTAAGTATTTTTACGCCCAAAAATAATGATATGATTTTTTTTTTATAATTTAATTTTGTAAATTTTTAAATTAAAAGAAAGAAGGCTACCAACGTTGAAGCCAAATCTAAAGGTGTTTACTTTTCAATCATTCCACCCTCACCATAGTCGACCTGCCGTAAGAAACTGTCATATTTTCCATCGTTAGATATGTGTAGCATTAGAAATGGAAACTAATTGCAAGCCAACTTGAAACTAATTGGAAACTAGTACCTGAAATGGAAATTGGAGCACACGAAATGGAAATTAATTTTGAGTATAGAATTTTTTTAATTTGATTATTAATAGAAATGGAAACTAATTGCAAGTCAACGTGAAACTGATTGGAAACTAGTAAGTGAAATAGAAATTGCACCACACTAATTGGAAAACTAATTGGAAACTAGTACGTGAAATAGAAATTGCACCACATGAAATGGAAATTAATTTTGAGTATAGAAATTTCTTAATTTGATTGTTTTCTTTAATAATTTAAAAAGCTAAAAAGCTTAGAGAATTACAATTACAATATAGCTTTCATAGGCTATTACAAGTACAATATAGAATTAACAAATTATTTGAACCTTCTAAATAAGAAACTTAAAATTATGGAAATTTTGGTGATAATTCATTCAGGATGTTGTATGCATAAACACAAGACAAAATTTCTACTTCAAGCACAACAATGAAAGACAAACCTTCCCAAATCTTGACGAAATGAACTACCTTCAGTGTATCTTTGCACTTTTAGGGGCAATTGCTAGTATGCGTTAATATTGATATTAATAACATTGTTGTAATATAATATTAACTCAATATTATAATATAAATTAAAAGAAAAGAGTAATAAATAGAAAAATCAAAGTTAAAAAGGGAATAAAAATAAAATGATTTAAAAAAAGAAAAAATTTAATCTATTTGAAGAAGTTTTTTTAATGATTTTTTTCATTTAAAAGTATTGATATTATCAAGATTTAAAAAAAATATTATATACATTAATGTATGTGTGAATATATATTAAATTTTTCTAATTATATAAACTTTTGAGTAAAATCTTTCGGTAAAAATCACATCAAAGTAAATTTGACCAAATTTATTTTGATGTGATTTTTACGGAAAGATTTTACTCACAATTTATGGATCCCAGAAGCCAGATTCCTAATATATAAACTTAATTATATATATATATATATATATATATAACAATGTCAATATTTAAAAACCATTCATATAAGCTTGTTTTATGAGTAAATAATGCACTTAATAAAGTTTATGTGTGAATATATATTATTTTTTCTAATTATATAAACTTAATAATAAATATATATAAAATATTATGAATAGATTTAATTATTTATTATAATAACGTCAATTTCTAAAAAGCATTCACATAAGCTTGTTTTATAAGTAAATAATGCTCTTAATAAATTTTATAGTTAGTAGTATTAAATTTATATATTCATTTTTTTATAATTTTTAAATAAGAACTAATTTCTTTTATCACACTTACTAAAAAAAACTATGCACACATTTTTTTAATGTGCATTCATTTATATAAAATGTCCTTTATCTTCTGAGGATGCATGCCCACGTTCCCATATCAAAGGCAAAGGAAGGCAATGAGGATTTAAGGTGGAAGCCAAATTTACATCAACTCGATATCGTTTGAACACGAATACATCTTTTTGACTTCACAACAATCATTTAATTTCAAAATAGGAAGTACACAACTAAACATACAAGCAAGATGTCCTCTTTTGACTTCACTACTAACATATAATTCCAAAATATGAAGTACGCAAATAGGCACACAAGATGCCCCCGCTGGGTACAAGAATGTCAAATAAACTAAGAAGTCGTTCCATTTATATAAAAATTGTATATTATTTATGTTAGGTTATTTATTTATGTTTGACTTAATAGCTTATTTATTCTTATAAAGAAGAAGACCTTTTTGGTTAATAATTTTTAAAATTTTGGTATTATTTTTTGAAAGTGTTGTTATTGTTTATGCATAAATATGAAGGTTTTATTTTAATAGATAAGATTAATAATAATATGGTTTTGTTTTTCATAAGATTTAAATATATTTTTCTTTTAATCATGAGAATATATATTTATTTTTTCACAAATATATATTTAATCATATTTTTTTTTTCTAAATAAAACTGATCTATTAACAAGTGCGTAAAGTTACAATATGACCGAGGTAAAAAACAGCTGCCTTTGGGATGGCAGATCTAACAGGAAGAAACAGGAAAAGAGACCGCCCATTGATAGGGGGACTGGCCTGGTGGAGAGAACCAAGACCCACACAGGGGTTCAACACCAAAAACATACTGAGTGTATACATGACAAACCATGGACGAGCCCAAAAACCCCTTAACCATTTGAACATAGATAAAAGCCCAGGAATGGGCCAAAAAAGAAAGAGAAAAGCACCTCATTAAACAAACTATTCATCGGGCGGAACTTCCTCAACCCGACACCAACCAAACGCTTGCATATCTCTTGCCAGAGCCTCTTCAGAAACCGAGGGCCTCTGTTCCGCAGTCTCTATCACTTCTACAAGCACACTGAAAGCAAGAACATTCGGGGGTTGAAAAGGCGCGTTGACAGCTCCACTCTGAATATTGGAACCATGAGTAGTGTGCTGAGCGAGGCCAGGTGGTTGAACAATGGACTCCCCCGGCTGGGCCTCCTCCTGAAAAATGACAGAGAAAAGAACCGAAATTCTTGGACGGTTCAGGGTGCTGTCAAAGATGAAACGCGCGCTACCAGTGGTGGGCGGAGGTACAGAGGCTGTAGGAAGGGAACGCCCTCTCCCACTGCGGGTTCGCAGATAACGACCCGCACTCTTGCAGCTCGAGCTAGATGGCACCTCAGACGAGTGGCTGGTAGATGCCCTGGGAGGGGGGCCCCTGGTGCTGCCCCTTCAGCTCCTCATTCGATGGCGTAACCGAGGCATGGAGGAAGCAGGCGTGGGCGAGGTGACAATCGATCTGGGACAAGTCTCCCAATGAGCTTCCCAATCAACAGCAGACTCAGCGACTAGGAAGCGACGGGCAGCATGAACATGAAAATCGACAACTAACACCAGAACGACAGGATAATTGACATCAAACTCCAGAAAACCAGAGTGGATATGCAACAGACCAGAATGTAAGAGCGAGACCTCACTACCAAGGGAGCTGTGCGATTGAACCTCGGCATAGAACGCCTCGCCTCCCTGCTCTTTAACCTCTCCAATCTTGCTACGACAAACCTATCCAATAATGGCCTCATTGATGAAGGAAGCAGACTCCAGCATGCCAAAGCATGCGAAGACGAAATTCCAAGCAAAAACCATGGTGTGAACTCTCAGCTCCCCAGATGCCGTGCCTTTGAGCTCAGCGCTGAATAAATGCCAAGATCTGGCATGCGATGGCGTGTTAATATGCTCGTCCTGGGTGGGCAGGTGTCGATCCACCTTGCCCAGCCCCTGTCCTGTCAACATAAACTCCTTACCGAACACCCGCATCTGGGGTATATTTAATCATATTATGTTTAATTCTTATATTTTTATAATTTTCAAATAAAAATCAATCTAGAAAATTGTAAGAATAAAAAGTAGATTTGAGGAATTTTGTTAAATTTCTTTGATTCTTAATATGTAAATTATAAAATGATTAGAAAAATGTTTATAAAAATATTTAAATTTCTCATAATTTTATAAAAAAAATTTAGACAAATAATTATCCAACCTTATTTAAAAAAATATATAAAAATTTAAACCATACCAACATTAACCTCTAAACCTTTTATATATTTTAAAAAACATATATATATATATATATATATATTTATTTATTTAAAATATCTATTATTAATATTAAAGAGAATCACATATCAAAAGGTGACCGTGATTTAAGGCGGAAGCCAAATTTAGAACTACGCGATACTGTTTGAACACGAATACATGCTTTTGACTTCACAACCACCATTTAATTCCAAAATAGAAAAAGTACATAATGAAGCAGAGAAGATGCCTCGTGCTACGAAAAACAAGATCAAATAAACAACTATGCTGATGTTATCGGAATTCAGAAAAGTCGCTCCCTTTAAATATAAAAATAGTTCATTATTTATGCTTCACCTATTAGATTTCATGTCATTCCATTTCTTCAAAAAATAATTGAGTTCTTAGTTTTTTTTTCATTATTTATGAATTTTATGGCTACTGTTTGACGCGTAATGTTGATATTTGACTGGTTATTTATCATTTTCTTTTATCAATTTTATGGTTAGTGTTTGACCTACGAGTAATGTTGATATTATTATTCTATCAATTTTAAGGCTAGTGTTTGACCTATAAAGTTGATATTTGATTTATTATTTATAGTTTTATTTTGAATGTGTTGTTTAATTATCTCAAGCTTTATAGTTTTTAGCTTCTAGTCGGTAAGTTTTAATATCTACCTGTATAGTCAAATACTGTTTCTATTCAGACTAAGTAGACTTCTTCATTCAATTACATAAATCGAAAAAGGAAATTCGATAGTCCATTCTTGAATAGTTCGATTTACATATAAGAAGTAGCATCAAAAGATTTATTATAGCGGCAACATCTACGATTTCTATTTATTATCTTAATGTGAACAGTTAGATTATTGCTTTCCCATATGCCCCATTAACATTTTCCCATATGACCAATTGACATTTTAGCATATGACCAATTGAAGGCCTTTTATTTATTTTTGGTTATATATATATACACCATGTTTTTTTTTATAATAATAAATTTTAAGAATCAAGAGTGGATGAGGACATTTCGTACATTTAAGTATAGAGTTGAGGGTTTTAACAAATAACTTTGTAGGTGAAAAAACCCTCCTACAAGGTTTAAAGTGAATTATTTTTGGCATCTCAAAACTAATGAGAGTGGTGGATTTGCTGAATGTATTAAGCATATTGGAGTGGATTTTAATCTTTCATACGACAATGAGGTTATGGTATTTTTGGGAATTTGGTAAGAGTTATAGTTTATTTAGATCAGTGTGTGGGAGCTTACTCTTTGAGCCTTATCGCTATAAGCCAAAGATGCCTGCCATAGCATTTGAATGGCTTTCCCAAAAGGGGTTATTCAACTATTTGGTAGTAAACAACTATACTATCTTGAGTGGGTTTATGAGTTTCACAGCCATTTAATTAGAGAAAAAGAATTTACGAACCTGAGTGGGGGGCCATATTATCAACCTATTCCCGAAAGTCAGAGGGATAACACACCAATGTGAAATTGTTGCTTGTGGAATGCTTGGTCACCATTCAAAATTATAAGTGCTACTCTCTTCACCTAATGGTGATACAATCTCTATATTACAACATGGAATGTACCTCAATTTACACACTAAAAATAAAAATAAAAATATTCTCTAATAAAGTAGCCAATACATACTTCGAGCTAGTAAAATCAGTGTTCATTTCTTTCCTTTGATTTTACTCGCACATATATCATGGTCTTGATATATTGGCATATACTCATTTTTCATATTGGCCATACTATATAGTATGCATTCCTTTTAAGAAATATTCCTTTTTTTACTTAATAGTATTTTATCAACGCCATGATCTCCTTCCTCTCTTACACTTTCTACTCCTTGTATATAAACATTTCTCTAAATTTCTTTCCATAGATTATAATATATCCATAGTTATTAAATCTTTGCATCCCATTATTAATTCCACCATTGGGTACCTTATAACTCTCAACCTGTTTAAGTTCAATACTAGGAAACATTATGATTTGGACTATGTCATGAATGATTTTCATTCGAGACTATACCTATTACCATAGTATATCATTTCAACTTTCTTAATATACACATTAACTTAAGGTTTATGGTGACTTTGGTTTAACATTATAACACACTTCAACACTTACGAATAATAACCCTAAATTTGGAGCTCAATAGAATTGATTGTCTACTTGGTTGCATGTGGACTTGTCACTTGGACTTGTAGCATGCACCCAACTTGATCGTGGCAAATGGTTCCCTTACGAGAATTTGTGGGACAGTTCTATAGACACTCCAAATTACTGTGGATTATCCAACGGTGCCAAATCTTAGGATTTATGGTTCTGGAAAGGACCCCTATTCTTGTTTCATGGTCATTTCTCCTTCGTCTTTGTTTTGTTCACCATTTAGATTTGATACAATGGAACATAGTAACTTCCTATAGTTTTTTCCTTATGTGATTGTCCTGATTCCCTTTCCTATAGTTCTTCAACATTTATTTCTCTATATTATTAGCACAGTTCATAGAATCCTACAAAGGTTTCATTGGTATTTTTTCTCCATCCTCGTGCTTTGATTCCTATTTGTTATTGTGGTTTTAATACAAGTTCTATTATTTTATAATAACGATTCCCATTATTTACACATATTTTTTAGGGTTTCTTTGTGGGTTTCATGCCTTGGCTTTATTCAACCTATATGGCTATGGTGCAGAAATATAAGTTTCTAACCTTGGTCTTTTCTCTGAGCAAAGGAGCCAAATCCTTCTTCCTAGGTTTCCAACGATAACATCTCTTTCTCGCCTATTATTTTCCATTCACTTAGTCGTTACAATTTCCCATATTTTGGGGTTATTTCGTCAAGTATCTAGAGTTTAACATGTTTATTATAAATTAGGTGCAATATTGATTCTTCCCACCACCTACCATGCCAAATAGTATCAACAAGATGTACTATAGTCTATATTGAAGTGGTTAGCTTCCAAACCATGGCAAATATTGGACACTTGACATGTAAGTATGAATCCTCTATTCATATTCATGAATTTTTGGTTTCCACAACGCATAGTGTCTATTTTTATCAATGGGATTTATAACCATGGAAGTTTCATGTCTTAGGTTTGGCCATAATGAAATCCTTCTTCATAGCATCATTGTAGGTGAGAAAATTATTTATTATTGTAATTTTCCATTATTTACAGCCTACAATTTAGGAGCCAAATTACAAATTAAAATTTAAACTATCTACCAAGTTGTGATAGGTTCGTTCATCAAATATTCACCATGCGTACTTTAGTTTTCAGTGAAAGTTTAGGTACTCTCGAGAAGCCAAATGCCTTTGTACCCTATGAAAGTTCCTTTGTACTAGAATGGGAGTCATATTTTTGTCATATGTAATCCATCGTTTAACTCCGAGTCCGTATGGAATAGGAATTCCTATTGGATTCAGAAGAATCTAATGATATTTGTTATGGAAAAACTGTTTCATTTGGCACATATAATTTTCCGAAAGCTTCAGTTCTTTGTTTGATTGTCTGTAGTTGGCATAATTTTTTTTCCTTATGACTTGTTACAGATTTCATATGTTTATTTTCATTCAAAATGGAAAATTTCTATAAGTTATATATCTATTTTTCTTGCAACTGGTGTAATTTCATTGATGTATAAATTGGTCTCTGGTATATGTGCATATTAGTGAATAAGTTACATCTTTAAATATTACATTTATTGGCTTTAAGGGAAACCCCATTCCCTTGTAGGAGACATGTTATGTTTCTTATAATAGCTAGTTAATTCACCACTATAACTATTTTTAATTATATTTTTTCTTGTGAATGTTCTCCTCAGTCGTGTATTGGTAATTAAAGGTTAATATCCCTATTAAACCTATAACTCAGAAGCAAACTTCCCAACAATTATTCCTCCTTTGTGTGAAAATTTTTCTCACTATATATATATGATTGAGTTATTGTATATTTTTTATGAGTATATTATAGAATATATATATGTGAAATATTAACAATTTTATTCTCGTCTATTATTTATTAACCAAAGTTTCCATCTTGGCTAGAACTATTGGGCACAACCCAACTTGGCCTCAATTTTGGCTAGATCTCTACATTTTTAGGAGAAGAGCACGAAGTATACTGTGCAACAAATAATTTTTGATATACCCCATGATATCCTAAGGGCTTCGGGGTGGGTCGAATCCCCTCCTTTTTGTAACGAGTTTGGGTTGTATTTTTCTTATTTGAGAATCCCATCACGTATTTGGACCATATTTTTGTAATGATGTAATACTATAAAAAGGGATGTAATTCAATATTGAAAGATAATACCGACTGTAAGTTCTATGGTTATGAGATAGTTTTGTATCTGTCTTTTGTAGTGAAGGAAAGGCTCTGCAGCTAAGTGTGCAAAGACCTCGAAAGAGTCTGCAGCATAGTGTGCAGACCAACTGCAACTATGTGCACAGGTTAGAGAGATGATTGTACTTGAAAGATCCATCATAATAAAGAAGAAGAAGTTTTGAAATTTTTTTATATTATATTATGTTTTTCTTTCCTATTTTATTAATATCAGTTGTTGCGAAGTAGTTGTTACAATTGTGTGTTATAGCAATGCAGTTTATGATCTTGTATAATGTGTTCTATTAAATGTGGCAAAGTAAGTGAAGAGTTTTATAGAACGAGCTCATTTTACATATGATAAAAGGTATTAGCATAGTATATTTGCCACATCACACAGTCCCTCAAGGCTGTAGAAACATGGTTTTTCCACCATCCATAAGTCACCTCAGGTGAGACTGCGATATGCTGTCATTTCTGAAAGGGCTAGTGGTTAAGGGTTTTGTAGGTGCACAACATAGATCGAACCTAGGTGAAGACCAAACAAAAAAAATGGTTTTGTTGATTGGACCGATGTCTATTTGAGGGATATGTGGATGTGGCACCCATCGAAGTAGGAAATTCAAGATTGGATAGTAAAAAAGGAACAAGAATTTTCAGATCAAGGGAACATAAATTTGTGCTTGACATCTGAAGCTTGGTTACAAAGGTATCTTTTCACAGAGCAGTATAGAATTTTATTCATATAAATCCCTGGTGAAGTATATGAGTGGGTGTTGAGGTTGAATGAAAGGAAGTATTTCTTCAAGAATGAAAAACCTACATCATGGGCTCCTGAGTTGATACAAAAACTCAAGAGCACTAACAATAAGATTTCAAGGGATTTTGATTTCTATATTGATAATATCTTGGGAGGATTCAATATTGAGTTAACTATAGAATTGACTGTTTCTTACAACAAAAATTCTTCAAAGGACCGCGAGGTAAGTATCTGAATTATTTGAAAATTTGGATTAAGTTCCTTTTCTGTGAAAAGGGAGTTTTTCAGATGCAATCAGATTGCTAGTTTTCTTATATTTGGAGGACGAAGTAAATCTAAGCAAGAAGTTGGTATAATGCAAAGTGGTAAAAGGTATAGAGTAGATACTAGAAAAAGATATCATGAATAAGATATGAATACCTTCATAGGGGCTGATTATAGTCCTCTTCTGAGAGAATCTAAAGGTGAAAAAGAAGAAAAATATCGACAGAGCTCTGAGGAAACTTCACTGTATACCCCTTTCCAACCTAAGAGTTCGTCGAAGCCAAAATCTATTAGTACTGAAGGTGCTGGTGGTCTCCCTTCTCCCCTACCGATCCTACACCCCATCCCCCTCCCCCTTCCCCTTATAAAACAAAATTAGGTATAGTTCATTATATTAAGCTACATGTTTTCAGAGGAACTGGATCAAAGGAAAAAAAGTAGTTTTAGTTTCTCGCTAAAGCTATATGGACAACAAAGCAACCCAACGACGAAGAGATAAAGAAGGCACAACTCATTATGAAGCTGTGAGATATAGAGTTAACATGGTATATGAAGTATTCAACCACTCCCAATGGTACATTTTCAGATATTAAGTAAGCATTGATATGGAGTTCAAGAAGCCGAAGTCTCAATCACAACACATTACTGAGTTAAAGGAGATCAAATAGAAAGTTAATGAGTATATTTCGGAGCTTGATCAAAGGTTTAAGGTGTTATTCGATAGAGTGAGATTCAAAATACCCATAGAGCAACATAAAGAATGGTTTATAGCTACACTGCTACCAAATATCATGTTGTCGTTAACGCAACATAAGATAGCAACTCAGGTCGAAGCTTTGGAAATTGCGATGAAATTGGAAGCTTTGCCGATAGGGGACACTAATGCTGGTATGTAGCAGATTCAGAGTAAGCTATAAAGCCTGACCTTGCATTTACATGACATCAAGAATGGAAAAAAAGTTAGAGAAGAAGCTTGGTGTACAAAATGAAAATCAGAGGGTCATTCTAAGGAACAATGCCATATTTTCAAGGATTACATAGCTAGTGGAGCACCTAATCCCTTGAACGCAAGTTCGAACATGTGGTGTGAGATATGAAGGAAGAGAGACCAAAATTGCTTTGAAGAATGTTATTTGTTGTTGAAATATGTGCAGACCCCAAGGAAATTTTTTTGCAAATTCTGTAAGTCGGTAGGACATGATGAGAATAATTACTTAAGTTATGATCTAATTATGGAGAAAAGTGTCGATACTTAAAAATTCAAGAACAAGAGTGCCCACATGAGGCCAATGGATAGCATGGTGGTAGAGGAGGTTATCAAGGAAGAGGTTGAGAAGGTGGACCTGGTCAAGGATAAGGGAAAATCATTTTCTATAACTGTGGCCAGGAAAGTCATTTTGCAAGAGATTTCTAAAATCACACTATGAAATGTAAGTATTGTAAATCCTTTGATCATGTGAATGAAGATTATCATGTACTTATGGACACAATGCGAGAGAAAAGGAACCAACAACCCACAAAAAACATCCAAATGATGAATTTTGGAATAAGAACCAATGAACCTTGTGTTAGTATTGTCACTAGAAGTGGAACTACAAGTGCAAGTGATAAAGACGATGGAAAGAAGGAATTTGAAAATCTAGGTAGATGGGTTACAAAGAATCTAGAGAAAGTTATTTTTTTTTATGTTCAAAAAGAAAAGAAAGTGTTTATGGAAGTGAAGCGAAGTTGTATGGATGCAGGAGCTTCGACTTCTACTTCAAAACTATGGCCTAGTAACCGTGACATGTCAATAATTCCAACATCGAACCAAGTGTCCATGTAGGATAAACCTTGGACACATAATTCAACAGATCAAACAAGAAATTTGAGATATTTTCTAAAGACTTGTATGAATTTGTTATGAGATTAAGAGGGTGTATAAGGGCTTCAATATTTGATAAATTCCCGCACATCAAAAGAGACACTACGAAGCGAGATGCACACAGTTAATAATGTACATCAACAGAAGAGAACTGGAAAAGAGATGAGACTTAGTGAATAGATTGGAGAATATGAAATGGATTGGGTTATTCTGGATTTGGTCTATGATGCTAATATCTTGAAAAAGTATACATGGTAAATAATGGGTAAGTTGAAGCTACAATGGTCAAATATTCAGTTAAGAACGTAAAATCAGCAAAACATCTTTCCTATGGGAACTATCAGGTGTTATAGTAGATATTGAAGGAGTTCACAACAATTCTGATTTTGAAGTAATATAAATTGATGATGATAGTAATGCTTATCTTGGTTTACTTGGAATTCATTAGGAAATTAAAAATCTATCCATCATAAATCTAAAGAAGATAAAACTGATATTTGAAAGAAGCAATGTGAGGGTGATTGTTTCTTTAGATCCATCAGAAGGAGTAATATATACAGAGACAGTGAGAGAAGAATGCAATGCAAAAAACATCGATAACATCTATCAATTGAAAAACAAAGGAAGAATATTATATTAACCCTACTGCAAATGTAAATTTGAGTTGGGATCATGATAGTACTTGCACATGAGATTTAGAGGAAGAATTGGAGAATTGGAAGAATAAATTACAAAAAATATCCACAAAGAATTGTGTAAGAATAACAAAAGTAGTTCGTTGTATGACATATGAGGTCTGTCACCTGAATTATTATGATGGTTTGGGTAATGTAGAAGATTTCCTTAATTATATGAAGAGCGTGTACCAAAATATCAAAGATTGATAGCTTTGGATACAAACCTAAAATATACCCTTGCTAGTAGGTGGGGCACACAGAAGAACAATATATAGGATGTTGGTAGTTATGTCATAGATTAATGTGGATAAGGTTTGGACAAGTAGAAATAGAAATTTAGAAGAAATATGATGGTGAAATTAACCCTATAGAGCATATCCATTTGTGCATAAGAACATGGAAGGAGATTCGACAACATGAATGGGTACATAGATTTATTCACACATTGGAGAAAATTCCTAAGAATTGGTATGTAGAAACATAACCGCGACATGGTACTATGAACTCGGAAAACTTGGTTGTTGGTTTTATTATAACATTCAACTTTGAGGATGAATGTCCAGGTATAGATTTGACCCTTTAGGTAGTAATGGAGAATATATTCTTAAGTGTAACCACATTGGTTCAGCAACAACCTAATTGGACTGCGTAGATAGAGTATGCACTATAATGCTATAATATTACTGTAGAAGAAAAATAAGTCACCCAAAAAATTGACATAGTAGAATCCTAAGGGAACTGGGAAGTACATGGAATAAATATAGAGATTCCAAATATCACACAACCGTTGAAGACCAAGAAGGTAAACATTGGATCAAAATAAGAGCCCAAGTTTGCAACAATAGGAGATTACTGGGATGAGGAGATAGTCATCAAAGTCACGAAATTATTTCATGAATATCAATAATTGTTTCCCACAAAATTTTCAGATATGAAGGGAATATTAGGAGATTTGGGAATCATGGAGATTCCCCTGAAAGTTGATGTGAAACTAGTCAAGTAGAGACCTTATAGGCTTAATCCAAAGTACAATGAGAAAGTGAAGCTAGACCTAGATAAGATGATAAGAAAAAAGATTATTGAACCTGTATAAGAGTCGGAATGGGTAAGTCCTATGGTGGGGCAAGAAAAGAAGAATAAAGGAGAGATTAGGATATAAGTTTACCTAAGGAAGTTGAACAATGCATGCTTACATGATCATTTTCCCACCCCTTTCATAGATGAAGTATTGGATAATGTAGGAGGTCAGGAATCCAATTCATTTACAGATGGATTTCCCAGATATCATCATAAAATAATTGCACCTAAAGATTGACAAAATACCACCTTTTCTATAGAATGGGGCTCATACCAATATACAGTAATTCCTTTTGGGTTGAAAAATTCCCCTGCTATATTTTTTAGGGTGGTGGTTGCAACTTTTAAGGAGTACATTCACAAGTTTTTGGAGGCATATTTTGATGACAGGAAAATATTTGGATAGTTGAAAAAAAATGTTGGGAGCTTAAGGCTTATGCTTGACACTTGGAGACAACATCATATCTCTTCGAATTTGAATAAGTTCATATTCTATGTGACTTTTGGTATATTGTTGGGACATTTTGTTTACAAACAAGGACTTATGGTGGAAACTACAAATATTGTTTTCATTGTGAACTTGGATCCACCTAAGATAGTAAGAAAATTGTGCACTACATTGGGACATACATGATACTATAAAAAATTCATTAAGGGGTATGCGTAGATCACTGCGCCAATGGAGAAATTGTTGAATAAAGATGTGAATTTTCAGTGGGATGAGAAATGCTAGAAGAGCCTCGACATACTAGAAGAGAAGATGGTAACTACGCCTATTCTAGTATTCCTTGATTGGGAAAATGAATTCCATGTCCATGTCGATGCTTCTTGTATATATTTGGGAGTGGTATTGGCATGACGTGGTGAAGGAGAAATTGGTAATGATATAGATTTTACAAGTAGGAAGTTGTCTATATTTGAGAGGAAATACACTGCCACAAAAAGAGATGGTATAGCCATGGTGTATGCTCTACAAAAATTTAGATATTATTTTCTTGGATCACATTTTAATATGTGCACATATCATTTTGCATTGAAGTACTTCGTCAATAAGCCATTGTTGGGAAAAATACTAAGAGGGGGGGGGGTGGTGAGTCAGTATTAGTGCAGACAGTAAAATATTTACTTTTTCTTGCTTTTAAACCCATATGCTACTTTACTGAACAAAACTCACGTATACACGCGGATAACTAGAAGGAAACTAGCGTATGCACATAGATCTAATTACGTACTTAATTCTTAACTTAGATCATTGCGTCATTCATTCATCAGATGTTAAGTAAGAAGTAAACAGGTGCAGTAAGAATAGAATAAATCATCACACATCATCAACACACATGAACAACAGGATTTAAGGTGGAAACCCAATTCGGGAGAAAACCACTGCTGCCGTCGTCTCAGTCTTCAATATTTATTATATAAAGAAAACATCTTACAACCATGTACTGGTGCAGACTCATACCAGCACGTAGGCACCCACCTGCAGAAGGCTACAACATTCTCTCGTTTACTAGCCTCTCCTGGAAGGGAGCTACAACCCCCTGCTCTCATTTACCAGCCTCTCTTGGAAGGGAGCCACTACCCCCCTCTCTCGTTTACTAGTTATCACTGGAAGGGAGCTACTACCCCCTTACTGAAAGCTTCAACCCTCAGCACCACTACAGACCACGTTTCATCAATTTTCAAACTGGATCAACCATCATACTATGCCCATAGCTTCAAACAGAACAGCGAGACCACTGTAACTAGAATATCAGAGATAACCCAGACTTCAGAATAGATATGCAGATGTAACCTCAGCCCAGACCCTTCAATGATTCAAATATCATACGCTACTTTTATTCACTGAGGTAGCATGTATACGTGCTTTCATGTTTACCAACACGCGTATACCTCTGTGTAAACCCTAACTACTCATACGTGCTTTTCATTCATAGATATTGCGTATATACGCACCTTTTATGAAGAGAACCCGCGTATAGATTTGTAAATTTTTAGGACTATGCAGTTCTTCAGATCAGATAAACAACTCAGAATTCATCCTTCACTTCAGCAAAGATTCGCCAGTTCATAGATCTAAACATTCCATCATCAGATCTAGAAGAAACATAGACTTTTCAGATCTAGAGATCCCTCTTTATCATTTTCTTCATGGGTGCACTATTAATTCAGATTAATCATTAAACAATTACCCATTCCATACAGATATACTTCAAAGTGAAGTATTCATTAAAGCTCAGACTCTTGCACACCCTTTGCACAATGAATTTCTTCTCCTTAAATAGATTTAGCTTTTGATAATACCATGAGCCAAAAGCACATTACTTCCGATGGTATTCCTAGACGGGATCAAATAGACAATCCAGCGCTCAATACAATGGGCCAATAACATGCTAAAGTCCCCTGGTTTTACAAATTTAGAGTGCAATTAGGCATACATGACTTGGCACGTACTTTTCCGCGTGCATACGCAACTTATCCTAAACAAACCCGCGTATGCTTTGTGACACACACTTTTCATTATTGTTCTGGCCCTTACCGATATTTATTTCTCTGGTACTGCTGAGCTACTTGTAGAAAATCATATTTACATCATTAATAAACTCATAAAGAATCAAGGACAACTTCATCAATTAGTCTGCCATCATCTTCATCAAATGGGTTGCCATCAAGGACAACACTCTGCATCAAATTGCCAACAATCTCCCCCTTTAGACTTGATGGAAACCATGCAACCATGATGGGGTTTGATAGTCAAAACAGATAGATACATTGATTGTAACCATGATATTCTCCCCCTAGTCAAACACCATGTTACTCTCCCCCTTTGACATCAAGGGAAAAGGGCGGATCTGATAGAAGAGCTCTGTACATCTGATGTACTGAAGTTACCATGCTCCCCCTGAATTCATGCCGAATCCTCAAACATATTTTTCAATGAAGTACATGACTCTATGACCTTTCCTATCACCAAGGAGTCATACTTACATCAATGATCCAACCAAGTGGATTTACATATGAGACTCAAGTACCCAACCAAGTGGGTTTACACATTTTGACTCAACTATCCAACCAAATGGATTTACAGAAATTGAACAAGTCCTTTACATGACTGAATATTACAAGTTTACATCATAGGTCTCAACATGACCTTTTCATAAAAAAATAAATATGACTTTTATAACCAAAACTAAGAAGACCTCAAGAGAGAGATCATATTTCAGAATCATCATAATGCCAACAATGCATAATACTCAGCAAAGCTAATGCTCCCCCTGAAACCGTAGATCTTTTCTTGAGTCGGTTTATCCCTTCATCTCCCCCTTAGCTTGTGCAACCTGAACACTTTCAATCAGAAGATCATCAAGGAATCTTCATCAAATATCAGAGAGTGAAACAGAACTATGAGAGATGAAACATCACTAGAGATACCATACAGCACCACAGCTTGTGCTGAAAAATGCTGACCCACAAAAATTGTCAGCAATCAACCATATGCGACCTTCAGTGTAGAAACTCGCATATATACGCGACTGTATTTTAGGAAACCCGCGTATCCAATTTAATCTTCTGAATTTAATCAGACCTAATCTTCTGAGAGGTAGAGACAACACCCAGCTTTTGTCTGAGGTATTCGAATGCTTCCCTGGGTAGAGTTTTGGTAAATATATCAGCAACTTGTTCTTTTGAAGGAACATACTCCAACTTCACCTTTTGTTCAAGCACTTGTTCCCGTAAGAAGTGATACTTGATGGGAATGTGCTTGGTATTCGAATGCATAACAGGATTATTTGAGATACTGATGACACTTGTATTATCACACATAATTGAGATAGGAGGTGTACATTTGATTTGAAAATCTTGTAAGGTTTGCATCATCCAAAGGATTTGAGTGCAACAAGATGCGGCAGCCACATATTCTGCTTCTGCTGTAGATAAGGCAATAGAATTTTTCTTCTTGCTGAACCAAGATACTAACTGGGGCCCCATATAGAATGCACCACCACTAGTGCTTTTCCGATCATCAACATTTCCAGCCCAATCTGCATCAGTGTAAGCATGAAGAGTAAGATCAACATTCTTTGGATACCATAGTCCAAAATCTTGAATTCCTTGTAGATATTTGAATATTCTTTTGACAACCTGAAGGTGAGACTCTTTTGGATTAGCTTGGAATCGTCCAACAATCCCAACTGCATGCATAATGTCCGATCTAGTCCCAATGAGATAAATTAGATTTCCTATCATCGATCTGTATTCAAGTTGATTCACTGTGGGAGAATCATCATGAAAACTGAGATTACATCCGATTATCATTGGTGTACTTACAGGTTTGCATTCTTCCATCCCATACTTCTTTAGAATTTGCTTAAGATTTTTTCCTTGTGACAAGAATATACCATCTGTAGTTTGATGCACTTGCAAGCCAAGAAAGAATGTTAGTTCCCCAAGTAAGGACATTTCAAATTCTTGCTGCATGACAGAAGAAAATTTCTGACTCATAGATTTTTCATTACTTCCAAAAATGATATCATCAACATATACAATCACAATCAATAGTTTATCATTTTCAATTTTTGTGTATAAGTTGTTATCAGTAGACACCTTTGAGAATTCTTGTTGATGAAGATATTTGTCAAGACGATTATACCATGCCCTTGGAGCTTGTTTGAGACCATATAGAGCCTTTTCAAGTCTACAAACAAGATTTTAATCATTTCCCAAAATGAATCCTTCTGGTTGTTCTATATAAACTTCTTCTTCTAGATCACCATTGAGAAATGCAGACTTAACATCCATTTGATAAACTTTGATTTGTTGGAAGCTTGAAAAGGCAAGAAACATTCTTATAGCTTCAAGTCTAGCTACAGGAGAAAAAGTTTCTTCAAAGTCTATACCTTCTTGTTGAGTATACCCTTTGCAAACAAGTCTAGCTGTGTTTCTTATAACATCCCCATTCTCATTTAACTTTTTTTTGAATATCCATTTAGTTCCAATGACATTTTTATCATGTGGTCTTGGTACTAATTCCCAAGTGTGATTTTTTTCAATTTGATCAAGCTCTTCATTCATGGCTTGAATCCAACATTCATCTTTGCTAGCTTGATTGACATTGTGTGGTTCAATAGTGGATAGAAATGCCAGATAGCTAGAAGATCCCAGAAGAGTCCTTCTTGTTTGTACACCTGATCCCTTGTCTCCCAAAATTTGAGATTCTGGATGATTCTTTTGAACATATTTGGATGGAGCTTTTTTAGATAAATAATCTTCGGGTTCTTCATTGGATCCACTGTCTATATTATTTCTATTTGATGTAGAGGGATATACGTCATCATCATCTTCATCTGTTGTTTATTTTTCTTCTTTTGGAGCTGCAGGAGACTCATCAATAACAACATTAATACATTCAACAATATTTCGAAGCCTTTTATTGTAACATTTATATGCTTTACTCGTAGAGGAGTAACCAAGAAATATTCCCTCATCTGCTCTAGGTTCAAACTTACCAAGTTTTTCATCATTGTTTTTGATAAAGCATCTGCTTCCAAAAACTCTAAAATGCTTCACAGTGGGAGGATTACCATACTAGAGTTCATACGGATTTTTATCACTGTTTACTCGAATATGTGCCTTGTTAAGAATATTTGCTGTTGTGTGTGTTGCTTCTCCCCAAAAAGTGTCTGGTGTTCCAGAATCATCAAGCATACCTCTAGCCATTTGTTGAACTGTTCTATTCATTCTTTCTGCTACACCATTTTGTTGTGGAGTGCCTGCTACAGAAAACTGTCTTTTTATGCAATGTTGTTCACAGAATTCAAGGAATTCATCTGATGTATATTCCCCTCCTCGATCAGATCTAAGACACTTGATTTTTAGATCTAATTCATTTTCAACCAGTGCTTTGAAGATCTGAAATTTCTCAAATGCTTCATCTTTGTGTTTAAGCAACCCAATCCAACACATTCTAGAGAAATCATCAATAAATAAGATATAGTATTTTTCACCACGTGGTGAATTTTTCCTCATAGGTCCACATATGTCAGTATGAATGAGTTCAAGAGGCTTACTTGATGATCCTTCCTTGGCATTAAATTGTACTCTGGTTTGCTTACCAAATTGGCAAGATTTGCATATGATATTTTCAGGTAGAGTAATATTGGGAAGATCACGAACAACTTTAAGTCTACTTGATTTGTTGATTTGAGAGAAGCTCAGATGCCCCAACCTTCTATGCCATAGCCAATTTTCTGAAGATTTTCTCAAGTAGCATTGATCTTTGCAGTTCTTCAATACATACAGGTTGCTCGGAGTTCTTTTTCCTTTTATAATTGTTTTACCTGTATCAAGATCATGTACCACACATTCTTTTGAACTAAAGACAACTTCAGTTCCTTGATCACACATTTGACTTACACTTAACATGTTATGTCTTAATCCATCCACATACATGACATTATTAGCTTTCACCTTTTCTTTTAGAAATACAGACCCTTTTCCCTTAATGACAGCAGGTGTATCATTTCCAAATGTAACATTATTTTCTTTTTCTAGAGCATTATATGCAATAAGTTTGTTTTTGTCACCTGCCATATGTTTTGAGCATCCGCTATCAATATACCACTGATTTTCTTCACCTTCCACAAATAAAGCTATGCCACAATTTTCAAACTGTATTTCCTTCTTTTTCCACACTTTGGAGCTTGAAGGAACATGTTCTTTTGGCTGGACTTTGCTCCTGCATTCAGATTCTTCATGGCCAAAGTTATTGCAATAAGCACATTCAACTTCATTTTGAAGAGGAGAAAATTTGTTATAGGTATTCTTCTTTGGTTCAATATCCACCCTTTTCTTTCTTGCTTCTCTTGTCATGATGGTTTTATATGCAACACATTGAACAAATTTATGACCAAAATTGTGACATGAGAAACATTGTCCATTGAAGTAGAAATTTCTGCGATCATGAAATCTTTTATTTGAAATTACCTGTTGGTTAGAGCTTCTTTGAAAGGTATTCCTATTACTGTTCCTTGAATTGAGATGATCATGCTTTACCTGTAAAGATTCTTTATTCCCGTGCTGAGTGGCTGAATGTAGTAAACCAACTGTAGCTGCTTTTAGATAATTTGGTGCTGAAGCCTGAGAAGATTCTCCGATATATCCAAGACCTGTCTTTATAAGAGGAGAACGTTGTACCTTGATAATATCATCTAAGGTTTCTGATCCTTTAGCAAATCTAAGATTGAGAGTCTTTACTTTCTCATGATCTTTTCTTAGACTTACTACTTCACATTCTAATTTCTCAATGCGTTTTTCTTTTTCTTCAAGCTGATTTTCCGGAGTCTCTATGATTATGTTCTTTTCTTCTAGGCTTATTTTGAGTTGATTGTTTTCTTCAAGAAAATCATTTTCCTCTAGAGCATCCACAAAAGAATCCTTTTCTTCTCTAGATTCAAATGCCATGAGAAGTCTAAGATCTTGTTCACATTCTTCCTCACTATCAGATAACCCATCACTGTCTTCATGAGTATAGTAACTTTTCTTAGTGCTAGATCGTTTCTTATTCCTTCTTGCTACTTCCTTCCCTTTAGCAGATGTTTCTTTATAAGGACACTTTGCAGCATAATGACCAACTCTTCAACAATAAAAACATTTGAAAGGAAGCTTACCTCTAAATCGTCCTGTGCCAAGTTGGAGTTTCTTAACAAAATTTGCCTCATCTTCTTCTGAGATATATCCTGATCCTTCTGCTTCTTGAACTTCTTTCCCTTTTGTAGAAGCTTTAAAAACAACTTCTTTGACTTCATATGGTCCTCCTCTCCTCATTTCATATGTAGTCAGTATGCCATGAAGTTGCACCACAATAAGAGTTTGAAGATCCTATTTTTCTTCAAGAGCAGAGACTTTTGACTCAAATTTCACCGTTAGTGATCTTAAAATTTTCTCAACCAAAGTAGATTCGGTTATTGTTTCTCCCAGATTTCTCATACGATTTACAATATCATCAAGACATAAAAAGAAACTGGCAATACTCTCATCACTATGCATCTTTAAATTTTCATATTCAATTCTGAGAGTTTGAAGTTTTGCACTTTTTACCTTTGCATCACCTTCATAGCTTAGAATGATTTTGTCCCATATTTCCTTTGTTGTATTCAGCTGCATGAATTTGACCAATTCTGATTCAGTTAGACTTCCGGTTAGAGCATTGACCGCTTTTGCATTTGATTCATAATCCTTCTTTTCAGTTGGATCTGTTGGCATAGCAGCTGGATATTGATATCCTTGTTCAACAATGGCCCATATATCTGCTCCCATAGATTGAAGATAGGATCTCATCCTTATTTTCAAGAAGATTAAATTTCTTCCGTTAAATAGCGGAGGCTTGATAGATGTTGTTCCATCTTGATTACTCATCTTGCTTGATCTTCCTTCTAGCGGTTAAGCTTTTCCAGAAGGACCTGCTCTGATACCAATTGTTGGGAAAAATACTGAGAGGGGGGGGGGGGTGAATCAGTATTAGTGCAGACAACAAAATATTTAATTTTTCTTGCTTTTAAACCCATACGCTACTTTACTGAACAAAAATCGCGTACACATGCGGATAACTAGAAGGAAACTAGCGTATGCACAGAGATCTAATTACGCACTTAATTCTTAACTTAGATCATTGCTTCATTCATTCATCAGATGTTAAGTAAGCAATAAACAGGTGCAGTAAGAACATAATAAATCATCACACATCATCAACACACATGAACACCAGGATTTAAGGTGGAAACCCAATTCGGGAGAAAACCACCGCTGCCGTCGTCTCAGTCTTCAATATTTATTATATAAAGAAAACATCTTACAACCATGTACTGGCACAGACTCATACCAGCACGCAGGCACCCAACTGCAGAAGGCTACAACCTTCTCTCATTTACCAGCCTCTGTTGGAAGGGAGCTACAACCCCCTGCTCTCGTTTACCAGCCTCTCCTGGAAGGGAGCCACTACCCCCTGCTCTCGTTTACCAGTTATCACTGGAAGGGAGATACTACCCCCTTACTGAAAGCTTCGACCCTTAGCACCACTGCAGACCACGTTTCATCAATTTTCAAACTGGATCAACCATCATAGTATGCCCATAGCTTCAAACAGAACAACGAGACCACTGTAACCAGAATATCAGAGATAACCCAGACTTCAAAATAGATATGCAGATGTAACCTCATCCCATACCATTCAATTATTCAAATATCATACGCTACTTTTACCCACTGAAGTAGTGTGTATACGCGCTTTCATGTTTACCAACTTGCGTATACCTTTGTGCAAACCCTAACTGCTCATACACGCTTTTCATTCATAGATATTGCGTATATACACACCTTTTATGAAGAGAACCCGCGTATAGATTTGTAAATTTTCAGGACTGTGCAGTTCTTCAGATCAGACAAACAACTCAGAATTCATCCTTCACTTCAACAAGATTCGCCAGTTCATAGATCTAAACATTCCATCATCAGATCTAGAAGAAACATAGACTTTTCAGATCTAGAGATCCCTCTTTATCATTTTCTTCATGGGTGCACTATTAATTCAGATTAATCATTAAAAAGTTATCCATTCCATATAGATATACTTCAGAGTGAAGTATTCATTAAAGCTCAGACTCTTGCACATCCTTTGCATAATGAATGTCTTCTCCTTAAATAGATTTAGCTTTTGACAATAACATGAGCCAAAACCACATTACTTCCGATGGTATTCATGGACGGGATCAAATAGACAATCCAACGCTCAATACAATGGTAAATTCCCCTATTTTTACAAATTTAGAGCGCAATTAGGCATACGCGACTTGGCACGTACTTTTCCACGTGCATACGCAACTTATCCTAAACAAACCCGCATATGCTTTGTGACACACACTTTTCATCATTGTTCTGGACCTTACTGATATTTATTTCTCTGGTACTGTTGAGCTGCTTGTAGAACATAAGATTTACATCATTAATAAACTCATCAAGCATCAAGGACAACTTCATCAAGTAGGCTGCCATCATCTTCATCAAGTGGGTTGCCATCAAGGACAACACTCTGCATCAAATTGCCAACAAGGTTTGCAGATGGTTATTATTATTTCAAGAATATGACTTTGAAGTTGTTGTTAAACCATGAAGGTTGAATGCAGTACCTAACCATATGTCAATATTGGAAAGAGGAGAAGAACCAACTAGTATAGAATATCATTTCTGTGATGCGTAGTTTTTTGCACCTTATGACCACTTTGCATAAATTATTGAATTTTTGACCATAGGGATAGCTACTTTGGAATATAGTACACAACGGAAGAAATAATTTGGGTTAAGGAAAATAATTTTTCATTGATAGTAGGACAAATACATAAGTTGATACCATATGAGATACTACGCAGATATGTCCCTGAATATGAAAGATCAATTATTGTAGCAGAATCTCATGGAGGTGCAGCTGGTGGAAATTATGCAGAAAAGGCTACTGCAAAGAAGATCTTGAGAGTAGGATTATGGTTTCCCATGCTACATAAGGATACCGAGGAGTATTATAGAGCATGTGATGTGTGTCAAATAGCATGGAAGCCCTCTAAAAGAGATGAGATGCCATTAGTTCCACAAGTAACATTGTAGGATTTTGATAAGTGCGATATTGATTTTTTTGGACCTATAAACCCACATGGAAAGAAGACTCGTGCGAGGTACATAATAACTGTAACTGATTATTTGGAAAGATGGGCCGAAGAAAAACTAGTAAGGAACCGCAACAAAAACAGGACAACGAAATTTATTTTTGAATACATATTGTCTAGATTTGGGTGTTCGAAGATATTGATGAGTGAACAAGGCTCGCACTTCCTGAATAATACTATTGAAGCTTTCAATGGGGAGTTATAAGTATTTCATCAGAAGATTACTCCTTACCATCCTCAATCCAATCGAATAGTGGAATAATTTAACAATATTTTGGAGAATTCACTCAGTAAAGTATGTAATGTGAATAGATATGATTGGGACCTTAGAATTACAATTGTATTATGGGCTTGCTGAACCACATGTAAGAAGATTATAGGTCATACACCCTTCAATTTATTATATGGAAAATAAGTTGTGACTCCTATGGAGTATAATATGCCTAGCTTAATAATTTCATCATTCACAGATATGGTAGACCTTGAAACAATGGAGGAAAGAATGTCACAATTTTTTTCTTTGAAGGAAGACACAGTTATAGTAGGATTGCATCAATAGGTGAAAAAAGTAGGAGAGAAGGCTTTTCATGGTAGACATATCAGATATATGAAGTTCAAGGTAGGAGACCTTGTTCTCCTCTATGATAGTGTGTTTGTAAAATTTATAGGAAATTTCAAAACAGATTGGTTGGACCCATATATTATAAAGCATATTACTGAAGGCACAGTTCAACTAGTGAATTTGAATGGAGAATTGATTGAGGTAAGGGTAAATGTCAATAGGTTGAAGTTCTAAAAGGATGACCTTGGCCCTACAACTTTTCATTGAAGAAGAAAAGGGAGGAAAGTCGTACTGGCACCTACAGTTGAAAATGGGTATTGTAATATAAATTACTCTGCAGAAAGAGAGACTCGATGAATGAGGTTTCCTTGTTATAGTTTGGATTGTGTCAAAGTTCATAGGAGCTGAAATATAAGAAGGGTTTTTCGCCATAGTATAGGATGTGCCAAAGTTCATCGGAATAATATGACCGTTGAAAGGGAAACTTGTTGTAGGAGCAGAAAATTGCATATATGGAGACAAGATGCCAAGGATATATGAACAGATATGCAGTTAATGAACTAGATCCAAATTTTTTTTGAGATAATGATGGGGTTAGAAGATCAGGAGTTCTATAAAAAAGCCATGTGCCATCAAGATTTTGGCACTTTGCAGTCTGAGTGCTCAAAAATCACTAAGTATTGAGAAGTTGTAGAAGTTGTGCGATTGTATTAACACTATTGAATTCACCTATATTTTGGAAAAGAAAGGTCTAACATGACTCATGGAAGCCACAAAAACATCTACTACACCAGCAACATCACGATCAACCACAACATCACCACTCTCACATGGAACATCGCCAAGAAAGAACTAGAATAAGGAAGAAGCAAGATAAGAAGCCCATAAGGCCACAACCAGAACCCCAACATGTCTAAGATAGAAAAGATGAATAAAAATAGATGGAGATAGAGGGTGAAATTTTTTTGTCTCCACTTCCACCATACTTTCTGCTTAGGAAACTAGACGCTAAACCCATGAAGGAATCCAAATATGTGAAGTATGGCACATTCACACCATTGCTGCTAGAAAACGTGCCATTTGAGGGAGAGCTACTAGGAATAATCCCACAGCTGAAGTTTTCATATTCGTACTTCAATGACCAAACCAAGTATCTACATTTTGTGCCAAGTAGATACCTAATTCTGATCCATTATCTAGAGAGTAGAGTGACTAAATTGGAGCGAGTTAAGTTGGAGAGAGGGTTGGAGTGGTATGTTTATCAACATGTTGTATGTGTTTCACTTTGGCAGAAGTAAAATTAAAACTGCCTACATACGACAATTTCTCATGCTATTGTGCGATGGATGCCTCTGGTTGGAGAAGAAGATCCCCATTTATGACATGCTAATATTGAGAATTACCAGATTACCATAATAGGGCAAGGATCCCGCCAAAGATTTTGTGGGTAAGGATAAAGTCAAAGAAATAGTGCATAACATGAAGGAGAAGTTAGAATTGGTCAAGGGAAAGCGAGGCTATGAAATAAATTCGATCAAGTACCAAGGAGTACACTTCGCCATGCATATATTGGCTGGAAATATTATGCGGAAATGTCGAGCCAACGAAGTCTAGGAAACAGTAGTCTCACTAGCTATGGAGTGCAGCAATGGGGTATAGTAAAATTGGGTTGGGTATCCATGTAGGGAGGTTCTGGAAGATTTTTGCGAAGCCTAGGAGAAAGGTTCAACCTTTTTCTATGCATGGCCAATTTTGATCATCGCTCTGATGGCATGGAAAGAACCAGAGGAATCAAAGTTTCCTGTGGTAGATTGCATATGTATATGAAGCAACACAGTATGCCTCACTGTGACATACTACCAAGTAGTCTAGAGCATAGGAGAACCAAGTTTTCTTTGTATTGTACCACATGGACCTACATCTAGTGGCGAGCCAACATCCTTGACTGTCACCAAGCCTATACAAGAAATATAATGTAGTTCTGAAGTTCAAGGTGAACTTCCATAGAATATATGTACAAGCCTGGAAGGATACAATGAAGACATGACATCCTCTACCATACTTAGTCACTGAAGTGATCTTGCTACATTGATACAACAATGGCACACAAAGTGGAATGCGGCAAAGGAGGAGGCAAAGGGTAGTCAGACAAATGAAGAAACATCAGAGCATGGATGCTTGAGTGGAAAAGACAAGGACAAATAAGAGTAGGAGAAATATCAAGAGCTGAAGCATGATGAAGGTCTTCCAGATCCTCTTGGAGGTAATGAACAGGACAAGGAGAAGACAATGACATATAAATGATAAAGGAATATGCACAACGGAGTTTCCTTGGGGAGTAAGAAGAAGGAGAAGGCTGATAAGTCGAATGGTGTAATGCCATTAGTTGTTAGTGACAGGGATAGATGAAATCAAGGAAACATTCAAAGAAGTGGCGGAGGAATCATGGGGCAGAATTATGGTGCACTCCTGATAGTAGTTGGGAAGAGCACTGGAGAGCTAAATATTCTAGCACAAACAACTAGAAAACCAACATCAATAAGCCAAGCAGTCTAGCCAGAAATATTGTTAGAAATAACATTTCTGATGAGGATCATGCAGATACCTGCCGTAGCTCTGTAATTCAATGCAACTTAAGAAAATAAGCAAGAGAAAATTTTGGACAAGGTCGATATGAACATTGTAGCGCTGCCTATTTTGGTATTGCATGACCTGCATCAAGGTATTATACATTAACTAAAGGAGTGGGATAAACACACTTCAAAATTAAGTATTTGCGTAGAAAAAGAGGGAGTTGCGCTGAAGAAACAAATCGACCAAGAAATAAAGGAAAAGGGCTAGTTAGAACAACAAAAACTGAGGCTGAAAGAGGTGGTTGAAGCCATTTGCAGAGAAGTTCCTGATATGAATTTTCATGAGGAGAACTATTAGAAGACAAGGCCATGAAGCTCGACCTTGTAGTCAAGGAATCCAAGAAGAAGGTTACAAAAGTAAAATTTGATTATGATATCAAGATAAATGAGATGCAAATGAAGTTGTATCCAACTACTCCACCAAAAGTATGGGAGAAGAGGTAGATTGACCTGAAGGCTGCAGTGGTAGGAATCTCCAGGAAAATGGCTGAGTGTGGAGTATTACTGGAAGAGACATTGCAGATTTAGACTTCGCTACAAGAATATTGAAATGTACAGAATATAGAGGAAGATATCCAGAAAAAGCATAATTAGTCGGAGAAAATCAAGACAATAGCAAAGAACTTTGCAGTTTCACAAAATCTCACAGGTATTAATCAAGGAAAGACATTTTAGAAGCAAATCGAAAAAATCAACAAGCAAGATAAAATTTTGATGGAGAGAACCCAAACATGGCTAGATGAAGCTCTCCAGCTGTCACAACAGGTGGAAGGGAAGCTCCAAGAGCTTCGACAACAGGAAGAGGCAACATTGAAGAAGATTGCAGGACCAGCCACAAAGGCAATTTTGGAAAAATTTCGTAGTCGAGAGAAGTAGGTTGCATAGGTGCTACAGAAATTCAACAGTATCTACAACAATATAGCAGAAAATATCAAAGATCAAAGCAACTGAGTGACTCGGGAAGAGTCACATGTGAGTGTTGGGGGCAATTTGGACGCAACCCAACTTGCTCCTAAGTTTGGCTATATCTCTGCATTTTGAGGAGTGGAGTGCGAAGTATACTGCGCAATAAAGAATTTTGGATATACCACATGGTATCTACGGGGCTTCAGGGTGGGTTGAAGCCCCTTAATTTTGTAACGAGGTTGGCTTGTATTTTTCTTGTCTGATAAGCCCATGGTATTTGTACCATGGTTTTGTAATGATGTAATGCTATAAAAAGGGATGCAACCCTATATCGAAATATCATACTGATTGTAATTTATATGGTTACGGGCTAGTTTTGTATATGTCTTTTATAGAGAAGGAAATGCTCTACAGATGAGTCTGTAGAGACCTTGGACCCAGACCACTTGTAGCTCTGTGCCTAGGTCGGAGAGCTCATTGTACTTGAAAGATCCATCATAATAAAGAAGAAGAAGTTTTGTGAAAATATTCTGTGTTCTTATGTGTTTCTTGTCTATTTGATCAATATCAGTTGTTGTGAAGTAGTTGTTATAGTTATGTGTTATAAAAACTTTGTTTATGATGTTGTATAATGTGTTCTACTAAATGTGGCAAAGTAAATGAAGGGTTTTATATAGCACAATCATTTTATGTATGATACAAGATAATAATAGCATAGTATATTTTCCACATTGCGTAATCCCTCAAGGATGTAAAAACTTGGTTATGCAACCACCCATAAGTCACCTCGGGTGTGACTTCGATCTACTATCAAGTCCTTGCTAAAAGGGCCGGTGATCAAGGTTTTTGTTTGTGCGCAGCATAAATCGAACCTAGGTCAAGCCCAAACAAGCCAACAAGGACACCACAATATAAGTTGTGGTTGAACTCAGTCATGAAAGCCAAACTTAAATTCCTTCTTTACATTCTTATGTGATATAATATTTATATACATTGATTCGTTTTATATATAAATCATCTCCGTAGTAATCTCTAGATCCTCATTGGTAAGTTCATGAGAAACTTGTTTGAAAACAAAGTATTCCATGTTTCCTTATCCCATAGGTTGGTTATGTAGTTGATTTCCATTTGGTGTATTTCCATCACTTATGAGGTATTATAAATAATTAAGTATTCATTTCCTTTCTATGTTGCATTTTAAGCAAACAATCGAAATTGAGAACTCATATTAAATTATACCACTCATGAAATAATTTCTCTCTGTGTATATATATAACACACATCACAAGCAACAACCTCTAGTTAAATTTAGTCAAGCATTCTTTTCGTACATAATTTACTATGTATTTGTATTTGTGATCGATTCATGTCACACTTCTAATACCCACACTTCTTGCACCAACATCAATAAAATTAATAAAACATTATGTACCTATCTGTGTTCTACATTTCAAATTTATATAAAATATTTTTACTATAAATAAATGTATATACAAATTCTGATATAATTTCCTTCCAAAAATTTGGGGTAGTGTAACTAAGATTCAACATCTAATTTCTGTTGTTTTTTTTTTATGCCTATACATGCAATTATATTTACACCAGAATACTATTTTGTCATATAATCAATATGCATCCATAGCTGTAAAATAGTGTGCAAACAAACATGCAACCATAACTGTAACCATGCATACTTATGCATATAACATTTACATGTCACCGTTGAAACCAATACCAATCAATTTTACTTTTAACATACATATGAGACAATCAAAGATAAACTTCCAATTAATCGCATACAATTTAGATCCAAGAAAACTTATCGACCATTCCAAAAATTTGAGAATAAACAATCACTTGCTCAATGGAATGATACATCACTACAAAATAAAGTTATACCTACTATTAAGCACATATAACAACTTATATGAATAACAAGAATTTATTTGAGAATGATATGGGGAAAGACATTTCTCCAGACCAATGGGTTACGCTACAAACAAATCCCCCTGAGCTCAAGCTCATTGTTTCCCTCTTTGTTTCTACACAACCAAATTCTTACTAAAGTCTTTTCACTCAATGGTATTTATTAGCAACGCATTTCTTTTAAGGTCTTCCTACATTTTTTTCTAGGCTTTTCTTTTTTTAGATATAGGAAAAATATTTTCCTTTTTTCCAACTTAGCATTTCTCTTGAGGTAACATTATCTTAATATTTTTCCTTCATAATAATGCATTTCTCTCTTACCGTGTTTATGCTTATCATTTTACCCAATCTAGTATTCTCTCTAGCTAAGCTTATATTTCCATACAGCATAATATTTCTCTCCCATTATGTTGTTTCCCTTGTGGCAATCTTTCTCCTAAATTTTTTTGAGAAAATTTAAGAAAATTCTTAAACGAAAAAGAAACCCACATTACTCATGTGTTATTTCCCATATCATTTCCAAAATAAATAAAATATGTGTTTATCATAAAACTATTTACAGAATTCAGTCAAGTTAAATCATAAACCAATAACTAAACAATCAAAAAATATTTACCATTAAATGTAAAATAATCATATCGATAAAATAACCGCTCTAGGGTATTACACAACATATGTTCTTTATACTTGGGTATAAATTATGAATTCTATGGTCTTACACAACATATGTTTCTGATACTTAGGTAGAAATTATGGATTATGAATTATTGATCCACATGATTGAGGTGGTTTGATGGAATCGGAATTCAAGGGAATTGATGAAGACCTCTACTTCAGGAATCAACGATCCGATTTCGCTCACAGTCAAGTGTGTCTGGGATTGGGTGTGGGAGTGGCAAGAAGCATGGAAAATTATGTCATAGGCGGATGTCTTTTAGAACCAAGTTTTTAATACCATCTAAGTATTTCATGCTATTATTGTTATTTTCACTCTTTTTATCTATATTTCCGCTTCCTTTTCGACACTCCAATGGCTTTCTCGAAAGGGGTTATTCGCCTCCTTTTCAAAACTCCAATGGCTTTCTTGAAAGGGGTTATTAATCGTTTAATAATAAGCCCGCTCCTCTCTTGAGTGGTTTTATTAATTTTAATAATAAGTGCTCTCGACTTTGGTCCATGAGGGATACCCTTCAGCCTCCCTCCTTCACTTTATCCAAGTTACTTTTCTTTGATTTATTTTTTCATTAGGGTTTGCATGTTTTTTTCTTTCTGTGAACCCTTCAATAAAAAATTCAATTGAGAGGTAGAAGGCACCTTTAGGACCAAAAAAAACTCTATATATATGAAAATAGAGTGACCATCCTCTCCCTTCGTAGGAGACCGTAGCATAATGATTACATGACCACTAAGTATAGGGTGGGATAATAGCAGATATAGTGATCAAGCAATATAAACAAAAGAGAAATGTGAAACACTCTAGGACATTATTGGAAAATAGAAACATTCAAACCTAGCTGATCCCTCTACCATAAAAAAATATTCTAATTGCAGCATATTATAAAGAATAAGTAAAATTTTGAATACACAATTTAAATGAACCAATGTCCAACCCACCTCATGTAGCACCTACAAGGTTAGTCGAAGATAATGGCACTCTCTCTTCCAAGCAAGTTTATATTTTTCAGTGTTATTGTTCTCGGGGCCATTTATAAGGTCCATTCCATTCAGTTTTTTATAACAAAATATATGTTATATGGATTTTATCACTTCCATCAATTCATGCTAATAGTTTTTTTTAGGTTTAATATATATATATATATATATATTTATATATATATATTAATCGATTGTGTAAATTATGTTTAATTTTTTCTTAAAACAATAGAGATCCATTTTATGTATCTAACATGATTATAGAGGAATCAATTTTTTCATGTGCAAACTTTTTTAGAGTACAAAATATAATGTGTTATTTTTCATTATTTAAATTGTATTTTTGAATGCTAAATAGAATATATATAGGACCAAATAAAAATTTTAACCATAAAAACTTACTTAACTATATATAAATATATATGAAATTGATATCCACATAAATTAGTTAACTTAGATCTTCAAATAGTTTATTTAAATTTATGGTTGAGATATTTCTTTTAAAGTATAAGATTTAAATATCTAATTCACACATTAGCATACTAATTTTTTTTAATTCTAACTAACATTATTTTTCCATTTAGAACATAAATTTTAATTTTATTTTGAAGGGGCACCAACAGATCGAAAAACTTACATATCTCGTCAAACTCTCATACTGGGCTCTAGAATGAGCCTCTTGACTCAAAAATAATAAATTTTAAAAATTATTTTACTATATATTTTAATATTATTTATAAAAAAAAATAAAATTTAAATTGAATATATATATATATATATATATATTTATTTATTTCTTTAAAATTTAATTTTAATTTAGCAAATTTCCCGAGGAAGGTGCTCATGAGTTGGCTTGGCTTTTCAACCTACTTCCATCCCCTTTGATACCATATGAGCTCACATGAAAGGGGGTTGTGACTCCCACTATATTTGGAAAGCTTTATTAGATTTGCAGAGATGGAGAAAAAAATTAAATCAATAGTATAGATTGTTAACCATTCTAGTTAGGAAATCAACCAACATATCTTTCTCCTCATATAAGGTTAGTGACTCATGAGACTTGTATATTCCACCCAATAATTTTTATGACTTACTAGTTTTTTTGCTTGTAGCACTAGTAGTTTAAATTTTCTTGTCATACCGATGTATGTCAAAGTGTCACACATCCAACTTGTTTTTGTAAAATTTTATTTATAAAATAATTTCGTTAAATGAAGTTTTCACAATCTCAAAATTGTCAAATTATTTTAGTAGTATGTTTTCCTAAATTTCAATACATTTAGTCATCTTTTAATGTAATAAAAAGTAACTAATTTCATTAAAAGAAAATAAAAATAAAATTTTTATATCAATATAAACTTAAATTTTTTTATGTTTTATATAATTCCAAATTAATATTTTAAATAAATAAAAATATAAATAAAATTTTTATAATAAAACTGATTTATTTAAATTTTATAGTAGGATATTTATTTAAGTTTTATACTATAACTAAAATATAATTAGAAATTAAATAAAATACAGTCCATTTGTATAAATGGATTTAATATTTTATATTAAAAACTAATTAGTATAATTGAAAGTTAAATTATTCTAGGGTAGTGTATTTGGTGAGTTTGTATTTTGTAAAATTTATACTTGATGGGATTCTATGTTAAGTTTGCTAAGTATCTAACCCACACGCTATCCCGAGGAACACAGTATCTAACAAATAAATGTTACGTATGTGTATATAATTGAAATCCTTTTTTATGTTTGAATGATCTTTTATTTATTTATTTAATTTATATATATGTAAATTTTTATATTAATAAAATCAACTATAAATACAAATTTTCAACCCATTCTTATTTTTATTCTTATTCTTCTATATATATATACACCTCACCTCACTTATACATTTACAGTGAATTTAAATATACATTGCATTCCTAAACATTTATAAATTCTACATACAAGAATATACCAAAATAAAAAATAAAATTCTACACTTTCACTTCCACGGTCACTAAAAAATTTGATAATTGGCAAACTTAATTTTAATTTGATGGCTCATTTAAAAGTTTTATTTTCAACTCTTTCAATGTTATAAAGACATTTTCATATTCGAAATTGACAAAGGACAACTTTATCATGGAACTTAATAGAATTTATTATTATTTTAATTATGTTTATTTTCTTTGAAATAAATATGGTCTATTTATTTTTTTATCATATAATAATTTTTTATTTAGTTTTGATGTAATAATATTTTAAATATAATTATAAATTTGATGATAAATCATATGTAAAACAAGTATAGTTATATAAATTAAATGACTAGTAACAGTTCATGTGCTATTTAATTTAGTTTATTGGATTATTTTTATATGGAAATACAAATTATAAAACTTTGTTTTTATCCCTTAAATTGTGCTTATATTATTAGAATATTAAATCCAGACCGTCTATACTTTTTTATTTAAAAAAAAAAGAAATTCTAGAAATCTTATTCCAAAATAAACCATGCCTATTTATTTAATAAAGAAATCTCTCCATTAAAATCTGAAAAAGTTATATATATAATCATTATAAAATAAATAGATAGATTTAAACTTCACAACTTTTAAAAAATATTTGTTAAAATATACAATAAAATATACAATAAAATAAGTATATTAAATAAAGACATTTTTTAATTATTTAATTGAATTTTAATTTTAATATACGATATTATACAGTTTATTATAATAGAATACATGAAAATTATTTCTTATTAATATACATATTATTTATGTCAGAGGTATATAATTTATAATTCAATTTATAACTTTAATTATAATTATTTTATAATTTTTTTCTAAAAAAAACATGTAATTTTTATTAATAAAATAGATATTACTCTTTGTAAACACATTTAGTGTTTATATAAATAAGATTTGACAAAAAGGATCAATAAAAGAGCGAAAAGGAGTTCAGTAGCAACATGTATAGTCAACATATAATATGCCTCAAAGAAAATGAAAAGTATCAAAGAATGTACAAAGAGTTATATCGAACTGGAGTATATTTTTTCACTTTTCCTTTTGGTTTGTGCACTTTATTCTAATTATTAGAATTTTGTTTAACAAGAACCAATGCCAAATGTTGTCTTTCATGCAGATCCTCCTTGTCATAATCTAAACTTTATGATACATGAGCTCTTTCGGATACACCATATCCATCTATTACCATATAGTCCTTAGGATCCTTTTCAACCTGATGCACAAAGTTGGTGTTCTACTAAATGGTGGCACCCCTTCTTGGACCTCATCCTACAATATTTTTCAACTGGTTCCTTCTCGACTTGGGTATAATTATTTTTTATCTTCTTCTTCATCCTTAGAGTGGTCTTGTTATATTAAATTCCATCATTTTGTTCTATTGTTGGTTTTTTCTTCTTCATTGGATTCTTCTCTTCTTGGGGGCATGATTGTTATAAATGGCTTCTATGATAACAAATATGACACTTGAATGTTGTATTTTCATAGTCTAATACTTGTGACCAACAACATTTTTTATGCTTCATATTTATATGATCGGAAAGTCCTTTGCGAAGATCAGTATCCACACATATTCAAAAATATGTGAAAATAGTTTTTCCTTCTCTTTTAGTATCCACTTTTTAAAATTTTCCCAGAGTGTTGCTGATAGCTTCATGAAATTTGTGATTCCAAAAAGGGAGTGGGAGATTTGAGAATCTAACCCAAACCGAAATTGTGGATACCACCATAGAGTTTTCATCAAACTCAATGAACTAAGGAGTAGTGAAAATTCTGTCTCTTCCCCAAAACCAGGGCCATGCATTTAAAGCATATTTGATGTCCTTTAGTGCATCAAATTGTACTATAAAAGATCCTTTGGAACATAGTTTTTTTTTTAATTCATGATTCTAGGTTGTGGAAATCCATTGGAAGAGTGCTTATAGTTTGGGCTACAATCCATTAAATAAACATATGATATTTTTTTCTTGAAGGAAAGAGAACATGGGGTTTACCTCCGGAAGATTCATTTTCATTGCAAGAATATTTTCCATTTGTTCAACTATATACGAACCCCATATATTTTGTAGCTGAGATGCAAGGGTTGTAGATTTCCTTTGAGTTGCTTCTTTAAAAGAAACAAAATGTCCTTTGGTGGAAGATGAACTAGGAGCCCCTCTTGGTAGTCGTGACTTGATAATAATGAAAAATTCTTTTTTTATGTTATACTCTTCCAGATTTGAAGAATTTGTTATAACTTTCCCATTGTATTGAAAAAATTGATAATATGAAGGTATTCCCCAACAAGATTCAATTAGAAGTTTGATTAAAAATTCTAGAAAGAGTTATTCACCCAAATGATCTTGGATTCCCCACTGAATATTTAATGAAAATATGGAATCCGTATTCCCTATTGGAACTTGGACGGCGTAGGAAAATCAAAAAATGGGAGAAAACTAATTTGGAGTCTACCTAAAAAGATTTAGGATGTAGAGACACCCTTGACCTTGCATAGAGAGTGGCTTGACGACTAGGCGAGAAATATTGGAGTGGGAATATGTTTGTGGAGCCAATAAGGCAGATAGTCCTACAAAATATTCAGGCCTCCATGCTACAAAATAAAATTCCAATAGACATGACCGAATTGAAAAACAAAAGAGGAAAATACTAGAGTAACAAATGAAAAATGACTAGAGGAATGACAATGATTTCTTGCTGAGGACAAGCTCAATGGGATTTGAGAAAACTTATTCTTCTATAGCCACACGATGCAAAAAGAATTTTCCTTTTTCCTTGGAGAAATGACCAATATCAGTACAAAACCTATGAACCAAAGGATGAGAAGATGTTATATCCTGAACCCCTATGATAGGTCCATGGGAAAATACACTAACCTTAAAAGCTCACACCATTTCTCAAGAGTTATTCAATGCAAAAATCCAACTATTATATAACTAATTTATATTTATTAGCAAATAACTTTATATATATATATATATATATATATATATATATATATATATATATATATATATATATATATATATATATATAGGTTAGTTCGATAATGGTGAGATTACATATGGGTCACATCCCAAAAAAACACTTGAATAAGATGGAGAATTGAACTAGTGACTTAACCTCTATTAGTATGTTAAGAATGCACACAATTAGTATTGGACTGTATGTCCAAAACCCATGGCTAGATAAATTTAATTTTAAAATAGTAATGATATATAATATAAAAAATTAAATTTAATAATTTAAAAAATATATATTTATAAAAAATAAAAAGAAATAAAAATGAATTATATTATTAATTTATTATTTTAACAATTAGCTAATTGAGTTTATTTTAGATAGTTAAAAAATATTTTAATTCTCCATTTAGACTCAATTATGATATATATTGTTTTTTTGTAATAAGTTAAAGTTTAATATTAAAACATATATAATTCTTATATAGAATACAATTTTTTTTTTAATGAAAAATTAATAATTATTTTTTTCTAAATTTATAAATATATAATAAAAATATATATAGAATATCATTTTTAACATGATGCATTCATGCTTTTTAAAATTCTATACATTTAGATATACTTTAATTTATCTATCATATTAGGGAACTAAATATAAAATATTAACTTTATTAACATATACTAACTACTGTATGCTCATACAACTCATTAGTATTTGTTGGTTATGAAATTTATTTATTTTTAAGATATACAAGGATGCTATCTTCATATACTACGATACTACTTTAAATGTGTTTAAAAAAAGTGTAGAATATGGTGTATAACATATTTAACTAATAATTGCACTGCATGTTGCAAAAGGAAATAACATAGGAAAGAGTAGTCTAGAAGAAATAAGGTGTTGTAGAGAAGGAGCCGTCATGGAGGTATGGAAAACAAAATTTTCTTCCATGGAAGCAGGTAGTGAAATATCAATGGAATACTTCTTCCTTGAGGCTTACAAATCATGAGGCCTATGTTGAAGTTAAGCTAAATACCTTTTTTGATCATGCCAACATGAATTCCTCATGAATACAAAAATAGATTGTGATTTTTTACCTTGAAAATCAATAGTTGTTTTGGTGTAGTTCCTCCATATTGAATCTTGATCAATTCCTATTAAGCCACCTATGTATTATTTCCTTCATGATCTTTGAAAATATTCAAAATATCACATTGTTATTTACCACGATGTCCCTCGTGTCTGCCATGTTCTTGTTTTTTCAGTATCGCTGATATGAAGTTAGTTTTTTTGGTTCTTTGCGCATACAATAAAAAATTTATGGGGAGGTGGCTTTCATCACTTCAAGATCAGTAAAACTAATGGGAATGAGAAAATAGCTACAAAATCGAGAGAGATTGGATAGCATTTATGGAGTTGGCAAACATGTCTTGTTTTGTGGTGTTGGCTACTCGACATAGCTTTCTTGATCTTGTGTAGAAGAAATGAATTTTTATTTATCTTATATTACATTAACCATGAAATTGCCAACATTCATGGCACACTTTCCATCACATTTGTAGAGAAATTTATAATAGAGTATCACACTTTTATTATCAGAGCTAAATTCTCCTATATGCAACAACAATGAATTTCATCACTTAAGAGCACTAAAAACAAGTTTATTGTCAACTCCAACACATTTGTAGAGAAAATTATAACACAATATCACACTTTTCTTATTAGAGATAAATGCTCCTATATGCAACAACGATGGATTTCATCACTTAAGAGCAGTAAAAGCAAGTTTATTGAGAAAACAACTCCAACACATTTGTAGAGAAATTATAACACAATATCACACTTTTCTTATCATATCTAAATTCTCATATATGCAACAACAAGGCTTTCATCAGTTCAAGAGTAGTAGAAACAAGTTTATTGAGAAAAAAACTCTAGCACTGAGAGATATTTCGTAGCAACTGTTGAATTGGTGAACATGTCTTGCTCTGTGTTGTTGGATATTGGGCATAGATTTCTTGATCTTGTATACACGTGTAAATTTTCATGTAGCTTATACTAAATTAACCATGAAATTTTCCACATTTAGGGAACATTTTCCATCACATTTGTAGAGAAAATTACAATAAAGTATCACATTTTTCTTGTCATATCTAAATGTTCCTATATGCAACAACTACCTTGTGCCTCATAGTTTAAATCTATGCATGGTGGAGGAGAGGAGGAGTGTTAAGATGCAAGCTAGAATATGAAGAGAAAGAAGAATCTTGTTTGGGACTTGAGATAGACTCATTCTATACACATCTAGTGTAAATCTTAATAAAACAAAACTCACCATACTTTGAATTTTTTAAATAAATATCTTAAAAATTAGAATATCAATTTAATACATTTTACTCAATTACAAATTTAGCAATATTCATTTAAAAAATAAAAATAAAAATTACTATTTTATATAAAAATAGTACAACACATTTAGCAATATTCATTTAAAAAAATAAAAATACAAATTACTATTTTAAATAAAAATAGTTCAAAGAATCACATTAATTACCATGGCCCTCATATACCTTCCTCTTATTATTTTTTAAATACCCCATGTTTGTACCTTATTCTTAATCAAATAGTGTCAATTTTGTAAAACTATAATCTACAAGCCTCATTTTTTATAGCTTTGGTGGAGGGTAGAGTATCTAAATTTCCTTACCCTTACAGAAGCATCCTCAACTATTGTACCTCCCACCTCAACATCCAATCTAGAAATCTTAGGTTATTCTAAATTGATCGAGAGCATAGAATTTTTAGGGAGGTGTTCTATGTGCACTAAAATTCCGATGAGGTCCATCACTATGTATGGGGTTCATTGTAGCCTTGAATATGTTTTGTGAGTTGTTGTGATTTTTTTCTTGTGGCTACAAATTAGTATTGGTTGTCACCTAGTCATCATGATTCAAATATTTTTTATTATCTCATATCCTTATAGCATTAGATATATTCTGCGAGCTCATGTGATGTTTTGTTTGTCACAATGATTCATAAATCAGTTATTATACCACAATATTTACTTTCTTGTTGTCTTTTTTGTTTATGAACCCTTTAAAAAAACATAAGAATATTTTATTTTTTAACTTAAAAGTCATGAAAATTAAATTCCATCCAACTTATTAAAAATAAAAGAACTAACATTATAAAAAACATATAAAAAACTATTTTCTTGTGAATCTAATGGCCTAAAACATTTCAATCATTTAACATTTGTTCCAATGACTCAAATATGGACATACTGACTAGAGAAATTGTTTTCAAGTAAGAATGCCTTACGACATAAATATAAAGTTAATTAATTACAATAGATTTAGTTATTTGTACATTATTTAAATATTAATTTATTACAAATATTAACTTATATCAAAATAATTAAATTAATAACATTTTTCTTTACTTAACCTTGTTTATTATAAATAACTCTATAAAAATGTCATCCCTACAAATAAATTCCATAAATTATTATATATAAAATTTAATTCAACAAACTTTCCACATTTCCACATATTTGATATGTAAATATGTACCGCTTCAAATTTTAAGTAATATAAGATGTTAGCTGTGACATAAAAAGTTCATTAAAAAATATATATACAAATATAAAATATAATGTAAAAGTGTATTAAAAAATTAGATATAATATTGGAAGTTTATTGTGTGAAAAGGTATTTTGCAATTTAGTATTGAGAATATGTGTAAGTGTAATGTAAAAATGCATTTCAACATTTTTATCATATTTTTAAATATGTTAAAATTATAATATTTTTAATTTAATTTTCTTAATATAATATTTAATTGATAGTGTATTAGAATTAATCTAATTTAACAAACGTAATGTTAATTATAATTTATAGCCACAAGATACATCAAAAGTACTATAAGTTGGATTTAAAATACTGACCTAACCATAATAATATATTCCTTAACATATTCTTTTATAATTTATATCTACAATTAATATAATTTGATATAAATAATGTTTTTTGTATTATTTATATCTATAAATAAGATAATATATTTTTTAATATAATGTTTTATAATTTACATTTATTTTACAATTAATCTCATTTAATATATAAAAATTTATTATAATATTTAATTATACCTATAATTTAGGGTTATATCACTATAAATAAGGTTTAAAGTATGAACATGGGCTAAAGGTAGAAAAAATATGCAAAGTTGAAGTTGAAAGGATAGGTAGAATGAGCAAAGTTTGCATGTCATAATAATGAGAGGACTGCACAAATAAAAAATCAGTAACACTGAACCATTTTTTTATTCACCATGTTTTTAGTCTCAGTACTCCTCTCATATCTTTGGGCTTATTTGGAATAGGATTTAGCTTTTATTTTTGGGCATATTTTTCGAATGGTTTTTTGGTTTTACTTTCTGTGTGTATTGTTTCACTTTACCCAATAGATCCACTTTAGGAATATATCATAAGTAATGACTATTTATTTTTTTGGACCAAGCATCTAGACTCATAATAAAGGTTTGAATCAATGATGAAAATGTTTTCATTCAAAATGATAATTGATGCAGGAGCATCTAACTCGGAGTAGACGAAATATGGCTAACTGTCTCACTATTAGACGTGTTTGTGGACAGGTTACTAAACCTGTGTTTTAATTACTTTTATTATTCACTATTTAGACAAGGACAGT
This sequence comes from Pinus albicaulis, assembly GCA_034641835.2. Taxonomy (NCBI): domain Eukaryota; kingdom Viridiplantae; phylum Streptophyta; class Pinopsida; order Pinales; family Pinaceae; genus Pinus; species Pinus albicaulis. The sequence continues at coordinate 1,337,466,141 of CM076575.1, forward strand.
AGGATTAGGAAAATAAAATGTTTTTGTAGTTAATTAGAAGTTTTTTTTTATTATGAAACTGGAAATGTAGTTAGAATAATGCGGTTGACAGTTCAACCGAAAAACAAACAGACTATCACCTATAGGCATATAAATAGCAGAAATTCATTTACTGTAGGTTCGATTTTTCCATCAGATAGAAGATATATATAAAAAATTTGAAAGCCATCTATAACTTGAATTGTTCCAGCAAAGTTTTTAATTTACATCTGATTACTTGTGAAACTAAATCTTATTTTTCCCTACTATCATATGTAAAGCACTTTAACTTGAAATTTGTAAACATAATCGATCTGAAAGTAATTGAATTAAATTAAGAGACGAGATAACGTGTACATGAGGAAGAACATTCCTTGTTCATAACCATTAACAGGACTACGCAGGTAGCGGAAAAATTTTACACCGGTCAAGAAAGAACGGAGTTTTCATTTCCATAGCGAAGTCAAGCGGAAAAATGATTATAGATAGTGACAGGTAAGTTCACCAACACAGAACAAGTTTGAAATTGATTACGAAGAAAAAAATTTCCCTGTTAATTATTTAAGAGTTTGTCAAAGTTCTGAAACTGTCCAGAAGAGAGAGAGACAGGGTCTCGAACATTTAACCAAACGGGGGTTTGTAACAAAAATCATACAACTACAATGAAACGACAAAGCCCACAGAACATTCATCATCTTTAATCAACTACATTGAGAAACTCTAACAGCCGACCAGAGTCTGGCAACAAGAAGTTACAAACTCTAAGCTATAGAAAGTATAGAATGGAGTCGACCCTACCATTAGGGTTTCGACATTAAAGAGAGGCCGCAGGACAAGAAAAATCAAAGTGAGAACCTGTAACGCACACAACGAATCTCTATTAGAATCCAGAGCAATTTGTGAAACCAAATTGACAAGAGAAGAATGTGCAAATTAGACACACAAGTCACGGACCAACTTACCAAGAGGGTTTGAGGAATGAGCAGAACAAACATCTCAGGTTTTGAACCGACAGAGCCTCCTCACAGAGGAGCAGGACAGTCAGAGACCTCGAATAAAAACTGTAAATTTTCCAACAGGGAAGGAGCGAAGTACCTGTGACTTTGTTTTTTTGAGCTGTAGGCGGCCACAGAAAGTCGTGATAGTTGAAACCTAAAACGAAATAGAGATCATACAGTGGTATCATTAGAAACTGAACGTGAAAGAACACACAAATGTGAAATAGCATGATAAAATACCATCAACAGAGAAATTACCAACTATCCGGGTGACAAGCTACATTGCAAGGTTCGTAGGCAGAGAAATTGACAGAAAATTGCACAACGAGACCAGGACAGAGTTCATCTAATAGAAAGGAGGATAATAACCCTCACACAGAGACGCAGAGGTGCATTAGGTAAATCCCCGCGCAAAACCGAAGGGTTTGTGGAGGTCGAAAAACCCTCCTCTCATCTCAGTTAATGAAAATACAATAACCACAGTAGAAGTGCAGTTGCATAGAGCGACGAGTATGGTGCGAAGGTCGAAGTAAGGTGGAATAAATGCACTAGCTCATGAAACATATACATAGTGATTGCCACAGAAGTCGAAAAATCCCCAAGTACATTAATTAAACGTTATCAATTCCTTGTGTCACACTTACATTTATTTGGTTTGATGATTTGTTAGTGACCTAGAGGAGTGTTAATCCAATACATTCGAAATATGAACACTTGATTACAAAACAATTGTGCATTACCACCTGTAAGTGGGCTGGGCTTCATCATTTTTGGTATCAGAGCGGGTTTTTTGAACGGTGAACATGGAGGTTGGTAGACGAGGACGAGGAAGGGGAAGAGCTAATCGAAGATTAGCAGAGGAAGGAATGAGGGAGGAAATTCGTGTTTTGAATGAGCGATTAGCAGCAGTGGAGGCTAGAAGAAGAAGGGACCCTGATGTAGGGGATGACAGTGATGAAGAGGTTGCAGAAGTGACAGATGGTTTTGAAGGAGAAGGAACTAAACTTAGATTTTTGAGGTCGGTTTTGTTATCAAGTAGCAAGCCAAGACATGAGCTTTCCACTTGCGATGGGAATCTATCAGCAGATGTGCTGCTGGATTGGCTTAGTGAGTTGAAAAAGTATTTCAATTTTGAAGAAATAAACAAAGATAGGCAGGTAAAATTCGTTGCCACCAAGTTGAAGGGACATGCATCCTTGTGGTGGGACAATGTCCAGGCGGAGAGGAAGATGATGAATAAATCGCCTATTAAAAAGTGGGCTAGGATGGAGGCGAAACTGAAAGAAATTTTTTTGCCAAAATATTATCAGATTATGCTGTACAGATAGGTACAAAATCTGAGGAAAAAAGGTTTAACTATTAAAGAATACATGGAGGAATTTTACAGGTTGAATTTGAGAGCGGGGTATATAGAAGACACCCCTGAAAAGACAGCCATATTTGTAAATGGCTTGAGAGGGGAGATACTGGATGAAACTAGTATTATCTCACCCAGAACTATTGATGAGGCATATCAGTGTGCTTTGAAAGCGGAAGAAAAAATAATCAGAAAGAAAAATGCCAGAAGAGGAGGAGGATCTAGTAGAGGAAAAGGGAAGGCTTTTGGCAGGGGTAGAGGCAGAAATTCCAGCGAAGAAGGCAGTAGTTCCAAACCTTCAGGGATAGTAGAAAAGGACAATAACACCAGAGGGGGACGACCATACCAGCGGGGAAGAGGAAATGGTCGGGGCAGAGGAGCTGCCCAATGATATAGATGCCATAAGTGGGGGCACAAGTCTTATGAGTGTCCTGAGGGGGAACTAGCAGATGGTAGAGGAACTTATGTTGCCCAAACAGAGGAAGCAGAGGCACCACCCCAGGAGGTAGAAAATGTGCCTGAGACAGGGGAAGCTTTGGTGCTGAATAAAGTGTTGTTGAAACCAGCCAAAGAAGTTGCAGAACTGAATCAACGAAAAGCTTTATTTTGGACAGTTTGCAAGTCACAGGGCAAGTGCTGCAAACTGATAATTGACAGTGGGAGTACCGATAATTTGGTGGCCATAGAAATGGTAGATAAGTTGGGGTTGAAATGATTGAAGCACCCCACTCCCTATAAAGTGTCATGGCTGCAGAAGGGACATCAGCTATTAGTTGATGAGCAGTGCGAAGTAGAATTTCACATTGGCAGGTACAAGGACAAGATTGTCTGTGATATTAGGCCGATGGATGTATGTCACATACTGTTAGGGAGGACTTGGCAGTATGACAGGAAAGTGGTTCATGATGGAAAGAAAAATTGTTACAAGTTTGTCAAGGATGGGGTTAAGCACACGCTTGTACCCATCAAGGAGGAAAATACAGCAGAAGCTAGTGGGGTTAAAGAATTACTGATGGGAGGAAAATAATTTTTGAAATAGATCAACGATAATGATGTAAATTTTGTTGTTGTGAGGAGGCCAAGGATGGTGGTACTACACACAAAGATCACAAATTTACCAAAGGAGATTCAGAATATGTTGTAGGATTTTGGTGATATCATAGTGGATGATCTTCCGGATGAACTGCCTCCTAAGAGGAGCATCAGTCATTGTATTGACTTTATACCAGGAGCTAGTTTTCCAAATAAGGCATCTTACCATATGAGTCCTAAGGACCATGAGGAGATTAGGAAACAGGTGCAGGAATTGCTGGATAAAGGGCTGATTAGAGAAAGCATGAGCCCCTATGCAGTTCCGACAGTTTTCGCTCCAAAAAAAGGTGGAGAATGGCAAATGTGGACAGACTCAAGGGCTATTAATAAGATTACCATAAGGTATAGGTTTCAATTTCCATGAATGGATGACATGATGGACTGTTTGAGCGGAGCAGCATACTTTACGAAGATCGATCTGAAGAGTGGTTACCATCAAATTAGGATTCAAGAAGGGGATGAGGATTGGAAAATAACCTTCAAGACGAATGAAGGGCTGTATGAATGGCTGGTGATGCCATTTGGTTTTAGTAACGCCCCTAGTATGTTTATGCGCCTAATGAATGAAGTGATGAAAGAGTTCATTGGGAAGTTTGTAATTGTTTATTTGGATGACATATTGATTTTCAGCAAGATGAGAGAAAAACACTTCAGGCATGTTCGAAGTGTATTGAGGAAGTTGCAGTAGACTAAGTTGCTAATAAATCTAAAAAAGTGTACTTTTTTTCAACAAGAGTTAGTGTATCTGGGTTTTGTAATTGCAGAAAATGAGTTGAAGATGTACCCAGAAAAGGTTGCAGCTATAGTTAGCTGGCCATCCCCGAAGAGTCCATTTGAAATCCGAAGCTTTCACGGATTGGCAAGTTTTTACAGAAAATTCATCAGGAATTTCAGTGAAATCTGCGCACCCATGTTGGATACAATTAAGAAGGAAAATCAGCCTTTTTGTTGGATAGAGGCAGCAGAGAATATTTTCCAGGCTTTGAAGAGGAATATCACTGAGAGACCGATATTGAGGTTGAATGACTTCAACAAAATTTTTCAAGTTCATTGTGATGCCAACGGTACAGCCATTGGGGCAGTACGTAGCCAGGAGGACAAGCCGGTCGCTTATTTCAGTGAGAAGCTTAACGAAAGTAGGCAGAAATACTCAACCCATTATAAGGAATTCTATGCGGTCATCCAAGCATTGAAGCACTGGAGACACTACTTATTAGGTAATGAGTTTGTTTTATTTCCTGATAATTCTGTGTTATAGTATATTATGCAGCAGCATAAGTTGAACCATAAACATGCAGAATGGGTTGAGTATTTGCAGATTTGTACATTTGTGCTGAAACATATTAGTGGGCAGGCCAACAAGGTGGTAGATGCGTTGAGTAGAAGGGCTTTGCTCTTGCAGGAAAGTACAATGCAAGTTTTGGGTTTTTAGCATTTGAGGGATCTGTATCAGATAGATGTAGACTTTAAGGAGGCCTATGAGGCCTGTCAAAACCATTTGTTGAGAAATAATAGTCCATGGTTGGACTACAATTTATAGGAGGGATTATTTTTCAGGGGATGACAGTTATGCATTCTCAATTGTTCGATGAGGGAGAACATTATTCACGAGAAGCACAGTGGAGGTCTAGCCGAACATTTCGGCATAGACAAGACATTATCATAGATTGAGCACTTTTATTACTGGCCAAGGATATGATGAGACGTGCAGAGGTACGTAAGCATATGTAAAATGTGTCAATTGGCAAAAGGTTGCAGTCAGAATGCAAGACTTTATATGCCACTGCCTATTCCGAGTAGACCATGGGACTTGGTCAGTTTGGACTTTGTCTTGGGTCTGCCAAGAAGACAATGGGGTTTTGATTCAGTGATGGTGGTAGTGGATCAATTCTTGAATATGGCACATTTTATACCCTGCAGGAAAACCAGTGATGCCACTCACGTAGCACACTTGTTTTTTACAGAGATTGTCAGACTGCATGGGCTGCCGAGGTCCATCATTTCCGACAGGGATGTGAGGTTTACCAGAAATTTTTGGCGTACCCTCTGGAAGAAGTTGGACACTCAGTTACAATTCAGCTCCACCTACCACCCACAGACCGATGGGAAAACAGAGGTGGTAAACAGGAGCTTAGGAAATCTGCTACGGATTTTGATAGGTGAAAATTCTCGGATGTGGGATCGCGTACTTGCTCAAGCGGAATTCGCTTACAATGACTCACCAAATCGCAGAACGGGTTATAGTCCCTTCGAGGTCTTGTATGGCATGCATCCTCGTGAAGTGCATGAGCTGTGGGATTTAGGAAAACTTGAAAAATAGAGTGCTGATGGAGAATATTTTTCCCAAGCAATGAGCGACTTACATGAGCAGGTGAAAATAAAATTACAGGACAACAGTCAAAAGTACAGACAACAGGCAGATTCAAAAATGCGGGAGGTTAAGTTTAATGTTGGGGATGAGGTTCTTGCACACTTGTGCAAGGAAAGATTCCCAAAAAGGGAATACAACAAGTTGAAATTTAAAAAGATTGGCCCCTGCAAAATTATTCGCAAGTTTTCCACCAATGCTTACGAATTATAGTTGCCACTAGGAATAGGTATTTCACCCATCTTTAATGTGGCAGATCTATTTCCTTATACTGCTGGTTCTGAGGATGACACGACAATATGGCCAGAACGGGACACCCAACTTGAAGAAGGTTCTTGGGTGAGACAGATGCCCACAGCAAAACCCCTTGAGATCGAGGGTATTCTCGACACACAGGTAGCCAAGCGCACACGCAGGAAGGAATATCTACGGTATTTGGTCAAGTGGAAGAACCATCATATTGAGGATAGTTCGTGGCTTGACAAAGCGCAGATACGGAAGGCTAGTTATTCGGTCAACGATCTCATGGAACGGAGCCATGACTTTTTGTGACTGCGGGAGCTTGATGCAGGAGAATCTAACTCAGAGTAGATGAAAGATGGCTAACTGTCTAACTGTTACACGTGTTTTTGGATAGGTTACTAAACCTGTGTTTTAATTACTTTTATTATTCATTATTTAGACAAGGACAGTAGGATTAGGAAAATAAAATGTTTTTGTAGTTAATTAGAAGTTTTTTTTTATTATGAAACTGGAAATGTCGTTCGAATAATGCGGTTGACAGTTCAACTGAAAAACAAACAGATTATCACCTACAGGCATATAAATAGAAGAAATTCATTTACTGTAGGTTCAATTTTTCCATCAGACAGAAGATATATAAAATAGAATTTGAAAGCCATCTATAACTTGAATTCTTCCAGCAAAGTTGTTAATTTACATCTGATTACTTGTGAAACGAAATCTTATTTTTCCCTACTATCATATGTAAAGCACTTTAACTTGAAATTTGTAAACATAATCGATCTGAAAGTAATTGAATTAAATTAAGAGACGAGATATCGTGTACATGAGGAAGAACATTCCTTGTTCATAACCATTAACAGGACTACGCAGGCAGCGGAAAAATTTTACACTGGTCAAGAAAGAACGGAGTTTTCATTTCCATAGCGAAGTCAACCGGAAAAATGATTATAGATAGTGACAGGTAAGTTCACCAACACAGAACAAGTTTGAAATTGATTACGAAGAAAAAAATTTCCGTGTTAATTATTTAAGAGTTTGTCAAAGTTCTGAAACTGTCGAGAAGAGAGAGAGACAGGGTCTCGAACATTTAACCGAATGAGGGTTTGTAACAAAAATCATACAACTACAACGAAACGACAAAGCCCACAGAACATTCATCATCTTTAATCAACTACATTGAGAAACTCTAACAGCCGACCAGAGTCTGGCAACAAGAAGTTACAAACTCTAAGCTATAGAAAGTACAGAATGGAGTCGACCCTACCATTAGGGTTTTGACATTAAAGAGAGGCCGCCGGACAAGAAAAATCGAAGTGAGAACCTATAACACACACAACGAATCTCTATTAGAATCCAGAGCAATTTGTGAAACCAAATTGACAAGAGAAGAATGTGCAAATTAGACAGACAAGTCACAGACCAACTTACCAAGAGGGTTTGAGGACTGAGCAGAACAAACGTCTCATGTTTTGAACCAACAGAGCCTCCTCACAGAGGAGTAGGACGGTCAGAGACCTCGAATAAAAACTATAAAGTTTCCAACAGGGAAGGAGCGAAGTACCTGTGACTTTGTTTTTTTGAGCTGTAGGCGGCCACAGGAAGTCGTGACAGTCGAAACCTGAAATGAAATAGAGATCATACAGTCATATCATTAGAAACTGAACGTGCAAGAACACACAAATGTGAAATAGCAAGATAAAATAACATCAACAAAGAAATTACCAACTATCTGGGTAACGAGTTGCATTGCAAGGTTCACAGGCAGAGAAATTGACAGAAAATCGCACAACGAGACCAGGACAGAGTTCATCTAACAGAAGGGAGGATAATAACCCTCACACAGAGACGTAGAGGTGCATTAGCGAAATCTCCGTGCAGAACCGAAGGGTTTGTGGAGGTCAGAAAACCCTCCTCTCATCTCAGTTAAGGAAAATACAATAACCACAGTAGAAGTGCAGTTTCATAGAGCGAGGAGTATGGTGCGAAGGTCGGAGTAAGGTGGAATAAATGCACCAGCTCATGAAACAGATACGTAGTGATTGCCACAGAAGTCAAAAAATCCCCAAGTACAGTAATTAAATGTTATCAATTCCTTGTGTCACGCTTACATTTATTTGGTTTGATGAGTTTTCAGTGACCTGGCGGAGTGTTAATCCAATACATTCGAAATATCAACACTTGATTACAAAACAATTTTGCATTACCATGTGTAAGCGGGCTGGGCTTCATCAATAATCATTACAAATATGTGAAGAAAATTTAAGGTTAATTTTTTTTTTCAATCTTTTTATATGGTTTTATAACTAACTTAGTTCCAATATAACCTAAAAAAAATTATAAATATAAAAATAAAATTCAAGAGTGAAATAAATGATTTTGAATGATTAAAGTAATAAAATTTTACAATATTACTATGTTTAATTTATTAAAGTTTTCAAAGAGTTTCATAGATATTAAAACAAACATTGAAATTTAAAATATATACTCTCTACAACATTATTTCACCCTTTTACAATGTTATTTTTCTCTCCCTTTTAAATTCTTCTTCTATATTTTTGGACATATTTGGAATAGGATTTTGAGTTTAGCTTGAGACATATTTGTGGAATGATTTTTTTTGGTTTAGTTCATGTGTTGTTTCATTTTACATAAAATATAATAAATGGACTAACAATACATTATAAATAATGACTATTTAATTTTTTTGGACCATGCACCTAGTCTCATAATCATCCAGCCTAGATCGATCTTAACAATTATTTTCTAATTATTGATATAAATAAGGTTTTATAATATTATTATTTTTAGGTTATTAATGTTTTAAAAGAGTTTTATAGATATTAATAGAGCCCTTTACCACATTATTTAACCTTTTTACCATGTTTTTTTTCTCCCCTTTTAAACATCATCTCCCAGATTTTTGGTCACATATGGAATAAGTTTAAGGTTCCACTTAGTTGTCAAATGTTTTTTTGGGTTTAGTTTGTGTGTATTGTTTCGTTTTACCCAAAAATAAAATAAAATGACTTCAATAATGCATCACAAGTAATGCCTATTTTTTTTTTTACCCACCCATTTAGGCTCACAATGGTCCATCCATATTAACTTCAAATCTATCCAGTGCTTTGAGGGATCCAATACAACGAGGTGCAAACCTCCTTTTTTAGTGCATGAATTACCTTGAGAGATTTGATCTCGATGTCTATCTTAAGTAATATTATTTTACATCAAGTTTAGAGAGATAAAATAATAATAATAATAATAATAATAATAATAATAATAATAATAATAATATCTTCTTATATTTATAAGAAATATAAATCTTACTTCAATTGTTAATACAAAATTGATAGGTGCCACTAAAAAATATTAATCATAATAATATTTAATATAAATCATAAATAAAATATTTCACTATGAAATATTTACAAATATTTACATGTATTTAAAAATATATTAATATATTAAAATTATTTTAATATAGGTGTGGTGTTTCATAAATAAAAGTTCTTTTTCATACTAAAAAAAATATTATGATTATAATATTTTAAACATTTCAAGTACTCTCAATCATTTTAAGCTTTGGTAAATTTTTTGTATATATTTTAGTGAGTTTTTTCTAGAATCTAGCAAAGATTTGTAGGAGAGAAAAATTGTAAGATATGCAATCTACACAATGCGAGTGCAAAATGGGTCTTCAAGGCATTTTGTCAGATTAATAATAAAAAAATGCAATTTAATTTATGAAAAATTACACAAAAAAATACATCCTAGTACTTTGAAACATATATTAAATGATTTGATTCGTCTATACTCTTTGTAGATATGGACTCAAGATGGATCTATGTTGGTTTTGGACAACATGCTATTCGAAATTATTAATTTTAACTCATTACAAAATTACCAACTTAATGGAAACTGTATCGAGTTTTTGATTTGTTTAGACGTTGCAAAAATTCATCCTATTTTGAAAAGTTTTGATATGCGATCAACCTTTTTTTTAGCATATTTTTAAAAATTTAATTTTTCTTATTTGTTAAGTATGGACATATTTTATTAAATGTTACCCGATTTTGAAAAGTTTTGATACAGAATCAACCTTTTTTTTAGCATATTTTTAACAATTTAAATTTTCTTATTTATTAAGTATGGACATATTTTATTAAATGTTACACATTTTCATATCGATTTTCAAAAGTGTAGATGCAGTATCAACCCCGCTTATTTTTTACACTTTACATATCCTATGTATTAGGTATGGATATATATTTTTTTAAATCCCGGTGATTTTCATGTTGATTTTGAAAAACATTCATGCAGCATCAATTTTTGTTTTTCAGGCATATTTTAGACATTTAAAATTATCTTATCTCTCAAGTATGTATTTTCTTCTAAATCTTGGTTATTTAACAATTTTTCAAGTTTTCTTCCTCTTCTTCTTTATTCTTCCTTGGATATTTGTTTTTTTTAAGTATTTTTCAAGTTTGTGTCCTTTAGTTTTCCTTAAAATGTTTTTTTAATGAAAAATTTAAATATTTTGTAAAGTTTAAAAAATAATAAAATTAGTATTTTGAAGTATTTTAATATATTTATGTATATTTAATTAATACTTCAATACATGTAAAATAATTTTCCCAAAAAGCATAATTATTTTAAACATTTGACAGAAATGTAGACATTTTGTATATGGATACAATTTAAAAAAACACATTTTGGCCCTATTTTGCTAAAAATGACATGTAAAATAAATGAATTTTATGGAAAAAATGTACCAACAAAAGCTAAAAATATAGGAATTTTTAGTATTTATTTTATGAGTTTTATGTCTAGAGATCATAACATTTGAATTTTTTTTTTTTTTCTAGCCATCTTGTTCACTATACATTGGTGAAATTATAGATAAATTTTCAATTGAAAAATGTTTTTTAATAGTTGGAAATTGAATTATATAGTAGTGTTTTAATCTCTGAAATTCCAACCATCTATTTCCTCAAATATTTTTTATCTTTTGCATGTGCTTTCAGCTGGAAAGCATATTGTTTATGCTGGAATTTGTATGAGTCTTTTGCAAATTTCATTTGTTTCTGATATTTATTATAGTTTCACTATTTTCCTTTGCCATTGGGGGCTAGTGTCTTATTTGGTGCATCAAATCACCCACTAAGTAATGATTAGCATAACGTTTTGTTGCAAAAAATAGCGATTTTCAACTTATTTATTTTCAACTTTTCACTTTGGAAAATAAAAATCTTTGAAAATTTAAAACCCTTGCTAAATAGTAACTATACCCATCACTTTGTTTAAATATTGCGAAATTAACATAAAATATAATAAAACAACAAGACAGTTGCATTTAGTGAAAACAGTGTAATAGACTTTGATGCATTTATTATTTACTATCTTTTCTCTTTTATTATTATTTGATGTTAGAAAATAAATTATTTTAATAAAGGCGTGCTCAATAGATGCTGCATTGTAGATGTTCCATACCGCTTAGTTTAAATATAGATAAATTAAAGTAAAAAAACAATAAAAACATAAATATTTGATGGAAAATTTATATTCCATTATCTTTAAATTTAACTTTGTGTTAACTTGTTTATGAAGTATCGAGATAATTGTTACTATTACTTTTAATTTCACAAAAAAAGGGTTTTTGAAATGTTCCAAAAATAATATGTTAAAGTCACAAACCTGGATACTCAATAAGATAATCATGCTTGTTTACATAAGAAAATGGCATAATACTACATCGAGAAAAAATAACTACTCGTGTTACTTATACAATCACTTGTTGGGTGCAAATAAGTTCTTATCTTAATGTCTGAATCCTCAATGCATATGGGATCTCTTTTACTAATATCAACACCTTCAAGAAATAAATCTCAAATTGTTTAATATTTTCAAGTGAAAAACAAAAAAATGCTTCAATTTTCATTTATATAATCATGCTTGTTTGCATCAAGAAGATAACCTAATACTACATTTGAGAAAAAATAATTTTTGGTGTTACTTATGCAATAGCTTATTGAGTGCAGAGTAATTGCTATCTTGATTCTTCAAAGCTAATGTAATATCCAAAGGATATTCACTACAAAGGAAATTCACTACATAAAATGTAAACCTGCATAAGTTAGAAATTAATGGAAAGATTCTTCAATGAGAAGTTGTTTCTAGCTCATTTGATGTTACTAACTTAAATTGAATCACCATTGGAGATAAAATGTTGTCATTACTATGTTTATGGTGCATCATATTTGGGTGCACACACATTAAAAATGAAAATCTTCTCAATTACGAATTTGTTCATGGTAGCATTTGTGCATTGAATGAAGATGGACCCTAGCTCAATTGATGTGAATGAGAAAAATTGGATTTTGCTGCTAACTTGGCTAGACACATAACCAAAATCTATATTATGCAAACTGCCATTTTTAGTACCTATTGCTCAGTTTAAATATAGCCAAATTAAAGTAAAACGTAATAAATATTTTTTTGATGGATAGATGCATAGACTAGAAATGGTACCACAATTTTATTAACTTTTTGAATTTTCAACAAATTATATTTTCCGAAATAAAAAGTTAAAAAAAAGGGTTGGAAATATCCATTTTCTAAAATAGAAACATTATGGTAAATAATTCCTTATCAGATGATTTCATGCACCAAATAAGGCACTAGATGCCAATGAGAAAGGAAAACATTAAGAGTGAAACTATAGTAAAGAACAGAAACAAATTAAATTCCCAAAAGTGCCATACAATTTCCAACGTCTTTCCCCATACAATTTCTAGCATAAACAATATGATTTCCAACTGAAAGCACATGCAAAAGATAAAAAAATATTTGAGGAAATAGGCAGTTGAAATTTCTGTAGTTAAAACCCTGCTATACCATATGATTTCCAACTCTAAAACACATTTTCCATTTGAAAAATTATGCATAATTTTACCAATGATGAGGAGATGCTTCAATGAAACATAATAACCACTCTAAGAAACAACTAAATCCTCTTCAATACGGATGAAAATATGAATATGTTAAATATTTTTTTTAAACATATGACATAGAGATATAAATAAAAATATGAATATATTAAATACTTAGCTCTAAATAAAAATAAAAATTAATCTCACCTATAACAACTATGTTGGATAATAATAACACAATAATTACAAGAATCACATTTCCAACTTTAACTTTACAAGTTGTCATTTTCCAAATCTATGATATTTCACAGCAGACAATAATGAGAAAAGAATGAGAAGAGGTCTATAAGTTTTGAGTAAAATGAGGTCTTACGAAATGTATATGTAAGACAACAAGAGAAAATTACACTCAAATTTTGTTTTAATTTTATTAATTTTTATTTTTATAATCGTTTTATATTGATTTAATTAGATTCATTGAAATGAAAGTTTTATTGTATAGTTTTTTCTTCGAGGGAAAGAAAATTATATCATGGTGAAAAGAAAAAACAACATTTTAAAAATTAACAAGAAAAAAAAACTATGATTAATGGAAATCAAATTCAATATGGACAAAACAAAGTCATGGAAAAATACAAAAGAAATGTATAATTCAAATTAATAAGTAATAAAGCCAAAAAAAAAAATATTGGAAAAGTTTTCTTAATTATTTTTTTCTCTTTAAAAAATTTCATCTTAAATTGAAAATGAAAACCTATAATTCATGAAAATAGAAATAACAGAAAATAAATAAATAGTAAAAATAAAGAAGTTAAATAAAAGGAAAATAAAACTAAAATTTTCAAAAAAATAGTAACTAATAGAAAATAAGGAAACTTTTAAAATGATTATTTCTCCAATTGGAGTCAATCATGGCTTTGGTTAATAGTGGAAGTTACTAAACAATTCCTAATAAGAACTCAACCAATCACCTTAGAGATAAATAAATTTAAATAATAAGAAGAAATAATAAAAATTAAATTTACTACGTTAAAAACTATGGATGGTATCAATTATTTTTTTTGGCCAGAGAAAAAGAAACACCAAAAAATCAAATGTGTAATAGCATCTACCATAAGTATAATAATAAAATAAAAAAATATTGTTAAAAAATAAATAAAAACCAACTTTCAAGAATAAATCAATGAAACAAATTAATTATTATTATTTTTTTTAATTTTAAAAAAGAAAAAAAAATTCAAAACAAATATTTCCAGAAAAAAAATAAAATAATAAAATAATAAAAAATCAGAAAGAAGGAAAAAAAATATTATAAATAAATAAAATCAAAATTTATTAAAAAATATTGGAATAAGAAAATTGATTTTGTGGTTAAATGCTTGGCAACTGGGAAAGCTAAAGAGATTGAAGCTTACCAGGTGGAAATCTTAAAAATTGGAGGTCTTGTCCTCATCCCCCACATCCAGAAGCTTTTCAACCAAGTAGTCAAGAAAGGGTTCCCTAAACCTTGGAATCAAAGCCTCATTATCCCTATTCTTAAAAGTGGGGATATAAATAACCCCTCTAATTATCGAACAATTATGATTAGTCATCTCTTAGCCAAGTTATATGGTATTATTTTGGAAAATAAGTTGAGCATTTGGCTTGAAAGTGAAGGTAAGTGAGCTAAAGGCCAAGCGGGTTTTAGAACGAAACACTCAACAACGGACCACCTCATTACACTTAGGATCATTGTGGAGGAATGCCGCAATGATAAATCCAATCTCTTCTATTGCTTTGTGGACTTTAGAAAGGCTTTCGATACGATTCCTAGAAATAACCTATGGAATAGATTAAAAGAGCTAAATGTTCCTTACGAGCTAAGAGTGGTCGCTATAAGGCTATATGAGAATGTAATTTCCAAGTTAAAGAGAAATGAGGGGTGGTCGAAAGATATTAAGTGTAATATCAGAGTTAAACAATGTTTCCCACCTCCCCTACCCTATTTGGCATTTACATCGACAAGCTAGAAGGTTGTTTAGAGGAAGCAGGATGTGCTGGCACGATCTTAGCTGGGATAGTCATCATCCTTCTTCTCTATGTTGACGATATTGTTCTTCTCGCAAGGTGCCCATCTGATCTTGATAAGCAACTTAGACTTCTTAAGGATTTTTTCTCTACAATGGGTATGTCTGTTAAGATTGACAAAACAAAAGTTATGATTATCAATTCCAAGAAGGACACTTACGCTAATTTTATGTATGACAATAGTAACTTGGAGGAAGTGTCTTCTTACAAGTACCTAGGAATTGATATTCATCACAAGCTCAACTAGAACTGTAGCATTTAGAAAAGGATTAATGGGGGGTGGAAAGTTTATTTTGGTGTTGAAGATAATTGTAAAATGGCAAACCTCGTAATGTGGGATAGAAAGAAGTTCCTCTTCCAAAATTTAGTCACTCCTGTTATCTTATATGGATGTGAAGTTTGGGGTTGCAGAATCTCTATAGAATCTTGGAGAAATATTGAGCAAATCCAAAAGAGTTTTATGACGTATAACCTTAAAATTAAAAGCAATACACCCTACCCTATTCTCCTTATAGAAGTGGGTCTTTCCCCTATCGAGAGCCTAGCTATGACTAGACTTTTGTTGTACAAGCACAAGCTCAATAGCATAGGAGACCATAGACTTCCTAAGCTAGCTTTTAATTCCAGCCAAAACCACCTAAGGCTTAAAAGAGGTTGGTATAAAGACACAAGGGCCTGGTTAAACCATTGGGAGATTGACAAGAATGTTGCATTGCAAACCATTAATAACATTAAAAAAATTATTACTTCTAAGTTTAAAGGAAAAACGTGGTGTGAGAAAGATATAGCAGCTAAAAGAAAATTAAGATATTATAAGGAGGTCATCAACCCCACCCTAGAATATGAAAAGTATCTCTCTATTTTAACTAGTTAAAAGAAGAAAATTAATATAGCCAAGATTAGAATGAACTCTCATGAGCTCCATAGTGAATCAAGTCATTGGACAATTCCTAAAACACCATGGATGGAAATGATTTGCCATCTCTATGAGAATATGAACATCGAGGATGAAAATCACTTCCTCTTAGAGTGCCCCATGTACAACCACATTAGAGCTCAATTTCATAATTTTTGTTGCAATACTGACCTTCCTAGCCTTTAAGATGTCAAAATTATAGTGATCTCGGGAGACTTCTCTCCAAGATTTTCGAGCATAGGAATAAAATCTTAAATCAAACTAAATAACTCTTTTCTTTAGATCTGATAGACCAAAGATTGGTCTCAATGGACGTTAACCATCATCATCATCATCATCATAATTTAAAAATAAAAATAAAACTGAGAAATAAAAAATAAACAAATTAAAAATGAAAAAAATATTGAACAAATTAGAAAGAAAAAACACTAAAAGAATATCAAATTATAATAAAATAAAAGATATAATGTGTTATATATTTATTTTAAAAATATAATAAATAAACATCCAAAAAATGTTAATTTTAAAAAAATAAAAATAAAAAATAAATGAAAATAAAAATACGAATCAAGTTGCCACCCCGCACCACCACCAGAGGGATGCGAGACAATAAAATAAGTCGAATCTAAAAATTGACTCTCTGCCACGAGGTGCAGTACTCGTACTGCTTTGGATCGCAACCCCTTGGATATGAGGTTTTTTTTAATTTCAATTTTTTTCAATATTTAAAGTTTATTTGTTTTTTTTAAATAAAATTTTTAGATTCTTTTATTTTTGGTTTTGTTTGGTTCATTTCTATTTTTTTTTATAGTTATTTATTTTTAAAATTTTGTATTTATTTTTGTTTTTTATTATTATTTTAATTTTTAATAGTTTATTTATTTATGTTTTTAATTAAATAATTTTTTTTTTAAATAATAATTTTTTTTAAAATTTTTTTTTTTTTTAATATTTTAAGGTTTGTTTTCTTTTTAAGGTTATTTTATAGTTTTTAAATCAATTTTTGCTTTTTCAAACTATCTTATAATTCTATTAATGTTTGAATGTTTATTTATTTATTTATTTTTGTCATTTTCATTTTTTTCAGATCTTTCGTGTAATATATATATTTTCTATTATTTTTACTTTAACTTTTTAATTTTTTTCTAATTTTCTTATTTTTGTTTCGTCTTTTTTTTTAAGTTTTTATTTTTTATTTTTTTATTTATACATTTTTTTTTGGATGAGGGGTTGTGTGAATGCTCCACTAGTAGCTCGACTCACAATTTCTTAATGTCATTATTTATTTTTTATGTTCATCCCCACTCTGTATCAATTTCGTTGTTAATTTTTAAGTTTCATTCCATTGTGTGTCCCATTACATGTCTCTTTGATCGTTGATTTTTAAAATTTTGTTGCAATGTGACAATTTCTCTCAGGCTAAAATTTTGAAAGAACTGTATTCTTACCAAATAAAAAATAAATTACTTTTGGTATAATAAATTTTTGATATATGAAACTAATTCTTCAAATTCTTGAAACAAATTCTTCAAATCATACTCACCATAGGAACCTACAAACAAGGATTGTTACCATAGACAAAAGGGAAATTTGGAATGAGATTTTTCTACTCAAAAAACTAATTGAAATGTAGAGAAGAATGAAAGACCTTTAAATCCTCAAAATTTGTAGAGATTCCCTTCTGTGAGCTTCATCTCCTTATGTTTATTCATAACTCTCCCCTTCTCCTCCTTCTCTCATCAATTTTTATCCTATAACGGGTCATAATGTGGACCTAATAATTGATTAAAAAGAATTATTGTGGATCAAATTCGAGAAACAAATTTTACAAATTAAGATCACTATAGGGGACTACAAATAAGGATCGTTGTCATGCATGAAAGGGAAAATTGGAATGGGGATCATCTATTAAGAAAGCTAAGAATACAAATAGAGAGAAGATGGAAGACCTTTGCTTCCATAAAATTTGAAGAGATTATCGTTTGTTGCCTTCCTCTGACTTCTATTTATTTATAAATCTCCCATTCTCCTCCTCTCATAAATTTTATCCTGATGATGGGTCCATATGTGAAATTAAAACATCGATTAAAAAGAATTATTGTGGATAAAATTCCGGAAATAAGTTCTTTAAATTATGATCACCATAGGAACCCATAAACAAGGACTTTTACCCTACATGAAAGGGAAAATTGGAATGAGGTTAGTCTACTCGAAAACCTAAGAACCAAAATAGAGAGAAGGATGGTAGACCTTTGTTTCGTCAAAATTTATAGATATGTCCTTTTATCGACTTCCTTTTATTTTGTTTATTTATAACTCACCCCTTTTCCTTCTTCTCCCATCAATTTTTATCTTAATGATGACTCTTGATTTAGATTGAAACTTTTATTAAAAATAATTATTTTTGATCAAATTTTGGAAAAAAATTCTTCAAATTATGCTCACCACAAGAGCCTACAAAAAAGTATTGTTACATTTCGTTGAAAGGAAACTTGGAATGAGATTTGCCTACTAAAAAAACCTACGAATCAAAATAGAGAGAAGGATGGCAGACATTTCTCGCTCAAAATTTGTAGAGATTACCTTCTATCAGCTTCCTCTCCTTCTATTTAATTATAACTCCCCATTTCTCCTCCTTCTCTCATAAATTTTTATCTTTATCATGGGTCTTGATGGGGAATTGAAACATCGATTAAAATTAATTACTGTGGTTCAAATTTTGGAAACAATTTTTCCAAATTCTAATCACCAGAGGAACCTAAAAACAAGGATTGTAACCCTACATACAAGGGAGACTTGGAATTAGATTTGTCTATAAAAAAACTAAGAATAGAAATAGAGAGAAGGATGAAAAACCTTTTCTCCATCAAAATTTTTAGATATTACCTTCTACTGGCCTCCTTACCTTTTATTTATTTATAGATATCCCTTTCTCCTCAATCTCTCATCAATTTTTATAGTGATGTTGGGTCTTTATCTAGACTTGAAACATCGAATAAAAATAAGTATTGTGGATAAAATTCTAGAAATAAATTCTTCAATTTTTTATCGACATGGGAACCGAAAAACAAGGATTGTTACCCTGCATGAAAGGGAAACTTGGAATGAGATACGTTTACTCAAAAATATAAGAATAAAAATGAAGAGAACGATGGCAGACCTTCGCTTCCTCAAAATTTGTAAAGATTCCCTTCTGTCAGCTTCCTTTCCTTCTGTATATCTATATGTCTCCCCTTCTCCTCATTCTCTCATGCATTTTTATTTTGATGATGGTTCCTGATCTGGACTTGAAACGTTGATTAAAAATAATTAATACAGATCAACTTCTGGAAACAAATTCATAAGAAAAAGAATAATATTTTTAGTTGTCATTTTTTAATATCCCTCATACTAAAAAGTAATTAAGGCAGAAATAAAATTAATTATTTTCAATTACTTTTAATTATTTTATTTCTCTTTATAAAATTTAATATAAAATTAAGGGAGAAATTAAATTATATTATTTATGGTCAACATTGATTTTTTTTTAATTAGTATTTTTTATTTTCTTAATATATGTTCTATTTTATTATTTTAAAATGTAATGTAGAACACTTACAAGCATAATAAATTTACTTACTAGAAATTTCTCCTTAAAGTGCAAAGGTACACTGAAGGAATAACAAATTTGGAACTCAATTCATTTGAAAAACTAAATCACTAAACATTAAAAACTCTTATTTCTAATAAAGTAAACATTATATAAAGATCAATCTCTATCAAAGGATAATGACTTGTTTCCCAAGATGCACAACGGGCTTGGCCGCTCTAATCACGCTTTCCCAATTATTGTCAAAATATTTTCCCACCCTATATCATCCCAAAATCCATTCACCAATTTCCTATCCTTCAAAATGTCATTGATATATCTTCCGGTAAATGAAGTTTTGGTTCCATTTTAACATGGAGATGTTTAACATCTCCGGAAGTTTCAAATCTAATAAGAAATTTGTTATCAAGAAATTTGGTGTTAGATAGAAATAGTCAATAAATTTATTTTCTTTAGTTTAATGGAGATAGGGAAATAGTCTGCAAATTTGTTGTTGTTTTCTTTAGTATTATTAAAAGGTTTTTGAAACTCTTAAAAGGGAAGTTGCTAATATTCTGGAATTTCAAGAAAATTAATATACATTTTTTAAAGATAACTAATAGGTTAATTGAAGTTCAATATAATATTCATGTATGAATAGGAATTAAAAAATTTAATGGTGATCCCATGTTTAAAGCCATGATCTACTGGAAGACATAGTTACTCCATTTTCATTACCCAATAAAACATGCATATGTATTGGCTTGTTACGAGATGCACAATACAATTCACATGCATTTGAAATGAATAAAATTTGCCCCATGGTTTAGGACCATGAAGATATTTTTACAGTTGTAATTTCTACTCCATGGATAATATTTATTTTCACTAAGTAATTATATGAAAATGAAACCTGAAATAATAATTCTAAGTCAATAAAAAACTTGGTTTTATTAGTCTACTAATTGGATCTTCTAATTCAAATGAAATTTCAAGTAATGGGATTACAAGTTTTATGGTGCGGTAAAATTCCTGCAATATATTATACGAGACTGGAGACTAAAAGTATGAAACTGCCTAGGACTTGAGAGAAACAAAAAAAATGGATCAGACATTTTATGGGTGGAATTGTTTCGTAGTAAACAAAAAATGTAGCATCAACAAGAAGAAATTTCCCCATCGTGGTCTTGAAGACACAATTTTTTTGCAAAAGAAGACGTAATTACACTAATCACAGTTGAAGAAGAGGGATTGTACCGATATTGACCAACAATTTAACTGTCTCGATTTCGTACTCTTAGCATACTAGGAACCTTGATGACTGCAATAGATAAGGAATATGACAATGACTCCATAGGCACGCGACATGGGTTCTGGTGTATATACATCTGATTTAAGACAAGGCCAGAGCAAGTTGCATTTCCTATCATATTTCTGAGGTGTGGAACATTATCCACATAAGGAAGCACACTCATTACTAACACATCCTTCTTCCCTGGTATTGGAAACTTAGGAGCAACAACATATTCATTCCTAATTTCTAAAATATCACCCATGCTTTTTGTTGATATGCTCAAAAATACCCACAAAATGGAGAAAATTGGGCACCGAGAATCACAAAATAAAATGGAAGTAGAGAGAACATATCCCTCTTCCTGTAAGAGCACACCAGAGTAAGCTGCATATGGTCACAAATTCCAGTGGCAGATTTCATTTAAAATCTCCTATACCCCATAATTTCCAAAATAAGTTGTCCAATTAGTTTAATACTATGTCGTTGATTAGCATCGAGAAAAAATGTTGTCAATTCCTGGATCTGTGACACGATTCCCGTCTCCAATGCCCCAACGATGTCGTGGTCCTCCTGGTGGATCGTTTATTTTATTGGATCATTAATTTATCAATCAAAGATATTGTGAGTCAACAATAATCTTCAAATTATTATACAACATATCATTATGGTAGATGACAAGTAAAATTAAGGTAAAATATAGATTAGAATAGGTAAAATAACATAAGTATGAACACAATTAGGTGGGGGGACTTAGGATGAGATCTCGACTTCTCTGAGAAGAGATACTCTCTACGAGTACTATAGATGTACTGGGTAAAAATCCAAATATCAATATCAGATGAATTATGTAAGAGTTCTATAGATGTATTGGGTACGAATCCAACTAGCAACAAAAATAATCTAAACTTTATGAATCTCGTATTGTTTAGTTTGTACTTCTCTAAGAACTGAAATTGTCTCTACAAATTAAAGTAAGGGAGTCGGAAGTATCATTCCAAAGGGCCCGAGATCTAGGTTATTTCCCATGATCGAACAAAATAGGATAATTATAATGGGTTGCGAAAAAATAATTGATGACCACAAAATCATATTTGTAAAAGAAGATTCTCAAGACATGGTGCCCCAGTTTAAATTAAAATCCAAAAGTGACTTTTTGGTTCCAAAAGAAAATAAAAAGATGGTGTTTCTCATAATCTCAATTGTAGATAAGCCCAAACTTCTAGTTTCCCATTTCTATTTTAGCTTGAGGTGACTGTGGAATCGTTATGTTAACGTTATTTGGACGATTATGTGTGTACAAGGATCATATCCATTAAGAAATTGTGTATATATTGATTGATAATGTGAACCTTCTATATTTTCACTAGAAAATTTTCCTTTAAATTCATGCCATTTTTTGTTGTCATGGATGATTCATTGATGTCAATATCAATTTTCCAGTGATATATATTTTCTGTGTGTGAAGAAAGAAGTGTTTTAGTTGTCGTTTTGTTTAAGAACTCACAGTGCTTGATGATTTTTGTATATTTTCATTTCGATACTCTTAAGTTCAGTTTTGTATGAAGAACATATGACTTCGAAGATGCTTTTTGCATCTCGTAATGAACACTATGGATACTTGTTGTAAAATGGGATCTACAAAATAGTTGAATTAAGACCTTGGTTTGAGGGTTAGTATGCATTTGGAAATTATGTATACTACAAAATCTGCGCAATTCTAAACTAAATCTTTGACTTTGTGGTCAAATTCTATTTGGTTACTCTGCGTATTTTAAGTTGTGAATTGGATCATGCAAAATATTGAAGCTAGGCCCTTGAATTTTGCCTTAGTTTGAAATTTTTCCTTTGGGGAAGAAGACCTTTATTTATTTTAAATGGAAGGTTTGGTTGGTTGGTTTGGAACGAGAAAGATTATTTTGGGTTGGATTAAGGACTTCTAACTTCTTATTGGAAATTGGCTCGTTGGAATATAATATTTTTTTAGTGTCTTCATCTCAATTCCATGTAACTTATTTTTAAATATTAAAAAAATATTAAACTCTTAATTGGGTTTGTTTGGATATAGTGATGCTTATTTTTCCTTTTATTTCTTAATGCATATATATTTTTTTCCATTTATCATTTAAAGACTTGTAAATGATTAATGTTAATTGGTTCATTGGAATGCTATATTTTGTTAGCTTGTCTTCATCTCAATTTTCTGTAACTTATATTTTAAATATTAAAATTTTAATTGGTTGTGTTTGGATATCAAAAATTAAGAGTCATGTGGTAAAGCTTTATTAAAGCGTCTCACTATGGAAAAATGATGTGTTTACGGATGTGCACTATGCAAGAGTAAAGTTTCCACATGGATTTTTTGTCTTGATGTTCTTCTTTTCTTGGTTTTCTTTAGTATTATTAGGTATTACTCATGATGTAATTTCCAAAATTATTTTTGGATGTAATTTCCAAAATCGTCGACGTCATTACATACTCGTGGAAAAGAATAGAACATTGTTAAAACTTTATAATTTTTATATTTTCACCAAAATTTCTAATAAAATCATTGATGTCGTTACATAGTCATGGAAAAGAATTGCACATTTCTAAAACTTTCTAATTTTTGTATTTTCACCCAAATTTCTACTTTTTTACTTTTTCCACGTGTTAAAAAATTGTTGGATAGAGGAGAATGAGATTAAGCCTCTACTATTGGTTGACTCAACTAACCCAAATCCATCCTAAGAACACCTTCAATGTAATTATTAAATAATATAAATCATCACCTATGATTATTATTTAGAAAATTTAATTAAATAAATTTTCCAAATTCCAACCTATTGAACATGTAAATAGATAACATATTAATAAATTAAATGGTATAGAAAGTATACCAAAAATATCTAATTCATATAAAAAAATTATTAACAAAGTATATAATTGTCACGTAGAAAGTTCATTAAAAATATAAATAGATATGATATAGAAAGTTTATATATATATATATATATATATATATATATATATATATATATATATATAATTAACAATAGAATTAATATTATCTAAAACTTAGGTCGTCAAAAATTGCATCCCAAAAACTCTCATTTGATTTGTTTTTTTCATTTCATAATTAATATTAATAATTATTATTTTTATCTAGTTTTTAGATTGATTTTTATACAATTTAGAGTGAATATATTTACTTAACATTACATTACATCAACTCTTATGTATTGAGAAAAAAACCTTTGAACACAATAAAATGTTACTCAACAATATTATAACATAGAAAACCAATACAAAATATATAAAAGTGATATAGAAAATTAATTTTAAAGTATATAAATATGATTGATAAAGTTTTAAAAAAATTATATGTTTTAAAGGTTTATAATATAAGTACTTAATAAAATTTATTATTTTAATTAAAAAAATTACAACTAAGAAAACATCATTTCCTTTTTTTTATTGTATTTTATTACATTTATATCTCATTTTATTTATTCAGTACATTAATTTCTACTAAATTAAAAAAGAAAAATATTAACTTTAATAATATATATTAACAGCTTATGCAACTTATCTACTTGGAGGCATAAATTGTTGCAATCTCGAAATGCTGCTATAGTATATATATTCAAATGCAATAAGAAATCAATATAAAAAAAGAATTGCGAGCAGCGATAGTCCCTACCGGGACTGAAATATTTAAGATTCGTCTAACAATCTAAGCTAGTAGTTTGAAATGAGTTCAACTTAAGCAAATGCTCCCCTAAAATTGTTTGCAGGCTGTGGAGGACGAGCTCCAAAATTTTTGATGTGTATAGAGGATTTTATAATATATTCCCAGGTTGTGGAGGACTTTCTCATATCAATATTTGAAATAAAAAAATAAATTTTCCATGCATTGGGATGAACAGAGCCATGAGCCTCTTACTCGCTTATTATAAGTGTGCCACAAGTGTCTTATAGGCTATGGAGGACTTGCTCGTTTCAATATTTGAAATACAAAAATAAATATGTCCTACATTTAGATTAAAAGAGTCATGAGCCTCTTACTGGCTTATTATAAGTGTGCCATGATTGTCATACAAGGAGGATTTTAATAACAAAATAACAACGAAATTTCCGGCCAAATGCTGAGAGATAGATATAATTCTCACCATCTTGTTGCAACCAAAAAAAAATTATCGTCATCCATAACTGCATGATCTATTTTTCCTAGATAATTATGGAAGGAAACCTATAAACACTTCATAACTGAATGAGCTATTTTTTCTAGGAGTCGTCTAACGAGCCGGAGGAATTGCCCGGACGGTCAAAATTGGCCGGAATCCGGGCCCAAAAAAATTTAAAAATCTTGCAGAAACAGTGTTTGAATCCTGATTTTGACATTGGAAATGGATTCAGCACCATAAAAAACCTGTAAGACACCCAAAATATTAAACTTTGAGAGCTATAACATGGCTTTAGAAAAATTCCTACCGGATTTTTTGAAAATCTTATCGGAATTTTCATGATTTTCAGAGCGATTCCTCTGGCTAGTTAGACTACGGCTTTTTCCTAGATAATTATAAAAGGAAACTTATAAACATTTCAAAAAATTATGCAATAAGGTATATTTCAAACAATTAGGAAATACAGCAGATTGGATGAATGTCCTACAAAGGCCAATTGAATGAAACAACAAAATATAACATCTCCCAAGATAATCCACGAAACTAATCTTGACCCTGGCCATTAATGATGCCATTATCCCCCAAAATTAAGGAAAATTTCATTCAAACCCTCCAGATTGTATTGTATGATATGTAATGAAAGTATTTTATCTTCGAGTTAGTTTCCATATATAAAGCTCATATACTATCTTTGTTGACCCTTCCCGAACCTATGCCAAAAGGTATAAAAATAGAATGGGAGAAGTATTGAACGACCTGTAGCTCCTCTGTATTCACCCCTCCTGAACCTATGTTGAAATGTACAAAAATAGAATGGGAGTGTAGCGACCTCTCCCTCAATTGGAAGGTGGCTTGACATGTCGCCTACTACTGGAACACATGGTGGCAAACTGGCCTGCTACCAGAATGCATGGTATTGTCTAGTTTTATAATTTTATACTTTGTATTATGTAATTTTAAACTTTAATATTTCAATATTCTGTATTATGTAATTTTAAAATTTTTATTATGAAACTTTCTGAAGTAATTTGAGAAAAAATGCAGTCTCATCAGGTTTAAGATGATCAAATCATCAAAGAAGTGTTAATTTTGAATTACTCTCTTAAAACAAGAGAATAAAAGAATAAAATGACACTTCATTGGAATAAAGGATAGTTGGAAGTACATTGAAATACATGATATTTCTTGAAAAACACTACATGCACTCCACGTATTTGTGGTTGTGGCTCCAAGTAATTCCAAAATGCACCTAAAAAAACAACACTAATGTTTCTTTTATTTCAATGGCAGTTCCTTCGCCATAGGCTTTCTGGTTTGGATGTAATGCGAACAACACCAGCAATACTTCTTTTATTTCAATGGCAGTGCCCAGGTGAAGCTAGTCTACTGTAGGAAGGCAGTCAATCCAAAATATAAGGCCAGTGAACCATATTTTCGTTTTCTTGTATGAAGAACAAGGAAAGCATATACAAATCATCCATGATTGAGTGTTCCAAGATTAAAATAATTACAAAACAAACGCACAGCAGAAACACCAGCAAACGTGAGACAAGCTCACTCAACACAATGAATTTAATCGCTCAATTACATCACACTTATATAGGGAACTGCACTCACCTAATCCTCCTGGAAACGAGGAAACAAACCTGAATATGTGCAACCAATTCCTAATTACACCCTCTCGTTCAACCACTCACAACTAATTCTATTTCTTCATTATTCTCACATCCTCCCTTAATGGAGAAATGGATTTTCTACAATACCTAACTGACTTCTAAAAACTTCAAATTTGATTTTACCAAGGGGCTTAGTAAATATATCAGCCATATTATCCTTGGTGTTACAAAATATCAATTCAATTTCATTTGACTCAATTTTCTCACGTACAAAGTGGTACTGTAACTCAACGTGTTTTGTTCTAGCATGGTAAACTGGATTATGTGCTAATTTGATAGCACTCTAATTATCACAATTGATACATGTTGAACCACTTTGCGCCTCTTCAAGATCTGCAAGAATTCTCCGCAACCAAATAGCTTCACAGGTGGCATTGGTCAAAGCTTTGTACTCTGATTTTGTTGATGATAAAGAAACAGTTGGCTGTTTCTTACTACTCCAAGATACGACCCCTGATCCAATATGAAATGCATAGCCAGAGGTAGATCGTCTGTCATCTGGATTTCCTGCCCAATCTGAATAAGAAAAACCTGTCAGTGCAACATCAGATTCATCAGTATACATAATACCTAAATTCACTGTTCCCTTTAAGTATCGGAGAACTTTCTTTGCAGCATTCCAGTGATTTCCTGAAGTCTTAGCCATGAATTGACTAAGGATACTGACTGAGTATGCAATGTCTGGTCTGGTAGTGGTGAGATAGTTCAAACTTCCCACTAACTGACGATATAATGTTCCATCTGCATCTTTCGATCCATCTTCTTTGTACAACTTTGCATTCTGTTCTAAGGGAGTTGACATAGCTTTGCAATCTGTCATATTGAACTTTTTAAGAATCTCCTTAGTATATTTGCTTTGAGTGATCAAAGTTTTACCAGGCTCTCTCCATACCTCAATTCCTAAACAGTAATGCAATTCACCGAAATCTTTCATTTCAAATTCCTGTGACAACTGAACTTTAATTTCTTCAATTAACTTGTGAGCACTCCCTGTGATTATGAGATCATCCACATACAAAGATATTAAAGCAACATTTCCTTTTTCATCTTTCTTAACATACAAGTTAGGATCATTTTTGCTTTTCACAAATCCATTCTGAAGAAAGAAGGTATCAATCTTTACATACCATGATCTCGGTGCTTGTTTCAAACCATACAATGCCTTTCTTAACCTGCAAACCAGATGCTCCTGTCCCTGTTTGACAAACCCTTCAGGTTGAACCAAATAAACTTCTTCCTTTAAATCACCATTTAGAAAAGCAGATTTGACATCCAATTGATATATATTCCAATTATGTTTTGTGGCTAAGGCAATCAGTAATCTAATTGTATTCAACTTAGCTACTGGTGCAAAAGTGTCTTCATAATCAATTCCCTCCTTTTGAGCATATCCTTTTGCTACTAATCTTGCCTTAAATTTATCAATTGTACCATCGGCTTTAAATTTCAATTTGTACAACCATTTGCTTCCAATTGGAACTTTATTTTCAGGAAGTTCCACTAATTCCCATGTTTGATTTTTCATAAGAGAAGCATACTCATCATTCATAGCATTAATCCATGGTTCATGTTGTTTAGCCTGCTCATAGTCAATTGGTTCTTCAACATTCATTATATTAGACATTAAGGCATAGTCTCTATACCTTGCAGGAAGCTGAGTCTGTCGGGACGATCTTCTTGGTGCTTCAATGCCTGTGGGTGTTCCATCCATGATTCGTCGGCTTTGAGGTGAATCACCCCCTTGTGATGACTCACTGCTGCTAGATGTGCTCATACTGCTGCTTTCATCCTGATCCTGTACCTGTACCTGTACCTGTTCCTGTTCCTGCTTAATCAAAGTATCAAGTTTGACATGTGCGTCATTAGATATATGCCATGCATCATTCTTTGTATTACTTTTATCAGCCTGCTCATGAAACAACACATCACGACTAGCAAATAGTTTATGGGAACTTGGATCAAACAATTTATAGGCCTTCTGATCCGTACAATATCCAATGAAAACACACTTGATTGACTTGGCATCAAGTTTTCTTCTGTTAGCCTTAGGAATATGAGCAAAATCAGTACATCCAAAGACTTTGAAATGACTCACATCAGGTTTATAACCATGAAGAACCTCAAAAGGAGTTTGAAAAACTAATTGCTTAGTGGGACATCGATTCTTCAAATAAACAGCAGTGTTAATGGCTTCTGCCCAGAAACCATTGGAAATATTCTTACCTTGCAGCATACTACGAGCAGATTCCACCAAGGTTCTATTCCATCGCTCAGCAACACCATTTTGCTGAGGGGTATGTGGCACTGTGAACTGTTGTTTAATTCCATTAGATTTACAATAGGTGTTAAATGCTTTTGACTTATATTCACCCCCTTGATCAGATCTGAGTATTTTAATGCACTTTCCTGTTTGTTTTTCCACCATAGTTCGAAACTCTTTAAAATACTCAAATATGTCACTTTTCCTTCTAATGAAATATACCCAGGTATACCTAGATCTATCATCAATAAAAATAACAAAGTATGAAGCACCACCAAAAGACCTAGTTTGCATAGGTCCACATACATCAGTGTGAATTAATTCAAGTATATCATACTTTCGTTTCTCAGTATGAACCGGAAACTCTTCTCTATGCTGCTTACCAAGTGCACAAGCTTCACATGGTAAATGTTCACACTTCATAACAGGAAGACCTTCAACCATTGATTTCCTTTGCAACAACGATAAATCATTGTAATTTAGGTGCCCATACATGTGATGCCATAATTCTGCTGTCGATGTCTCTTTGGATGTCAATGCAACATGGCGCTTCACTGTCACATCCAATCTGTATAATCCTCCAACCCTGGTACCTGTAGAAACAACCCTGTAGTGGTCCTGAACATCTTTCACAATACACCCCAATTTACCAAATTCAACTTTTAAATGATTATCAGTGATAGTGGAAACAGATATCAAATTCTTTTTAAGAGCAGGTACATACATCACATTATGAATCTGTCGCATTTGTCCATTAGGTAAGTACACATTTATTATGCCATAGCCTTGAACTTTAAGTGACCTGTCATCTCCTAGGTAAATGTGTGTACCATCAGATTTTTCATAATATTTATCATACCATTCTTTATTACAAGTCATGTGTGCAGATGCACCAGAATCGATGAACCATGCATTCTCATCATCAGTTTCAGCAGACAATGCAGCATCAGAAAGAAATAACTTAAGATTTTTAAATCCATCATTCACTGAGGTGTCTTTGTTTATGTAATTTCCATTATGCCTTCTATGTCTTTGATTTGATTCATTATTCTTTCTCCTATAGCAATCTTTAGCCAGATGTCCAGGTTTTCCACAATAATCACATTCAATGTTCTTCTTAACATAAGAATCAGGAGGTGCCATACCTTTCTGTTTTGCTTGAAATCGGCCTCTGTTCCTGTCCCATGGTCTCCCTCGGAATGGTCGTTTGCCTCTTGCAGTCAAAGCCAAATCAGAACCATTTGACTCCAGGTCAAAATTTTTCATGCGCTCTTCTTCTTGAAGAAGAATTCCAGTCAATTCTTCAAATGTAGGAGGTGTCGGTCTAGCTGAGAGAGCTGAAATAAATACTTTATAGTCTGGAACTAACCCCTTTAAAGCAACAGTTACCAAGTCTGTACTAGACACCTTTTCACCAATATCACCTAGTTTATCACTCAGGTCTTTAATTCGGGAAACAAAGTTGCTAATTGTCTCATGGGCTTCCATTTTAATAGATAGCAACTTTGTTTTTAAAAATAAAATACGGTTTGCATTAGTCGTTTCATACAAACCTTTAAGCGTGTCCCAAGTCGCCTTGGAAGTTTCACAGTCCCGAATGTGAGGAATAATATTGTCCTTCACTGACATGCGTAGCAGCACCCTTGCTTTCATTTCACGCTTCTCCCAATCTTGAGTGGCAGCAGGAGGTTGAGGCTTGGGCTCGTCACCTTTGACAATCGTCCAGAGATTGTATGCCTCCAGTACAGTTATGAGCTTAAATTTCCAGTTGACATAATTTTCTCCATCAAGTTTTGAAGACTTATTTAAATATGTATCTGCAAGGGGATTAGCCATTTCTCCACGAATGACCAAATTCAAAAAAAAAATGCAAGCTTTTCTCACACTCTATTTAGTTTGATGTTTTTTTTTTAAAAAAACTTCAAACAAAACTTGCAAACTTTTTTAAAATACTCAGAACAAATATAAATTTGTTCAACCTCCAAGCAAAAAAAAACAATAAAATGCCTTTAAGATTCGCTGCCACACAAAACTGTTGCACTTAACACAGGTCGACTGATAGAAGAATCAAATAGGCAACAACCGAAATCATAAATGAAATAAGACAGGCTCATCGACAATGCACGAATCTGTCAGGAGAGGCGCAAAGGTTGAAGTGGGTGTTTCCAATCTTCGACCTATGAATGTTACCGTCCACGCAGATGTATGTGGGAAAGATCCGCTCCAACCACAGCAAAAAAAAAAATACCGGAACTGTGGTGGGGTGAGAGAGAGGCACGAACTCTCGACCTATGAAATTTGCTGACAGCGTTTAAAAACTGATATCTATTGCTGACTCAATGTGATAACGAATTCAGCACTTTAAAAACACTTTAAATAATTTTGCTGACAGCGTTTAAAAAAAAAACTTGTTCAGTTCGATTTCAATTCAAACCGATTTTTCTTTGCCGGTGCTCAGCAAAAAACACCACGCACAGGAAACTCGACTTTTGGCAGGGTGATGCCTCCACGCACTTCACGAACACCGCACAGCTGAAAAAATACCTCCGTCTTGATTCCGGCAGATGCACGCTTATGATGGAAATTCTTGACAGGAGCATCAATTAAATAATCGGATCTCTGCTGTGTATAACCCCACGCTAGGAAATTCTTGGACTGCACGTACGCTGAGAAGGAGGGAGCAGCAATCATGTGCTGCTCAAATTCCCACGTGAGCTGCACCTACAGCAACGCTGGTTTAAAAACTCGGATGAAACAATACGCTGTTTGGAAACGCTCTTGGATGGTCTGCTCTTTGCTTGGACGCAGGTTGGGCAACTTCGCTCTGCGCACACTCTAATGGCAGATCACTGCCCGCGAAGAGAAGAGAGGCGCAGACAGCATAAATAGCTCTGATACCAAATTACAAAACAAACGCACAGCAGAAACACCAACAAACGTGAGACAAGCTCACTCAACACAATGAATTTAATCGCTCAATTACATCATACTTATATAGGGAACTGCACTCACCTAATCCTCCTGGAAACGAGGAAACAAACCTGAATATGTGCAACCAATTCCTAATTACACCCTCTCGTTCAACCACTCACAACTAATTCTATTTCTGCATTATTCTCACAAAAATCTATACAAAGTTGCAGATCCAGTTCGAGAAGGACATCTTATACACATTGCTGAAACCTTGTCAATGGCCCTTGGAGCACATTCTATCGCTACTTCTATTGAACCTTTCATTCGTATATCTCATCGATCCTGGTTGGGTCAATACATTTTCAGGCGACATAGTCAATACGCGTTATGCATGTTCTTCATTAAAAGAAATGAAAAGTGTGCATTTTTCTTGAAGATGGAGGTTGGTTGCTTTCTCGTAGTAACAAAAATAAACAAATTGGAACTTGGCAGTAAAATACGAAAGGAAATATTTAGTAAAGAGTTTGAAATAGGAAAAAACTATATAGTCGGCATAAGGTAAGTTTGGCCATATGGATAAATGAGGAAATTGATTAAATGTTGCATTCCGAATATTTCTTTTTATAGACAGCATGGTCTACACAATATCATACCAATAACAACAAGCAATCAACTCAGTAGAAAGAAACGACACAATTTCAAATATTTTTGAAAGGAAAAATTATATTTTTCAGTACTTTAACTCACAAGGTTGCCTCAATTTGTCGTTCGTTCCTTGCTGTTTCTATGAGCACAATGAAACAAATGATGGATCCATTCTGAAATTCCCTCAAATGGATCAAAGGATGGACCATTTTGAATGACCTCCGTCAAATGTGAGACAAATGATGGATCCATTCTCAAATCCCCACAACACTGAGACCAAAGGATGGACCATTTTGAATGACCTCCGTCAAATGTGATATAGCTGGATGAAGACGTGAACAACAATGAGAACCAACATTTGAGAGTTGGAACATGGGCACAGTAAACATTGATATGAATCCAACTCATTTCCCACAGGTGTCTTTTCACCGCCCAGATCAATTCAAGCAGCCAAACCTGGCAGAAAAACATAGTTATTTGGATCCACAGCTACTTTAATCCAGATCAATTCAAGTAGCCAAACCTGGTGGAAAAACATAGTTACTATGGATCCCATCTGCTTTAATCCGCTGATCGACATAGAGTTAATGCCGTCGATCTAGGTTCCATTCATTATCATCAGTAGCTGGAGTTGTTTTTTTTTAGCAGCTATGAGATGCCTGCCATATGGCTAACATGCCAATAGCCATGCAGATAGTGAGTTACAGTACACCCTTTCCGATCATTCCGATCACTATATAATAAGAAAGTTTGGCTATTTTTTAACATCAACATTAAATGCTTTGAAATTAATGTTATGCACACTAGCATTAATTCAAGTTTTCAAGTTTTTTCAATTAATTGAGAATGGTTATCCTAAGTTTTATCAAAATTATAAAGTCTTCCCGGCAATAAGAGGTACAATATAAAATTTTGGATAAAAATTAGTTTAGCACATTATAATTTTTTAAGCATTGGGTTAAAGCATCAATGTACTACTCGACGAAAGCCATTTAATACTAAATTGTCGATTATCGACCGTTATAGTCCCTCTACGCCAAAGGCAGGGACTACTAAAGAGTAGAACACATATTTAAAGAAATTTAAATATAATGTTTATTTCTTGTATTTTATTTTATTTAAATATCAATTTAGTTTTAATAAATTATTCAATTAAAGTAAGATCACTAAGGAGTAAATTTCTTTTGATTTGATTTATAAAATATTATTACATAAATATATTATTTTTAAAAGTCCAACCTCCATTTTATATATATATATATATATATATATATATATATATATATATATATATATATATATATATATATATATATATATATATATATATATATATATATATATATATATATATATATATATATATATATAAAATACCTTATACCTAAATATTATAAATTATAAAATGATTAGAACCATAAATTATAATTACTTTATAGATAATGCAAATACCTTAAAATGATTCATTTTGATAAGTATTTTTAAAACTTGATTAAACAAAATTTCCAAATATCAATCTATGTAAATATGTATTTTTTTTTTTAAATTAAGTTGTAGTGTGAGAAATTGATAATTGTATGTTACATAAGTAATACTTTGAATATACATATAAACTAACTAACGAATATATTTACTTTTAAAATTATTGTATAATTATTTCGAATGGAGTGTTTATGATGCAGAAGGGGTAGTAGGTTGTCACCACTCCACCTAGACAAGAAGTTCATGACATGGAGGCTTACCCCTATGAAGTGTTCTATGATCACACTATCCAGCTTGATCACTCGGCTAATGTGAGCCAATTTTAATTCATAGGAATTCATGACTAATCATTATCATTTGTATTGAATGTATATTATCTTTCCAGGTTACTTGTCAAGCCTTTTCTCATTTGATGATCATTCCCACTCAAATGCAGCCTATGACATCCTCCTTCACAGTGAAATTCATGATTAGTGTTGTTAAGCACCAGAGCCCCCCATATATGGCTCCCATATCAGCATCCACTAATTTGAATTTGGGTCACTAGCCAAACCACCTCCTCATTACATGGCTATGCCCTACTCTTTTATTCTTGGTTTACAATGTTTTCTCTGGAATTAATAAGTCCTCCCTCCCCATCTAGAGTTTTGGTAGCATTTTCGAATTCTTAGTCTAGTACAGAGGACCAACCCATCTATTTCCCTCTTCCTATAGGTTCGATGCTCTTGGTATTTCCTTTTCTTTTGGATCCTCATGCATGCGAAAAAAAGGTTTATATGGACTATGTACACCTTCAGCTGGAGCACTCTTAACAACCTCTTGTTCGAATAACTAGATCTATTTTTTTTTATTTTATATAAATTATCTTCTACTATATTTTTCACTATATTTTGTGTTTGATTCACTTTTTGTTCTTCTTGGCTTGCTCACATATTTCTGTGCTTTGTATTTGGTTTGTATAAAGTTTGTATGCCTTCCTTTTCTTGTTTCTCCAATGGAAATGATGTCTTCCTATTTACTCCCTCCTGAGATGGCTAATATCTATCATGAACCACTGATTGTTTTCTCCCTTACTAGAACTTGGACTCCTTTTTCACCTCATCACTTGGCTCTTTCCCTTCTACATGTGGCCCATCTTTTTGAGTGTGCCACTCGTACTCTCCCCCCATTAATAGATTTCTCTCAAATCCTTGTTGGGCCTCCAGCCTTTCCTCTTCGACATTCCCATTTTGCAAGGGAAAGCTCCTACCATGAGAATTCCTCACGTGTAGACTCACATAACCACCATCACTTAGAGGAAATAGTTACTAGGTTTTGGGAACTCACCCCAATCTGCATCTAGTGGAATCTCACCCTTATGGAATCAGAAGGATCCACTTAGTGGAATCAAATTTTAGATACAAAGGTTCTTTAAAAATATATATATTGGGCTCCAGATTTTTAACACATAAACTATCCATTCAACCAATACAGGTAAACCATTAACCTGTATTGGCATTTGAATTTTCTCATCAAAAAAATCCTCATGGACTGATTTAAGCATCGAGTAGACATCCTATATTGTTTGGAGAATTTTCATCATCTTATGAGGGACCTGGACCAACATATTTATCGCATAAAGTAGTACCTTGGTATCCCTCCCCTAGTAGGAAGCACCAATTCCAATAATAAGGACCCCATTCAAATTGAAGCTACGAACTATGTTCTCTCTACTTAGTCTTATGCTATGCTCTTGATTATTTTGTTTTCTAGTATCCAAATCTATCTTAATGGCTAATGTGGCATGTTTTTAATATATGTATAATCAATTTGGTTTTCTGAGAACTATTCCCTCTTATGCCTCTCTACGGTAAAAGAGATTTGTTATACTTCAATATCCCTAGTGAAAGAATGAACCAAAGTATCTATAATATCCATGTAAACTCTTGTTTATATGGAAACACAATATTTAACCCAAAAAAGTATAGTACAATTAAATATTAAATAAAAATAACTAGCTATTTTTTTTTGGTAAGTAGAAGAATCGAAAACTAGCTTCGGCTCGTACTTAATTAACACTAAGTGGTTTCTAGTTTCTACCACTATATCAATTTCTACCTATATATATCTTAGGTACCCACATTTTACCCTACAAGAAAAAAAGGTAAATCATAGTTTGAACTGATAACCTTTGCATAAAGAGTTCCTTAACAACATACCCTGTCACCAAGCCATAATTAACCAATTTAATTAAATAAATATTAATGAAATATTTTTATACAAAAATGATAAACTATCATAACCGTAAATTATATCAATCAATTAATGTACATATTCATACTAGTATTAATACTAATACTAATAATTATAAATATTACTAATAATTTTATTTTTTAATGTAAAGACAATATTCTATTGAATCAAAATATGTGCTTAGATCACAGCCAGTATAACAGGTGAGTACAATGAAAATCATTTAATTCACACTATGCCTATAGCCTCATGATATTTGTTATTATTAATATCTATTAGCCATTATACTATCCTAAAGGACATTGTGTTGTTGGAGGTGAAGATTCTACAAAAGACTTGTACATACAGATAAAATTTACACTACATCAAAGATCCATTGTTAAGGAATAATTGTGAGGGAAGGAATAACATTTCTCATTAGGACTCACACATCCAATTTCACAACTTTATTTTCAAGATCATTTGTAGAAAAATTGTTCATTTTCCACTCATGAAAGAATCTAATAGTGGAGGATACTAATTTCAAGTTCTTGATTCGATCAATAATTCTTGGCAACATGCAATCCTAAGGTCAAAGTCCATGAACAAGGTTATGGATAATTGACTAAAAATCTCCCTACACCACCAAATCTTCAATGTTTTCATATTTATCTAGAAGGAGCTCTTACAGTAATGCATATGTCCTTGTCACATTATTCACGTAGTTTCTTAATACCTAATTATGCTCAATTGTGTTTTTTCCATCAAGGTTGAGAACAAACCCTCCTCCTCCAACCACCTCCTACAAAAAAGTTACCAATCTAACAATAACTATACCAATTTCTTGTTTTTATAGAGGTCACAAAAGATCATTATTTTCATGTTGATTTCCAAAAGTGTTGATGCAAAATCAATTTTTTTTTTACCATATTTTTGACATTTTATATTTTCTTATGTATTGAGTATGAAAAATTTTTTAATGACAAAAAATACACATTTTGCACATAGATATAATTAAAAAAATACATATTTCACTTTTTTTGCTAAAAATGACATCTTAAATAAATAATTTTTATGAAAAAATTTAGTAAATGCCAATTTCAAGAATTGTTTACGAATTTTGTGTCCAAAGATGATAACAATTGAGGTTTTTTTTTCAAAACTAATGTTTCACATAAAATTTAAACTAACAATAGCAAAAAAAATATTAAATATAAATAAAACAAGTTTAACAAAAAAGAATCAAAATAAAAAAGTAGTTTTTTATTTTTATTTTTTAAAGTAAAAAAAAATAATACAAAAGAAAAAAAATAAATGAAAACAAAATTTGGAAAAAAGAAATAACAAAAAGTGAGAAATAATTAAATAAATAATTAAAACATTATAAGCATGTTAAAAATAAAATTTATTTAAAATAAATCAGAAAACACAATTGAAAAAAAAATTATTAAAAAAATAAAAAATAAAAAATTAAATCAACTATTAAAAAAAATAAAAATAAATTTAAAATGTTACTAGAAATGTAAAAATTAAAAAGTGCTATATAGTAGATAGTACATGTCGCTCAATCTAAATATAACTAAAATAAAGTAGAATACAACAAAACAACAAGGCAATTTCAATTAGGAAAAACAAATTAATGGTATTTGATGCATATATATATATATATATATATATATATATATATATATATATATATATATATATATATATATATATATATATATATATATATATATATATATTATCATTACTTGATGTTAGTGAATAAAATATTTTAAAAGAGATGTGCTCAAGCGATGCTACATTATAGTTGACCTGTATCACTTATTTTAAAATAGATAAATTAAAGTAAAAAAAATAAAAAAATAAATATTTCATCGATAGTTTATATTTCGTTATATTTAAAATTACCTTTGTGTTCACTTGTTTCTAGAGTCTAAAGATCATTGTCACTATTATTTGTAGTTTCTCTTGTACAAAAAAATAATGTGTTAGAATCACAAACCAAATATTTTACTTGTCTATAGACCAAACACATATTAGTTAGAAAATAATATGATGTCCTTCAATACTATAATTCAATTTTGAATACTCAATGCATATGGTAGTTCTTTTACAAATATCAACATCTTCAAGAAATATACAAAAATTCAATATGTTCAAGCGAAAAACATAATATGATTCAATACTCAATAAGGTAATCATGCTGGTTTGCATAAGAAAATAGCATAATACAATATCGAAGAACGATTAATTACTCAACCTAATTATACAATCACTTGTTGGGTGCAAAGTAACTTCTATCTTGATGCTTGAATCCCCAATGCATAAGGAACCTCTTTTAATAATATCAACACCTTCAAAAAAGAAATATCATATTCTTCAATATGTTAAAGCAAAAAAAATAAAATGCTTCAATACTCAATAAGATAATCATGCTTGTTTTCATAAGAAAATAACATAATAATACATCCGAGAAGAATTAATTACTGATGCTACTTATACAATCGTTTGTTGGGTGCAAAGTAGCTAGCATCTTCTCACTTGAATCCTCAATGCATATGGGAGATCATTTACTATTATCAACACTTTCAAGAAAGAAATATGGCGGGGATACTTTGAGGAATGAGTGTATTAATGTGTTTTAAATGAAACAATAATAATTTTGTTTTACGGACTACACAACTTCACTTTCAAATTAATTAAAAGGTAACTTTTCTTGGGGATTCACATTAACTATGGTTATAGCCAGGGTTTGACCTTTGTCAATTCATAGGGTTTTTTTCACCCTGTCACGATCTTCGTCCCATTATTTTGTTTTTTCGGAGGGTTTTCATGAAGATTTACTTTGCCTCGATGACGTCCCTTACCTGGCTATGAAATGCACATTACCCTTGTTACTGTAAGAGTAAGCGTGTTTTGGTTCTCCGTTATAGTTGGTGTGTTTTTGGATTATGATGCCCTTCATCCGTCTGTTCTTCTGTATTTGGATTCGCTGCTTTGTTGGTAATTTCATAGGGTTCTTCCCATTGTCACTTTCATACTTTCTAACAAATTTTTGTTCTTAGTTGAACTGGGTATGCCGTTTTTCTAAGGATGGGTTTGAATTCTACAGGTCTCTATACCTTTATGGCACTTTAAGAACCCTCCACACATGTAATAATGTCAATTTCCAATTATAAATTGGAACCCTTTTCTCCATTCTTCTAACCCTCTCTACTACATTAAACATTTGGCTTAATTTTTCCTTCCGCGGTGGTTTCGAGCTCACTAAATCCTTACTGTCATAGATTGCGTCTTACTTCAGGTAATTTTTAGGATTTTTCCCTCTTTTATAGTTCTTTGCTTCCTTCAATAAATAGTTTTCTTATTATTTGTTGTATTGTTGTTGCAGGTTCAAGAACTTGGTGGAAGTCACCTGAAAATCTTGCTTTATTCATGGCTACAACTAAAATAGGGTAGGGTATTTCATGTATATCTTGCGGTGTATTCAATTTGTAGGGTTTAATACAAGAAGCCCATAAGGGTCTTGCTTTTGCTGTAGTCGTTGTGTTCTTTCTCTGTACTTATCATTTCATGGCCTTATAAAGTAATGGTTTTTTTTCTTTTGTTGATATGTTTATTCTAGGTTGGTGTCAGATATCACTTGTATCAATGTTTTGAACCTTTGCCATTGTAATATCATTTCGAGGGTGTGGACAATTTCGACCCACATGATGCTTGTATAACTTGAGGGTTTCCAGATGAGGGCCACACTATCTTGTTTCTAGGATTTAGGTGTTTATATATTTAAGATTGAATATTTTCTTTGATGTAAAAATGTATTTGATAAACATGAATTATGCCTGTATGTTCGTCTGTTGAATGCTTTGTCTTCAGTATTTTAATAGTAGTTGTTTCTTTAATGTTCAATATTGATGAGCTTTCTAACTTGTTCTTGTTCTTGTTCAATTTTAATTAATGAGGGTTATTCCACATGAAGTTCATAATTTATATACTACACAGTGCTATGATGATACATAGATTTGTAATCTTAAAAAAAAATTAACGAATTCAACAGTTGCTATCCAAATGCACACACACAGATTTTGCTTGTAAATATTACTTTTGTTTTCTTCTTTTCCTCCTTGATGGCAGAACCCTGACTTCATGGTTTTTGGTTTGGATTTAAGCCTTTCTGAAATTACACACAGTTGGGAATATGCTTTTCAGTTTCATAACAAATTGTGAACCAATTATTCAATTAATTACTATCCTACTAGAACTAAATATTCAACTAATTCTAAGCTATTGTTATTCGAGTCTGTAAATTTTAATTAGCTGTGTCAGCCCAGTAACTTAAAAAAAGATAATTAAAAATATAAAAGAAAATTAACAATTGAAGCTTTAACTTTTTAGTTGGATGCTCCTGTATCAGACTCCCGGGGTAGATTAAATTCACGGCTCCTGTCTATGAGATACTCAATATAATACCCTACGTTCTGAATTTGGGTAGCATCCAACCAAGAAAAATCCTCTAGAGGATGGTCCTTCCATTTGAATAGGTATTCTAAATACTCCTTGTTGCACATTTTTCTCGCCACCTCTGTATCCAAAATTCGTTCAATTTCGAAAGGCTGTGCTGGAGGCATTTGCTTTATCCAACCTTCTTCCTTTCCTTCGGTGTCTTGTGTTCATCTCTCCAAACTGTCTTCATCATCAACAATAATGTATGGATATAGGTCCGCCACATTAAAAATGGGCGAGATTCCTATACCTCGGGGTAACTGCAATTCATAGGCATTTGCGGAAAACTTCTAAAGAATTCAGCAAGGTCCAACTTTTTTCATCTTCAAATTGTTGATTCGCCTCTTGGAAAACTTTCCTCTCGAAAATGGTCTAGTACCAGGTCTCCTACTTCAAATTTTACCTCCCGTCTCTTCAGATATGCTCGCTACTTATATTTCTGGCTGCTGTCCTGTAGTTTTAGCTTGACCTGTTCATGTAGATAGTTGATTTCTTTTGTG
This sequence comes from Pinus albicaulis, assembly GCA_034641835.2. Lineage (NCBI taxonomy): Eukaryota > Viridiplantae > Streptophyta > Pinopsida > Pinales > Pinaceae > Pinus > Pinus albicaulis. The sequence continues at coordinate 1,337,507,353 of CM076575.1, forward strand.
AAATCTTTGTCGTCGGCATTCTTGCATTATAATTGATCCAAATACCACATTTCAAATACTCCTCGTGGGTGGATTCCATATAGGATTTTGAAAGGACTTCTACTCGTACTCCTGTTGGGCGAGTCATTATAAGCAAACTCCGCTTGTGCAAGCACATGATCCCACTATCTAGAGTTTTCACCAACTAGGCTCCTCAGTAAATTTTCTAGGCTTCTGTTCATAGCTTCAATTTTCCCATCTGTCTATGGATCATAAGAAGAACTGAAATTTAATTTGCTGTCTAGCTTCTTCCACAATGTGCGCTAGAAATGGCCCGTGAATTTCAAGTCTCTGTCTAAAATGATGGACTTCGGCAAGCCATGTAATCTAACTATCTATTTAAAGAAAATGTGTGTGACATGTGTGGTATCGCTTGTATTTCTACATGGAATTAAATATGCTAGTTTGGTGAAACATTCCACCACTACCATGATAGAGTCGAATCCCCATTGTGTCCTTGGTAGACCCAAGACAAAGTCCAAGCCAACTGAGTCCTAAGGCCTACTCAGAAAAGGTAAAGGTGTATACAATCCCACATTTTTATTGTGTCCCTTGACATGTTGACACACTTTACACCTTACCATGAATCTTTGCACATATCTTCGCATCTTCAGCTAGTAATAAAAATGACTTAACTATTCCAGGGTCTTATCTATGCCAAAATGTGTAGCCAAACCTCCACTGTGATTTTCCTAGATTAAATTCTCTTGCATAGAGCATTCTAGGATACACAATTGTCCCCCTTTGAAAAACAACCCCTCTTGCATGTTATAGTCAACCATGGGCTATTTTTTCTCAAAAGTGGGTTTTGGCAGGTTTCATAAGCTTCGATAAATTCAACATCCATTTCATACAAATATCTAAGATGTTAAAATCCAAACACCTATACGGTGCTCTCTTGAAAAATCAAACTCCTCCTACTTAGTGCATCTGCCACTTTCTTTACCTGACCACTGATGTGTTTCAAAACAAAAGAAAAACTTTGCAAATAATCCACTCACTTTACGTTTTTATGATTTAGCTTATACTGTTGCATAATATATTGGAACGTAAAATTGTCTGAAGACAAGACAAATTCACTAGCCAACAAATTATGTCTCCAATGCTTCACTGCTTGGACAACTACATAAAATTCTTTTTCATATGATGAATATTTTTTCCTCGCCTCATTCAGTTTCTCGCTGAAGTATGCTACTAGCTTATCTTCCTGGTTGAGTACTGCTCCAATGGTTGTTCCACTGGCATCACAACGAAATTGAAAAAGTTTGTTGAAATATGGTAACTTTCAGATTGGTTTTTCTGTAATATTTTTCTTCAAAAATTGAAAAATCCTCTCAACATATTCTGTCCACTGAAAAGGCTAGTTTTCCTTCTTAATGGTATCCAACATCGGTGCACAAATTCCAATAAAATTCTTCATAAAATTTTGGTAAAAACTTGCCAATCCGTGAAAACTTCTCACTTCAAACAAACTCTTGGGAGATGGCCAGCTAATTATAGATGCAACCTTCTATGGGTCCATCTTCAATTCATTCTGAGAAATTACAAAGCCTAAGTAAATTAACTCCTTAAAAAAAGAAATTTTTTTAAGATTGATCAACAACTTATTCTACTGTAATTTTTTTAACACATACCTGGCATGCCAAAAATGTTCCTCTTTAGTCTTGCTGAAAATGAGTATATCATCCTAATATACTATCACAAAATTTCCAATGTATTCTTTGAACATCTTGTTCATCAATCACATGAATGTGCTGGGTGCATTACTCTACCCAAATGTCATAAACAACCACTCATACAAACCTTCATTTGTCTTAAATGTTGTCTTCCACTCGTCACCCTCCTAATCCTGATCTGGTGATAGTCTCTTTTTAGATCTATCTTTGAAAAATACACTGATCCACTCAAGCAATCCATCATATCATCCATCTGGGGTAAAGGAAACATGTGCCTGATGGTGATCTTATTTATTACTCGAGAGTCAGTGCACATTTGCCACTCACCTCCTTTCCTGGGAGCTAAAACAGTCAGAACAACACAAGGACTTAAACTCTCTCATATGAATCCCTTATCTAACAAGTCCTGTACTTGTTTTTTGATTTCATCATTGTCCTTTGGACTCATTCGGTATGTAGCCTTGTTTGGAAAACTAGCTCCTTGAATAAAATAAATATGGTGACTAATGCTCCGTTTTGGTGGTAATTTATCTGGTAGATCATCTACCAGGATATCACTAAAATATTGCAGCATGTCCTGTATTTTTATGGGAAAAAAAGTGATTTCTGTATGCATTAATACTAATTTAGGCCTTCGTACGACTACATAATTTTTCTCATCATCCTTCATCAGTCGTAGAAACTCTTTCCCACCTAACAATAGTGTTTTTGTACCAATACTTTCTGTATTCTCTTCTCCATTCATGGGCGCTAGCATATGCTTTATCCCATCCTTCACGGATCTGTAACAGTTCTTCTCCCCATCATGGACAACCTTTCTATCATATTGCCATGGTCTGTTCAGCAGAATATGACACACGTCCATGGGCATGATATCACATGTAATTTTTTCCTTATACTTGCCAATATGAAACTCCACTTCACACTACTCATAAACCAGCAGTTGGTGTCCTTTCTGTAACCATGACACCTTATATGGAGTTGGGTGCTTCAGTTTCTTTAAACCCAAATTTTCCACCATTTAGTGGCTACCAAGTTATCAGTGCTTCTACTGTCTATAATCAGCTTAGAGCACTTTCCATGGGACTTGCACACGGTTCTGAATAACACTTTCTTCTGCGTTAGGTCAGCTTCTTCCTTAGTTGGTTTTAGTAGGACCTTGTTCAAAGCCAAGGCTTCTCCTATTTTAGGTGCATTTTCCACTTCCTGTGGTGCTGCCTCTGCTTCTTCAGGTTGAGCAAAATAGGCTCCCCTTTGTCTAGCTAGTTGATTTTCAGGACATTCAAAAGACCTGTGTTCCCATTTGTGACACTTGTAACACTGATAATAATTTCCTCTGCCTCTGCCACTACCTCTTCCCCACTAGTATGGCCTTCCACCTCTGGCGTTACCTTCCTTCTTAGCTTCTCCTGAACTCTTTGAAATAGTGCCCTCTTAATTGTTGTTAGTAGTTCTACCTCTACCATAGGACTGTCCTCTTCCTCTACCAGATCCACATCCTCTTCTTGCATTCTGCTTCCTAGCAATATTATCTTCCACCTTCAAAGCACACTGGTATGCTTCCCCTATTGATTTTGGTGAAATCATATTGACCTCATACAAAATTTCCATCAGGAGACCATTGACATATCTAGTTGTCTCTTCAGGGTTGTCTTCAAAATAACCACCCCTCAAATTCAATTTATAAAATTCCTCTGTATATTCTTTGATAGTCATAGTTCTCTGTATCAAATTCTGCACTTGCCTGTAAAGCGGAATTTGGTAATCTTGAGGCAGGAGTTTTCTTTTCATCTTAGCCACCATCCTGTCCCAAATTCTAATCAAAGATTTGTTCAGTGTCCTCCTTTCTTCCTACACATTATCCCACCATAGTGTTGCATGTTCTTTCAATTTAGTGACAATAAACATAATTTTCCTATCCTCGCCAATTTCTTCATAGTCAAAGTATTTATCTAACTCGCTTATCCAGTTCAACAATTTCTCTGTGGATAAACTACCATTGTAATTAGAGAGATCTGGTCTTGTTTTACTACTAGCCATCAAAACAAATTTCAGTAATTTAATTTCTGGGGGCTCATCCCCTGCTTCTTCTGTTTGCACCTCTGGCTCTTCTTCACTATCATCTCCTTTAGGATCCCTATGCCTTCCTCCTTCCACTATTTCCAAACATGCTGACAATACTCTAATCTCTTCTCGCAGTTCTTCCTCTGCTCCTACCCTTGCAGCTCTTTCTCAACCTCTTCTTCCCGCGGTAGCTCTTCCGTGACCCCTTCTTCCTACTTCCATATTTTCTTAGGAAGAAGAACTAGCTCTGATACCACAAATTGGTGGGAATACTTCGAGGAATGAGGGTATTAATGTATTTTAAATGCAACAATAATAATTTTGTTTTACGGACTGCACAACTTCACTTTCGGATTAATTAAAAGGTAACTCTACCTGGGGATTTGCATTAACTATGGTTATAGCCGAGGTTTCACCTTTTTTGATTCGTAGGGTTCTTTTGACCTTGTCATGATATTCGTCGCACTATTTCATTTTTTCGAAGGGTTTCAGTGAAGCTTGGATCTGTGTCGACGACGTCCCTTACCTAGCTGTGCAATGCACATTATCCTTGTTACTGTAAGAGTAAGTGTGTTCTAGTTCTCCATTATATCTGGTATCTATATGGAGTATGGTTCCCTTGATCCGTCTGTTCTTCTATATTTGTATTCGCTGCTTTGTTGGTAATTTCACTGGGTTCTTCCCATTGTCACTTTCATACTTTCTAACAGAGTTTCGTTCTTAGTTGAATTGTGTATGCCATTTTTGTGAGGATGGGTTTGACTTCTACAGGTTCCTACACCTATGTGGCACTTACGGAATCCTCTGCACAGGTAATAATTTCAATTTCCAATAATAAATTTGAACCCATTTCTCCGTTATTCAAACCCTCCCTGCTACATTCAACAGTTGGCTAAATTTGGCCTTTTGCAGTGGTTTTGAGCTCACTAACTCCTTACTGTGGCAGATTGTGTCTTCCTTGAGGTAATATTTTGTGATTTTGTCCCTCTTTTATAGTCTTTGCTTCCTTCGATAAATAGTTTTCTTATTTGTTGCTGCATTGCTATTGCATGTTCTAGAACTTGGTGGAAGTCTCCTGACAGTCTTGTTTTCTTCGTGGTTGCAACTAAAATACGGTAGGGTCTTTCCTGTCTATATTGCAGTGTTTGCAATTTTTAGGGTTTAATACAAGAAGCCCAAAAGGGTCTTTCTTTTGCTATAGTTTTTGTGTTCTTTCTCTGTACTTATCATCTCATGGCCTTCTCAAGTAAGGGTCTGATTCTTCTTGTCGACATGTTTATTCTGGGTTGGTGTCAGACCTCCCTTATATTGGGGTTTTGAACCTTTGCCATTGTAATATCGTTTCGAGGGTGTGGACAATTTCGAGCCTCACGATGCTTGTATAATTTGAGGGTTTCCTGACGAGGGCCACACTGTCTTGTTTCTAGGATTTCGGTGTTCATATATGTAAATTGAATATTTTATTTGATGTAAAAATGTACTTGATAAACAGGACTTATACCTGTATGTTCGTATGTCGAATTCTTTGTCTTCAGTAGTTTAACAGTAGTAATTTCTTTAATGTTCAATATTGATGAGCTTTCTGACTCGTTCTTGTTCTTGTTCGATCATATTTACTAAGGGATATTCCACATGAATTTCATCATTTATATACTACACAGTGCTATGATCATACACAGATTTGTAATCTTTAAAAAAATTAATGAGTTCAACAATTGCTAGCCAAATGCACACACATAGATTTTTCTTGTAAATATTACTTCTTTTTTCTTCTTTTCCTCCTAGATGGAAGAACCCTAACTTTGTCATTTTGGTTTGGGTGTAAGCATTTCCGAAATTACACACAATTGGGAAACTTCTTTTCAGTTTCATAACAAATTGTGAACCAATTATTCAACTAATTCCTATCCTACTGGAACAAAATATTCAACTAATTCTAAGTTATTGTTTTTCGAGTCTGTAAATTTTATTTACCTGTGTCAGCCTAGTAACTTGAAACAAGATAATTAAAAATAGAAAATAAAATTAACAGCTCCATCTGTAACCTTTCAATTGGATGCTTCTGCATCAAAATATCAATTTTTTTAATATGTTCAAGTGAAAACATAAAATTATTCAATACTCAATAATATACTCATGCTTGACTACATAATAAAATAAGCTACCATTACATCCGAGAAGAATTAATTACTCATGTTACTTATACAATATTTTCTTCGATGCAAAGTAATTGCTATATTTTTGCTTCAAAGATAATGTATTATCCAAGGGATCTTCTCTATAGAAGATTTAAACATGCACAAATTACAATTTACTCAAAACATTCTTCAATGAGAAGTTGTTGCTAGCTCATTCGACATTATTGCCTGAAATTCAATCTCACATCCAAATAAAATGTTTTCAATACTAATTTTATAGTGCGTCATATTTGGATGCACAAACAGTATAATGAAAATATTATTCAATTATGAACTTCTTCATGGTGGCATTTCTGCATTGAAATAAGATGGACGTTATCTCAATTGGTGTGAATGAGCAAATTGGACTTCCCAACCAACTTGGCTAGACACATAACCACAATATCTACTAGCACAACCACATTAGTAAATGTGATTGAGTTATGTTGAAGGCATTTATCAATCACATGCACAACCACATTAAAGGTTAATGTGAACATAAAAATTTAATATTAATATTAAAATTAATAAAATTAAATATTGATAGTTTTAATATTAATAAAAGTGGATAAAAGTAAAAATTAATAATAAAATTTACTTTTTAATGTTAACATGAAAATTAATATTCATATTAATTAACCGAAAGGATTAATAAACCAAAATGTTTATAAATGCAAGGGATTAATATTATAAACTAAGGGTACTATTAATATTGATAAACATAGTAATATTAATAAAAATATTATACACATTAACAATTAAGGGTTAATACTAAAGTTAAATATTAATATTAATATTAATAAATTTAAATTTAAATTTCAGCCTTAAATTCAAAGTTGAAGTATAATATTAATATTAAAGTTAGATTTAAATTTAAAGTTTATAAACCCTAAAAAAAACTGGGTTGACTATGGTTGACCATGTTTGATTTTCATATTCAGACAATATTTGTGACAAATATGACGTTGAAACATGGTTTAACATGATTGATCTTCATATGGAGAGAATCTATATCACAATGTGACATTGGACTAGATTGACCATGATTGAAAATATTATTCAATTAGGAACTTGTTCATGGTGGAATTTTTTCATTTAAATAAGATGGACCTTAGCTCAATTGGTGTGAATGAGAAAAATTGGACTATGTAGCCAACTTCGTTAGACACATAACGACAATATGTATTACGCAAAGTGGCATTTTTAATACCCACTGCTTAGTTTAAATATTACAAAATTAATGTAAAAAAAAAAATGTTGATGGATAGATTGATAAAATAGAAATGGTATCACCATTTTTGTAACATTTTAAATTTTCAATGAATTTTATTTCTCAAAGTTATTCAATGTCTATTTTTTACAACAAAAACATTATGGTATTCATTATGTAGTGGGTGAGTTGATGCATCAAATAAGGCTCTAGCCCCTAATGGTGAATGAAAACGATGCAACTATTGTAAAAATAAGAAACAAATGAAATTCCCAAAATCCCCATTCACTTTCTCTCATGCTTCCCCATAAAAATTCTAGCACAAACAATATGATTTCCAGCTGAAATCACATGCAAAAGATGAAAAATATTTGAAGAAATTGATGGTTGAAATTATTACGACTAAAACCCTGCTATACCATAAAATTTCCAACTACTAAAACACATTTTTTAGTTGAAAAATGATGCTTAATTTCACCAATGTATAAAGAACAAGATGGTTGGAAAAATTGCAATCGTCGCATGAAATTTCCAATGTCCGCAATGCCATCTTTCAAATGGAAACTACATTTTTATATAAAACAAACTAGGTTGAAGACAAATCACTGTATAAATAATTTTTTGTAGATTAATAATAATACTATATTAATGTGAAATACATAGTGGCATCTCATTTAATATTAAAAGAGTTGAGCTCATTGAGGTCAACATGTGCAACACAAAATGATATTAGACTGATTTGTAATGCAAGACATGCCTATTGGATAATTTTTTGCAGGAAACTACTTCACAATTTTGGAATGGTCAATGAGGAGACATTTCAGTTGAAATATAAATAAGCACATTGAGACACAACTAAATCGTCATCTATACATATTTCAATATGTTAAACATTTGCTTAAAACATATAACATATTCATTTAAAATATATAACATAGAGATATGAATAAAAATATGAATATTTTAAATATTTAGTTCTACATAGAAATAAAAATTTATCTCACCTGTATCGATTATAATAGCTATAACAACTATTTTGAATAATATTAACACAATAATCACACGAATGACATTTCCAACTTTAACTTCACAAGTTGTCATTTTCCAAATCTCTAATGTTTGAGTACAGACAATAATGACAATAGGTCTTTAATATTTGAGTAGAATGAAGAATGACATGTGTATATATAAGACAATATGAAAAAATTACAAAAGCAATTTTTTTTTTAATTTTTTTAATTTCTTATTCTTAGAATTGTTTTTACCAATTTAATTATCTTTATTGAAATGGGAGTTTTATTACATAGTTGTTGCTTCGAGGGAAAGAAAATTATATAAAGGTGAAGGGAAAAAATAAGTCAAATTAAAAATTAACAAGAAAAAAAAACTACAATTAATGGAATTGGAATTAAAATTAGAGAAACAAATCTAGAAAAAATAGCAAAAAATAAATATCTGTCAAATTAAAGAGTAATAAAACTAAAAAATTTAAAAATATATTTGAGAATTTTTTTAATTATTTTTTCCTATTTAAAATTTTCAATATTAAATTGAAAAATATGGAGAAAAATAATATAATCCATGAAACTTTAGATATAGAAAAAGAAAAAGAAAAAAAAGCTAAGTAAAAGGGAAATAAAACGAAAAAAAAAATAGTATCTAATAGAAAAATAAAAAAATATTTTTCAATGCTTATTTATCCAATTGGAGTCGATCGTGACTTTAGATAGGATTGGAAGTTACTACACTGTAAGAGATTAAATAACTCATAAAACACTCATAAAAATACCTCGAACATAGACATGGCAGAAAAGGCTTGAGAGCCTTACGACATTCCTCACATATTCAACTTAGCTCTAATACCACATGTAAGAAATTAAATTAACTCGTAAAACACATAAAACTGATAAAAACACATACAACACTAGAGACATAGAACTGGCAGAAAATGCCTGAGAGCCTTACGAAATTCCTCAGATATTCTTCATTATTCAAATAATGTTATAATGCAACTAAATAGATGAGGAAGTTGTCTCAATATAGTGCACCTATCTTGGACAACTTGGTTGATAAAATATCTCAACCACACACACTAATCTCAAAGCTAAGTTAGGTAGGCCTAAACTAACTCCTAATTAAGAGAACCCAACTTAATCTAGAAAATTAGGCATAAAATCATAATTTTTATTATTTAATTAATTTAATTAACTATGGATTTATAATTTTTTATGAGAGAGAGGCTAACATAAACAACCGTAATAATACCTCAATCAATTACCTTTCAAATAAAAAAATTAAATAATAATAAAAACTAAAAAAAATCGAATTCACAATGTTAAATCTGGATAAGAGGTTGGATTTTTTGGTAAAAAGCAAAGTAATACGAAAGAAAAATTGAAGTGGTATAATGAATAAAATTATAATTAAAAAGATTAAAAAAAATGCAATTTACAAACAAATTAAATTCATTTTTTATAAAAGTTCTAAAAATAAATTTAATAATGCATATTAAAAATATTAAAAAATAATACATTGAAAAAAATTAAAAACCATTAAAAATAAGAAATAAGAAAAAATATAAAATTGAAGAAAATATTTAAAAGATATTGAAGGAAAAAAACCCTTGCCACCTTGACTTAGCGCAAAGGGCCTAGGAAAAGGTGGCAAGGGTTGTGCACCACCCCTATTGCCATTTCATTGAACCTTTGGTGTTGGGGAATTGGGATGTTTATTCGCGGAATCAATGGGCCCCAACACAATTTTTTTGTTTTTTAATTTTTTTTAATTTTTTAATGTTCTTATTTGAAATTATTTTTTAATTATATATTTATTTATTTATTTCATAGAACTTTATACCTCCAATCATAGTAGTGAAGGGATTTTCTAAGTTAGCATTGAATACATAGTTCAATGGACATAATAATGTGAACACATGCGAATGTAATCATAATGGCATGGTACCAACCAAGTATGTTGAATCCAAAAATAAATGTATGTGACAAAATGTTGTAGTTTTGATAATCAGCAACATCCTTTGTTTCCATTCAACTAGTGAGAAGAGAAATCCATGATATGATAAGCTTATATCTGAACATGGAAGTCTCATACTTTGTAATGGGATTTGAAGTGCAAACCTACCCTTAAATAAATGGAAAATGGGTATAAATCATGTTACAACTTTATTTGATATATTAATTAATGTCTTTCAAGATGAAAGCCTATAAAGTGAATAAATATTTAGGGGTTTTCAATGTTGGACTCGATAGAACTATTATAGAAAACATAAAACTTGGTTAAAGATCTTGGTGATAAAAGAGGGACCAAGGTTAAAAGAGACTCCCATGAATAATATTCTAAATCGCAAGGGTGTAAATTCTTATGTCAACATGTTTGAAGCATATTGGTAATGTTTAATATGAAATATAATAAAAGGTTAAAACAAGATAAGTTATACACCATAGGTATATGAGGCTAAGGGAATGAACACGTTGTGATTTGTATTAATTAACAAGTAAGAAATATAGGTGTTACTTCTGCATTTTTTTATCATTCACAAAAGAGAAATTTATAATAAAATATGAAGACATATTGTAAGAGCGTAACTTAGAATTTATATAGATTTCAGGAGTAAGTCTCTCTTTTTTTAGAGAAATGGAATTATGAGGTTAACATGAATTCTTGGATAAAATAAAATAGGCGATGAAAATTAGAGAAAACAAAGATGCTATCAGTGTGTTGATTGGCTGAAACAAAGGTGAATTGATTTTGGTGGATCATAGTTAAAAAACACATTGTATACACTTAGTGAGATATATACAAGGAATTATATGGTATGCAAATAAATTATATGAAATGTGTTGAAAAGGGGGAGTAAGAACCCAAAAATAATCTCATTGAGTATATTTAATGTTAGTATTTTTATAAATTGAACATGTTTTTAAGAAGAAAACATACTAACAACTCAACACAAGCATGCACATACTAAATGTTATACTTTATGCATAAGAAGAAAACCACCATGATTGTCATAAATATACTTGGTTTAGAAGATTGACAATATTTATAAGATTATGGAAGAAGTAATAATAGTTTTATCTACGAAATAGCTAAATATTTTGGAAATCCCAAAAGAAAATTTTGAAACCTCCTCGATGGAGGAAAGGTGGAAATTGATTTCCTAATAGAAGAGAATGGCGAATGAGATTTTCTAGGGAGAAAACATTAGGACCACTGAAGAGATCAATGAATTAAAAATATTTTAAATAACCAACAAAATTTTGATGAGTTAGGATGGAAGTCCACAATAAAAATGTGAGTGAAAATATATTGAAAATATTTACTAAATCTATGAAGACATTTACACTAACATGATGTGAGTGAAGACAACCAATATGAATGAAAATGCAAGGGGTAGAGATCCCATGGTTGTATATGGAAGAAAAAGTGCATATAAACTGCATAAAAAACTTGCAATGAAAGGAAGACTAAAAGCTCAAGGGAGAAAATTAAAGTAAGATAGTGGATGAAACATCAAAGGAACGTTGTAGGTCTAGAATGTTATATGTTTTTGTGTTTTTACTACATATCTTGATCATAGTCATATTTTTTTCATTACTTTGCCACGCGCTACTAATTGTGGACTCTTGATTTGCACTAAAAGAAAACAACAAAGATGGTCATGGTGAATTTAACTCGTGGTAGAACATGAAGTAATATAATAGCCATCAGAATGATAGAGAAAGGAGGATATCATAAACTCTATTTATACTTTACTAACACATAATTATGATTATGATATCAATGTAACAACATGTAATTTTTCTTGATAGGATAGGTCAATATTGGGACTCATAAGAAGATGCAAGGTAAGAAAAGTAATCTTTTAATTGTTATTAGCACTATGTTAATAACATGTGTTATCACCTAGCCATTTCTAACTAGGTGGATCAAAATACACCGTGTAGGATTAATATTACCATAGTTAAAACACTTTCACTATAGGAAATAATGTAGTAAACTTTTTTATTAAAATATTTATAATTAAAATAAAAAAATTACATGAGAATAATTGAATAAACAATTATTTATTTAATTTTCTCTATGGATAATTTTTAAATCATTATTTGATAATTATTCGTTGTCACATTTGACTAAATCAACTAGGAATAATTAAAAAAGTCATTATTTGTTTATTATTGCTTAATTTTATTTTTTGAATAATTATTTAACCATTATTTAATAATTATTTCAATTTTACACCTTTCTTAACCCTCTTGAAGTGATCGATAAATCATTTTATTTGTTAATTAATTATAAATAAATATATTTGACCATTTTGAATATCTTTTCCCTCTCGAAAAAATATAATAAAGTTTTCCTAACAAGAGAGAGAGAGTGCAAAATTCAAATTGGCTTGCCAAATTCAAAGTCAAAACAACCCTGTCAATTTCTGTAATCAATTGTAGTCAAATTTTAGCCCTAACTAGAAAGTGAAAGATGGTCAGTGCAAAAGTCAAAATCCTCCTTCCAAGATTGGTTAAAGGAATTTAAACTTGGCCCTGAGCTGCAGTCAAATTCATCCAAAAATATTCACAAAATATGCGGTCAAATAAGCCCGCAGTCTACGCAAGTTAAACAACCCATAAAATAATGATTTTTGTGCCCATTGTTAGTGTTAATGAGTCACCAGTGATTAAATGTACTCTTTCCATGTGATAGATAAGGTGTAAGGGTCAAATTGTTATATTTTCAGAAACATTCCAAATAAATTTGACATCTCTTTGTTGTCATGTGGTCATTGGGTATTTTCAAGTTCAGTACTACTCCCTCCACTTGCTCATGGTCATCATCACTCATCATGGTCATGTCATCATTTAGGTGTCCTAGATCATCAAAAGATTTAATGAGCCATCATATAGGTCATGGTCTAGGATTTTCATTCGATTGTCATCATAATGTTAGTCATAAAAAGAAAAAAGGGAGTCATGTCCATCATTTGGGTCACCATCACGAGAGTTAGAAAATTATGGAATAAATTTAAAAGAAAAGTGTTGGCACGAGGGTTCCTGACCTAGGTTCGGATTTCAAGGTTTGCCAACAAACCCCTATACTACTGGCCCTTCTGGCAGTGACCTTCTTGCGCAGGTCAAAGTCTCACCCGAAGTAGTATGGGTGGGTGCTGGAACCAGGTTTCCACACCCTGAGAAAGTATAGGTAAGCCAAGCAAAACTTCGTTCGGCCCTGTGACACCCAGATCGCCTCTTTTTGCGCAAGGTCAATAGGTATCTTTTCACATCTATGTGTGTTATATCTATAATTATATCTTTCTATGATAACACAATATTGCATAAACAGAACAAAACAGATCCAGATACAACAAACACACTTACATAGATCTCTCACAGCTTGAATATAGAATGCACATAATACAGTAATTACCAATGATTTGCACAAACAGTACAAATATATTTAGTTATCAAGCAACCTTTCTTATTCATCAATTCATCAATTCATTCATACAATACCCATCCTAGGCTGTGCACACAATAACAGGGTCTACACACAGCTGGACTCTGGATCTCTGTGCACATAGCCAGTAGGAGTCCTTTCCCCAAAACCAAAACAGATATATTAAACCACAGTTCACATCAATATCTCTTCATTTCCTCCCTTACAATTCAAAATGTTCCTCTATTTATAATAATCTAGCCTAAACTTTCCTATGGTCCGCAAACCGTGGTTTTCGGACCCCTGGTTTACCCTTTCTCTAATTAAAATTATTTTGGGGCTTTGACCGGCCCCAAAACCCCTGCGCTAAACTAAATATAATAAAAAATATATCAAATAAAACCAGTTTCGTAGCTCGTACGAGACCCTATTCCAACAGTCCCCCAACATAATCTTGTGACTCGTCCCGAGTCACTGTGGCTGCAGGGTTCCTAGGCACCTTGAGAGTGTTTGGATGACCAGTGCGCATATCCCACAGGTGTGTCAACAGCCTCTCCTTGGTGGGTTGATCATGCTTGAGCCAATTATTCCGGCCATATAGTCATTTATCCCTATATGGCTTAAGTCAACTACCATTGATAAAGCTAGGTAACATGTCACCGCACAGGATAGCTAGCCGAACTGCTCCACCATTTTTTATTTCCTTAACAATGTAGGGACCAAGCCGGTGCTGCCGAAATTTCCCTGGGTGTTTCACAAACTTTATATTGTATAAGTGGAATAGGTCGCCTGCTACGAATGTCTTTTGGTGAATATGTCAATCATGCCAAGCTTTATCACGAGCCTTCTGAACCTGTTGATGAAAATTAGCAATAAACCAATCTTCCTCCAATGCCAAAAGCTGCGCAAGGTGCTCCTCCATGATATCTGGTTCTGCCATATTTGTAAATGTTGCGATGCGTAGGCTAGGAACAATGTATTCTATGGGCGTAATGGCCTCCTTGCCGTAGACCATACGAAAGGGGGTCCTTCTTGTTAGCTTCTTGCAAATCATTTGGTAGGCCCACATAACAGAGGGGATGCGAACATCCTACTCACTATGATCGGAATTGCAGACCTTTGTTAATGCCTGTTCCAAGATTTTATTAAAAGCTTCAACTGCCCCATTTTCTTGCAGATGGTATAGTGTACTTTTCGCATGATGGATCTGGAATTCCTCATTCAGGGCTTGAATCATTTTGTTAACGAAGTGCGTACCTCTATTTCTCATTAGGATCTTTGGGCAGCCAAACCTAGTCAGAATCCGCTCAAAGATGATGTGCGCAATAGTATCCACAGTAAAATCCTTCACCACTTGTGCCTCAGCCCATCGAGTGGCATAGTCAGTGGCGGTAATAATGTAGTACGCACCTGTCTTCTTTCCCAACAGATTGATGGGTCCCACAAAATCAATGGCCCATTTGCCAAAAGCCTGTAAAGCCATTTGAGGCTATAATGTCATCTCATCTCAGCGTGAGGGTTGTCCGGTGCACTGGCACATATCACATGATTTACAATAGGTGTAAGAATATTGATGCAGGGAAGGCCACCATAACCCATCTCTCAAAATCTTTTGTGTCATTGCTCTCCCTACATAGTGGCCTCCCGCGATGCCTTCGTGTGCCTCCACCAAAATGGCATGCCATTCATGTTCCAGGATGTAGCTGTGTAGTATTTCATCAGTGCCTAGCTCATATAACTGGTCAGCGATGATAGTAAAATCTGTCGCCTAAGTAACCAACTCCTTCTACTATTGCACCGAATATTCTGTGGGGAATACGCCTGTTGTTAGGAACTGAATGATATCAGTGAACTGTGCGTCAACAATCTTAATGGTGAATAGCTACGCATCTGGTAATCATTCCTCCAAGTTAGTAGGTTCTTTCCCTGTCTCAATGTGGAACAGATTATCCAGACCCGCATTCAACCTTTCGGGCTTAACGATGATCTCAAAATCATATTCGTGAAATGGCAACAGTTAGCAAAAAATATTCCCCCCCGAACACAGGCTTGTTGACAAGGTATTTCAAAGCCAAATGATCAGTGAACATCTTAAAGTTCCCGCCCAGTAGATAGTGTCGATATTTATGTAATGCATACACCATAGCCAGTCCCTCTCACTCGGTGTTAGAGTAGTTGCGTTTTGCGCTAGAGAGTTTCCGACTCACAAAGGCAACCGAGTGATCAATATCCCCCTCTCCAGGTTGAGTTAGGAAAACACCCAAGGTGATGTCTGATGCAGCCACATGTACATGAAATTCCTTCAACCAATCAGGAAATATTAGTATGGGTGCAGAGATCATCTTCTCCTTGAGTAGTTCAAAACCTTTTGACATTCATTGTTCAGAAAAAAAGAAACATCCTTTTTAAGCAGTTTCTCCATGGGTGTTGTGATCAATGCGTACCCCTGAATTAATTTCCTGTAATAGCTCGTGTGTCCAAGAATAGAGTGCAACTGTTTTTCCGTTGTTGGGACTGCAAGGTTTATAATTACAGCTACCTTCATAGGATCAACCATTAGCCCTTGCTGACATACTATGTGCTCGAGGAAGATTCTGAAAGGTACACAGAATACGCACTTCTTGATATTCAAGGAAATCTGGTGCTTTTGGCATGCGTCCAACATTAATCGTAGGTTAGAGACATGTTCCTTTACCAGGTCGAAGACCATCCAGTCATTGAAATAAACCTCTAGGAACTTATGAATAAATTTCTTAAATATAGCAACTACGACCCTTGAGAAAATAGAGGGTGCGTTCTTGAGACCGAAGGGCATGACCATATACTAAAAGGACCCGCATTCTGTCGTGAATGTAGTCTTATTGCGATATTTAGGTGCAATTTGGATCTAGTGGTACCCTGAGAACCCATCGGTGAAGGAATAGGCTTCCTATCCACCCACACTATTAAGGATTTCATCTGAGAAGGGTGTAGGGAAGGGGTCATGGATGCAGGCATCGTTTAAATTGTGTAGATCTATGCAGATGCGTATTTCCCCCTTTGTCTTCTTCTCCTGGATGACCATCGAACTTACCCAATCCAACTGTTCAATAGGTTCAATGATACCTGCAGCAAGCATTTTATCCAGTTCTTCTTTGACCTTTTTCTTAGATTTATGATTAAGGTGGTAAGGCCGCTGCTTGATGGGGTGCGCCTCAGGTTTCAGAGTGTTGTGCATAATACCTAGGTCCCATGTGATTCCTTTCAGCTCAGAAAACTTTGTCAGAAATAAGTCCTGATATTTCATAAGTAGCTCTCCAATTTTTCCTATGGTTCCTTTGTCCCAATAGTCCCCAATTTTAGCCAGCTTAGGGTGTTATTCCGTCCCAATATTAACTTTGCGCAACTTGAGAGGTTGTGTCACATCAACATTTTGCAGCGGGGTCAAATAACGGTGTGTTCCCCCTCGGATTCTAGAACAGAGACGTTCCGAGGATTGTCTTCTTCTTCATCTATCACCAAGCTCTGGCAATTGACTATGTCTTGCATTTGTGCTTCCCATGTCAGGACCTCTCGTATGGTGTGATGGTGTGAGTTATTAAATATAAACACATCGATGTCCTGCAGAGCTTCGTCAAGCATTTTCATCCCTCCAATTAGTCTGAACGTTCCTATAAATTCATCTTTTAGTATTTCCTAGTGATGGATGCGATGATGTAGCTCCACATCTAAATACTATGTAGCGGGGACAGAGCCCAAGGCATGAACAAATATATGAACCCATTCTTTTGTAGTCTGGTTAGACCATTTGCCCATCTAGGTGAGCCGATGCGTGTGGGGATCCTCGGGTCCAAGAAATATCTTGGTGCGTATGTCAGCTGGGGATGCAAACCATAGGATAATCGTATCCTGACATGTCTTCCAGTCTGGGAACACTGTCTTGTGGGTATCCCACCATCGCGTAGGTGTCCCATGCATAGCTATATTAAGGGCCTAGAGCCATCATTATCTTGGAACCATAGCTTCTAGTGTTCATAGGAATTCTTGGACGATACCAGACTCATCAAAGTGGGGTAAATCTCTTACCTCCAAACATTTGCAGCAGAGGACCCTCGTGACCTAAGGACATTGTAGCGTCAAGACATCGAGCAACTGATTTTTCCACTTCTCCAGTTCCCCATCAGATTTGGAAAAGAATTCACTGTCCTTTTCGCGGTAGAGTACTCCTTCCATTGTGGGGTTAATCCAGTCTTCGTCCTGCGTAGTCATTTTGTAAATGTGATATATTTCTTCCTCGTTGTGTGTTGGCTTTGTATACCGCGCACCTTCTACGGGGTCCAGTGGTACTATTACGCGCATACCGTTATTTTCAAACACCATGCTACGCTTTTTGAGATTGATGACACCCCCCATATCTATAGCCCAGTCTAGTCCTAGGAGTGCAGGGTAGGGATCTGCATCGTCCACAATTTCTATCACTTCGAAGTCAGCTAGGAATTTTACCCCTGCGATATTTACCATGACTTTTGGTAGCCTTCCCAGAGGGATGATCTTCTCTTGATTTGCCATGAGCAGGTAGATGGTGGACCATTCCAATTTAGGTTCTCCCATTTGTTTCCATGTTTTCTTTGGTAATACGTTCACATCTGAACCAAGGTCTAAAATAACTTGATCCATCTCGTAGTCACTAATTTGCACATTCAATTGCATTTCTCTTCGAGTGAATTTTTCATATTTGTATAGCTTGTGTACATCCTTGATCCTAGGAATCGGTTCGGGCCGAGTTGTGAAACTATGCATTAATGCTTGAAGGTTCTCTACAACCTGTGGGCTACGTAGCAGCTTCAGACATGCCTGCAGAAAGGGCTCAACCCCCTCCCCTATCTTGAGGTGTGTCAGTATCTGCGCAGTAGCTACTATTGTTTCTTGTCCCTTGCTAATGACCGATCCTCCCAGAGAGGTCGTAGGATCCCTATTAGGGGCCTCCTTTGCTCCCTGGGTGACCATCCTGCTGCGTGTTATGACTTTCACACTCGGGTCTATGTTTCTTAGCTCAGCTTTAACTCTTTGCACATTCTGTGTAGGGCTCGGCTGTTTTTCTTGCATTTTTGCTATCACGATCGGGCAGTCTTCAATCTCATGGTCCAGCTTCTAGCAATTTTGTAGGATTTCCTGGTAGGGTTTGGGCTATCCCTAACAAAGTGTCCTACCTCCCCGTAGTTATAACAGATTAGCTGCCCATGTCCTCGTCCTGTACTTCCTCCCTGACCTCCCTTGCCCCTTGCTGGGGAGCTACCAAAGCTCATGGGAGATCTTGGCGACGCAGGGTCTGATTGTATCCTATATAAGTTCCCACGATCTATCATAGAGTCTTACGTGTGATAGTTCTGCTCATCATGACCTACCGACCGGTAGAATAGGCACCATTGTTGCTTCAGTTCCCCAATACTTAGTCAAGGGCACTGGGACGTATCATGTAGTCTCGCTACCCGGAAATCATCGCACCAGAACACAGATCCACTTGAGCCTGGAAATAGCAAACTAGGTCCTCCTGCCTGCATGTGATCTGCCAATAAAGGGCATTGATCCTTTGTATGGCCAGATATCTGACATCGTATGCAACAGATATCTGCGCTAGCTCCTTTTTCCCGTTCCTTCTGTAGGTTCTGTATCACCATGTGCATGGCTCCGAATTGCTCTTGAATTTGCTATAATCCTCCCAAAGTATCGTCTTGGGGCACGAATTCTAGTTTCATGGCGGATTCCAAATATTTTTCCTGAGACTCGAAGGTCTGGTGGCCCATGGATATACGCAAGTGAGGTAGAAACATTGCAATGAACCATTCGATGTGTTTTCTGTCGTCATACGTAAATCCTTCTTCTCTAATTTCTTTTTTTAGTCTCTGATCAGCTTCCCAGATAGACTCGGTCATCCCTTTCTTGAAATATTTCACATCTGCTACAATTTGAGAGTAGGATTTAGGTTTTGGGAACTGCTAATTTAGGGCGTCCTTAATATCTTGAATAGATGCGCTTCCATTTTGAGATATGTACCGCATATACTAGTCCAGAGCTCTCTCTTCGAAGGCTAGGGACAACTGTGCTCTCTTCATGGTATCACTTACCATACCCTACGCAGTCCATACCGAGTCTGCCACAAACCAAAAATGATCCATGTCCTCATCGACCACACCTTTAAAGGTAGGTAATTTCAAGTGCGCTGCCATATCTCCTTCTAGTGAGGTTTTGGTTGAGGGTTTATTCTTCCGTGGTTCTGACATCGGTATAACTGACGAGCCTTGCGTAGCTACTCCTTTTAGCGGGCTATAGAAAGAATGACCCCCTTCTTGATTGGTTTGATATTACTTACCGCTCCTCATTGTACTTTGATCTAGAGTGGCACTCATACACTTCCTTGTTAGGTTTCCAGTATTCGATTGTCATTACCTGATCCCTTCCTCAAAATTCTCCAGGTCCCAGAAATGGAACCATTTTTTGGTGCGAGGGGTCCTGACCTAGGTTCGGAGTTCAAGGTTTGCCAAAAAACCCCTATACTACTGGCCTTTTCGGCAGTGACCTACTTGCGCAGGTCAAAGTATCACCCAAAGTAGTATGGGTGGGTGCTGGAACCAGGTTTCCACACCCTGAGAAAGGATAGGTAAGGCAAGCAAAACTACATTCAGCCCTGTGATACCCAAATCACCTCTTTCTGCGCAGGGTCAATAGGTCTGTTTTCACATCCACGTGCACTAGATCTATAATTATATATTTCTATGGTAACAACACAATATTGCATAAACTGAACAAAACAGATCTACATACAACAAACACACTTAGACAAATCTTTCATAGCTTGAATATAGAATATGCATAATTCAATAATTACCAATGATTCACACAAATAGTACACATAGATTCAGTTCTTAAGCAACCTTTCTTATTCATCAATTAATCAGTTCCTTCATACAATACTCATCCCAGCCTATGCACACAACAGTAGGGTCCGCACACAGCTGGACTCTGGATCTCCACGCACGCAGCCAGCAGGAGTCCTTTCCCCGAAACCCAAATAGATATCTTAAACCACAGTTCGCATCAATAGTTCTTCATTGCCTCCCTTACAATTCAAAATGTTCCTCTATTTAAAATAATCTAGCCTAAAATTTCCTATGGTCCACAAACCGTGGTTTTTGGACACCTGGTCTACCCTTTTACCTATTAGTATGCTTTCGGGGCTTTGACCCACCCAAAAACTCCTCGCTAGACTAAATATAATAAAAAATATATAAAATCAGACCAGTTTCGCAGCTCGTAGGAGACCCTGTTCCAAAAAAAGGTTAACATTTACACTTGAAGAAAGTATGCTGCATGTCAAATCATTCAAAGTCATTCTCTCAAGTACACTTTATGTCATGAGCCAAAATCATGTTTCAACTTCCAAATGGTTCATCTCCATTAAATTAATGGAAATAAATCTTTTGATGAGCTCATCTCATCCTTCCAAGTTTTTAGGAGCTCCTCTCTTTCACTCCAAAACTCGACACAACCATCAAAGGGTTGAAATCCATCATCAAATTGTTCCATTCATCATGTTGCTTCATTTCTGGAGGGTGATACTTTTTTTTTTTAGATATAAGGGGAGAAAGAATCAATGAAAAATCCATTTCATTGTTTCAGACATCTTCAAACAACAAAGAGAGGCTCTCACATGCCCTTCCTTCTGTAAAATTTCTCCAACAAATTTATTAAATCCTCTTCTAGGGTTATTTGTTGTGTTTTTGCTGCATTTTCACATTTTCGTGGTATTTTCTTCATTCCAAGGAGAAATACCGTAGTTTTTTACCCTAAATACACTTTTTTACACAGGATAAAATCTCCCCATCCATTTCCCATACTTATTTTCCTCATCTCATCATTTTTCCCTAAAAATGCAAGCCTTCGCTGCGCTTTTGTTGTGTTTCTAGGTTTTTTCTGTGTTTTTCATTTTTTCCCCTTCTTCCCCCACTCATTCTAATAAATTTCACTACCCCTGTATTCCTAACATCTACCCTTATGCCCCAAAATTTCCCTAGAATTTTCCATAACTCCTATCCTCTCCATTTCCCTCCATAACTAGCTACTTTGTTTTCGCTGTTTTGTATCCCTAAACTAGTATGCTTTCCCCTCTCAAACTAGGGTTTTTAGTTAAAAAAAACCAACATCATGCCCAGTGAAAAGATGAAATACAACAAGGTGGGGGGGGGGGAATATCTCAAGATATGAGCCAACTCATATGCAAGATATCAATTCTTTAGAGTTCATCAAGAGGTTAATTATAAAATTAAGTTGCCTAGGGTTTTGTGAGAAAGTACAAGATGTGGGCTACCATTGTAAGCTGAATAGTCTATTTTACACCAATTTTAAGAGGAACACGACCACCATAGTAGGGATGGACTTCTTGGTATGAGTAGAGGTCATACTTCAGCCACTGGTATCCATAACCAAGGAGAAATTTGGCTTAAGAGGATGGATTTGGACATAGAAAATTATAAAATGTTCCTGAAAACATAGTATAAGGAAGCTGCCTCTCATATTTTCCCTTGTAGGAAATTATTGGATGAATATACTCCCTTCATGAAGATTATTATGAAATATTTCACTAGTGAAGGTAGGTCTAGTAGGTTCTATTAGTATCACATAATAGTATTGATGCACTTCACTTCCATAAAATTACTAAAAATACCCAATTACTTGTTCAGAATCCTGGTTAAGATGAATGAGAAAGTGCAGACTAAAGGGAGAGACCATCAAGCAATATTGTTTCATCATGCATTGATAAAATACATAGTTCTCCATCTGCTCACACAAATAAGCATGCCATGGGAGACCTTCTTGGAGGCAACTACTCTTATACCTACCTCAAGTCAGCCAAAGAGCTCTAATGTTCCTTCATTAGCTAGACCACATGAGGTAGACTCATCAAAAAAGCCATCAGTAATAGAGACACAACCTAGAGCATAAATTTCAAAAACCTATAGCAGAGGCAACAGGTTGATGTTTTCCCCTGAGATTGAAAAGGAGATGCCAACACCTAGACCTAGAACTAGGTTTCATGCTAAGAAACTGCATAAGTAGGCTGCCCATGAAAAATAAGTGCAGGTTGAAGATATAAGAGAGAAATTGCCTAGATATACAGATTATGCACTGCAACAGCATGAGGAAGAGATACCTCCTGAACTTAAAATTTCAGACCTAGAAGAAGAGCAACATGAAGATAAGCCATCAGAAGACATCATCTAAAATAAAGAGGAGTAAATTGACTGTAAATTGAAGATTCTAACTGTAAATTGACTCAAAAAGTGCAGCCCTCAATGAGTCAAGTTAACATTATACAGACAGAGAAATAAACATATACAAAGGCTTAAAAAAATGTTCATTAATCAAATACAGACATACATTAAACTGGTCAAATTTACAATGTGGGCATGTGCACCCCTGACATCTCAACCTCCACATCTTCTCCTAGTGCTGGAAATTCTCTTCTTCACTGCTCCAGTTTTGTTACACACACTACTCTTCTCAACCATTATTCCTCTTTAAAAATAAAGCTACATGGGATAACCAAGAGTCCCCTTCTCATAAAATAAGGTAAACTAAAATTACATTTCATAAGGAAATATTTATTCCTTCTTATTCTAACAAAAAAACTCACATACTAATGAAAATATATACAAAAAACTTAAAATCTTTCCTAACATCACCATGTGACCATCCCATCTCATTGGCAAGCTTTGGTCTAGTCTTCATCAAACTTTGTGCTCCATCTATGCACCTACATAAAGTGGGGATATTAGTGAGACTAAACAAAATCACTAACTACTACTATAATACATTTCCATCCAAGTGTCATTGGAATTCATGTGAAATTTGTGAGATTAAACTTTGAAGCTAGACAATGGTAAACAACTATGAATCATGGAGGCGGTCTAGGAGATCATCAATAAAGGGAGAAGAATATTTTTTTTTTTTATAATTGTATTATTGACTTCACGATAGTTAGTAACTCACCGCCATTTTTAAATATAATACTTAGGACCAATGAATATTTGAGGACCACGAGGGAATGGGTTGTGTTGAATATGACCACACACGGGGAGATATTATAGTTGGTTTTTGAGTTTATTGTCCTCATTGTGAGTGTGGTGGTAGGTTAAGGCATTTTGAGAAGACATCCAAGTATTTAAGCCAATTGTATTTCATATAAGGTGCATATGAGGGAGGGCCTAGAGATTGTGAAATACGTTTATGAGTTCATAAATTAAAGAATACATATGGGATAGGGGTGGGTGAAAACCATTGTCTAGCATAGTTTTGAGAACCACATAGAGCGAGGACCATTTAAATAAACTGATTTTAATAACCATGATTTTCCTAGTAGAAGGGGGAAAAGCTAAATGAAGAAGGTGGAAGATCATTAATTTTTTCATATTTAAAATATCCATAAGAGTTACATGTGGCATCATACAATACATTGTGCTAGCTGTAGTAAGTGATTCCTAGAAGTCAATTAGTAAAATCAAGTGGGTAAACATCACACTTTACAATATCCCATAATGTGCCGATAGAAAATGTAATCTAAGAGCATCAATTAGTGGAAATAAAATATGATCCATCATTCTATACCAACCCTAAATGATAAGGAGAGGAACATTCAATAATGGTAATCTTGAGCTACTTGACTAACTTATGAGATATTAGGTTTTTTTTGTTTTCAATATTCATGATTATACTAAAATTTGTTGTTTTAATATAGAAATTTTGTGTGAAAATAATGTATGTAATACACTAAAATGAGATTTTAGTCACAAATATCAATGTAAAATTGATATCTATAGAATTTATTATAGTAAGGAATGAAAATTTGATAGGAAAAATAGGTGACAAGGGTTGGTTGATGGGTCAATAATATGTGGTTCAACATACAAAATATTAGTGGAAATTTAGTATTATTGATATAGGAGTGGAATGTAACCTTATGGAAACAAAACCAACACCCAAATGTAGGAGAGGAATGTGAACTAGGAGGATGAAAGCTCATGTCGTGAGGTGAAGAAGTGATAAGTTGTGGAAAAGAAATAACACGTTAGCCATGATATAACATCTTGAATTTTATGCTTAATAATTACGGCATGAATGAAGCCTTAGTTGAGGTAAGTGCTCTCAAATAAGGCTATCCCATGTCTAAAAAACTATCATAGATTGGAATTAAATTTTTAAATAAATACCTCACTATATTAAGGGACTTGAGATGGAATCTAGATGTCCGTAAAGACATCATTGAACTATTCAGTGAACTACCTTGAAATTTGAAAAAGTACAACCATTTTCATATTGGGTACTATAAATAGCCTATGCTAGGCTCATATACAATGAGAAAGGAAAATAATCATAAATCATTCAACATACTAATCTATGTGTCGGTTGAGATTTTCGATTGGAAAAAAATAGTTTGATATCTACACTAGGAACGTAAAATTGGGCTGCCCACATGTCTAAACTAGGAACTTCAAATTGGGCTTCCCACCAAGTTTGTATGATGCCTTATGGATATAAGGCAATAAATGATATGTGAGTGGTATTATAAAAGTCTATACATGTACTATATAATATGTAGTAAGACTCGAGGATCCTAGTAATAAAATTTCGTTTTCCCTCCATATTTTGGTAGAGAGAAGTGAGTTTCCAACTAGATGAGAAAGAAGGAAAGTTGAGGCTACAACATAACAATGTCCTTAAAATCAAGGATGGTGTCCATCATTGGGATAATGCTTGGGTCCTCATATTATATAGAAGATATATATCTATTATGAGGCATGCTATATAGAAATGATGAAACTAAGAAACAAACAAGCTAGTAAGACTGAGAGGGGAAAAGTAACAAGAGCAGGAAAATGAGACTTCATTTAGTGGGAGCATCTCTCAGGAACTAGATTATGGAAATTTGGGTCATAAGGAATAATTTCAAGAATCCAAATGGTTTTAGATGAAGTGGGATTAAGGGGCATTCGGTCAAAAAAGTAGAATGGATGTAAAATAACCCAAGTGGATGTCTTGAACTAGAAAGCTATATTAAGAGAAAATACATTCATGAATCCACCACTATTATAACAATTGGTAGGAAGCCATAGAAAATAGAACGTACAAACGAGGAATTAAAAAAAAAATCTCAACAATATAAAACATAATGTCAGTGGGAGCATAACAACTCTTATTCTATATTGGTAAATTAAATTGCATATGAAAAGTTGTAAAAATATCTTTCCTTATAAGTTCATCTTTAATTATGCAACTCATTAGTAAAATAGAATATATATAAAACATGCAAAAAGTTTTACATTTATTTATTTGAAATATCTATTATTAACGAGGTAAATTTCATATGAAATTTTATAAAAGGTATACCCTTTTTCATTTATAAATTAAATTTCAATTATAAAACTAATTATTAGTCCCTTTAAAATACTTCAAACTATAACAATACATATACCATTGAGGTTGTATTAACTAACATTTAAACTACAGATTTTTTTCATTTATTACTTGTTTTATATTAGAAAAGTATATTATTTATTATTTTGAATTATAAGATTTCATTTATATAAGATACTGTTCATGTAAAGATTTGAAGTGTTCTTGTGCAATTGTAAGTAAGACTCCAGTTTTTTTTTTTTTTTTTCTAACCTTTTCTTTATATATATATATATATATATATATATATATATATATATATATAAGTGGATGATCTACTTTTTAAATCCAAAATGACTCTATTTTTCTTGAGTTTTTACTTAGTAGCTAATTGTTAAAGCCAAAAGAAACATAAAACAATTTTCTCTATCACAACCACATTTAATATAGAAGGACCTAATTAAATTATATTGATAAGATATCCTAAAACTAGGAACTACAAATATGTTTCCACAAACCTCTTACAAGCATGTGATCAATTTATATTTCAAAATGAAAGCTCTTATTGGAAGGGTTTTCATTCAGATATCTAACACATATGATGATATCCTAAAAATAAGAGGATCTCTTCTATTGATAAGATATCCTAAAATAGGAACTGCAAACATGTTTCCACAAACCTCTTACATGCATATGATCAATTTATATTTCCACATTAAAGCTCTTATTGGCAGAGTTTTCATTCAGAGATCTGACACATATGAGGATAGCCTATTATGTGTGGTAAAAATGATGAAGAAAATTGAAAGGGTATAGAGAAAGGTCTTTGTCTTATCCAAGAATCAAACAAACATCAATTTTACGTCCTCCGATGAAGATAATGAATTTCCTAATGACTATCCTCCACCAATCTAGGAAGACTCTGCCACAAGCATAAATTATCAAGAAAGGAATCATATTAGAAAGTATTTTCTATAATGGCATTCATTTGACTATAATAGTTAATCACTAGAAATGAATTTTAGTTATTTATATTTTCAGTTTAATTGATAAATTGGTTTCTTTAATAATAATTGATGTGAAATTTTTTAATCTCTACAACTCTAAGTTATCAAGTGGATGGAAAAAAACCATGTATCTCTTCTTTTTAAGTTAACAAAAATGTTCTAACGTAAAAAAAAAACAAAAAAAAGCTAAAAACTAAATTAGATTCATAATATATATATATATATATATATATATATATAGTAATAAATCATAGTATATTAGTAGCTATATATTAAATATTAATATATATATAATCAATATACAATCTTAAATAATAACTAATATTAAGATGCAGAATATGAAATATCATTGTAAGTTACAATATTAATTTTAAAATAATTTTTTTGTAAGTTGACATTTTTTTGTTAATTCAAGCAAATAGTACATTTTGAGTACGAAATGGTTCCATGAAAAAAAGGCTTCACTCCTATCGGATTTGTTGGCCATTAAGTACATTAAAAAAATAACTAATATTATCTAGGAAAAACTAAAGGGCTTCAACTCAAGAGCTGAAAACGCACAAAACTTAGCAAAAAAATAAGAATATGTTCCACTCGCTTCATTAAATATTGTCTACATTTAGGGCTTGAGTACCATTACCTTTGTCAGTCGAGAGATGGAAGGAAACATGGATTTGTGATTCCACATGGGTCATCCACCCTTCAAAACCATCCATCCAATAATGCAAACATTGTTGATTACGGCATAGTGATGCTTGGAGATCCATAACGCATCCTTTATTATGCACAATTTCATAAAAGAAATTGATAATTTCATTGCACTCGGTTTGGTGGTCTTGAGCTAGATGGTACACAAAGGCTTGGACTAGGTGAACCTTGGATTTAATAAAATCAAAAGTGGTGGTGGGGGGCGGGGGGGGGGGAAGCCAACTTAGCCTAGAAAAATTCCATGAGGTAGGTCAATCTCACCTTCATTCATCGGCTAATCCCATATTCTTCTATATCCCCTACCCTACAGGATATTTCCATGATGATGGAGACCATGCTACAACAACATGGTTACCTCACAGATAACTCAACATTTGTACAAAGGGACTGAGCCATATAACTGAAAAAAAAGTAATTCAATCATT
The DNA here is from genome assembly GCA_034641835.2 of Pinus albicaulis. Classification (NCBI taxonomy): domain Eukaryota; kingdom Viridiplantae; phylum Streptophyta; class Pinopsida; order Pinales; family Pinaceae; genus Pinus; species Pinus albicaulis. The sequence goes on from CM076575.1 coordinate 1,337,535,532, forward strand.
CAACCCCACCAAGGCTTGTTAAGAGGACTGAACTTCCTTGCTCCCAAAGAAATATTACTAGCAAGAGGAGACTTCCCCTTAGCTCCTCCTCAAGCACCAAAAGGGTCATGGCCACACTCTCTAGGTGAACCAGGTAAATTTTTGATACCCATAACCAAGACCTTTTACTTCAGCTTATGTGTTAGGATTATGATTTATCAAAATCGTTAATGAACATAAATGAAAATATGTATGCTGTAAAGAAGAAGAACATAACAAGAATGAGAAACATAAGACATTGATAACATAGTTCATCCAGGAGGGACTACATCTTCAGGCCTCGGTGTCAAGATGGTGTAGGTTGCTGGATTAAGTGTTGTAAGGAGTGAAGATGTACATGAATAGTGTTTTCTCTATCGTAGAAGGAAAATTCCCTCATGTAGGAGTAGATGGACCTCTCTACGAGATGTTCCACTACCGGAGCTCTCATTCACAAAAGGAATCCTATCAATATGATAATAACTCACACATAATGACTGTGAGTATGTCGCCAACATGGAAAACAAAGGGATCTCAAACAACATACATGTGACAATAAGTATCCCACCAACATGGCATCAAGGGGATCTCAAACATAATACAAATCCATGATAGAAAGTCCATCTCACATCAAGAAAAAACAAGATCCCACATCAAACATCAGTAGGGGTTTGCACAGTACAATGCATCTTAGAGATAAATAATTACATGCAATCAACACATTATATACCTCATACTGAAGATTACTGAAGAATGAGCTACTCTACTGCTAGATATGAAATCACCAACACAACCGTGGTGTCGAAAGGTGTGAAATCGACTGCTCACTCACTAAACGTAGACACCTGTAGCTTAACCTCAAAAAGTGGCCAAAAAATATAAAGCTCAGATGGAAAATATGAATATGCCATTAGATTTGTGACATCCAATAGTGAAAAATTGTTTGTCAAATTTTTGAATTCTAACAAAGTGAAAATCTGAGGCAAAAAGGAAATTTTTAGATTCCCCTTAGATTCCTCAAAGATATTGCTCCATGGGTGGACTGGAAATTTGCAACTCAAAATGTGAATCTAGCCTCTCCATTGTGTTCCCTGCAAAAAATTGTGAGAAATGACTGTAAACTTGACTATGTTCTGACATGGAGAAAAATTACTTCCCCAGAAATATTTCAAGGATCTGGGTTTTGCTCCCTGTTTCTGGGCCTGCTCATGGTTCCACCTGCAAATATAAAATCAGTACCTTGATCCACGTGCACACCCCTGATCTTCCTTGGCCTAGGTGCACTTATGAAAATGATGGGTTTAAGTATAATTTTGTGGGCAGAATTCACAACAAAGTCGTTGTGGCACACTAGTTAATTTAAGCATGTGGTTGAGGAGGGGTCAGGTGGTCAAATCCCGCCCCTCCCAACATTTTTTAAAATATTTTTAAAATGGGGCGTGGTTTATTTGTGATGTTGACGAGGGCGGCGATTTGGCTACACCGGTGGCCCGCTCCCCAAAATCCGGCATCATACACCATAAGGTATGGTTGGGGTGGCGAGGTTGACCACCGACCATCCCACCACATATTCGGTTTAATTGTAATGACGATTGTGTTGTGTGGTGGTGCCGTCCACTCGGGGGCTGGCCATGTGACAAAGCGAGTTTGACCCCCATCGAAACTAGATTTTAAATAACATATATATGATATATATGTCGAAACATCGACCAGGGGTGGCAGGGTTTGTGGCCTGCCACCGCAAAAAATTTAATATTTTTGGTTTTTAAAACAATGTGGAGATTTTTGAATTTTTGAATTTTTGGCTGTAGGAGTCATTTTAACGGGGCCACAAATTTTCCTGTAATATGGCCTAAACTTGCTAGAATTTGGTGGTCGAGAAAGGTCGAATTTGCAGCTTCCTTAAGGTTGCACAATCAACAAGTCAAACTAGAACTTTGACTACTCCTAACTTTTGCATACGGGCTCGGTTTGACGAACTGTTCAAAAAATTGTGATCAAGGTGACAAGCTCTTCAACCTGAACCTGGTTCGAGAGAAATCTAAAAAATTTGATTTTTGAGCCCTATTTGTCCTCTGTGTGTGTCTCTAGAGCCACCTCTGTCAATCCTCCCCACTAAGGAGATTTTGGTCCTCCAAAAGCATCAAGAAGAATCTACAATTGTTTTGTACTATGTCTCCACCACAAGCGTCCCAATAATTCACCATTTCTTCTCCTTCAAATTTTTCCTTTAGAGCCTTAAGCGATGAACCAACACCTGCATCTTCTGCAAACCTGTAGTACAGTCTCCTGCAAATTACATGCTCAAATTATGACCAAATATGACCAAAAATTTCCCATACTTGTCACAAGTTTATAACATGTACTCGGTGTTCAAGTTTACATCAAGTTGAAATCACACCCTAGCTATCGTTACAAGACAAAAAACATCGTTGTTTCATTTTGAAGTGATGGCAAACACATCATCACTTTTACTTGAAATAAATGCATCATGCGTCTTATAGAACAAGGCCAGAATATCATCATTGCTTAAATAAGTGATGGAGAAACAAATCCTCACTTTTACAGTGTAACATGCAACAAATGATTTACAAAAATAAGGCCATGAGAAGTTAACAACTCTATAAAAAAATTCGAGAAAAACCATCTCTCACTTATCAAAGTGAATGGGTAATCCCCCTGTGGGAGATTTTCTTGTCGAATAGCTCTTTCGACTGGTTCATGCACGGGCGCTTTGTCTTTAATGCACTGCTCTCAATTGAGTCTCCAGCACGTGGCATTTTGATGGCCACTTTGGTCGCAATGAGTGCAAAAGGTCTTTCTCCTCCAAACCTTCTTAACCGATTTATTTCCTTGCTGGGGAGAAGGCTTTCCATGCCTCATCCTCCTTTGTGATTCCATCCTTTTCCAACACTTAAAAAACACATGGTTATTCAGATCACAAAAATGACACATTTTTCGATGCCATGATTTGTGACCATGGTTATCAAAATTCTTATAATCAAAATGAACTATGGAATAATGAGACTTATTATACCTTCTCTGGTGGTCTCTGGTGCGATCATGGTGATGGGAGCTTGCCTCAACTTTACAACACACACCACCATGGAATGATGGTGAAATTTTCCCATCAATCCTCTTCTCTGGAGAGTTCAAAAATGTCTATTTTCCTTTGATTTCCTTCAAAAATCCCTCTTCAATGTACCCCAAACCTGCATAGCGAGGTCTATGCACAACCTCCAATGGTTGGGTTATGCTTTGGCCATGAATGCCAAATCCTCCTCCTTTGTACCCCATCTTGGTCAGGAGTCTCATGTTAGTTCTTGTAATGGGTATTTCGACACTTCCAATAGAAATGATATCATGTGAAGATGAAACTGAAGAGAAATCACCATGGTTTACCTCAATTGTCGATTTTGAGATAGGCGAAGAAGGCTTTTTATAAGCCTTCGTCGTGCTTCACTTCCTCCAAGGGCTTTGTCACTAGTTGTAGTTGAAGCTGCAACCATTTCTTCTCCTCCTTCTCTTCCTGTAGGAGTGCCTTCAATGCATCATGATCTGCTTGAACAATCTCATTGTTGTGCTTCAATTCTTCCCACGCCTCTTTCGTGGTTTGCAACTGAAGCTGCAATTGATGTTTTTCCTCCTTCTCTTTATGTAGGAGCGTCTTCAATTTAGCGTTCTCTGCTGTTTTCTTTTTATAAGCCTCGTATAACATGTCCACTTTATTGGACACCCTAAGCATGGTCATGTACGTGTCCTTGACCATCTCCATTGCTCAACTCAGCGAACATTCAATAGTTCACCCATGCAATCCAATCAAGAAGAAGAATTGCTCTAATACTACTTGATCCGGGTAAATTTTTGATAATGTTAACCAAGACCTCTTACTTCGGCTGATGTTTTAGGATTATGATTTATCAAAAGAGTTAACGAACATAAATTAACATTTGTTTGTGGTAAAGAAGAGGAACACAAAAATCATGAGAAACATAAGACATTGATAACAGAGTTCGTCTAGGAGGGACTACATTTCCGGGCCTCGGTATTAAGATGGTGTAGGCTGCTACATTAAGTGTTGTAAGGAGTGAATATGTACATGGATAGTGTTTTCTCTGTCATACAAGGAAAATTCCCTCACGTAGGAGTGGATGGACTTCTCTACGAGATGTTCCACTACTGGAAATGTCATTCACAAAATGAATCCTATCAGTATAAAAATAACTCACACATAATGACTATGACTATGCTGCCAACATGGCAAACAAAGGGATCTCAAAAAACATACATGTGACAATGAGTATCCTACCAACATGGCATCAAAGGGTTCTCAAACATAATACAAATCCATGATAGAAAGTACATCTCACATCAAGAACAAAGAAGATCCCACATCAAACATCAATAGGGATTTGTACAGCACAATGCATCTTAGAGACAAAGAAGTACATGAAATCAACACATCATATACCTCACACTGAATATGACTGAAGAATGAGCTACTCTACGGCTAGATCTGAAATCACCAACACAATCGTGGTGTCCAAAGGTTTGAAATCGACTGTTCACTCAATGAATGTTGATGCCTGCAACTTCACTTCAAAAAGTGGCCAAAAAATATAAAGATCAGATGGAAAATCTGATTATGCCATTAGATTTGTGATGTCAAATAGTCAAAAATTGACTATCAAATTTCTGAATTATGAAAAAGTAAAAATCTAGGGCAAAAAGGAAATGTTTAGATTCCCCCTAGATTCCTCAAAGATATTGCTCCATGGGTGGACTGGAAATATGAAACTCAAAGTGTGAATCCAACCTCTCCATTGTGTTCCCTATGAAAAACCATGAAAAATGATTGTAAACTTGACTATATTCTGACATGGAGAAAATTACCTCCCCGAAAAAATTTCAAGGATCTTAGTTCCGCTCCCTCTGTTTGGCCCTACTCATGGTTCCACCTGCAAATATAAAATCATTTTCTCAATCCACGTGCGTGCTCTTGCTCTGCCTTTGCCTAGGCGCACTTATGAAAATGATGGGTTTAAGTATAATTTTGTGGTCAGACTTCATAATGAAGTCAATGCGGCACACTGGTTAAGTTAAGCATGTGGTTGAGGAGGGGTCGGGGAGTCAAATCTTGCCCCTCCCAAAATAGTTTAAAATATTTTTAAAAAGGGGCGTGGTTTTTTTGTGAATTTTACGAGGGTGATAGGTCCACCGAACCGGTGGCCCACTCCCCAAAATCCAACGTCATACACCATAAGGTATGGTTGGAGTGGTGAGGTTGACCACTGACCACTCCACCACGTATTTGGTTTAACTGTTACGATGATTGCATAGTGTGGTGGTGTTGCCCGCTTTGGGGTCAGCCACGTGGAAAATTGGGTTTGATCCCCACTGGCACCAGATTTTAAATAACATATATATGATATATATGTTGAAACATCGACCCCCGCCACCCCAAAAATTTTAATACTTTTGGTTTTTAAAACTAAGTGGACATTTTTGAATTTTCGATTTTTGGTTGTATGAGTCATTTTAACGGGGCCATAATTTTTCACGTAATTTGGCCAGAGGTTGCTGGAATCTTGTGGTCAAGAAAGGTCAAACTTGTACCTTCCTTAAGGCTGCCTAGTCAACAAGTCCACCCAGAACTTTGAATAGTCCTAACTTTCGCTTACATGCTAGGTTTGACGAACCGTCCACACCGTTGTGAACAGGGCAACAAGCTCTTCAACGTCAACCTAGTTTGATGGAAATCCAAACACTTTGATTTTTGAGCCCCCTTTGTCCCATGTGTGTGTGTCTCTGGAGCCACCTCGATCAATCCTCCCCACTGAGGAGCTTTTGGTCCTCCAAAAGCATCAAGAAAAATCTGAAACTATTGTGTATTATGTCTGCACCACAAGCATCCCGAAAATTCACCCTTTCTTCTCCTTCGCCTTTGTCCTTCAGAGCCTTAAGCGATGAGCCAACACCTGTATCTTCTACAAATTTGTAGTACTGTCTCTTGCAAATTACATGCTCAAATTATGACCAGATATGACCAAAACATTTCCCATACTTGCCATGATTTTATAACATGTAAACAGTGGTCAAGTTTACATCAAGTGGAAATCACACCCCAGCTATCGTTACAGGACAAAAAACATCATCGTCGCATTTTTGAACTGATAGAAAACACATCATCACTTTTACATGAAAGAAATGTGTCACACAACTTATAGAACAAGGCCAAAATATCATTGTTGCTTAAATAAGTGATGGAGAAACACATCATCACTTTTACAGTGTAACATGCAACAAATGATTTACAAAAATAAGGCCATGACAAGCTAACACCTCTAGAAAAACAATCTAGAAAAACCATCTCTCACTTATCAAAGTGAATGGGTCATCCCCCTATGGGATATTTGCTTGTCGAACAGCTCTTTCGACTGGTTCATGCATGAGTGCTTTGTCTTTAAGGCGTCGCTCTCGATGGAGTCTCCAGCATGTGGCTTTTTTATGGCCACTTTGGTCGCAATGAGTGCAAAAGGTCTTTCTCCTCCAAACCTGCTTAACCGATTTATTTCCCTGCTGTGGAGAAGGCTTTCCATGCCCCATCCTCCTTTGTGATTCCATCCTTTTCCAACAATTAAAAAACAAATCGTTGTGCAAACCACAAAAATGACATGATTTTCAATGCCATTATTTACGACCATGGTTATCAAAAATTTTGTAATCAAAATGAAGTATGGAATAATGAGACTTATTATACCCTCTCTAGTGGTCTCTAGTGCAATCATGGTGATGGAAGCTTGCCTCAACTCTACGACATGCACCGCCATGGAATGATGGTGAAATGTTCTCATCAATCCTCTTCTCTGGAGAGTTCAACGATTTTTTTTTTGCGTTTGATGTCCTTAGAACATCATTCTTCAGTGTACCCCAAACCTACATAGTGATGTCTCTACACAACCTCCAATGGTTGGGTTATGCCTTGGCCATGAATGTCAAGTCCTCCTCCTTTGTACCCCATCTTGGTGAGGAGTCTCATGCCGGTTCCTGTAACGGGTATCTCCACACTTCCAACAGAAATGATATGAGGTGAAGATGAAACTGAAGAGAAATCAACACTTTTTACCTCAGCTGTTGATTTTGAGACAGGTGAAGAATGATTTTGTAAGCCTTCATTGCACTTCACTTCCTCTAAGGCCTTTGTTGCGGCTTGTAGTTGAAGATGCAACCATTGCTTCTCCTCCTTCTCTTCCTATAGGAGTGCCTTCAATGCATCATGATCTGCTTGAAGACTTTCGTTGTTGCACTTCAATTCTTCCCATGCCTCTATTGTGGCTTGCAACTGAAGTTGAAATTGATGTTTTTCCTCCTTCTCTTCCTGTGGGAGTGTCTTCAATTCAGCGTTGTCTGCTACTTGTTTTTCATAAGCCTCGTACAACATGTCTACTTTATAGGACACCCTGAGCATGGTCTCGTACATGTCCTTGACCATCCCCATTACTCAACTCAGCGAACGTTCAATAGCTCATGCCCACAATCCAATCAGTAAGAAGACCTGCTCTGATACTAGTTGATCCAGGTAAATTTTTGAAACTCTTAACCAAGAACTTTTACTTCAGCTGATGTGTTAGGATTATGATTTATCAAAAGAGTTAATGAACATAAATGAACATCTGTTTGTGTTAAAGAAGAGGAACATAGCAAGCATGAGAAACATAAGACATTGATAACAGAGTTCATCCAGGAGGGGCTACATATTTGGGCCTCGGTATCATGATGGTGTAGGTCGCTGCATTAAGTGTTGTAAGGAGTGAAGATGTACAAGGATAGTATTTTATCTTTCGTACAAATAAAATTCCCTAACACAGGAGTGGATGGACCTCTCTATGAGATTTTCCACTACCAGAACTCTCATTCACAAAATGACTCCTATCAGTATGAAAATAACTCACACATAATGACTATGAGTATCCTGCCAACATAGAAAACAAAGGGATCTCAAACAACATACATGTGACAAGGAGTATCCCGCCAACATGGCATCAAAGGGATCTCAAACATAATACAAATCCATGATATAAACTACATCTCACATCAAGAACAAACAAGATCCCACATCAAACATCAACATGGATATGTATAGAACACTGCATCTTAGAGAAAAATATGTACATGGAATCAACACATCATATACCTCACTTTGAAGATGAATGAAGAATAAGCTACTCTGCTGCTGGATCTGAAATCACCATCAAAATAGTGGCGTCGAAAGGTGTGAAATCGACTGATCACTCACTGAATGCTGACACCTGTAGCTTCACTTCAAAAAGTGGCCAAAAAATATAAAACTCAGATGGAAAATCTGAATATGCCATCAGATTCGTGACGTCAAATAGTACAAAATTGACTATCAAATTTCTGAATTCTGCAAAGTGAAAATCTGGGGCAAAAATGAATCTTTTAGATTCCCCCTAGATTCCTCGAAGATGTTGCTCCATGGGTGGACTAGAAACCTGCAACTCAAAAGGAGAATCTAACCTCGCCATTCCATTCCCTATGAAAAACCATGAAAAATGACTGTAAACTTGACTATATTCCGACATGGAGAAAAATTACCTCCCCAAGAAAATTTCAAGGATCCTGATTCTGCTCCCCGTTTCTGGACCTGCTCATTGTTCCACCTAAAAATATCGAATCACAATCTCGATCCATGTGCACGCTCCTAATCTAGCTTGGCCTGGGTGCACTTGTGAAAACGATGGGTTTAATTATAATTTTGTGGGCAAACTTCACAATGAAGTCGTTGTGGCACACTAGTTAAGTTAAGAATGAGGTTGAGGAGGGGTCGGGGCGTCAAATCCCGCCCCTCCCAACATAGTTTAAAATATTTTTAAAAGGGGGCACAGTTTGTTTGTAATCTTTACGAGGGCGGTGGGTTAGCCGGACCGGTGGCCCGCTCCCCAAACTCTGGCGCCATACACCGTAAGGTATGTTTGGGGTGGCGAGGTTGACTGCCGATCACCTAATCATGTATTCAATTTAATTTTTATGGCAGTTGTGTTGTGTGGTGGTGCTGCCCACTCGGGGGCCAACCACGTGGTCGGGTGGGTTTGACCCCCACTTTTACCTGATCTTAAATAAAATATATATGATATATATGTGGGAACATCAACTAGTGGTGGTGGGGTTGGTGGCCCGCCACCGCAAAACTTCAGTTTTAAAAACTAAGTGGAAATTTTTGAATTTTTGTCCATATGAGTCATTTTAATGGGACCAAAAGTTTGCCCAGAATATTTCCTAATCTTGGTGGAATCTGGAGGTCGAGAAAGGTCAAATTTGTGCCTTCCTTAAGTTTTCCTAGTCAGCAAGTAAAACAAGAACTTTGACTTCTCTTAACTTTCGCATACGGGCTTGGTTTGATGAACCGTTTTGATGTAGGAGCATCTAGCTCAGGGTAAACAAAAAAACATGTGTTTGTCCTACAGGTTAAAGTTGATTGGTTGACAGGTCATTTCACTTGGGTTTATTTTGTTTTTTTTTTATAAATTCTATCATTAGAGCCTAATAGTAATTTAGGTTTTGTAACTTCATTTTAAAATTTCTTTTAGTTAATATTTAGAACTCATTTCCTAAATTAAAAGAACAGATTAAGAATGTAACCATATCTAACTGTTGGCAGTTTCAAAACGAAACTGTTTCATATAGTAGTACAAAAGAGAAGAAAAGACATTCTGTAAAGGTTGATTTTCCATCATAGTAAAACAGAGAAAGCGATAAAACACATTCAGGAGACTTTTAAAGAAATCATCTAAAAGCTACTCTGCAGTTAAATCTCATTTGTTTTTTTTTCCTGTCTATTTTTTATATCATCGTGTATGGTAAACTAAACATATGCGCAATTGTAACAAAGGCGTACAGAAGTAAATTTTTACACAGGCACTGGAGTGACTACAAAATTCTACAAACTGAAGCATACATTTGCAGGAGAGTCCACACAGACAAGAAATTTCACAGATATATATGAATCAGCAGGTATAACAAACATATTCCTAGGTATTCACCATTTCATATTAACAGAACTTAAATTCCACCATTTATAAGTAAATCCTATTTCTGTTGATGAGTCCTAAAGGACTATTAAAATATATTTCATATTAATTTTAAGGACTAGGTTTGAAACCCCATACAAAACGACATTCATATTTAGATGGAAAAATAACAAATAAAACAACAGAACTGGACTAGTAGTTGACCACGGAATTGCTATTAAAACCATGGTCTATTTTTCCTAGAAGGAGACTCTTGTAACAGACCAAACATAGTGGAATCCACAACAAGATAATTAAGTGTGGAAGCTAAGACGCACGAATAAAACAAATTACAAAAACTACCAGAGGAGGATAAAGGTCAAGACCCTAGCGATTTGGGGTCAATGGTTGTGAAATGTGAAGAGCCATGACTGTACAAACTGTAACCACCTGCAAAGAGAAAATACATTTCGAGAGTTAAGCCTCGAAATGACTTTAAGTCAAATATTGAAATCTGAATAAGAGAAATGGGGAGGGTTTATTGAGCTTAACTTACTAGAAGGAAGAAATGCCAAACAAAGGAGGAGCTTTGGTCACTAGTCGACAAGGGTCTGCTTACAAGGAGCAACGACCATTAATAACTCGGAAAAAACGCTGAGAAATTGAAGCAGGGAAGAATGAATTACCACGTGGAACTGATGAACACAGGTGAACGCTGGAACCCTTGCCGACCTCGACTTGTAAGTTGCAAACAATAATCAGTCAAACAACAAATTCATTTTGAGGGCGAAAGCTAGACAATTTCAGAATGAAATTCCTATAAAATGTATGAATAAGAAACAATAACCAGAAACTGCCATGTTGCCGAAGTCTTGTTGAGAGCCGCAAAGGATCTGGAAAAACCCTTGCCATAGAGACAGTGCGAAAAGAGCTAACAGAGCCACCATATGGGCGGAGACAATCATAGAGAAAACCCTCACAAATGAAATGAATGCAGTTGAGTAATGTTAGGGTTAGTGATAGCGCAGGAGAGCAAGTTTCGAGAATTAGGACAGATGTCAATTTCACGTCCTCTCACAAGGACGAATTACCATTAATACACATTGATTTCGAAATTAATCAAATCTCTAACGTATCATATGATAAGACCAACGATTGAAACATTAATTCAAACCTTATCTTAATATTTATTCAACAAGTCAAATCATAATTTAAGTGCAGCTCTTAAGGAGGGCTCGGCCCCATCAATTTTTGGTATCAGAGCAGGTTGTGTATTAGAAGAAATGGAAGTTGGTTGACGAGGTCATGGGAGAGCTATTCGAAGAGTAGCAGATGAAGGATTGCGAGAAGAGATTCAAATATTGAACACCCATTTAGGAGCAGTAGAAGCGGGAAGAAGAAGGGATCCTAAGGGAGGAGATGATAGTGATGAGGAAGCAGCAAAGACAACAGATGGATCATATGGAGAAGGACCCGAACTTAGAATGTTGAGGCCAGTTTTACTATCAAATAGTAAGCCAAAGCATGAGATTTCGACTAATGATGGAAGTTTATCAACAGAGGTACTGTTGGATTGGCTCAATGAGCTAAATAAATATTTTGACTATGAGGAGATCAGTGAAGATAAAAGGGTTAAATTTTCTACCACCAGATTGAAAGGACATGCGTCCTTATGGTGGGATAGTGTCCAAGCGGAGAGGAAGAGGTTGAACAAGCAACCTATAAAAAAATGGACCAGGATGGAGGCTAAATTGAAGGGTAAATTCCTACCCAATGACTACTAGATTGCTATGTACAAGTAGGTACGAATTTAAAACAAAAGGGATTGATTGTAAAAGAATATAATAAAGAATTCTATCGGGTAAAATAGAGAGCTGGTTACATAGAAGACACCCCTGAAAAGATAGTGAGGTTTGTGAATGGATTAAGGTGGGAAATATTAGATGAGATAAGTATTATTTCACCTAGAACCATTGATGAGGCATATCAAAGTGCCTTAAAGGAAGAGGAGAAAATAAACAGGAAACAAAATGCCAGAAGAGGAGGAGGATCTGGCAAAGGGAAAGGACGAGCCTATGGCAGAGGTAGAGCTGCCAATCCCAGTGATGAAGGCAGCAGTTCAAAGACTCCAGGAACAATAGAAAAAGACAATAACACTAGTGGAGGAAGGTCATACCAGCATGGAAGAGGTAATGGCAGAGGCAGAGGAGCTGCCATCTAGTGTTATAAGTGCTATAAGTGGGGGCACAAGTCTTTTGAATGTCCTGAGGGTGAAGAGACAGGAGGAAGAGGAACATATGTTGCTCAGATGGAGGAAGTAGAGGCACCACCCCAAGAGGTAGAGAATGTACCAAAAACAGGGGAGGCCTTAGTGTTGAACAAAGTATTGCTGAAACTAGAAAAAGAGGAAGCTGAACCGACTCAAAGAAAATAATTATTCTAGACAGTTTGCAAATCACATGGAAAATGCTGCAGACTGATTATCGACAGTGGAAGCACAAACAATCTAGTGGCCATAGAGATGGTGCAGAAATTGGGGTTGTAGAGACTAAAGTACAGTTCCATATTGGCAAATACAAGGATAAAGTTGTTTTTGATATTATGCCTATGGATGTGTGTCACATAGTGTTATGGAGACCATGGTAGTATGACATAAAAGTAGTGCAAGATGGAAAGAAAAATTGTTACAAGTTTGTTAAACATGGGATTAAGCATACACTTGTACCTATCAAGGAAGAAGAGACAACAAAAACCAGCGGAGTCAAAGTATTACTGGTGGAAGGAAAGGAATTTTTAAAACAGATCGAGGACAACGAAATCAAATATGTTTTTGTAAGGAGGCCAAAAACAATGTTATTACATACTAAAATTACAGATCTTCCTGAAGAAATTCAAGAAATGTTGCAAGAATTCAGTGATATTGTAGTGGAAAATTTACCAGAGGAATTACCTCCTAAGAGAATTATCAGTCATGATATAGACTTTATACCTGGAGCTAGTCTACCAAACAAGGTAGCATACCGAATGAGTCCTAAGGACAACAAAGAAATTAGGAAGCAAGCACATGAATTGTTGGATAAAGGGTTGATAAGGGAAAGTCTGAGCCCCTGTGCAGTACCAACAGTTTTAGCTCCTAAGAAAAGTGGAGAGTGCCGAATGTGTACAGATTCAAGAGCCATAAATAAAATTACTATTAGATACAGATTTCCATTGCCATGAATGGATGACATGATGGAATGCTTAAGTGGAGCAACATATTTCTCAAAGATCGATCTGAAGAGCAAGTACCACCAGATTTGAATTCGAGAGGGGGATGAATGGAAAACAACTTTCAAAACAAATGAAGGATTGTATGAGTAGCTGGTAATGCCATTCAGTTTGAGTAATGCCCCTAGTACTTTTATGCACCTGATGAACGAAGTGCTGAAAGAGTTCATTGGGAAGTTTGTGATTGTCTATCTTGATGATATATTTTTAGCAAGACTAAAAGAACACTTTCGACATGTTCAAAGTGTGTTGGAGAAATTGCAACAGAACAAGCTACTGATAAATCTAAAAAAATGTACTTTTTTTCAAAAGGAATTGGTTTAATTGGGTTTTGTGGTTGCAGAGAATGAACTGAAGATGGACCCAGGAAAAGTTGCAGCTATTGTTATCTGGCCATCCCCAAAGAGCCTGTTTGAGGTTCGTAGTTTTCATGGGTTGGCAAGTTTTTATCATAAATTTATCAGAGATTTTAGTGGAATCTTCACGCCTATGTTGGACACAATCAAAAAGGAAAAACAACCTTTATGTTGGACTGAAGCAGTGGAGAGAATTTTTTAGATTTTGAAAAAGAAGATCACTGAAAGACTGATTTTGAGGTTGCCTGATTTTAACAAACTATTCCAAGTTCATTGTGATGCTAGTGGTATAGCCATCGGGGAAGTACTCAGCCAGGAAGACAAACTGGTCACTTATTTCAGTGAAAATTTGAATGAAAGAAGGCAAAAGTACTCGTCCTATGATAAAGAATTTTATGCTATCATCCAAGCACTGAAGCATTGGAGAGACTATTTGTTAGGTAACAATTTTTTTTTATTTTCTGATAATTCTTCATTACAGTATATTATGCAGCAGCCAAACTAAACCACAAGCATGCAAAGTGGGTTGAGTACTTGGAGAGTTTCACCTTTCTATTGAAACATATTAGTGGATAGGCCAACAAGGTAGCAGATGCATTGATCAAAAGAGATTTTCTCTTACAGGAGATTACAATACAAGTGCTAGGTTTTGAGCATTTGAAATATTTGTATCAAATAGATGCAGATTTCAAAGAGGCTTATGAAGCCTATCAGAATCCTTTTTTGAGGAACAGTAGTCCATGGTTGGACTATAATTTACAGGAAGGGTTGTTATTTAGAGGGGGACAATTATGCATTCCCGATTGTTCGATGAGAGAGAATATTATTTGGGAGAAGCATAGCGAAGGTCTAGCCAGACATTTCGGCATAGACAAGAGTTTAGTACAGCTTCGACACTTTTATTACTGGCCAAAGACGCAACGAGACCTGCAGAGATATGTGACTAGGTGTAAAGTGTGCCAATTAGAGAAGGGACATAGCCAAAACACAGGAATTTACACACCACTGCCTATTCCAAGTAGACCATGGGACTCAGTCAGCTTGGAATTTGTCTTGGGTCTGTCAAGGATGCAACGAGGTTTCGACTCGGTGATAGTGGTAGTGGATAGGTTTTCTAAAATGGCACATTTCATTCCTTGTTGAAAAACCAGTGATGCCATTCACGTAGGAAACTTGTTTTTCACGGAGATCGTCATATTTCATGGCCTACTGAGGTCCATTATTTCTGACAGGGATGTGAAATTCACAAGACATTTTTGGTGTATCTTATGGAAGAAGTTGGACACTCAGTTGAATTTTAGCTCCACATATCACCCACAGACTGATGGGAAAACGAAGGTGGTGAAAAGGAGTTTGGGAAACCTACTACGGAGTTTGATTGGAGAAAATTCATGGATGTGGGATCGTATACTTGCTTAGGCAGAATTTTCTTATAACAATTCGCCAAATCGCATCATGGGATATAGTCCTTTTCAGGTTCTATATGGCATGCATCCTCACGGAGTGCATGAACTGTGGGATTTGGGAAAATTGGAAAGGAGGAGTACTGACAGGGAAGATTTCGCCAAGGCAATGGACGACTTACACGAGTAGGTAAAGTCGAAATTATAGGACAGTAGTCAAAAATATAAGCAGCAAGCAGATTTAAAGCGGCGGGAAGTTCAGTTTAATGTAGGGGACAAATTTCTTTCCCATTTACGCAAAGAACGATTTCCTAAGGGCGAATATAACAAGATAAAATATAAGAAGATCGGCCCTTGTAAAATTCTTCGTAAATTCTCTACCAATGCCTATGAATTACAACTGCCACTAGGAATAGGCATCTTTCCCATCTTCAATGTGGTAGATCTGTTTCTATATACTGCCAGTCCTGAAGACGACAGACTGGCACGACCAGAATAGGACACCTAGATTGAAAATGGTTCTCGGATGAGGCAAATGCCTACAGCTCAACCCCTTGAGAACGAGAGCATGCTCGACACCCAGGTAGCCAACCGCACTCGCAAGAAAGAGTACCTTCAGTACCTTGTCAAGTAGAAGAACCCTCCCATTAAGGACATTTCATGGCTTGATGCAGCACAAATACAACGAGCAAGCTATTCTGTTGAGGAACTCAGGGAACAGAGCCATGAATTTTTGTTACCCCGGGAGCATGATGCAGGAGCATCCAGCTCAGGGTAAACAAAAAAATAGGTGTTTTTCTTACAGGTTATAGTTGATTGGTTAGCAGGTCATTGCACCTAGGTTTATTTTGTTTTTTTTTAGAAATTCTATCATTAGGGCCTAATAGTCATTTACGTTTTGTAATTTCATTTCAAAATTTATTTTAGTTAATATTTAGAACTCATTTCATAAATTAAAAGAAGATATTAAGAATGTAACCATATCTAACTTTTGGCAGTTTTGAAACCAAACTGTTTCATACAATAGTACAAAAGAGAAGAAAAGACATTCTGTAAAGGTTGATTTTCCATCATAGTAAAATAGAGAAAGAAATAAAATGCATTCGGAAGACTTTTGAAGAAATCATCTGAAAACTACTCTGTAGTTAAATATTATTTGTTTTTTTCCTGTCTATTGTTTATATCATCGTGTATGGTAAACTGAACATATGAGCAATTGTAACAAAGGCGAGCATAAGTAAATTTTTACACAGGCACTGGAGAGACTACAACATTCGACAAATTGAAGCATACATTTGCAGGAGAGTCCACACAGACAAGAAATTTCGCAGATATATATGAATCAGCAGGAATACCGAACATATTCCCAGGTATTCACCATTTCATATTAACAGAACTTAAATTCCACCATTTATAAGTAAATCATGTTCTTGTTGATGAGTCCTGAAGGACTATAAAAATATATTACATATTAAGTTTACGGACTAGGTTTGAAACCCCATACAAAACGACGTTCATATTTAGAAGGAAAACTAACAAAGAAAACAACAGAACTAGACTAGTATTTGACCGCGGAATTGGTATTAAAACCCTGGTCTACTTTACCTAGAAGGAGACCCTTGTAGCAAACCAAACATATTGGAATCCACAACAAGATAATTAAGCATGGAAGCTAATACCCACGAATAAAATAAATTACAAAAACCACCAGAGGCGGATAAAGGTCAAGACCCTACCCATTTGGGGTCAATAGTTGTGAAATGCGAAGAGTCATTACTGTACAAACCGTAACCACCTGCAAAGAGAAAATAAATTTCGAGAGTTAAGCCCCGAAATGATTTTAAGTCGAATATTGAAATCTGAATAAGAGAAATTGGGAGGGTTTATTGAGCTTAAATTACCAGAAGGAAGAAACACCGAAAAAAGGAGGAGCTTCGGTCATCAATCGACAAGGGTCTGCTCAAAAGGCGCAATGATTGTTAATAACTCAGAGGAAACACTGAGAAATTGAAGCAGGGAAGAAAAAATTACCACGTGGAACTGATGAACAGAGGTGAACGCTAGAACCCTTGCCGACCTCGACCTATAAGTTGCAAACAATAATCAGTCAGACAACTAATTCATTTTGAGGGTGAAAGTTAGACAATTTCGGAATGAAATGCCTATAAAAGGTATGAATAAGAAACAATAAATAGAAACCGCCATGTTGCCAAAGTCTTGTTGAGAGCCACAAAGGATGTGGAAAAACCCTTACCACAGAGACAGTGCGAAAAGTGTCAATAGAGCCACCATATCGGCGTAGACAATCACAGAGAAAACCCTCACAAACTTCGAACAAATGAAATGAATGTAACTGAGTAGTGTTAGGGTTAGTGATAGCACGGGAGAGCAAGTCTCGAGAAGCAAGACAGATGTCCATTTCACATCCTCTCACAAGGATGAATTACCATTAATACACAGTGATTACGAAATTAATCAAATCTGTAATGTATCATATGATACAACCAATGATTGAAACATTAATTCAAACCTTATCTTAATATTTATTCAACAATTCAAATCATAATTTAATCGCAGGTCTTAACAAGGGCTGGGCCCCATCACGTTCACACCATTGCGATAAGGGTGACAAGCTCTTCAACCTGAACCTGGTTCGAGAGAAATCCAAACAATTTGATGTTTGAGCCCTCTTTGTCCTATGTGTGTCTCTGGAGCCACCTAGATCACTAGGATACAAATGAAAAAATGAAAAAGGGGTCTCTTAACCCCAACGTTCGATGCAAACCAACAATATTCAAACACAAATACATCACAATTCTCCCAAAGCAACATTACATAAGGTTAAATGACCCCTTGAAAAAATTGAAACCGTGTACAATAGAAAAATTCAAACAACCTTAGGGCAGGGGCATCCTACACATCAAAATAAAGCTAGATCATCTCACTGGGCAAGGAATATGGGTGTAGATTTACTTGAAAGAGAGCTGAAGAATTCAAATCGATCACCTGAACATAAGACAAGCTTATTTTATTTCTGAGTAGAAGCCTGGTAGGGGGATGGAATTATCATATGAGTAGTTTCTCTTCATTCAATGGCCCCATAAGATACTCGAAAACTATTTCTCATACAATAGGTGCAGACTAATTGGTTTGTGCGGGGTTTAGTCCCCATAAGGTTAGAAGTTCAAATATCATGGGGAGGGGTTGAATATGGGAGCCACCTTTGGGGAATAGTCCAAGATCAACCGATGGTCTAGCCTAGATTGAAAAATAAAATATATAAAAATTTAGAAAAACATGTAACAATTTGAGAGAAAATATAAATATTTCGAAAAACATGTAACAAGATTTTTAACCATGGAAATTCACCCGAGTTTACCATGGAGATTAATGTCTTCAATTAAAGTGAAAGTAATAGATGAAATGTGCCTTTAATTAAAAGGATTCACCTCACTTTACCATGGAGATTGATGCTTTTAATTAAAAGAAAACTAATAGATGAAATGACCAATTTAATTAAAGGAAAAGTAATAGATGAAATTACCATTTTACTAATATTTCTTTTGCTCAAAATTTAAGAGATATTTTAAAAAATCACAAGTTCATATTGTTTTTTTTGCAGAGATAAAGTGTCAGAAGGTATTTAAGGGTTATTAATCCATTTATGAATTCAAAAGTGCATTTTGAACAATAATGACAAGCTCACTAAAAATTATATGTGAATTTTGGCAAAAAATATTTCTCATATATATATACATATAGTTAACATATTAGTATTAATTATATAATATATCATACCACGAATATATAACATTATTCTATTTGATTTTAGTTTTTTTATCTATAATGATTTTGAGAATGCCTTTAGGGTTAATCACATCATTAATTGTTGGTTGAGGTTTCAAACCACGTTCATTCTATAATATATATAGTATAAAATAATTATTAAGAGTTAAATATATTATATTATATAGTTAACACATTAGTATTAAATATATAATATATCATTGCACAAATATATAACATTCTTTTATTTTATCCATAATGATTTTTCTATTCATAATGATTTTTATAATGTTTTTGTTTAATAAATAATTAGTGGTTGGTCCACGTTTCGAACCATCTAATGTGGTTCATGCTAATATAGTTAATGTAGTCACCACCAACAACTAATAATGTGATTAATGTTATTCTCAAAACATTATTCTAATTATAATATTATATTAATTTATTAGTACTAAATATATAATATATCATAACAACAATATACAACATTGTTTTAATATTATATTAACTAAATATTATAATAATTGAACTGAAGGTGTTTACTTTTGAATCACTCCACTCTCACCATAGCTGACCTTTTTATTTTCTGTTGATTCAAGTAAACAACTGTCACATTGTCCACGTTGGATCTATGTAGGGTTAGAAATGGAAACTATTTGCAAGCCAACTTGAAACTAATTGGAAACTAGTACCTGAAATGGAAATTGCAACACACTAAATGGAGATTAATTTTGAGTATAGAAATTTTTTAATTTGATTGTTAATAGAAATGGAAACTAACTACAATCCAACTTGAAACTAATTGAAAACTAGTTCACCATTTTATAAACTTTCCATTTTTTTAGCTTTGTATATTAAAAAAAATAAAATAAAATCGAAATAAAAACATTTCCCTTATGGATTTTTGCTTGAATCCGTTGAATTTATTAAATGGTGCAATCTTTATATTTTATAAAAGTATACTATCAGTATAGCATCAACCAATGACATTGTCTTTATATTTTTATAAATTATAATATCAAACATTTTCTTAGCTTATTAGCAAAGTATAATAAAGTATAGTTAGTTTTCAATAAATGTAATGAGGTTTCATTAAATAAAGCTGTTATATTATATTTTTCTTCATTTGTTAAGTATAAGTAAGGATGAAGTAGGGAAGAATATTGTATCTGAAGTTTTTTTTTTTTTTTAGAGTCAAGGAAACATGATATATTGTTTTTTCGATGAAATAATACATGTCTGATGTTTCTTTATTTTAAGGGTTTTTAAATATTAAGTAAAAGAAAAAAAATTATATTATTTTGAAATATTTTGAAGGTAATAATAATTTTTTATTTTAAATTATTTAATAATTTGTATCTAAGTATTTTTAGGCCCAAAAATAATGATATGATTTTTTTT
Organism: Pinus albicaulis; assembly: GCA_034641835.2. Taxonomy (NCBI): domain Eukaryota; kingdom Viridiplantae; phylum Streptophyta; class Pinopsida; order Pinales; family Pinaceae; genus Pinus; species Pinus albicaulis. Next base: position 1,337,555,791 of record CM076575.1, read on the forward strand.
ATAATTTAATTTTGTAAATTTTTAAATAAAAAAGAAGAAGGCTAACAACATTGAAGCCAAATCTTGTAGCTTTTCTAAGTAAAGGTGTTTACTTTTCAATCATTCCACCCTCACCATAGTCGACCTGTCATCGATTAAAGTACGCAACTTAAAGTACGCAACTATCATATTTTCCATGGTTGGATCTGTGTAGCATTAGAAATGGAAACTAATTGCAAGCCAGCTTGAAACTAATTGGAAATTAGTACCTGAAATGGAAATAACAGCACACGAAATGGAAATTAATTTTGAGTATAGAATTTTTTTAATTTGATTGTTAACTGATTGCAAGTCAGCTTGAAACTAATTGGAAAACTAATTGGAAACTAGTACGTGAAATAAAAATTGCACCACACTAATTGGAAAACTAATTGGAAACTAGTACGTGAAATAGAAATTGCACCACACGAAATGGAAATTAATTTTGAGTATAGAAATTTTTTAATTTGACTTTTTTCTTTAATAATTTAGAAAGCTAAAAACTTAGAGAATTACAACTACAATATAGCTTTCATAGCCTATTACAACTACAAAATAGAATTAAT